>JAXCHO010000079.1:0-642500 GCA_036630365.1 Acanthiza pusilla
TGACAAAAAGAATTACCTTCTACAAACCTTTCTTTGTCTGCTTAAATTGTTGCTTATATTGATTTTGCACACCCATGGACGACCTAGCAGATAAAAATTATGCCACCCAGCCAAATAATCAGTATTTTAGATTGTCTCACCTATGGAGAGTGCTCCAGGAAGATGATGAAGGAGGGAATTAGGGGCCCAGTGATGCTGTTGGTTCTCTGTCCTTTGAGGCCTTCAAAATTCCACTGTTCCTGCCTTACTTTCAAAGCTGAGCCTGCTTTGAGTGGGAGGTGGGAGCAGAGAACTTCCAGAGGTTCCCTCCAACGTGTGCCATGCAGTTTTTCCTCTGTGGAACTCTGTGTCCACCGTGGCTCTGGATTCAGTTCCTCCTGAAGGAAATTGAATCCCTCACACAGCATTTCATATTGATGGCAGCAGAACTCGCTGTGCATTTGTGTTTGAGTCAGGAAACTGAAAAGTAGGTTTGAAAAAAAATTCACAGTTTCAGCTTCCCCTTTCCCTTTTACCTATTTGCTTAAATAAAACTCAAAGTAAAAAATGACCTTTACTGCTGTTTTTCATTTGATTTCAATTAGAAAATGCAATCCTTCTGGCCTGTAAAATTTGCTAATATTTAAAAGGATTCTAGACATAGTCCCTTAACTGGAGAAAAAATATTAGTTTTTAAACTAGTCTGGAGAAAAAAAATCCTTTCCTAGTACCTCATAGCATTTTAGACATCCTTAAGACCAGAAGGATGAGTTCTCTCAGAATCATTGTATCTATTAAAGATGAGAACAATGCAAATATTTTATTATATGTCCTACTAACTGACCCAGGCTGAAAGTTAAAAATGCTACTTCCCTTTGAAAATATACATTTTAAAATTATACTTGAAACGATTACTTTTTTCTTATTAAAATCAAACATTTTCACTCTCCTTCAGATCATTTTAGAGAATCAGAAAACACGGGCGTGAAAAGAAAACCAAAAACGCAGCAGTGCACTAAATAGTCCTATTCTTCGACAAAAAAAATCAAACGCTGCTATTAAGAAAGTTGAAAAGAAAGGCAGAAAACAAGCCCAATTCTTTGTCATTCTCTGCCTGCCATCACATTTTCTCCAGCAAGAGAGTGTTTGAGGAGGATGCAATTTCCAGTGGCATTTGCACTCTTGCAGCGCCCGGAGGTCTCAGCCAGGGACGGGGCCCTGTTGCGTCTGCTCTGTACAAACACAGTGAAGAGCTCTTTGTCAAAGCCCTCCAAAGCAGGAGCTAAGCAGAATCTGAGCAGCGATGGAGAGCAGATGAGGGGTGCTGCACGGTCGGAGGGAGGTGATTATGATCACAGCTGAAGCAGCACTCAGTGCAGCCACAGACTAATCATTGCTGAAGGGCTTTTGGCATTTAATGTATGCAGCCAATGCTGGCTTATGTAGCCGCCAGCCCCGCAGTAAGTGAGCATTTTTAATGTGTTTATCTTCCCTCTGCCTCCCTGGGATAGCAAAGCATTAGCCTCGTTTAATGCAGAGATCACACACTTAGCTCAGTTGGGGCACTCCGTCCTTGCAGGAGCACCCCGGGCAGATTCCCTTCTCCTTCCCTCTGTCCCAGCCCTGCTTCAGGATCAGCATGAGCCCTGATCCTGAAGTGTTTCAAGCTCCCAAGCCCAGCAGTGCCTTTCCCCTAGGGTGAGGAGGACACCCAGCTGGGATCTTGGCCGTGGTGCTCAGGCTGTGGCCATGGGCACTGTGTGCTCCCTGGGGCAGCTGGAGCACCTCCATCCCTGCTGGCTCAGCTGGGACAATCCCCTCTCTCTGCACACCCTCAGTCAGGTGCTATTTAAGAGAAATTTAGAAGCACATTAGGGCTTCCTATATCTCCCATTTCCCTGGTTCTATCTCAGATTCATTTGAGAAAATTAAGTATATATGTGCTTTCGCATCAACTGCTCTAAGTGCTGAGCTTTCTCATTGTTTTGGGGTTTGTTCAGGGTTTTGTTTTTTTTTGGTCGTTTTTGTTTTTTCGATCTGTTTTTTAAAATAACTGGTATAGCCCAACACAGGCCCGATAAACCAAACCCAATTTGCAAGAACAGGTAAAACATGAACCCAGCACCTCCTCAAGGTCTCCAATGATTTCCAGTGTCCTCTGTTTTGAAACACAGCCCAGGGAAAATGTGAATATATACTAGATAGGAGCTCATCTGCTGAAATACTCTTCAGTTTAATTTTGCCTGCCTCCTTTCAGTTTTAATAACTGATTATCTTCCTAAATATACAATGCAGATTAATTGACTCAATGGTTTAACTACAAAAAACAGAGGCGTAATCAATACCCTTTATTCAATTTATTAGGCATGCATGACATTTAGGTAATTAGAAAGCAAAACATAAGGATCAAAAGAGCAGAATAGTATATTATTAACAGAAAAAGGGACTCTGTTTTCTTTCCCAAGTCAAGTGGTATTAAAATAGCTTAAAAGAGGTAAAAATAGAAAGTTTGGCAGATGCATTTTGCCCTTTGTGCACTGTGGAATCCCTGTGCTTTTGAGGCCTTGAAAAAGTTTACTATTATAAATTAAGGCTCTTGTTCCACACTGAATAGGAAAACAAACACCGAAACAATTTGGAAAACTTTATGCTAATAAATAAGACAAAGGATTATTGCTCCTGCAGTTTGCAGTCAAAGTCCTGTTGTACACATCGGGGTATTTTTGCCCTTTCCTCAAAGTCCTGGCTGTCCACTTCAAACTGTTATAACATCCATTTTACACATGGAATATCTTCTACTGCCATTGGTTCCTAATGGATGTTTTTTCCCTTATCCATTGCTAGCATTTGCCACAAACCAGTGTGATATCCCCAGCCACTGCAGCCGCAGTTGAGCTGATTGTTTGTTGCATTGCTCTGACAGCTCCTTGTGCCACTCAGCCACCTGTGCCTGATGCTGAGAAGTAAAATACCACTGACAAAATAAAGAAACGATGCCCCTCAGCTGGGCCTCCTTGTTCTTCCCCATCTTGTGTTCCTTTCCCTCGTAGCCCGCTGTACAGCTGGGCTGTTGTGTGCAAAGTAGAGCACTCTGGTTACACAAACCCACGACTCCAGCTTTGTCACGGGCATACAGCCCCTCCGAGGCTTTTAATTAGGGTTACTGAAAGCACAGTGAGCTCTTGCTCTCCAGGAAAAGCAGAGATTTCACCCAGTTTTCATGTCCAACACTGAGGCCAGTGACACTGACCATCAGCAAACAGCTCTGGGAAGCTGCTCTTGCTCCCTGTGGTTATGCGAGTTCTACATTGGCTGGATTCCCATGATAGAACAAAATGCAGTGAAAATAGAAAATATTTCACTGGAGAAGCATCAAACTACCATTTGGTTTCTTTTTCTACACTCTGACAAATTGGGAGTTTTGTTTGGACTTGCTCAAAGCCAGAGGAATAAAGAACACCTCTGCTAGCTGCTCCAGCTTATGTTTGCCAGAGAGGAAATATCCCTAACACCCAACGTTTGTGTGTGCCAGCCCTCACATTGGCCCTGAGCATCTTGGCAGAGGTACTACCATGTCTGTGATATTTCTGCAAACACAGAGCCTTCAAAAGTCTCTGCTTTATTTGGCTTTATTCAGATTTGCTTCCCTCATGGAGGTGGAGTGACCTGGGTTTGCCTATTTAACCTCACTGCACTTTGCACCCAAAATGCGAGGTGAAGGCAGTAGGTCAGAGGAACTCCTCCCTCACAACCATGCAAACACACACATTTGCATTTATTGAGCAAGATTTAATGCCAGCAGAGCAGCCAGTCTACTAGAGCAGGTAAACAAGCAGAACAAACAGAAGTGCACTCCTAGGTTCACTTGATAGCCCAATATCTTTTTAATTGTCCTGTGTCTGTTAGCCAGAATAACGGAGGGGCTCTGCAGCCTTTAAAACTGGAGGTTTAGAATCTCTGCTAACCCTACCCAGCGACTGTCCAGTCTGAAAGGCTTTCTTCCTGCTGGAATACCTTTGGAGTTTGAATTTCTGCTGTAAATATGGCTATTCCTGACAGCTCCCTGGAGAAGGCTTAGCAGCCCTCTGGGTACTGAGCGGTGATTTCCTCTCTGCCAACCCAATCATATGGGTTGTTACTGAGGAGCCTGTGAGTGTGAAAGCTGGAAAATGTTAGTTCCTTTCTTTTTTAGCTTGCTGAACCAGGGCTGCTTCCTGTCCCCACCTGGGCAGGGCCTTTTATCTGATTTATTGGTACGTGCCGGGGAAGCAGCCCGGGCACTGGTGACACAGGATCTCTGCAAAGACTGCGACTGCGGCTGTGCTGGAATATTTCTACAAAGAAAACATGTGACATGAGACATTCTTGTGACAGACTGAAGCCTGGCAGAAGCTTTAGGGGTGCACAGCCCCATATAATTTAAAGCCATTAACATTTTCGGATGTTTTGAAAGACTGTTCTGCTTCTCCAAGTCTGTTGTTTTTTGATTTTTTTTTTTTTTTAACTTCTGTCATATTGCCACCGGTGGCCAAATGTAACTGTATAACTGCTGACTCATTTCTGTCAGGTTACGCTTTAATGTCTCCATTTTTCAATACTATTCTGAAAGTAAAATGTTATCTACTAGTTCAGAGGGAAAAAATCCCCAAGATTTGCAGGTGAATGACAGCTGAATTGACTTTCAAATTCTTGACTTAGAAGTGCAAATGACTATTAATTAAGTTTAAACACATTTTTCCTCTTCTGTTTTCCATTCACTTCTTCCGGAATCAAGCAGTTGCCCATGTGATGTCCCCTGTCATTTTTTGTTTCTGCTGCTTACAAGGCTACAAGTTTGAGGAGGGCTGGCTGTATTGCAAATATCTTAGATATTACAGAGAGCAAAAAATGAGTATGTTTAGTAGAATTTGGAGTAAATTTTATCTGCTTTAGTTAGCATCCAGAAGCAAAAAATTGGATTGATTCACTAGTCGTATTGAAATCTCCCTGCAGACTAATTTTGCAAGTCATTTGATACAACATAAGATTACAGATCTTCCAAAGCAGGGCCTTCTCTAATCAAGTCATATACAGTGGTCAAATTATTGGAGTACCAAGGCACTTCATCCAACATAACATTAATATTTGGGGTGGGCAGAATTCTGATGATTCACCATTAAAAAAAAAAAATTAAAAAAAATTAACCACAGTAACTATTCCAGCCTGTGAGTCACAACCAAGTCTTTCTTTTCCCCGCAAAGGCTCAAATGCAAGGTGGAGGTAATAATGTTAACTGATATACCAACATGAGGTACTGGTGGCTCTTACATAATTTTTAAACACCCGTCTGAATGTGGGAAAAGCTCCGCACACTAAAACTTCTTTTACTTTCAAGTTAAAGATACTGCAATTTTTTGTGACTAGAAAACAAGTGCCATTTCAGGTGGATGGCACTCAGTGCTAAATCATTTTTTCTGCCATCTAAAATAGTGAATTTCCCTCAGCAGAAAGCTGAGGCTGTGTCAACATAACGAGCCTAACCAGTCTGGGCAACCTGCTTATTGATGTAATGCTATTGCTAGTCAATGAAGGCTAAACTTGTTTGTGAAACACTGCAGTTCATGGTCCTAGAGCACTGCTGGACTGTAATTCAGCTACTTATCTTCAGAGAAATACAGAACTTTAAAATAATCCAGTTTTATTTTGTGTGAAAGAAAAACACATTTTGCTGCTTAGCCACTGGAACCATGCACTCTCCTGCTCAGCTTGTCAGCAACAATAAGTGGTTTTCTAAGACACATAGAAAATTCAATTAATTTCACTGTAAAGTATTCATACAATTTACTCCTGTTCTTTCTGGATTTTGCAATAGATTCCCTGAGTTGCCAGCAAAACAAAATGTTCAGGCATGTCATAACGAGACTTCTTTGTTATCTAAGACACAGCACACTTTCAGCTATCTCTTTCATTCAGGTATTTTATCAAGACTGAATACTTATAAGCTCTTGTATAGCTCAGCAAAAAGCAAAAGTGAAAAGGTACCAGCCATTTGATCTCAATTTAGCCTTAATTACATAACGACCCTTTATAATGGTTATTTCCTAAGACAGGTTGCTGCTTAACGTGTCCCAGACACGGGGGGGTGAAACATTACTGATATCCATAAAAATGTTTACTCCTGTTTCACAGCCACAAACTCTTTTCCACATAGCAGTCATACAGGAATTTTTACTATGTGTAGACATTTTGGAGGATGGTGTAGATAATGATACTGAGAATTAGATTATGCTGTGGTCTGCTAATGATCCAGTTTTCAAACACTGTTTGCAGTGACTCTTGTAAATACATGGCTCAAACATTCTTGTACAAGTGGGTGTTAAAATGCTGCATCCCAATTTCAAAATTAGAAATGCTGAGCAAGATAAGCCTATTGTACAATCTAGGTGCTGCCAGTGGTACACTGGGGTTTACATTTGAGCTGCTGGTAGCTATCATGATTTTTTCCCATTTATTTGCTGTATTTTCTTTGGTTTTTAGAGTGTGTGAGTATGTAGATAACAGTGATTTTAAGCTCAGATTTGCTTTGGTTTCTTAACAATTTGGAAAATACACCCTGAGACTTCACATAGAAATCGTACTTTCCCTTATTTTTAGTTTTTATTAAAGTAAAAGCAAGCAGCATTTTCAGCTACTCCAAAACATCTCTTTGTTTGAAGATGTGTAGCACAGAAACTTTAACAGTTCCCTCTGATGACACATGTGGATGGTACTGAGTTACTGAAGCTGGAGAGCCTCTCTGGATTTTTTCCCCCAGCCTATCCCAGTTTGCTGATGATTTTACCAAAAAAAAAAAAAAAAAAAAGTGTCCTATCCCTTTTTTGGAATGGAGAAAAAAAGAAGCAACCCCAAAACCAACACAAACACCATAACAAAACAAAACATAAAAACCCCAAACCGAATTTCAACTTGAAATAAAAATAGTAAGCATTGTATTCACTTAAATGGGCATCCTGAGAAACACCTTGGATTTCTGAAAGCACTCTAAACAGGACTCTCATCTGGTTTTGTAATGGTAGATTTGCTCTGACTAGTTTTCAGTCATTCAGAATATCTGTGGTTCACAGAAAGTGGGTAGTACTTGGTCAGCAAAGGAGGAAGCTGGTGTTCAAGCTTTGCAGCAGCTTGTTTGCTTTTGCATATGCTTGGAACTTGTTTTTCTAATAAGTAAATTTTTTTGTTCTTTTGGTTTGGCTTAAAGAAACACAGCTGGAAAATCCCCTAATTTTATAGAGCAGGTTCTCAACTTTACAGGACTCCTGAATGATCTCTGTCTTTCTGAGCCAAATGGAAGATCCAAAAGAATTGGTTACACACCAACCAATAACTCCCACACACCCCTCCGGCCCCAGTCTGTATTCTCCTGTCTTGTGCAGAATTATCTCCTTTAATTTACAAATGATTAACAAGTCAGTGTCCACAGATGGTGCCTGTGGATACACGTGCTGAGCCATTTAATTTGCATATGCGATTCTCGCACTCTAATGAAAGGTTCTGCTTCCTTTTATTAGATTTTTTTAGTGTTCCTGCCTGCTTTTCTTTCCTTCCTATCTCTTCATTTCCTTCTAATTACAAAAATACATTTTCTTCTAGATGGGACAGATACTTGGCAGATCAGGTCTTTAAGGCAAGTGTGCTGAGCAGGGAAATCACAGTGTGAGGGTAGTGTAGAGCACAGAAAAGTGTGTCTTTCTGAAGGAAAGGTGTGAGGTTAGCCCTTGAGCTGCTCAGACAGCCACTGAGGGCTCCTGTGCTGGGAGCTGTGGCTGTGAAGTGGTGCCTGGGTGGCCCTGGTGGCCTCTGCTCCTTTCAGGGCTGGCAGGGTAATGGGGGGCAGTGAGCAGGTCAGGGTCTCGGAGCGCTGGTGTGAAACCACTTTGCCCATTTAGCTCTCCAGCCTTGTGTGACCGCGGCACAGGAGGAGCAGAGCCTCCCTTTCACTCCGTTTCTCTAGATGTTATCAGAGAATCTGTCAATTTACAGAGAAACTAAACAGTTTCCTTTTTACATATGTCTGTGCAGGGTGAGGAATTTCTACCTAATACAAAATGATTGAAATTATTTTAGTCATTTTTGCCTTCTCTTGAAATAACAATTTCTGTAACCTCTTTGTCGGGAGAAAAAGAAAAGTCAGCTCTTGGTGACTAATGTTGATTGTACTGTGAGGTTTTCAGCAGATAATTATATTTAAATATGTGGGTTTAAGATGAAATAATTGAAGCAAATTAATGCAAAGTAATAGAGTTATTTCTAGACGGAAATGATTTCTTGAGGACGTATTGTGGCAGTTGTTTCTTTGATTGTTTCTACTGTTTTCTTGAGAACATGTTTTAAATTGTGACGCTAAGTAAAACTAATTGGTAGAAAAAAGGTGTGAAATTAAGACTGAGTTTGTTTTTTGGAATCCCAACACAGTCTTCAACAGACTTACTTGAGTCCAAAAGAAGAATCAGGGCTTTTGTCTTCACATCAAAGCAACTTTTGAACCTGATATTTCACTTTGCGAAGGAGTTTTTGATATACCATGTGGGATTACAAACAGAAAGATGAAAAGCTGTGCATCCAAGGCCCCATAATTGCTATCTATGAACTGATACATATTCTGGAGCTGAAATGATTTGGACAGTGACCATATTAAACTTCCCCCCTTGGATTAGTTCATAGAAAAATATACAAAACACAGGTCAGTTATTGTGGAGTGATTAGGGCCACGCAGGGCAGGGTCTGAGTAAGATGTGTTCAGTGCCACCTCAAGACAGCAACTGTGCTGTTTGCTGTTTTATGACAGTTCAGTTGCATCTGAAAATGATGCAGAATGACTGCAAGGAAGAATAAAAGGAATGGGCTCCCCTTCTTGTACTAAAGCATAGCAGCAGGCGCTAGGAATCACTCTGCCTTGCTTTAGCCACCAGTAAAAATAGAATTGCTCAAGAAATTGAGAAAACTTTCCATGTGCAGTTTATTTTGTTTTTGAAAAATATTTGGTTAATTTCTGTCCTTTTGTTCTAAAGATACCCTATCCAAAATCTAAGAAACTAACAAAGTGCTCATGCTGTTTAGATTTGAAAAATGAGTACAATGTGTGTAAGATTTTTATTTAATCCAGAGAAGCTCACACATTTTAAGTTGTTCACACTAGTGATCTTTTCACAATGTCTCTGCTTGAGTTTAAGCTTTAGGTGCAAAGAGTTTGGTGAACCAAATAAGAAAATTTATGATAGTAATGAAACAGTGGAGCTGAAAAGAAAAAAGCATCAAGAAGCCACTGGAAGTAAGCGTGAGATGAGATAGATTGGCAAATCTTTGTGTCATACAATAAAGTTGTAAATATAAAACTCTGTGGCCACATTGGAAGGACAAACAAAAAGTCACTAGTAATTGCTAAAAGCAAAACAACAGCTTGCAGAATTGATGGAATTATGGCTGGAGTTAGGTGAAATCAAAGGTTTAGGCAATCTACGCTAAGTAACACCGAAGACTCATGGGTTTAATGTCAGTCAGTCATTATGTGTTAGTTCCAGTACATCTGCTTCAAGAGATGCATCCAACCAGACACCCTTCAAAAAGGGAGCAAAGATTTCAGTTCCTTCTGCAAAGGGAAAAGAAAGTTCAATCTCCCCCTACCCCCAAAAAAAGCTTTTAAAATTTCTAAAGCTCCAAAGACCATTACGATCATCAACTCTCCCAAAACTCAGTGGAGACTGCCAGTATACAAAAATTGTGCCATGAACTTACAGGCTGAGCTGCGGAATGGGCTGAACTTGTGGCACTGCCTGTGTCTGTACTCATCCAGTCAGAGTGACTGTGGGAGGTTTGCCTTGAAATTTGCCTTTCCCAGGACTCAGGAATCTTACCTGTCTTTCTGGCGGGTGCCATTAGGGCTCTTTTACAAAGAGAAACCAGAATTCAGAGGGTAGGTGGGACAGCCCGAGTTCCCAAACCCTTTCACGCTGCATATGACTGCTTTATGTTTTGGAAATTGCTGAAGGGTCCTCTGTATGCCAAGGCTTTCCCTAATAATTATAGGAAATCCTCTCAGGAGCTGGCCCTGGGAGTGCTTTAGACCTCACCTCCTGTAGACAGGTACCAATTTTGGCTTTGGCAGCATTTCTGGAGCACTAACCATGGCAATGCAGATGTATCCATAAGGCTGGATTTTCAGAGGGAGTGAGCAAGGAATGTGTCAGAAACACCCAAAAAACTGGAGCGAAAATAGATGCTCCTGTCTGAACTGCTAGAAGACAGCAAAGATTGAAAATAGAAAGCTCTGGCTTGGCACAGTTCTTAAATAATGTGCTACCAAGAAATACACCTAATCATTCTGCATTAATGGAAGGCCAATAGCATTTTAAAATTTTGGTTGCACCAAAGAGATTTTCTGATTTGCTGCCCTTAGCAAACTTGAAGCAGTGGCAGGTATGTAAGTGAACAAGCAAAAAGTTTAGTAAAAAGAAAGAAAAGCATTACCTTCTACTTGGAATAAAGACTCATAGTATTTTGTATTCCTCACATTTTTTGCTTCTGTTTCTTATGGATATATAATTAACATAACAGGTGGGTTTTTTTATAAACTTCTTTGACTAGTGAGTCTTCTTGAATGTGAGCCATGAGACTGAGATGGACATCCCCCGCAGGAAAACACAAACCGGATAGTTTCAGTGTTGTATTGTAAAACATTACAGGGTTAACCAGGTTTATTATTCACTAGGTAAACTTTGGAGGTCAAGAAGCTGTGGCAATTCCTGGAAAATCTTCAAGCACGAAATCTTGCCCTTGTCTGAACAGCATGAATGGTCAAAAGGAGAAGAGATTTTTAATGTGGACAAAATGGAATATTTAAAGCATAAGGAAGTTCTTAAATTGCTCTTGGTTGAGTCTAGCATAGGAAATGACTGTTTTTTCAAATGTCTGATATAGGCAGTGCCTGGGAATGTAGTTGGGCAATGAAGTCATTGTGTGTAAGATTTTTTTGGGTGACACTCAGACTATTCTATGCTTAGAAAAAAACTATCAACGGTGAGTGTTTTAAGATGAAAAGCTAAAACCCCCATGAGTCTAGGATAAATCCCAGAGAAATCCTGCTCCCTCCTGAGTAAAGGGACGGAGGAGAGGATGTTGTGGGCAAGGCTGGGGATGGATGAGTACAGCGTGTCCCCTGGCCAACACCGTGTGTAGCCTTTTCCCTCGCAGCAGAGGACATGGACCAAAGCTGGAGGAAGAAGGTGTTTGCCCTCCAGAGGCACCAGACATCTCTGAAAACAATGTTTTCTGCCTGAGGCTTCTGTCATGCAGCAGGAGGAACCTGCTGACAGAGATAACTGCTTCCCTCTCCTCTCTTCTACCTGAACTGCAGATGAGAAGCTGTGGGGTGAAGCTACCCTTGAAAATCCACAGTATGACCAGAAAAGTGGGCCAAAATTGCCCCTTCCCTTTAGTCAATACTTCAGAAAGAAAAGAAAAAGAAAGTTCTTGAAAGCAAAGAAAGAGTCTACTTCCCAGCACTTCAAAGGGGCAAGACTGATGAACTATTTTCCCACTGCTTGGAACTATCTTGTGGCTTTTTAAATGTGCTGGTTTTCAAGATGCTGCTGATTTTTTGCATGCTAGTTGCTCTAAATGCTCTTACAAAATACCTCATGTTTTCCATGCAGCACACTGGCAACAAGCATGTGTAACACAGTTAAGGGAGGAGAGGTGCTTAGAAGTTACAGAGTTTTACTTCTGCCTAACCAAGTCCTATATTTGGCAGGGATTCTTAATCTTGCTGAACCTCAGCTCTCATCTCTGGAAAGGATAAAACCAGTGTGTTAACACATGCTAACTAATTCATGCAAAAAACAGCATTTACATCCTCCCAAAAGACAAAGCTCCCCTAGAAAAATCACCACTGGGTTTGGAAAGTTAAATTACAGCCCTCACCATAAGCATTTATTACTGAACCAATGATTATGCCAGTAGAAGTCATAACCGCTTAGGTATGAAGGCCTGTAGCCAAAATGTTGATGCTACTCTTATTGTTGTGTGACCTTTCCTATGTTTCCAAGAAAGCTTTGCTTTGCTGAGAAGAATCTCCTGACCTAAGCTTTTAAAAAGATTGGCAGACTCTTCTGAGTGGGAGGCTGCATGAGAGCAAAGGATAAATATTTGCAATACAATGGAGATAAAGAGGAGGCTGGAACTGTTACTGCAGCATCAAGGCTTTATTTTACTTTTGAATTTGGGTAAGTGCCAAAAGGACTAAATCAGCACACTGGAAAATGCAAGAATGAACTCTCTTGAAAGAAAAAGATAAGCTACTAACATCAGGAGTACAAATTTTATTCTGAATGCGACTCTTGGAATATTTTCACATCTGAACCTGAAGTAATACTAATGGAAAAAAGTATTGTGTTTTTATTTCCAGCCGATATATATCTGCCTTTATAATTTACGTAAGTCTTGTAGTAGAATATTAACTTCCATTATTTATGAATCTATTGAACTTTGCAAGGATGTACTGACAGTTGAAGGATTAGAATTCTAAAGGCGGTTCAGTTCACATCACAAATCTCCTAAAAGGTCACATACTCCCTTACAGTACCACCTGAAGGACAAGGAACTTAAAGTCAGAGTGGTTTCTGTCAATTCAGAAAAAGTTCCATCAACATTATCATTCTAGAAATCATCATGTTCCAGTTTGTCACCCTGTGGGAATATTTTTCCACACATTTTTGTGAAATGCTGAGCTCCCATGGGGATTGTGTCACTATATGGGGTCCCTCCTCTTGGTTCCTGCCACACTTCTTCACTCTGGGGCTAAAGAACAAACTGCAGTCACAGAATTTGGGCTGCCCTCATACAGTGTGGACACTGCAATAGCAAAATCAACCAGATTCTTATCATCTTTGTTTCTCATGTCTACCTATCCTGGAAGTACCAGAAATAAAAAAAGGGCACTCAATATTTTCTGGCAGTTAGGTCAGTTTAAAGGTCCACTGACTGGAGTAATATGATTTCATTTGTAGTATCACAGAGTCGTGGAATAGCCTCACTTAGGATATCCAGTCCAAGGATTATCCAGTCCAACTCCTGGCCCTATCCAGGACATTCCAAGAAACACACCGTGAGCCTGAGAGTGTTGTCCAAACACTTCTTGGACTCTGTCAGGCTTGGAGCTGTGACCACTGCCCAGAGGAGCCTGTTCCAGTACCCACCCACCCTCTGGGTGAAGAACCTTCCCCTGATATCCAACCTAAACCTCCCCTGGCTCAGCTTCATGCCGTTAGTAACTGTTCATTTCCTGCTTCTTGATAATCCAATGGCAAATAGTGACATCATTTCCAATTGCTGCTTTTAAACAGAGAGAAAAATAAAGCATTTATTAACTTGCTGTAATAAAATAAATTAATAGATCATACTGAAAAAATTGGAGTATTTCTTTGCATTAAAAAGGGCGCCTGTAAAATTTCTTGTTAACTCTGTTTTATACTCTTGAGTTATCTGCCATAATAAAAAGTACTAGGACAGATTTATAAGAACTTTTCATTATAAAGATGCAAAGGAGGCTGACAAATATAAACTGATGCACTTTGACTGGGAAATCAAGTTCTTCTAAGTCAGTTTTAAACAGTGTGTTACATTCACATTCATTGGCAGCAATGAGGAACTGGGCCCAATGTCTATATGAGTCATATACAGACTTCTTTTTGCTCACCACTGAGTGAAAGACGGAAATATTTTTATATTTTTATTTAAACAGTTCCTAAATGCAAATCTCTCGCACTGTATCCCTATTTCACATGGCTTAAAGGACTGGTGCAGAGCAGCAGTACCTGCTGACAGTCTGTGTGCTGCTGGGTAACGTGTGCTAACAGAGCTGGCTTCATGCTGAGAGCCTGTTTTATGCTGCCTGGCTGAAAGCAAACTCACCTATTCAAATATGGGGAGCTGAAGTATCTCTATTCATGAAAAATGCTGGGAAAATTCTTTCTTACGCAGGTAAACTCCATGATTATTTTAGAGTTTTCATTGTCATGCCAAAGACAAATTGTTTTTGCTTTTTAGGAGAAAAGAACACACACATTTGCAAGATTTCTGGTTTGGGGTTAATTAAAATGCTATAAAGGTTCCAAGAAATGAAAAAACCCCCAAACCCCACAACCAACCCACCACCCCCCCCCCCAAAGAAAAAAAACCAAAAAAATGCTTATGGCTTTCCTTTTTTACCTCTCATAACTGAAAATAAGCCCAAGGAATCAGTGAGTCCTCAGTGGTGACAGCATAAACTACTTGGGCTAAAGGAACAAAGGAGAGAAAGACAGCACTGCCCAAGTGAAACTCCAAAGGAATTTAGGTAAATAAACTCCAGAAATCAAGATGGAGCCACAGTATCAGATTACTACACTTCGACACTTTCCTTGGGGAACGGAGAGTGATACAAGCCCACAGCTCCTATTGAAAATGTGTTCTTGCTGCCTGCTCTTAACTATTTCAGAATCAGGATTACGCCCACAACTTCAGTGAGACTGCTTGTTGGATAAAGGATGACAAATCTGGTCCCAAAGTGGTAGACTCTCTTGATGAATGTGCATCCTAATTCTCGGTGACATTTAAGTGAGTGAAACATATGTACGGAGAGAATAAAATGCCAAAATGTGTTGCTTTGCCAAGTTGCCACAGTTGGAAGCTTTCAGTAAATTTCCATGTGTTTGTTGATAAATCCTTCATTTTTAATAAAACATTATTTCATTTTAGAGTAGATTAAGAGTGACAAGTCCTTGAAGGCTAAGCAATACCTTGGTTTTTTTGCAACACCTATGAAAGAAAGTGATTCCTTCACTTTTTTCCTCGTTATCTGCAAGAAATGTGAATTTTCTAAGTAGCTAACTTATTTGTTATACAGATGTAAATTTTTAAAAGCTCAGAGGCAAATATCAGTTCAAAGGTCCTAAATGTTTATTGTTAGAAGCAGAAATGAGCTTGGTTAATCGTTAAACAACAGACAATTTCCTGGGTGATTCAATACATCACAGGAGATAGGTAGCCCTGATTAGGACCTCAGAAATAATTGAACAGGATAGATTACAAAAGCAAGCTGAAAATGCAGAGAACACGAGAGACGAATTTATTTTCCATAAATACTATTACATTTAAATTTCATTATAGTGGGTTTTTTTTTTATTTTATTTGTATCATTCTGCAGCCTGTTTCAAAGCTTGCTGAAGTTGTTGAAAATACAGTGAGATGGCAGCGAGTATCTGGAATTAAACCAGGATTATTGAATTATTTAATTTTGCACTAGTCAAGAGAGAGATCTATGCACTCCAATTAAAATTTAATACCGTAGAACAGTGACAAACAATTTTAATTAGCATTAGATTGCTCCATAATGCTACTTAACATAACACCAGCTAATTCATGTCCTTAACAAGTGATTCTGTGATGCAATCCACACAGCACAGCAAGCCTTGAACCAACAATGCTGTAGCTGTTTCCTCTGTCAGAAACCTTGCGACAATCAGGGGGCTCTGGAATGGATGAACAAGAAAGTCACAGCATTTGGAAACCAGCACTGCACTTTGCTCAGTTAAAGAATTCATCCTCGTGTTCACCTATTAGCCTCTCCCCCTGTAAATCTCAGTCCTGTAGCAACTCAAGCTGCAAAGTCCCTCTGACAAGGACCTGGGGTGGAAGGGAGAGATGCAGCAGCTCTCAGCAAGGGGCTGTGCTCTCTCACCACAGCTGCTGCCAGATGTCCAGACAAGGTGCAAAGACACAGTAAATATGCAGTTTATATATCCAGAATAATCTCAGCATCCACCACTGCAGTTCAAGAACTTCTTATTTGTGAAAGTAAGCAGAATCTGGATTCATGCCTGGATGTTGGCCGAATCATTTGGCAGTTCTTGGAATAATTCTTAATGTATAGCTCCTTTCAGATAGAGAGCGAAGGACCTCTTGATGCCCTGAGGAAAACCCCATTGTCCTGTGAACCTTTCCTTCTGTCACCACATTCTTAAGGCCATTGCCTGCCTTGCTTTTATGGACCAGTCTGGCTTCTAACAACACGTTCTTTCTCCTTTTTGCTAGCAATATTTCTAACAATAAGCAGCTGCTGTATTTTCTGTCCAGGAGGTATCTCTGTAATACCCCAGTTCAGACATTGTCTCTGCTACTTGATGAAAACCTTGAAGTTGCAAGGAAAATCACTGTAAAGGACTGGGAGTGGTTTGCTTACCAGTTGTTTTTATAAAGCTTGAGAATCTGTAGCCTCTCAGAACAACTCCAGGTTCAGCCTGTTGGAAAGCTGAATATTTTTTCTGCAGAAGCTTATAGAAATTAATTGTAGGTAATTTAGTTGCAGAAAGGAAATCAAAGTCTTTGAAATGTCACACTGGCAAACCCTTTTTTAAAAATGCAATGTGAGTTGCATAGGTTATTTCAAAATGTCTAAAAACCAGAAAACTCCTAATATGCAAATAGAGTAATCAGAGTTTCCAATTTGTCCAAATATCCCGTTAGAGATGTGTTACTTTAAACAGATGTGATCACTTATGAGCTACACATATACTTTCTTTTTTATACCTTTGCCAATAACAATCTTATTAGCATTTAATTCACCAGTATGACTGCAAAAAGCTGGACTTTTGCATTACTGAAGGAGATGTTAGTAAATGTTGTAGATCCAGAAGTTCCCTGTAAAATCCATGTAGGCAATGAGCTGATGAAAGCCAATTTTACCAAATACACATGAAATCATTAATCAAAATAAAGATAAAATACACAGCAACTTTTAATGTCCATAATGAGTGAAGAGTGATTGTGTTCTAGGAATTTATTCCTAAATTATATCATTATATCATTATATATATATAAATTATCCCGTGAGAGCCAAGAAGGCGTCAGATGTAGAGATGTTGTCTGCGGGGGAACCAAATAATGTCCAAGAGAGAGCACTGCCCTCTCAGTATGGGCTAACCACAGCAAACGCACACCCCAGGGGATGCACACCCTCCAGTTCTCCTGTCCCTGGCAAATGACACAAAACTACACGTGGGACTGACTGATTATGGATTAAATAGGTAAGAATTTTTTCAGGTTTGTTCCTAATCAGAGATGAAACCACTCCAGAGCACCCTACTCTGAAATAAAGCCTGTAACACTGCGTATTCTGGTTTGCTTCACAAGCCTACAAAAGATCATGCTAGCTTTTAATTAATTTAAGGCTCAATTTGTAAAACATTAACACATAAAGGAATCTTTATATGTTAATTTTTTAAAATCATCCCAACTGGCAAAAAAAGTTTTGATTTCAAACAAGGACTTTCACAAAGTTCAGTGATGTCAGCATCAGCAATGGTTCAAGCCATTCTAGAAATGACTATTTACAGAAGAGATGGAGTGACTCACAAAAAGAGCTTTCAAGCCAAACTATAGCAATATATTTCTAGAGAGTAGCCAGTTTCTTTTCAATTGTCAGCTGCTCACTATGATCTAAAAGGGTTCAACTGCAGTGATTTGTAGCATTCTCCGTTTTCATCGATGTTTCACAATTCATCAGTTTCAAGCCTAAATAATACTGTACCCCACTGCAAATGTTCCTCTAATCTTTTCCTTCGCCAATGACCTGATCTGCAGAACTACAGGGGAAAAATCTCCACTGTTCAGCACTAAATATAAATCCTGCATGAAACAGATGTCTTCCCTTTATCTTTTCCAATGCTTTGTTATTGCATTTAATGATCTGTCAATGATTTCCCTTATTTTCCCTCTTTTAATAACCAAAGAAGAGCAGACAAATCCACTGTAATACACTGATCTCTTTGAAGTCTCCTATTTGATAATTATAGATAAAATGATGTTAAGGGATATAAAAACCCACAAGTTTAAGGGAGCACACGTGCAATGTATCTGTAATGTTATGCTCCATTGTACCTTGCTGTTTATTATAACCTTCTTTCTTTGAATGTTATACAAGAACCCTGAGACACCAATCGGTGTCAAATTGTATTATTATAATTTCGTGGTGTAATTCCTGAATATTGCTGGCGATATTTTAAGCATTAAATATCTTTGGGTTTAAAATGTTATTTAAAGAAAAAGAGATAAACCCAGGATATATATCTCCTTTCCCAGTGCTTCTCTCTTTAATACTTGATTGATATATGTTGTAGCGGGGGCACGGGTCAATCACACGCAGACCAATGTGATCGGTGAAAGCCGTTTATTACAGATCAGAAGGCTACTTATATACATCTTCTACTTCTCTATATCTAAGCAGTAGATTGGTTACTAGCTACTTGTTTACACATCTAAACAAATCACTTAGAGCGATGGTGAGCTGTCATACAAACGCTGCTTCTGTTGGCTCTGCTAAGCTAATGCTGGATTGTGCACATTTCACTGCCCTGCCTATTAAAAACACCCAACATATCCCCCGTTTTCTTTTTGCACAAGCCAGGCCTGATTGGTGTATTTTTCTATCACTCTGTGAATTAGCATAGAGCAGCATTGCAAAGCACAGCAAAACAACATTTTGAAAGTTATTATTATCAAAAGCAACAACAACACTGTTTTACACAAATTCTTGAGCTCCTCAATGATTCTTCAGCTTTGAGCAACCTTTCTACTTTAACTCGTTACTATATGATTACTTAAAATAATTTCTCTAGCAAGTACTACTTTAGTTAATTGAAACTGTGAAAACAATATACACCGTTGCTCTAAAGTCTCTGTCAAGCTCAAATCTTGATTAAAGAGTCCATGGTTTCTTCTGAACTCCGGTTCTTGATTCTGATCAGGTGAGCAGGTAATTGCTTTGAACCTGTTGGTGATAGAACACATGCATACTCCCTTCTCTAGGTTAACAGGTTGCTTGAGCTTTGGTATCACGTGTTATTACATACTCAATTGTGGGTTTTGCATTGTGAGCAAAGGTGATAAAGGCAACAGGTGCAACTACAGGTGCAATACATAAGAGAAAGAGAACAGTATCTCAAAAGTACACAGATTATTAACCATTTAGCTATTAGCTACTACCCAGAGTCTACAATCACTGGAGAGTCCCATTTTACAGGCGAGACCTGAAGACCTTTCCCGGGCAAGGCTCTCAAGTTTACCTGAAAGGGGTTCCAGTTCTTATCAAGCCGAATTGGTGAGTCAAAATGACTCAATTGCAGTTTTAGGGTAGAAACATCTGGGATTAAAGATTCAGTACCCGATCAGCTTAGGGCCAGGGCTTGGCCAGAGCCTAGGCCTTGACTGAGAGGGTCTAAACCATCTAACAAGAAGCCTCTATTAATATCAGTTTTTTAAAACAATACACTTCTTACAGATAACTACACAGGGTTATGTGAAAATTTATCATTGTCAATTTAGTTTTAACTAAATAATCAATGGTACCATAAACAAACTACAAATAGTTGTGAACAAAGGAATACATATGTGTAGCATCAAATAATATCTTTTGGATAATGCTCTCTATAAAAGCTTAGTAAATTCATATCATTACATTAACAACACCTCTAGAATTGTTAATACAGTAACAGTAACTGTTCTGAAAAAGTGAGATTATGTTTTCTACACATCTATGCATGTGACAGTAAAGCAAAATGAAAACAAGAAATAAGCACTAAGCATCTTACAATTAATAATATTCATGATTTGAAATTGATGTTCATTCTTCTGTGTTACCTATAGAAGATAAAGCTGCAAAAGTTGTTATAGTCATCTTGATTGACTAATGTAGAACATTCAGAACCATAGGATTTGTGATGAAATTAAGGATTTGAAAAATTGCATCTTCACTTGTCTTACCAATTCTTTATCATGAACATTTCAGTTGACTTTATCTTATCTCTATAGCAAGGGAACTGTAAAGAAAAAGAACTGTAAAGAACTCTTTTCCCTGTTTCCCCCTCTTTTTTTTTTTTTTTTTTTTTTTTTAATGTTTTCTTTTGTTCTGTTTTGCTTTGTGTTGTCTTGTTTTGCTTGTTTTGACAGAACTTTAACTTTGCTTAAAACTAAGATAAATCTAACAGAGCTTAAAGTCAATAATTGAAAGTGAAGAGAAATTAATGTTAAGCACTTAAAAAATAAGTTTTGTCTCATAGGCGCCTTTACCTAGGTTTACATGCCGGCAAAATACAAATTAACACAGACAATTCACACACACGCACAAGGAAACAAAAGCTGACTTGATTTTGCTAAAGTTCCCACTGACTCTTAGGCCACAAAATACTTTACAGAATTGGCCTCAGGATGCTACTCTGCCAGTTCTGGCTTTGAGGCAGCAAGTTACACCCCTCTGCCAGCTGTTACAAATTCACTAAACAACACTACCACTCACAAACATAGAAATTTTCTTCACTAGACCACAAGCGTCTGTCTTCTCTTTTCTTTCTTTCAGAGGTTACTAAAATTTAACTTCTTAATCGAACTGAAAATCAACAGACTTTACATAAATTTTGATCAACTTAAAGTTGACAGGTCTGACTTATAAACTCAGAATACATAAAAGACTCAAACAACATTCTTAGTACATTTGCTGCAGCATACCTGTGGAAAAAAAAAACAAATCTTTTGAATTAGAGAAGTAGTCACTCTGGATGCCTTTGCAAGCGTTTATCTTTAAACCTACTAAACTAGATATAAGGTTAAGGGTACACTTTGAGAGTTTCAGGTACAGCAGAACTCAACGTATTTTGACCTCTCCCATATAAGAAACTACTGAAAATTCATCATACAGCAATTAAACATCAGGAAATAATATGAAGAGAAATAAGTGAGTTGTAAATGAAATAGCAGCAACATAGAACTTTAGAGGGTAGGATTAACTGGAAAGAAATTTAGAGTGTGGCAGATTTATAGTCGTGTTGAAAATGCCTGTTTAACAATCAGTACTCCTCTAAGATAAGTTTAAGTTTACTAAGATGTTTTCGAGGTGCAGCTTTACTCACAGGGATGACAGTGTACATCTTGGAAAATTGCATCTAAAACCTGCTTAATTCGCAGATGGTAAGACAGCTGTCTGTAAATATAAATACAATAGGTTTGAGATGTAAAGACGACATCAAGGACTTAAACTATTCTGATGTTAAGTTCATGTGCAAGCTATAGGTGACAAGGAAGAACAAGCACATTTACATCTCTGAACAGCTGTACCAGCTGGAAATGTTGTCACATGTATTTATGGCAAAACAGTCACATTTCATTTGTTTTATTAAAGCTGTGTACGCAACCAGGTAAAGCTAGCACTACACTTTTTACAGTAGAAAACCATGATCTAATTATAGTCGATTCTCAAAAGTTTCTGCAGATAACAAATATGGATTTAAACTTAATTGCTGTAGCTATGCATCTTGTCCAATGTGAATGTATGCTGAGTAAGACTAAAAAACAAAAAAAACCCCACTGAGTTGATGCATCGACATATAAGTATAAATGATGCTTTGAGGAAACAACCTGAAAATTTCACTTTGGACTTTGCTGACTTTGTATGGGATATAACTGTGCTGTGTTTAATTATGTTTTAGTATTTGGGTTGTTCCAGGCAGCTCAAGGAATCTGAAGGCCAAACAGCAGGAGTGGTGCCAAGCTAGGTAGAAAACAAGATAAATTTTTTCCTGTGGGAAAAAACAAGTTTTATCAGAGTTGGATAATGTTAGAACTTCAACAGAAAGCTTGTAAAAGTCCTTAAAGGAAACATACACAGTGAGAAAGCGAGAGGGGGCTTGCAGCCATGAGTTAAGGCAGAATGTCATAGTTCACATTCCAATTCTGTGGAATAAGATAAGATGTGTAGGGAAAAGTCGAGTAACTTAACAATCTACACAAGACCTTCAGAGCATAAAAGATACACATAAAACACTTTCTAAACCCTCTCATTTAACCAAGCTGTTATCATTACTGCTGTCTGGTTTTGAAAAGTTGGAAACAAATTCAAAATACAACTCAGATACACTAATTAAAAAGGCACTTCGAAGACTGGAAGCGGCAGGTAACTGCTGTTTCTTCTGTGCTGCTTCCCGAGATGGCTCTGCCAGGGTAACTGGACAGGTCGCACGGTCAGTAAAGCAGCCGCAGTGGGGGAGCTGTCAGCACGGGTTGTTGGGGGTCGAAGCTGTGAGCACCGCGCAGCTCCCAGGGGGAGAGATGTTAACTTCAAAGTAGATCTTCAAGTAGGGGAGAAAGTCAGAGAAGGTGTACGATTTGTTCACGGGTGAAGCAGCTCTAGCAGGTAGACTAAGAGGTATCGCTTGCAAGGTTTCTGCTAAATCTCGGATGACAATTAAAAAATCAGTAGAGGTCAATGGACCAGCCTCGACCTCCCCTTGAGAGGGGGATTAGGGATCAGCCTCTACGAGGCTGCGTCCTTGGCCTTGGCAGCCTCCGGTGATGAGAGTGGTGGGGGGGGAGCCACTGGCACGATGGCTTCTGGTTGAGGCACGGGGGGAGCCGCTGGCACGACACTTGTTGGCTGAATAGCCAGGGGACGCTGCCGGTACGGCAGTCGTTGGCTGCGATCCAAGGGGGGCACTTCGCAGGGACAGTTGGGGGCTTGAGAAGACATACGGACTGTTTACGGGTGAAGGGTCCTTAGGAGATTGATCTAAGGTTATTGCCTGTAGGGTCTTTGTTAGATCTTGAATCACAGCAGACAGATCGGGAGGAGTCGGAGGAGTCAGAGGATCAGCCTTGATCTCCGCTCTAGGAGGGGGTGCTCCCTCCCCCTCCTCGCCTCTGACATCATCAGGGCCTTGAGAGGAGGGTCGGGAGTTGGAGGGTCGGGAGTTGGAGGATCGGGAGTTGGAGGATCGGGAGTTGGAGTCTCTATGAGAGACCCTGGCCTCGGCCCTGGGCACCTCTGGTGGTGGGAGTGGCGCAGCCACCGGTGGTGGTGGTGACGGGGGGAGGGGAGCATCAACTTCCACCCCTGTCGCCGTTGGGAGGGGCGAACAAGATGAAGGGGGGCGGCGAGATCGGGGGGGGGAGAACCAGCACTCGCGAGGGAATGTCCAGCTGGGTCGAAAACAAGTTATTGATGGGAAAAGCCTGTGGGGCCTCTGCAGGGGGTGGGTCGAGAGTCGACGCTGCAGCGGCAGCCGCCTGTTTCTCTGCTTTCATAACATGCAAAACATCAATTATGGTCTTCCAAAGAGGAGCATACTTTGTAGCCTCCTTCACTCCCTTCTCCCCTGCAGCTATAGTATTCCAGAGTGCTGTTCCGATTGCCTCCCAGGTGCTGATCTCAAAAGCTACCGAAGCACCCGATATCAAGTCCTGCTCCCACACCCAGCTAAGAAAGCTTTTCAAAGTCGAGGCATCAAATTTCTGCTCTCTCTTAGAGAGAATTAGTTGGAGGAGGTTTAGGACCGCGTCCCGTTCATGGTGGTCCCGCCCCATCTCCCCCTGCAGCCGCTCACCTCTTATCGGTGAGATTCCACGTCGTCTTGACGTTTCGCGGAGCTCCGTCTTAATAATTCATCCTGCACGGGACTGCAGGGAAAGTTCAGGCCTGAGAAGGGGTCATCCTGCCGGGGCTTGCAGGGAAATACGACTGCCTTCCCCGCACCCCGTGCACAAGCAATTCGTTACGAATTCATTCAGGCAAGTCGGGGTCACCATTATGTTGTAGCGGGGGCACGGGTCAATCACACGCAGACCAATGTGATCGGTGAAAGCCGTTTATTACAGATCAGAAGGCTACTTATATACATCTTCTACTTCTCTATATCTAAGCAGTAGATTGGTTACTAGCTACTTGTTTACACATCTAAACAAATCACTTAGAGCGATGGTGAGCTGTCATACAAACGCTGCTTCTGTTGGCTCTGCTAAGCTAATGCTGGATTGTGCACATTTCACTGCCCTGCCTATTAAAAACACCCAACAGATATACTCTCCAGGTCTGATTTTCAAAAGAATTGAAAAAGCAAGGCAGGAATCTGAATGTCCTACTTTCCTTGAAATTCCTGTTATTTCCTCAGTTTTGTTGAAATTCTCGGCATATCCTACAGAGACTTTCAAGGTGTTGGCTTCCTTATCAATGCCAGAATTCAGATTGCTGAGATTTATCTCCTACCTCTTCTTGTTCTGTGTGGTGGTGAGTCCCACAATAGCAAATCAGACTTTCATCCCTAAGAAAGGTCCTCTGCATATGTTAAAGCTGAGCTTGAAAATGTTGCATTTCTTGGACAGAATTATGGCAAAGCAGGTAGCTGGATTCCTCACGTTCCATAAGCAGTGGGTGGGCTGCAAGGGGGCTGGATTCAGAGATACCCAAAGCCTGTCTGGGATGGAAATGGATTCCTGCAGAAACCCCGTTGGAGGGCACCTCACACTGTCCCTAATCTCTCCTCTTGTTCAGAGAACAAGTCATTTGTAGGTCCTTGAACTTGTGCAGTTTCGTATAACTTAGATATGAATTCTCTGTATAACCTGGAAAGCTGCTCTGCTTCCTGTCTTCCTCATGGAGTAAAAGATTTTCCTCATGGCCACTCTGATCCTTTCATTTTTCAGTTTAAGCCTGTTGTCTCCCTCAGCCACTGTGAAGAGCTCAGCCTTCATTTTTCCTCGATACCTTCCTCCCTGCAGGGCTGGGCCGCTGCCGCTGGCACCCATGAATCCATCTCTTCTCCAAGCTCTCAGCCTCTCCCTGTGGCTCTCGGCCCCTCCACTGAACCTGTGTCACTTTGTCAATGACTTTCTTCTCCTGGGGATCTGGAAATGGACACGGCATTCCAGCTTTGCTGCCTGCGAGACTGTCTCCTGATGGCTCTGAGGTTTAAATTAGTTTCTGCTCTATCAAAATGTTGTCTGAGCTATTTATTACAGCACGAACGGGGATTACTTGACATGATTTAATAGTTATTTAGGTAAGAGGGAAAAGTTTTAAAATCTGTGGATAAACAGCCAGCTTGCAAAGGAAGTTTGAGAGTGAGTGAAGCTGGTCCTTCTGTCCAACCTGAACGTGCTTTTCCCACCATGCAAGCCCTTCCCTGCTACTGGCAGTATCTGCTCCTACAGGATCTGAAGGAAGTTCCATTTTTCAGGCTGGGAAGCTGGTAGGCTGGACTGGCAGCTTGGGAAAGCACAACTTACAGAGGAAGGCAAGAGCTTGCTATATTTGCTGACATTTCATCTTTGTTCATGTATTTGTTGGACTGACAAATAACTGGAATGCAGATGTATAAGGAAACCTCTTTAAAGGGAGCAGTGAACCAGTGTTTGAGACTGATGCTGCACACGATGACAATTGCCTGGCTCTCTGTGGCATTTCTCCTGTCTCAGACACTGCTCTGTATGTCATGTCCCATAGATTGTTTCCCTTTACCTCAAGTCCCCTCTTCCCTAGTTACCCTTCAGCCTAAAACACGCCTTTTACTCTGCTCCGTTCTGTTTTTCCTTCCCTGTCACCAGTGTCCTCCCTGTCGCACAGATGCATCTCTAACACACAGAATTTTGAAAGTGGGAGCATAGCTTGGAGGTCAACATCAAACCATTGCATGTGCTTCCCTGAGGAGAGCCATTGTGAGCAGCACAAATAGAGCTGCATGGGAATAGAGACTCTAATGCTTCATTACCACTGCAACAGAATAATTGGTACTCTAATTTACATCCTCCCAACACTATCTATCTATCAAGATGTAATGAGATATTTAACATGTTGTTATTCTATGTACGCACATGTTTTATACATAACAACCTGTTATCTGTCAGCTTAAACCAGCGCTGTACAGTACAATTAGATTCTTTCCCCTATAATTATCCTAACATATGTCTGGGCAACCCCAGCAAAGACAAATAATATGCACTGGATATAAATCATGACAGAATAAGGCCTTGAACTCTTTTAGTTCGGTATTTTATATTATTTCACTTCCTTGAAACTTCAGATAATTAAAGACAAATGGATTTTTAAAATGAAAAATCTATTCATTTTTCTAAGAAGATAGCATAATACTTGCAAATGCCTTCTGTACATTCTTATTCAAAAGGAATAAAATTAGCTATCCAGCATGGTAGAATGTGGATCAATATGTGTTTTCAATGGCTCCTGGTTCTATTGCCGCCGAAGTCAGAAGGTATTTTGCCACTCATTTCCAAGAGTGAAAGATTAGGACCAAGCTAGAATTTGCCTCAATCCTGTCTATCTCCTTTTTAGGGGCACAAGTGCTCCAGAAACCTTGAAATTCCATTAATTATGAGTAAAATGCACACAGAAACATGGAGTTCCCCCATAATCTGAAAGTTCTGCCATCGCATAAAGTCCTTCCACATCTTCCATTCAAATGGTTTTTCTTACAAATAATCTTCCTCAGTAAAATTAAAGCACTAACTTTTTCCTGGTTTTTCATGATCACGCATAGTAAGAGTTTTCTGCTTTCAGTGTCTCTTTTGTGCAAAGAACTGCGGTGAAATAGTATTTGTATAGTTACTAGAGATGATGCATGATTTAAACCAGGATATTCTTTCCACCTTCCCTGGAATCTTCTGCATGTGCAGAAGGCATCCTTGTCTGTCATAGGTAAGTGCACCGATTTTCCAAAATGTTCTGTTACTTCCAATTCAAGAAAGAGAAAAATGAAATTATTCAGAGAGAGTGATTCATTAAAAGCATAATGAAGAATGTGCACTACTTTGAAAAACATTAGGTGGAAACAATCGCAATTACAGTAAGGCTGATGGGACTGTCCTGTTCCATAGACATGCTGTAATATATTGACAAAGAGATTTTAACCCTCACTTTAACTTTGTTTCTTTTCCTTTTTCTCCTGCAGAGAATTTATATTTTTTTAAAAATTATACCAGCTTTAGTTTAATTATAGTGAAGGGACCTTGTGCATCAAGTTCTTTTGGATTTCTCATAATGTCTGTTAGTTGCTTAGACACCAGCGAGTAGCAAACTGTTATATTATTTTATTTTCTTAAAAGAAACACCTTAGTTTATTAATAAATGTTACCTTCACAGAGGCATTACTTTTGAATTTTTAGGAACTTCAGAGATTAAATAATTTTTAAAAAATAGAGTGTTCAGTTTTCAACTACTTTTGCTTTGCAGACAATGGTAGTGGATAAAATACTGGGTGACCTCAGCATGGAGCAGCATTGAGATAGGATTGGACAAATACTCTAGAAATTAGTGCCCATCCCTTTGGTATTGCAGATTTACATCTTAATTTCCCTTACCTTCAGAAAATGTTCAATGTATTTCCATGTGGTTTTGTCCAGCTAACATAAGGGGTTAGGGTATATTTCGTGTGTACAGACATCTTTCTGAAATACAGTGATCTGCAGCTATTTGATAAATAGGTCTGGAGGCTTTGTTGTGAAAACATTTCCTTTCCATTTCCGGTTTCAGATCACCTTACTGGCACTTGATCTATTTTTCTACAGTCAAGGATGTTAGAGAGATCAGTTGTTTTGTCTTTACAGTAAATAATTTGGAACAGGGACTATAATTTACTCAATATTTCTATCATTCTCAAAACACTGTATTCTCAAATTGATTGACTTCTATTCAGCACCACAATACGAATGTTAAAACAGAATTGCATTTCATATTAAGCCAGTATTCATGGAACCCAAATTTAATTCTGGCTTGGCTGAGTATTTACACTAGAGAGTTCAAAGTTACAGTCATCAAATGTCTGAAAGGAAGCAGATCCAATACCTAAGTGGGCAGTCAAAACAGCTCAAATTGCAACTATCAGACACTTATGATGAATGGCTCATGAATAAGCAGCAGGCTAAGAATTACTGACAGAAGCTATTCTGAGAGGAGTTTTGAACAAATCATGGGGAAAAAAAAATCGTGCTCTTTCAATGACAGTTCACAAACAGAGAGCTGACATTTGGCAAACACATAATTCAACATGAATTAGTCAGTCAAGACTTGTAATAACACCTAGCAATTATATAGTCCTTTACACATTCAGTAGATTATACAAACTCTGACATTAATTAAGTTGAACTGCCTCTTCTCCTCTGCTCTTTGCCTTAAAATTCTCCTTAGCAAAACACTTGGTTTGGCACATGCAGATTTTCACAGAGACTGGCTGTGTGACCAGCAAAATCTCCATCTTTCTGGGTAAAAAGAAACAAGGTTGAAGTCTGAGGTAAAGACACACGGCTGGCTTGTCAGTTTACAGTCCAGCGTGAATTAGGAATGATGCACAGTTGTTGTGACAAGCCGAAGATGAATTTGAGATATCTCAATTACTGTCCTTATTACTGGGGGAGGAGAAGGAAGGATTCGTCTGCTGAAACCCCAACAGCCAACTCAGCGGAGGGAGGTGGTGCACAGCCCGTCCTGGCACAGGGAAAAGCATCACCACGATTGCTGGAAATGTTTACAGGTTGTTTAGTACATGTGCTATGTGTCAGAACACTTCAGAGGGTCAGGAGACATAAAGCCTTCACATGGACTTTTTTCCTCCTTCCCTTCTCCCTGTACATATAGAATTTTCCCCCTGTACGTATAGAGCCCATTCAGGGGTGTTTGTAAGAAAGCAGAATTGTACAACACCTGAGTAAAAGCTATTGGAAAAAAAAAACAGGAAGAAAAATAAGCTTGGATCACACTCATAACTCAAGACAGCATTTTCTATAATTTCTTTTAAGGCTTCTGTGAAATTAATTTCCTAAATATTGTCAAATCTTTTACCCTCTCTGTTCAGATAGATGGTGTATGTGTGAAGTTGATTAGTCTGTAACAAATATGTCCTGAATAATATCAGGCTGCTGATAGTGATATAATCCAAATTTTGGGGGATGCCTTGAATAGATCAGAAATTAGAAATTGTTCTTAATACACTCAGGAGACTGCATATCAATTTAAAGAGATGATACATATTCTAAAGAGACAAAGAAAAATAAATTAGCCCCAGCATTTTTAGCTGATGGGGTGAGAAGGCAAACTCATTAGCACATTCATGAGGCATTTGCTTATCTATACACCAGCCTTCTGTTGCTGAACAAACCTCCAGAGTATCCCCTGGTTCATTTCTCTGCCTTTGTCAGTGGTGCCACATGTATGGAGCTCAATATTGCCCTAGTTATTCAGCACTGGTGAGTAATCAATGTGCCCAGTAGCCACTCACTCATGTGCAAGAAAATCAAATGGTTCAGAGTCTTTGATCTCATTGCATTTCACTGCTGGTGTAATTTATGGGGCTGATAATTGAAAGTGGTACAGGTTCCTTGCGTTAAATTCTTTGCTCATTTTCTAATGTGCTTTGATAAATGAAGTAGGTTGGTAAGCATAATTACAGTCCTGGATTTCGATATTTTTCTCTCTCTCTCTCTCTCTCTAGGATTATATTTAGATATAGTGGCAGTACAATTTTAAAAACAGCTTTTCCTTTACCATATGCTGAGTCTCTCCCAAAGCTCAAGTCTTTTAGGTACAAACTCTTAAAGAACATATAAGTTTCTGACAGACAACCACCTGTCATGTATTTGAATGTATTCATCATAAATTGCATGCTCCTTCTAGGGTTACAGAAAGGGAACGCTCAAACTAAACTTTTAAGGTTTGTTAATAATCAGTAACTCCATCTTTTCCTGAAATTTCCTGCATCTACATTACCATTTACATTGCCAGGTAGCAATTCCTGGCTTTGTGGGCCTGAGACATAACTAGAATACTTTATGTTTTCGAAGTGAGATAATCTGAAAAAAAAAAAAAAAAAAAAAAAAAAGAGAGGTGAAATCTGTAGTGCAGCCTCCTGGAGCAGTGCCTCCAGAGCACAGTGCCAAAAGCATGCATCGCTTGCCCTGCAGCCTGTCCTCGGGGTGTGTGCTTGTCTTTGTGGGCACAGGGCCTGCTGGCATCGTGTCAGGAGTCTGTCCGAGGCTAAAGGAGCACATTTTGGCACCATCCATTTCATGTTTTCTGCCTGGAGTGAACCCTGAAGCAAATTAGTTTGCCAAGTGTCCCTTGGCTTCTTCCCTGGAGCAAAGGAGTTTAGTCAGTCAGGAGGGAGCCTGGAAAGCCCTGGAATACCCACGCTAGGAAATCCAGCACCCAGGCTGGGGAGTTTGCTGTCTGAGCAGCACAGGAGCCCCTCAGCACAGGTGCCATGGGGTCTTGCTCTACTGACTATAAATACTTCCATGGTGGAATAGAGAACAAAATATCAACCACATCACAGTTTCTGTGACTACATGAGCTTGCAGAGCTTATATATACTCATGGGTAAGCTGCAAAGAGCAGGCTTTTCGTCACCCTTGGTGAATGACCCTGGGTTTAATACAGCAGTGCTCATTGAAGGATATTTTATTCTCTTTTCTCCCTAAAGCATGATCTTCCGTTGCATATTAAATAAGCTCAGGAGGAAAGGGAGAGAACTGGTGAAGAGTATTGGGTCTCTGCAAAGTGACTGTAAGCATCAGAGATCTGCCTTCCAAGCACTGAGCAGGCATCACACCCTTTTTTTGGACAGCTGTTTCAACCTGCCACTTTCACAAATATTAAGGGTAATTAAAATCACAAAAATAAAAACATTGACTCCTACACACCTATGTTTTAAACTGCTGCTTTAATATTTGCTTAATTTTCATGATAGTATTTAGTGCATTCACTTCTTTAAATGGATCCGTAGCCATAGCAACAATATCATCATCTCCTAACGCGTTCTTTAAAGTCACACTCTGGCAACAGCACACTCTTCCAACTTGTATTGTTTACTCTGATGCTTTGGATAACAAAATGACTGCACCTCTTTGGCTGTTGCTGGGGTTAGGTAGCCCCTTCAAAAAAAATCGCTTTTCCAGTGTCACTGAGCGTCCCACAAAACTTTTGTTAAGGCCAGTCTGCATCCTTCCCAAGGGGAGGACACTAAGACACAAGTATATGAGCTGACTTGTGTGCTGTCAGACAGAATTTTCGGGCAAAAAGAGGCACCAGAACACATTCTCTGCACTTCCAGGCAAAAGACTCACTGGTCATCAACTAAGCAATGAGATGCCTTCTAGACCTTACGGGGAGAAAAAGAGAAGGAAAGAAAGGAAAAGATAAAAATTAGGATCTTTTCCATTCAAAATCAGGCTGAAACACAGTAATTCCAAAGGTCTGAGTGCAATGAAGTTTGGGTAAAAATTAATTCCAGCATCTAGATCATTGGCCATAAAACACACTCAGAAAGCCAATGTGGGATTCCTTTTGCTTACACTGCTATTTGTTTACTGTAACTGTTGAATTTCAAATTTATGCTGATTCGAGAGAAGAACTTGACCTCTTGTTTTCATGCAAACATCCTCCACATGAAAAAAAAGAAAGAAGCAGTAAAAATATCTGAAAGAAGCCAAACAGTTTCTCAACAGCATGAATTTCATAGCTCCTTGTAAAGGCCTCTCTGAAGAGTGCAGTTGTGCTGCTTTTTGTGTAATATGACATATTTTTACCCTTCCCCTTTTATTGCTATTCCCATTAGAATGCAGCGGTAAACATTTTTAACGATGATATGTTTTCACCAATTATTCAACAAATACACAGAATGTCAAGTTAGAGGAAATGAGGCACGAAATACTGCAGGCAGAGTTCATACAAAGCACCACAGAGGCTTTAGAGCAGCTGCTGAAAGCCATTGTGCTAAAATTTCTCTTTGAAAAAGGTGCACTTCTGTTCAATAGGCTAAAATGTTTCTAAAAGAACCATTCAAAGGCTTTTGTGTAAATCATTTACTTTGCCATTGTGAAAATAATTTCATTTAAAAATATCTAGGCAACTGAAACACCACAAATATTCATATGACTGGCATTTGTGCCCGAAAGTGTGGAAATACAATTCATACGCCCATTAAAAAGACTGCAGAATTCTCATTCGTTCTCTCTGCTTTGGAAACAGAGCATGTAGGGTAAGATACTCAAACTTGTCTAAGACAATAAAATATTTGCTTCAAGTTAGGCACTGAGGCACCTGTATTGGGTTTGCATGGCAAGGTTTTGGTAGTGGGGGATCAGGGGTGGCTTCTGTGAGAAGCTGCCAGAAGCTTTCTCCATGTCCAGCACAGCCAATTCCAGCCAGCTCCAGAATGGATCCACCACCAGCCAAAGCTGAGCCCACCAGCAATGGTGGAACACCTTTGGGATAACAGATTTAAGGGGGAAAAGTGCCTTGTGCAATGGAAACTTCAGTCAGAGAGAGGAATGAGAGTAGGTGAGAGCCATAACTCTGCAGACACCGAGGGCAGCGAGGAAGGAGAGGCAGGAGGTGCTCCAGGCACTGCAGCTGAAATTCCCCTGCAGCCCAGGGAGCTCCATGGGGGGGCAGAGATCCACCTGCAGCCCAGGGAGGAGCAGAGATCCACCTGCAGCCCAGGGAGCTCCATGGAGGAGCAGAGATTCACCTGCAGCCCAGGGAGGAGCAGAGATCCACCTGCAGCCCAGGGAGGAGCAGAGATCCACCTGCAGCCCAGGGAGGAGCAGAGATCCACTTGCAGCCCAGGGAGGACTCACACCAGAGCAGGTGGATGCCCAAAGGAGGCTGTGACCCTGTGGGAAGCTCTTGCTGGAGCAGCTCCTGGGAGGACTTGTGGAGAGTGGAGCAGACACTGGAGCAGATTTGCTGGCAGGACTTGTGACCCTGTGGGGACCCAGGCTGGAGCAGTCCATTCCTGAAGGATTGCAGCCTGTGGGAGGGACCCACATCGGAGAAGTTCATGGAGGACTGTCTCACATGGGAGAAACCCCACACTGGAGGAGGGAAAGAGTACGAGGAGTCTTCCCCCGAGGAGGAAGGAGCTGCAGAGACAATGTGTGATGGGCTGACCACAGCCCCATTCCTGTCCCCCTGCAGCACGGGGGGACAGGAGGTAGAGAACTCGTGAGTGAAGTTAAGAAAGGAAGGGTGGGAGGAAAGTGTTTGAAGATTTCTCTGTTGTTTCTCATTATCCTGCTCTGACTGGTAATAAATTAAGCTAATTACCCCGAGCTGAGTCTGCCCATGACTTTAACATGCCCTTATCTCCCTGCCCTTATCTCGACCCGTGTGCTTTTCATTGTATTTTCTCTCCCTTGCCCAGCTGAGGAAGGCAATGACGGAGAGGTTTTGGTAGGCACCTGGCATCCAGCCAGGACCAACCCACCCCACCACCTTAGTAAATCTCTCCCTTTAATGTAATCAATCATTCTTTAGTACCATTGATTTTAACGAAACACAAGGAGTTATTTATATTTTCTTGTTGCCAGATTTAGAAAGTAGCACAATGATGTCATTTTTATCCTGATACACCTCCTGGCCATGGACTGTCAAATGCCATTTCTGATGACTCACGCACAAAAGTGGTTATTCTTCTGCCTGCCTTTTTCTTTGATGCTCTGGCCTTTCGACTTTGTGATTTCTCTGCTCTTCTGAGCCACACTGTGTCCTTGTCTGACCCTCACTGTCTCCAACCTCTCTGACTCTCGTATTAGGCAACCTGCTTTCCTTAACTTTGATTGTTTTAATGTCTTTATTTCTGCTTCTATTAATGTATGGAGTTTGTCAGACTCCTTTGGAGGGAAGTTAGTTTTCTTCATTGGCCAGAAGCACAGTTTTAGGGCTGTGGATGCCATGGTATTCATGAGTGCTGGATAAAAAAATAAGCATACAAAGGATCATAACATGTGATTGAGAAACACTACCTGAGTGTCAAGAAAGAGAAAGCAACTCTATGAAATTTACCCTCTCCCCCCTCCTTTAAAAAAATTTAAATAAATTGTAAGAAGGAATTCCATTTAATTGAGGGCTGATATCATGGTCAGCGCATCATAATGCACTGCAGCATTTTCCACAGAGCTGTTCTGCAGAAGAATGGGACACTTTGGCTTTTATTGGCTGATGGCAGGAAAAGGGGAGGACTCAGCAGCAGCCCTAACTGGACCCAGCTCTTTCCCAGCTCTTCCTCTGGCTCCTTGCCTGGCCAAGCTCCAGACCATCGTCCCCAGCTCCTTGCCCAGCTGTTTCTGCCTTGTTCCCATGCTCTGCACTCCCACTATTCCCAGCCCCACGGACTCTTGCTGGGGAGTCTCCTTCCTCGTTGTCTGCCCTGTGTCTTTTCTCCTGTTCCTGTTAAATGTTTTCCCTGTCATCCTGTGCTACATCAGGCTGAAGTGAATCACTGCAGCTCCTTTCCTTGCATTGCTTCTCAGCCTCCTCATCCAGTGACTGTTCCCTCATGGCAGAGCTGCCCTTCACCAACATTTGCGCTGTGCATTTCACTTTCCCAATCAGCACGACTGGAAAAAGTAGTTTTCATTTTCCTTATTCACTGATACAGTTGGGTAATGAAGTCGGCTGTACTTAACATGTAGACTGAGGCAGACAGGTATCTAGTATAGCAAATTTTAGCACTTCCAGTAAAAGGTTGTCAGATTAAAAAAAACCCAATATTGGAACAGATAGAGCCTGGCAATCTTAATAATAACCATAATAACCTTAATAATAATAATACCACCAGCAGTCACTCATAATATATGTGTATTCCTTGATTGTTATGGAAGATTTCCCTGTAATATTCTTTTGAAATTATATTATCTTTTCTCTCTATGAGTAAATTATAATTGACACTACAATTTATCATTTGAGAATTACACCGTAACCTTACATTTTTTTAAAAGGCTGCCTTTATTCAGATCACACAATGGGACAGACTCAGCATGGTAGAAAACATTATGTAGTTTGTCTTTCAAGGTCAGCAAGACTACAATGACACAACCAGGTTTGGTCTATCATTGAAAGACTTGAGCCATACCTCTGTTTAAAGATGTTCATTTCGTTCTTATATGTTCTTTTGTTTCAGTCAGCATCTCCTCTCTCTGTCCCCCCACTTTCCAAATCAAACAGATAATTGTAGAAGAAAGAAGCTCCCAACTGTTCTTCGCCATCTCAGAGAAAAAAAAGTTAAGGCAGAATGCAAAATAAAAAAAACCCCAATACATTCAGCACCCATTGCTGACATTGAATATAGGTGGATTGTAGCTTTATATTTTCGGGGGCCTGACCAGAAAAATGTTAGTGTGCAATCTGTGGTATTAATGGAGGTAATAACTTTTTCAATATTTCTTGCAACTTAGGAGAGAGTTTCTCGGAAATGTGCAGGAATCCAGAGGCTGTGTTTACATTATCATTACCTCATTGCTTAGATTGCCAGAAGGGAAATAACAATAACTTCAATACCAGTAGTATAATATAGGAATTTTCTTTAAATCTTTAGTTTACCCAAAAGATTGGCAACAATATCTTCATAACGGTGGTATTACCCAGCTTTACTAATGTGTAACCAAAGCCTTAGAGGATATACACCAAATGCCATAATGACTTTCCTTTCTTTTCTTCAGACATTCTTAGTCATAAAATCTCTCATATAGTTTCCCAAACCAAATTAATACTTCACTGTAACACTGGGCATGACATAAATGTTTTCCCAGAGTAAGTCTAATTTAGCAGGCAGTGCGTAGAAAAGTTTTGCACTCTTCCTGTAGCACATTTTACTGAAATTACTCCACATAAATCAGAGAGAAGATACCAAAATAACTTAAATGAGTCTCCTGTTTTCTCAATGTTTGCATGTTGGGCATAACTGATCTGCTGTCTAGTGTGCCCTGGAGAGTTATGAAATCCAAAAAAAGGAAGCCTTCTCTGTTGAAACAGCAGAGTGTTATTCATTAAAACAAAACTGCATTGAGGAAAAAACCTTACTAATTAACATGAGGCTGCTGTGAGCAGATCTATTATTTTTCAATATTAAATAATTAGCGTTTTTATTACTGTACCATTTTATACACACCATTTGCTTATTTATTGAAGAGAGGTAAGGGTTTTTAAGCTTTCATTAATATGGTTTGATGCAGCAGAGAATTGCTTTACTGGAACAAACTACTCCAAACCTCTTATTTTTTTTAGCCACTCTTAAAAGATTGAAAGGTGAAGAGCCCAATGAAGCTGAATGCACAATATCTTTTCATATGCAGGTGTATCATTGCTGTGACACAGCAGTGTGTTGCTCCTGTCATTGTTTCACATTTCTACTGCAAAAATAAATTAATTCATGGGCTCTATTGCCCTATATGACTGTCTGGAGTTCCTGAAAGTTTCACTTGGAAACCATCTTCAAAAGACTCTCGTCAGGAGTCACAGGTTCTGTGGTACCCACATCCACTGGCAGAAGTCTGTGCCCTGTGAAAATGTTCTAAAAAAGGGAACACAACAAAGAAAATTTCATACATTTCACACATATTTCAGCCCAGTCTGAGAGAGACAAAGAGTTCTTTCGGACTGTGGTTGACTATCCTGTGGTGCCAAAGAGGAATGACACCCCTGTGTATTCTGCTTGTTGCTTGGAAAGCGTTGGATTGTTTTTAATAATGGTGTGTCAGATTTCATTTATCAAAAAATGTCAGAGCAATTGCATTATAGCACTTGGCAATCTTCTCTGGATTATGGTATTTTGCCACAACTGGGTTTGCTGATCAACCTAATAGCTACTTATTTATTAGTGGTGGAAGTACGATGAAATTCTGTTTGTAAGCTGTGGAATATTTGGAGTTGTTGAACTGCCCAGTCACAATAGCAGCATCGGCTAACATCTACGTTTGACTTTTATTGTTGTTCTTGGCTTCTCTCTGCAAACCTAGTGCAGCAACAGAGCTGAACTCTTCTCTGTCTGTACAGTTATATCCAGGCATGCTAGAGCACTCCAATGACTGCCTTCCAGAAGTGGAATTTTACCCCTTTGTGAGGGGACTGTGCTGGCAAAGACTGTTACAGCTTTAGCCTAATTTAGACGTAATTAGATATAAATAGACATAAATATTCCTGAGAAAGAACATCGGCTTGCAAAATTAACACACATCTCACAGATAGAGCATATCATTGTAGAATCCACTCATATGGGACAACCTCCCCTCCGATATTTAAATATTGACCTGATTTCCAAGTCTTTATAAAGCTAAAAATCATAATCATTACTGATCTCAAATAAAATTGACTCTTAACTGGCTGTAGATTCAAGTATTTCTGAAGATCCTTATCTAGAATGAGAGTGATATAGTAGCTTGCAATTATGGAATTAAAATCAAACTCTGAAATACAGAGCTATTCATGGCTTTGCCTTTGATATGTACTTAAAACTAATTATTATAGACATATGTTATAGTGCAGAATTTGACTTGCATAAAACAGAACGTATGTGTAATTTTTATGAGCGTTTTAAATTTTTTTTCCCATGGTGTTTTTAAAAATCTTATCTGAAGTTAATAAATAAGAGTACAAAAATAACAAAGCCAACTAACCTAATACAGCTACTAGGTTCTTTTGAATACAGTACCATGAGCTGGGAAAGATTTTAAAGAGATTATGGGCTGAAGATAAGAATTCCTATCTGACAGATCCCTCTGGAGGTCATGCAAGGGAAACAAACAAGAAGCCATGTGGCCAAAAGATGATCCCCTAACAAACAATTAGAGGGTATATAGGCCAGAGAAGGGGCAGAGAAGGAAGGCAAAACTGAAGATACTCGGTTCTACTACGTGGCTGAGATGCTGATGTAAACAAGTGTCGTACCCCTTCATGCAGCTCATGTCCCAGCGCTTCAGCTTTCTGAAGGCAACATCCAGCTCTGTCTGATTTCCATTTCCAGAAGCCTTGGTGCTCTGGCTGCTTGTCTGGCCAGAAAAAGCTCGGAATTAGATTGAAAATGATCCCTCTGGTACCCGTGATGTATCACACATGGCTCAGCAGGAAGAGGAGGGACAGAGTGGATTCACTCCCTGTCAGATGATAACTCACATATAAAGTGTGGATCCTTCTGGGGCAATTATCCCAGAAAACATGACACTTTTTTATCTAAAAGTTCCAGTGCTCTGACCACTCTCATGAAGAAGGAACTGCTCCAGGAGGAAAATGTCATTGGAAGGAGAAGTAACAGCATTATAGCCTTGGGGAAAGGCTGCAGACACGGCACAGAGAGACTGAAGATTGTTCAAACTGGATAGATTTGGATAGCACAGGAATAAACAGCTTTTGCCAATGAAGTCTTGAGCTTATAAGAAAAGAAAAAAAAATTACAGTCTCTAGCTCCTGAGATTGTAACAAATGTGAATTCTGTCTGAAGACCTCAAATGCACTTAAATCATTGCTAAATTAATTCTGTGAACAAACCCAGCTGAAGTTAGGAGGCCTGAGAGAATGAAAATGTTCATGTTTTTTGTTTTTTTTTTTCACTTGCTGTGAATGTATACTGGATGAAGTAGAACACCTGAAGTAAGATAGATTTCACAGAATAAATTAGTACATGCTGGACTGGAGGTTGGAGTGTGTTTTCTGGCTGAAAGGACTCAGAAAATAACAATGTCCATTTACAGAACACTTTCCAAACAGAAAAAGAAAGCAGTGCATAAAAGGAAAAAATACAACAGGTTTGAAGTGAAGTGGTTTATCAAAGAGATATTTACTATTTAGGTAACCTATATGTTTTTATAATATTTTCTGTTGCTCTGATTTTTTCCTTTTCACAATTTTGTCTGTTTGCATTGGTGTATGATTTTTTCCCCCTACCTGCAACACTTGGGTCAGCTGTCCTACATGTGAATGATGTTTTGGCCATCACTCCTAACACCGCATTACTGGGAAGGAAAAACAACTGCTGAAGTGTTTTTTTGCTACACTTTCCAAGTAATCCTATATTAGTCTGTAAGAATAAAAGATACACTGTAAAGTGAGTTAGGCATGAAGGCAGAAAAGGAAGAAGACGGAGAAAGAAATACCCAAACTGCTGAGAGCGTCTTGGTTTTTGTGGTAATTGCACAGAAGTTTTGTCCAGACCAAAAGGATCACTGACTATTCAAGACAGAACAACTCATGAACCACAAAGGATGTTGATGAGTATGATCAGAAACGCAGAATGTCAGTTGTTCGTTTTTGTTGCTGTTGTTGTTGTTTGTGGCAGTTTTTGGGCGTTTTTTGTTTTGTTTTGTTTTGGGTTTTTGGTTGGTTGGTTTGTTTGTTTGTTTGTGATTCTCCTTTTTTTTCCCATTTAGAATGATGCTAAAAAACACTGGACTACTTTCTAATTTGCCCTTTTCCCCCCACACTTTGTTTAATTTGCTGTCATGCAGACATCTATTTAGGCTATTTAATAGAAAGTTTAAACATGATCCTATTGGAGGTAAATTTTTGGGGCAAATACATCATAGAGAAAAACTAAAACCTTATTATTGTTGCTATTATAAAAGGAAAAAATATTTCTTGTTTAAAATATTTTTTTTACAACCAAAATATTGTTCTAATTGGGAAATCCAGTTATTGTAACTATAATCTCCAAATCAACTGCACAGGTACCATTGAATTGATTACACTAAATTTAGATTATTTCATAAGCTGCTGCAGGTTTTCAGAACTGTTATCACTGTCTCATGCTAGTTATATGTAATATATCAAGAGTTTTGCAAAACTGAGTTTGTCCCTGAGTCGTTTCCATTTTCCAAAGCCTCTGCTTATGCAATTACTGCTAATTCTTATTTCTAACTCATCCAGTCAGACAGGCTACAGCAGCTCAGTGAAATTCAGTGGAGAGAGCAATGGGTCTATGTAAAAGGGAGCTGGCTGTAAAACCTGGGAGGTTGTACCTGCTTAGGATTTAGAAATCTTTTTTCATTGCTATCTTGATGATCAGTCCTGGGGAGGGAAGTGCTGTGTTAACACTGCGGACTGAAAACACCCTGTGTAGCTGTGAGCAGCGAGTGGGAAATCAGCCTCAGTGAAACTCCAACCTGTCACAGCTGGGCTTTTGCTGCTCCTGAGACAGCTCTTTACAGCTGGCCTGGACAAAATCTCCACGGCAGACGTAATCAAAGGAAAAACTGGAATGTCTCCATGCATCGCTGTGTGGCTAATGAAGCATCTCGAGTTTTGTGCCTGAGCTCCTGTGCGGAGGAGGAGAGGGAGACTCCACCCTGGGAAGTTTCACCTGTGCAATTCACTGGAGCAGCTCCACTTTGCCTACATAGACACATCTTACAGAACTTTGTTAATTAGTCCAGGCTTCACAGCACAGTTCCTGGTGTGGCATAATTAGAGGGACTGCTGGACAATAGGTGTGTGATGTGAATTACTGAGTCGGGTCCCAAGTGTGGAAAACTCGGAGCAACATGGAAATGTGACATGAAGAGTGCTGCAAGGGAGATGCATTTGAATTCTAAAAGCACAGCCAGGAAGGCAGAGTGGATCAGAAAATGACCATGCCGAAGAAAAGCATCACTCAAGGAATAAGGAAGTGAGTAGACTGTCATGATGGAACTGGAAGAGACAGCTGTCTCAGGGCCTGTATGGAATATGTTTGTGGACAAGCAGGAAGCATAAAAATGCCATGCCATGGACAAGAACTTAGATGACAAGTGAAGAGATTGTGACAGGACAGATAGAAGGAGTTATGGAGAAAAAAAACACCATCTTGTAAAGAAAGAGTAGAACTTGTGACTTGGCTGTTGCAGAAAGCCTTTGCCTAAACTCACAGACACTGGACAGAAGATGAAACCATTTTAAGGCAGGCTTTTTGTTTTGAATCCGAAAAAGAGGATTTTTCTCATGGAGAAGGCAGAAGGTGAAGTTCTCCAGTGCTGATCCTTTGTTGCTGAAATGTCTTATTCAAGCCATAGGCAGCCACACATCCTTAGGGGTAACTGAGGCTGCTCTAATCTGGGACCGAGAAGTGTTCAGACAATTTATTGCTACCTCTCCACATTCTCTCTACCTGGTCTGCACACAGCTCTTTTTTTGGCATAGATATGTTCCTCAGCAAACATAAGGTGCTCTCTTGAAGAGAAAAAAATGAAACTACTGTTTAAGGAAACTAGGTTAAGGCATAAAATACAGAAATGTCTTTTCATCTGATTGTTCAGACACCGGCAAGATCTTCATGGCAGAACATGTGAAACCAATTTGCAAAATGCTTTTGGAAATCGCTTACTGTATGGTAAAGTATTACTGGTGCCAGAACACTTCAGTAGAAATTTTGAAGAACAGACTTGTTAAAATAATTTCACTTATATGTTATACACACACACACACACACACACACACACACACACACACACACACACACTCTCATAAGAGAATGACAAACACTATTTTGTGTGGAACAACAAAAGTAGGGAAAATGTAAATTCAGAAAGATCAGGACTCTCTTATAAGACCTAAAACCCCAGAGTTTTGTGCTTGCTGCCTACAAGGCACTGAGGGGATGGGGTGATATGGAGCACTGCTAAATCTCCTCAAAATCTAGAAGTTTCAGTACCTAGGATGTGGAAAATATTGGTTGGATCCTGCTGCTACTAAAGCAGCATCAATTATATGTCTTTGCCTGTATCAAGATTAATTCCCTGAAGATTATCTGAGTACATCCATATAAATTTTGTCATGGGTGTCATCAAATAGAACAGGAACTGTGCTCTAAGAAATGTTGCACCTGGAGACAATAAGATACTTTAAATGGAGGAGGTCCATTCCTGCCTGCCTGACAGTCATTCAACCTGCAAGAAAATGGGAGGGGTGAGGCAAAGTCTGGAAAGAATGCAATTTCTCAGTTTCTCTGTAATAAGAAATTGTTCTCATCAGTTTCTAGAGGCATTCCCGAAGTTAAAGACTGTCAGTTCCACCATCTACCTGGGAAGAAGACAGAAAATTGGACTCCTCAGTGAAGGAGGAAAGACCTTTCCACTGCCATTTTAGGGTATCTATGCAACAGAGGTGTCCTTCACCATCAGACATTAAAAAACGTATCTCTTAAATTCCGATTGAATAGAGATATCTGCAGATATAGGTACAAGCTCAGTGTCAGCTTTCTCAGCGAGGATAGCACTCTGGAAAAGTATGAGAAGTGACCAGGAATAAACAGTCCAGTTTCCAATAGTACAGGTCAACAGAAAGTGTCCTCACCCTGAGCTGAGGTGAAGGAGTGGAGGTTTCTAAGGCAGGAATGGCTTTTTTGTTTTCACATCATCCCTGTAAACACAGGCAGTGTGGCCTGACGGAACTATAAACCTACAGCTGAATCTCAGACACTAAAGTGAGTGGTGCAGATAGAAAATAAAAAGAATCAGCTGCCAGAACATGATTAGAATTGTGTGAAGTTTGCTTTGTTCGCTTTTTTCCTTTAGTACTTTAAATCACTGTGCTTAGTATTAAAACATATCAGTTCAGGCAGCTATTAATATCCTCTGAGATTTTAAAGCAATTACATTTAAAAAAGGAATTGCAGAAGATGTATAAACAGGAATGATGTTTTAAAGAAATTAAACAAAGACCTTAATTGCAAATCCAATCATATGGCTGAGAACAGGAATAAACCTTTTCTAAATAAAGTCTTAGTGACATGAAGAAGTAATAATCTGACATTTTATTGCATGAATTACATTCTTCTTCCCAACTACTAAATACTTGTCTGATGTTCATTTGCTGCCACATTCAGAACTGTAAGTTCCCCCAGAAAAATGGACTGTGTTCAATGAAATTCATTACTTGCTATGTATCTGGGACAGCAGCACCAGGGACTAACGTGGACTGTGGCCCTAACACAGGCTGTGGCCATATCATAGTGGGTCCCATTCAGTAATTTGTAATAAATAATGACAATAAGCATTTGTAATTATAAAGTAGGCTGAGGATGGTCTTGGTCTCTTTTCTAGTCAGATATTTTCCCATAGCAGTCCATGATAAGAAAATATTTCACTGTAAATGAAATAGTTCAATTTTTTACTTTCATACTCTAGATAAAGATTGAATCCTGTTCAGTTCTGTTCCACTCGTTCCTTCTAAATTCCTAAACAGTATGAATCACTTACTTGGGTTCAGATCTTGTTAAAACCCCCAACGTAAAACCATGTTAATTTTTTTGCGCTCTTAGCCAGAACTTTCAAGGAGGTTTGGGTGAGCTGTGGAACTTGCATTACATTCAGAGGAAAATTTGGCTGATTGCTTGTCTTGGCATTGCAAAATGCTGATTTTACAGCACAACGACAGCTTGGCAGATGCCCCAATACTTCTTCCCTCAATATTTATCTAGTTTTTCATGAGACTTTTCATCAGTTGTTATTTCCCCATGATTATTTCCATGTTTGAGAATCCCATAGGCCTTATTTAATTTGACATTATTGTATGCCACAAAATACAAGTGCAAAGATCTGCTGAAGCAAATGAGGCAAACGATGAGGATCATGAGGCAAAAAGACACTAAGAATATAAACATTTATATCACAAGCACATACACTTTCCTGACCTTAATCCTTAAAGAATGGCTTAACTTTTTGACATGTTACAGCAATTCTCTAGTTTGTAGTTCAGGAAGCTCGTGCAAAATTGAGGATGAGGAGGTGGAGGATCGTTGTAGCTAACCTTTGTGTTCAGTAAAAACCAGTAGCTCAAATATTAAAACTACTCAGAATGAATAGTTGCATACACTGCTGTGAAATGTCTGAATTTCAAGAATAAGAGGTAGCCAGCCATAGGCAATTTGCAATGTGAAAAACATGGAATTAGACAGAAAAAGCTAATCTGATTTGTTTTCTCTGTTCAAAGTGTAATGCAATATCAAACAACAGTAAGGCAAATATTTAACTTTGTGGATGAGTAATATACCTTGAATTCTACATTGTTAAAGCTTAAATCTGAGTTATGTTCCTGAATTTACTGAACAAAGAACTGGAATTAAAAAAATCTTTACATTTATCGAAGTTTTCACTTGTTGTAAGCAAATCCCTTCAAAATCATTAAGCCTATTTCTTTCTCTTCTTGTAATAATACATTCTAGGTTTTCAATCTCACCTTCTCTAACTTTCAACATTTTTGAGGCTACTAAATAAATGCTTTCTCAGTCAGACATATGAATTATCATAGTGCTTACTTTTATCAACAGAGGAATAGAAGTAATGGCCTCAAAGCTGCCTGCCTAAGTGGTCTGATTATTTTCTCAGTTACTGGTGGATATCTGCTGAATTTTCCATCTAGATCCTCATCTTGCATAAATGAATCCAGCAAGAGATTTACTGTTGACTTCCAAGAGTTCTGTTGATATCTTTAATGAAAAGTAAACCACAGATTGTTCTTTTTCTGAGCTGAGCTAGCCAGGACTGGAAGCTGAAATTACAGCCTCAGTGGAGTACAATTTCCAGCCCTGTAAGAAGAGAAAAAGGTGACCAGAAAAACGAGAGCAGCCATAATCGCCAATCTCTATATTTATAATGTAACAAATTATAAATCTAAAAGTTGATCCTCTAGTCCAGTCACAACACAACTCCTAGCACTCTACAGAGCTTAATTCTGCAGAAACCAAGCTAAGGTGCAGCAGTGCTGTAAAGCAATCCCCTCACACTCCCGTGTTTGCAATGGAGAAGTGTCCTTCCTGGTGAACTAGAAATAATTCATGATTGCACACAGTGCTAGAAATTTCAAAGTTCAAGCATATACTTAAGAGAATTAGAAGCCTGGCAGATAACATGAAAGATTTGGGCTTTTTTTTTTTTTTTTTTTTTTTTTTTGTTAAATGACCAATAAGTTTTCTTTGCTTGAAAGACCAAACAAAGCCAAATTGTTGTAGAATAATAAATGGCAATCACATTCTTTGTTGCAAATTTCACATTAGCATTTAGTAAAGGGAAAAAAAGTCAGCTAATGGTCCTGCACTTCTTCTCTCCTTTACACCATATATCGCACAGAGAAAAGCTGCAGTGAAAGAAAATAAAGGCTGCAAAATTGACTGCAGAGAAAAAAAATGGAATTATGATTACCTGTATTTGAAGTTATCCTTCCCTTGTGTATATTAATTATTCTACAGTCTAATTACATGATCACATATTAATTTATTTTCTAGACTCCAGACTCAGTCATGCACAGAATGGATGTTGCTTGCTGCCTAAGGATTTTTCAACATTTGGTTCAGTGCACAGCCCCAGGCCTCACATAGATTCAAACTACATTCTGAAAACAAATTTTTTTCACTCCCACATGGACTTTTCTACCTATATTGCAATATCTAAGTGCCTAAGCAATATTAATTAAACTAGTTCCTACCACTTTTGTGAGTTAAATAGCCTTATGGCTTCTTATTTATAAAGGGAAATTGAGCCACAGCAACTTCTGCCCGTGGCAAGGAGTGCACAAAATGTCAGCCAAAATGGTTTAAGTCAGGTGATGTCATGAGTTGCTAATTAGAGGATCTAAGGATAGAAAACATCAGCAAACCTGTAAGTGAAATTGTGCTCTGTACTCCAACATTTTTCCAGTGTTTTTTATATTTACTTCCAGCATTCCAGGATATATCAATAGTAAGAACACTTTGGACCAGAATTTCGAGAGTAATTATATAGTGCCTTCTTATGAAGTATTGGAGTAATAGGATCAATGCCTAAAGCTGCTATAGCTTGTTTATTTGTGAGCTGTGATCTCACAAACAGAACAGGGTCATTTTAGGCAAATACTTCAGAGTAACTTCAGGAGACGTTTCCAAGGAAATTTTAGATGCCACTGGGGATTGTAGGAGCATGCTCATTCTTCAGTGAGTAATGCATAAAGCTATACCTTCGATGTGCTGAGCATCTCCACCTCGCTGTGAATTTTCCAGGAGAGAAAATGCTCAGAACATGACTTTCATCTGGGGCTTGTGCTGGTAACAGCTCTGTGCAGATCACAAAGACCCCAAATTCCTGTGCCACAAAGCATGGCATAAGATACAACACCCAACATAAATGAAGAAACTAATCTCTCTGGCATACTTTGCCGGGCAGGAAGCCATTTCCCTGTTTATTTAACGGTGTGTTAATGCAGGTGTGGAGACACACACTGCTGCCTATTGGAGCTGAGAGTAGTGATCATAGCTTTTCTCCAGAAGAAGTACGTATTTAAAACAATTCAGGATAAAGTTCACAACCCCCATGTCTGAACAGACATTTCCAGGAGTGAGGACATGCACAAGAGCTGGCGCGAAGCAGGAGTTGCTGCATTTTGAGTGTGACACTCACGTTACAGGTGTCAATTACTGTCACCTCTGCATTCTCATCACCTAGATCAGGGCAATATTATTGCACAAGGCTTCTGTGAAGCTTAATATAAAGGAAATGCTTTGAAATGGCAGAGGAAAAGCTAGTATATAAATATCATAAGTACTGGAAACTGTAAGATGCTGTTGATGGTTGCATTCCTGTTCCTGCATAAGAATGAGTTTGTTCATTTTCCTTGTATTGTTTATATTTCTCACAATATGTATGAGATACACGTTTTACCCATGGAGGATCCTGGATTTTTATTTACTATATTTCATTTCTCTGTTTTAAAGGAACATTGCATGCATTTGCCTGCACAGAAATTTATTATTCTACTGAGGTGCCTAAAGCCTTTGGTAATTGAAGTTGTAGTGTAAAATTTATGGTTATTTCTAAAGTAGCTTACTGATAGGTAAACTAAAAAATTCTATCATTCCCTAACTTGAATCTAGAGCAAACAAAATTTAGTTCTCCTGAATTTTAAACTTAAATCTACCTCCCAGGGTCTTGCTGCAAATCTCAAGTACCTTATTAATAACACTGGCCTGAATTAGTAGGATAAAAACAGTTGTAAAGCTTATCTCCTCCTCCACAGTTGTTAAGTTATAAAATCCAGGCACTTAGGTTAAGATTAATGTTGCTAAAATGGCTACTCCAGTTCATTCCCAGAAACATTCTGGTACCTATCAGGTCAATAGGACATATCAGACCAAAGACCATAAATAGTTTTAGCAAAATAGGATTTTAAGGCAAGATATACATGTTGCTCAGTTTATGGCTGGTTTCATTTTTTCCAGGCTGGAAGAACAAGAAATTCATGTCCAGGACACCTCTCCCCAATCTCTGTGTATTGCAGTTTTATAATATAAAGCACATATGCAGTCACAACCTACAGGAGTCATGATTAACTCCCCACACCTGGAAAAAGCTACAATTCCTATGATATCAAAATAATACAGATAGTCTTCTGTTAGGTTAAAAGTACTTAAGAATTTTAAGATGAAAATTAAAGATGCCTCAACCACCCCTGCAATCCTTCTCTCCCAAAAGAGATTAATCTCCACCTCTGATTTTTTAATTAAAATTGCTTTTCAGGTAAATAATTTGGTATCAATGATAACTAGAGGAGATTCTGGCCTCCTGCACCTTTGTTTCCTCTTTGGAAAGGTATATTTAACTCCAAAAAATTAAATGGATGTCTTTGAAGTGCCCTTACCAAGAAATATACGAAAATCGTTCCAAGATGAGAGGTAATCCAGTCAACAAAGGTTAGAGCCTGCAATTAAGGAAGCTGTTTTCTGCTAACTGTAATACAGCTCCTGTGCATGATTTAGCTCCTTAAAGAGCATTATGGGCTGAGCAGGACCAGCTCTACCTACACTTAAATCTCTGGATCAGTCTGAACGTGAGTCAGAGCTTTGTACTTAGAACATTAAAGCAATCCTCTACGCAGCACGTTCCAAACTGTAAGGAGCTGTGTGCAGTTTTAATTTTATTCCAATTCTTTGTTGACTCGGGACTTCTCAGGCATGTGTGTTTTTGCTGATTATTTCATTACCATACCCTAGACTAATAGCATGATCTAAGAGCTGAATATCTAATCCCATAGGGGGATTTGATCATGCAGATGTCAATGACCTGGCAGAGTATTTATGCTAATGGTTTCCAATAATGGAGCAGGGCTCAAGTTTTCCGTGTGTGCCAAAGGCTCTCTGTGTTTTACGGCACAGTGAACAGTCTGCCTCTTCCTCGGTCTGTGTATGCCTGATCCCATGTGTGCAGCTTTTATGTGCAAACACAAAACACCGTGGAACTCCACAAATAAAACGTTTCAAGAATTGCTTAAAATTTTTATATAATTAAAACATTTTTTAAAAATCAATAGTGTAAAAAAAGCCATAACTTCTCCATTAGTCACAAAACAAGATGTCCCCATTTAGGAAAACCCAGATGACATTTTAAGTGATCAACAGTTTAGCATTTTCGGTTCATATGATATTTTGTACGCTATAATTAATGACTACTGAGTTTGAATCAATTATATCTTCTAAAACAACATAAAACTATCAAAAATGTATCTGTTTCAAAATACACCCTTTTGGGACCACTCCTGCATTTCATTTAGGGATTATACAATATATAAAAATGCAGTTGGTTTTTTGGTCTTCCGAGTGATTATATTTTGCACGATTTGTTGTACCTGAACTGATTTATTAAAGGTTCATTTATCTGCAGTTTTGCAAAGAAGCTTTTGGACTACTAAATCCTATTTTTCTAGTACGCCAAGGGAGCTGACTTTTGTAGGTGTTCTTGAATTTAATTTTTGCTGTTATGACACAAAGGTGTTGCAGAAGAATAATTGGTATGTAACAGAAAAATCTAGAAAAAGTGACCTTTCTCTTCTGGTGAAAACTGAAGTCTGTGACTGAGCACATCTCTTTAATCAGCTGAACAGAAAAAGATGAGATATGAACAAGTGGAAAATAGGAAAGACCAAAATGGATTTCCAAAAGCCGGGATATACACCCAGAAGGCACTGCTGCAAACACGACTGAGTGCAGAACTAATGTAGGCTGTTAGCAGATTTGAAAAACGTGTGTGCAAATCCTATTTTTGGATTAAATGAGTCATGTTAACTACACACAAGCCAAATAACTCTCTGAGTACCACAGAAATAATTTAAATGCAAACGTGTCCTTCAAAGAACGCTGGGACTAGGCATTATTAATTTTTTTTTTAAACAGGCAAGTGGCCTGCTGGTAGAACTCACAGAAGACTAGGCCAAGCTTCTACCCACAGGCTTAGTGAGGGCCACAGCAATTCAGAATTTAAACTGCCATCATCTTCCTCCACCAGAAAGGAAAGAATGAGGTGACATTGCCCAAATAATATTACTCAGGAGAAAACAGCTCTCTCACCTGAAAGGTTCAGTGCCCTCTGACAGGGACCAGGCTCCAGGCTCCAGTCCTTCACACAAGAATCTGTTCCCTGTGTCAGCCCTTTTCCCTTTCTATACCTTTCTACATTAAACTTGAAATTGCACAAAAGGTGAAAGAAATTGCAACTGGAGGTGGCATGTCTTCCTCAAGATTCCTCTCCAGCAGACACAAAAACTTACACAACAGGCTGGAGATTAGTGGTTTAGGTGCCTACAACAGCTCTGCAGTTACTTTCTTATTCAAATATTTCCACATGTCTCTTGGGCATAACAATATTTCATTGTGTTTCAATTGCTTTCATATCCTACATTTACAAATGTGCCTCCCTCAGTCATGATCCTGCTACAGAGAGCAAAACCAGAGGGAAGACAAGCAGGTTTGTGTTGGGATGGTCAGTGTGGAAACTGATGGAGCACAAGGTAGAAACCATCCGCTTTACTCCTCGGAAAGACAGACCTATTGAAATCTGGCTCTGTTTTCTTAAGCATGTAACTGGCCCAGTTTTAAACTCAATTTCAGTTCAAATAACAGGATTGACTTAGCTTTGTGCTAACATTCCAACATAAGCCAGCACGAACCCCATCAAAATTAAGACTCCTTGTTGCCTTCCTGGCAACAAGAAATTGCAGTTTCCTTACTGCAAGGCTTAGTTGCATTCAGAAGTGATAACAAATCCTCAGTCTATCAATTTCCTAAGCTTGCCTTTACTTCCAGTTTTGTTCGTATCACAGTGAGCAATTTTCACTCCACAACTTTACAGAGCCCTACAGAGTTACAGAGAAGGAATTATTGCAGTGGTGCAGAGTTTAAAGAAAGCAAGGCAAGTGTGGGAGCTGGTGTAAATAAAGGAAATTGGCTTTTTCTCTTAATTAGAGTGGGGAATGTTTGTCTGTAGGGACCTAACAATCACAGTGAAATGGAGTGTCCCTGGAGCTCTTGGGCAGGTCCTGGTATGGAGCTGTGGCTAGGGTTAGGATTTGTAAGAGTGCCTTTGGAGGAGATACAGCAGAGAATGGGCTATGAAGTAGAGAAGGGTCAAAACTGGTGTTAGGATTAGGACTGTAGCACCTCGAAGCTATGTTAAGTGGTAAACATCACATAAACAGTAAGATTAGGGAGGAAGCCATTGCTGGCAGATACTGTCTGATATTTTGCTGTAGGAGAGGATCATGTTCTCTGATATGGTATTAGGAATAAAGATAAGGATAAGGTACGGGCTAAAGGAACTAGGATTTACAAAATCTGCTCCAAAGCATCTGAGAGCCAGACTCCTCATGCTACCAGCTCTCTTTACTGTGCACGCTTCATGGTACTTCATCCTTCTCTCTCCAGGAATAATCCTTCCTTGAATCCTACTCTTTTCACCATAACTCAGTCCTTCTGAGGACTGTATCGGATCACCACATACAGAACCCAGCACACCTCCCGAAGCCACACCGCCACTGTAATTATTTGCTGTGAGTTAGTGTTGAACCATTAGACAGTACCCTTAGTCAACATTTTGCCAGGACATGCTGGAAGTTTCCAACAAAAATAAATGCTGCTTCCTGCCAATGCTACCACCTCCAAATCCCTAACTATGTTTTCAGGGTGAAGAGGACGCTGTTTGTTTGTTCCCCCAAGAGGATTCACAGGCTATTTTAATAAAAATACAGGTGATGTGTAGTCGGCAAAACTTTAGCAGTTACCTGAAATCCCCTGCTGAAGCTGCTCACTTTCCAACACAGCAATGCAGAGCCTTTTCTTCAGTGACCACAAGGGTGTTATATTTTACAGAGAATGATACAACTCCAAATTACTACTGTGCTTTGTGATAAAATACACAGTGTGTATGGGAGATTTATGTAAGTGAACTGTAACATTCCAATTAACTGTTTAAAGGTCCATCAAGTTGACCAGCAAGATGCTTTATTCTCTTGCTATTTCTTTGTGATTGAATCTCTCTTGTATAATCAATCAAGTCTCTCATTTGTTAAAGCATTTTGTAGCCTGTGAGAGTAAAACCAAGAAATATGTAGATGCTGCCATTATATTTTCAGGTTAAATGTATTAGAAGATGGAGACATGAATTACTGGAAAATACTTTTTTTTCCCCCCATAAAACAGGCATAAATCAGGTAGAAAAAAAGGGACTAGGATTAAACAGATTTTCATACATTTGATACACAGAAGTTACAATTTTCAGTTAGAGTTTTGTCGGCTGAAACCATGGTTGGTAATTCTGTGTTTTGTGAAATATTGCAACGAGCAGAATTCATGAGCAGAACTTAGCACTGGTTTTCAAAACCCTGCTCTGTTTCAGAAAATCACCCATACACATTTGCTAACTGATGACTGGATTCTGAAGTCCCCCAAGCAATACAAAGCAATACTACATAACACATCATTAAAAAGCGTTTTTACTTTTCCAAAACCCAAGGAATCAACTACGCAAAATCCAAACATGGGAAAAATCAGAGCACTTGGAGATATTTGAACACTTGCAAGAAAACATCCGTGAAAGAGTCATGTACATTTATTATTAGTGATGTGGCCTGCAATCAGAACATCAGTCAAGGACTCATTCTGTCACAACTTTTACTGTCAAAAAGAGATCATCCTTACCTATAGCTAACAGCACTAGCATATTTAAATGACTTATATGAGAATTGAGTGTAGTAGCTTAATTTTTTTTTCTCTTTGCACACAGCAAAGGATTGTACCAGAACAACATTTGAAACAGGGTACAAAATGTATGTTAAAAAAACGACTAAGTGCTGCAAAACCAAGCACTAATTTTATTCATTGCCTTGCCGCTGCTTGTCCTTGGCTCAGCTCTCTGGTTCACATCAGTTTATCCCATACTAACAAATTCCTTGTATTTAATTCTCCTGTTTAAGAATTTTTTGAAAAGAAAGAAAAAAACCCCTTCCCTGAATGTCTTTTTAATTCTCTTTAGGGGACACCTGATCAATTCCCTGTGGGAATCTGATAAAAGCATGTGCAGTTACCTGGCACCGTGCTTCCTTGCCTTTGGAGAACTTCTGTAACAAATATAGAACAGAGTCATTTAAAGATATAAGACTCTTAATTTTAGCCATAAAAACTTATTACTTAAGCACATGCTGAATCATGTTATTCCAACATGATTCGCAATAGCACCACTCTGTACATTTGCACATCCACAACCTGAGAATTTAGAAATGGAAAAGGGAAAAATTAGTGTTTTCCATGTAGTTCATCTCACACTCAGCTGAGGTTTGTAGAACCATTGCTTGTTCTTCCCTGACATGACCTCCCACCTCTACACTTACAGCATCACAGCCACCAAAAATTCTAGACGATGGCAGCGATGGGCAGAGGAAAAGGGAAAATACTTGTTATTGAGAGCTAGCAAAGACCTGGAGACCAGACTGCAGCAAAATTGGTGTGATGAGGGAAAAGATGCAATATAACATTTCTGGACAGCTAAATAATGGTCTGAAGGCAACAGCCACAGTGCACACTTGTTGTTGTAGTCACTGGCTTCTCAATATTTAATATACATTTTGCAATTAGACTATCAAGATAAATATGGTTTACCTTTTACTGTGACACGCATCAGTCACCAGAGAAGCATTGGGGCTGTAGGTGGTGTGTTGTATGTGTCCCAAAGTGCCCTCTGACAGCCCTGAACCTGTCTTACCCTCTTCCGCTCCTGAAGGATTTATGAATTTGACCGCAGCAAGGCAGAGCACACACCCTCCATCCTGCAGGACAGAAGGCAGAGGGACATTCAGAGACACAAAGAGCTCCCACAGGAACACTGCAGTCCTTGTGCCAAACTTCCTTCAGCACTGAGACCATCAGCAGAGCCAGCAGTGGGAATGAATAGAAACACTAAAAAGGATGCATGCAAAACCTTTAAAGAGCTGACATCTGGATACAGTTACTTGAAAAAACTCACTGCTGTGACTGACGTGCAGGCTGAGGAGCTGCCAAAAGTCACCTATTAAGCAGCCAGACTTAGCGGTTCTGTTGCTGGACTGGACATCAAGGGATGCCAAATAATCACCTGGCCCCGTTTGTGAGCTGGAGGAGAAGCAGAGCCCAGCTCTGTGTGCGAGGGCTCGCTGGAGGTCGCGGTTGGTGCTGCTCCTAGGGGAGCAGTCCTGGGAGAGGGCTGGAGGTGTCCCCAGCAGGCAGCACCAGGGTGCCCAAAGCCCAGGGCTGCTCCTCATCTCGGTTTTGTGCTCTCCCCTCACCCTTTTTTCCGCTCTCGTGACAGCAGCAGTGCAGTATCAGCCCCAGCTCCTGGCCTTGTGATATAACAAAATTCCAGCAGCCTGAAGCTGGCTCTGGGAAATTGCAAAGGGCTCAGACATGGCCGTAATGGCTGTGATAGAGAGCTGCAGTGGAAAAATAAAGCAAGTTCCATGACTCAAGATGTTATTTTCTGTGCACTGATACAGCAGTTTCCTTCACAGTTTGCTGACACCTGTCCTGTTTGTACACACTGATTTTGGGTTATTCATATGGCTCACTAGGCTATTTGAAAACGATGCAAAAATAGAGGCTAGTTTAAAATACCCCTTAGGAAATATAGTTGAATATATTTTTTACTATCTTTCTGTACTCTTAACTTTTTTAAGAGGCAGCGCTACAAATTCTTTTGAGTCAATATAATTTTTTTTGCCTATGTACTAGAAGCAAGATGACAGGCTCAGACATTTTCAGAGAAGAAATAAGTATATATTCTCAGAGTTCTATATTATGTTGATTAATACTGAAGATTTTCACATGAAAAAAGTAGGTTTCGTATACACTGGTTAACAGACAAAGCAAAAAATTTCTGCTGTGACATGAAATAATTACATCCACGAACCAAAATTTTATTTTGAATGGTGAATGGAACAAAGGAGTTGATTATATGATGGACTTTTTAGTGGCTTGGAGAGACAAACTTGATCCATGTCCTGATGGGTGCAATAGTGGCTAAAATTTATGTTTGGAGAAAGTTGTATAACTATGGGGAAAGGCAATACCTATAACCATCCATGGCAGATTTATTATATTCCCGTGTATTCCCCAACTTTAAAAGTTAAAAGTCTAGCAATGACTTTATGAACATAGCACTAAATGATCCATAAAGAAACTGCACTTATATCAGAATGTATGGCCCTCCACATCCATAGCTGAAAGTCAAAGCTGTGCATCAAACAGGAGGGATGCTTCCTGCTGGCATTTATTGCACTGCTCTCGAGCCCCATTAATCCTAGGAAGCACTTTGCCATCCGCAGTGTCTGCCTGGCAAACATGTTACCAAGAAATGAAGAACAGCAGAAACCAAGATACGCCCAAACCAAGAGACAGGGAACAGAGAGGTGTGACAGGTGACAGAGAGGTGTGACAGGCTTCTGACTTTGACTGAATATCAGTTCTGAATTTGTAAGGCTTTTATGAAATGAGTCTCAAAGTACCTCAAGGCCTAGAACAGTCCTGCAGATATCCTGCTTGTGTTCTTCTAAAAGCAATTAAAACAATGTTCTCTTCTGGCATAATTGATTTTTACTTATGTAAATCAGTTTCCTTGCATTCATAACCCTTCTTGGGACTGATTTTCTGTTCCTCTCTTTTTCTAATTCTTTGTGTGGGCTTGCACTTCCTTATTTTTCCACCCTCTGCAGCCTGCAAGTTTCCCATTCCCTGAAAAGCCATTTTCTATACAGCTGTGCTTTCAGCCCTGTCTTCCACAGCTTGATGATTCCTGGCATTCACTTTCTTAATTCTCTACTCTTGGCTTTGAGAGCTCTGTAAAAAGCCCAGCTCTGAGCAGGGCTTGAAACTTGACTGTACAATATTTGCCCAACTGTTTAATTCCTTCTCCAAGGCTATTTTTGAAGCTAAGAGAAACATTCAGGCTCTAAGATGAGAAATGGCCATGAGTTTATTGACTTTTCATGTCCCACAATCTCTCTTCCTGTGATTTAAGTCTCCTTCAAACTATCCTTCTCCCCCATTTCTGGAATGGTGTACATGATTTCATTTCCTCAAAAGGTCTCTTCACTATCCCCACTTTTTCCTAGCCTTAAATGCTTAGGATTCACTGCATGGGTCTTGAGCAACTTTCCTTGAAGACAGCAGGAATTTCTGTCACCTAAACAGAAGTCAGATCTTGCAATAACCCCTGTATATTCTAGTATATTCTTCAGAGAAATATGGCAATTAGATCACTTTACTTTGCCCCATAAGAACAAGGAGTTTGGTCATTAACATCCCATTTAGAAACCTCAAACACGGCCTGAATTGCAAAGTGTTTATTATCCAGGTAGTCTCTGCTCATGATTTAAAAAGACCAACCCACATGAGACGAGCATGAAAACCACAAGGGCATGTTTTGAACCTCAACTGCTTCTGAGAAACAACAGTATAAAACCCAACAAAAGTGAAGAGAGTAGAAGAGCAGAGATGACAAAATTTTGTCTGAGTTATTCAATGAGCAAAGTAGTTTTAGCTGGCATAACCACGAGGAGACAATTTTTAGGATGGCAAAGATGTGCTGTAGTCACACTGAATTAAACTGGATGTGTAGTTATGCATCCAGCAGGGATTTTTAAAAAGAACAACCTAATACACTTTACAGATATTTCAGAAGATAGAACCATTAAAAGGGAAGTTCAGTTCAGTCTCTGAGCTGGTGTGACAGGGCTGGTGAAGTATGCTCGCCATGAATAAAAATAGAAAACTTGTAAGTATATAAATGAATCAAGAGTCTCTTAAAACACATGCCCTACAGCACTTGCTTCCAGCAGTTTTGACACATTTGTCCATCAGTATGTGACTCAAACAGATTAGCCTGAGAAAATTTGCCTTGGAGTGAAGGAAAACATAAAACAAAAGAAAAAAAATTCTTTGGAGCAGCTTCCATTTCTTGCTATCAGAGCACCAAAAGAACTGTTTTACGTACAAGTTGTCAGGCTTAACAGTATTATTCCCATGATGAATTTTCTCCAGTTGTCTTCCACGTTTGACTACATGTATGTAATAATGCTCTCATGATGAGAAAGACCAGGAAAAAACCCAGCTAGCATTTTGTATGCCAGGAATAAAAATCTTCATTGCTTGAGAAGAAACGTGGTAAGTGGGTGCTAAAGAAACTGCTTCCTGTAATGAAAATGTTCCCAGAATATTATTCAGGTTTTTCAGAGTGAAGAGAAGGCTCATTTCACAGGACACCTAACCACTAGAGCAGGGAGGTTGGACCAGATGGCCCACTACGGGTCCCTTCCAACCTTCCCCATTCTGAGACACTGATAAATTAACATGAATGTTTTAACCATATCTCATCAACCTCTTATCTCATATTGGTGGATATGATAAAACTAACACAGATTATTCTTCTCATGCCTCCCAAATAGCAGATGTTTTGAATGCGACAAGAAGTAATAACTCATAATATGTTGCATGTTACAAAACCCAAACCAAAACACAACTCCCTAATAGGATTGTTGAAAAATTAATCTCCTAAAAATAAAAACAGACTTAAAAAATGGGAATTAATTATTGAAGAATTAATATTATTACAGCATTTAGGGTTTTCTGCATTACTAATCTTTCTGGCTCAGTTCAGCTGCGTTTCCATGGCACTTCAAATACTCCATTTGGACTTTCACAGGGCATGAAGAATGACACCTCTCATCTGGAGTATGTGGACAGTAAAAAGACATTGAAGGCAAAGAGCAAGAGACACAGATGGACAATCACTGTAAATCTATAGCAGTGATACAACATTGGCTTTGCGAACTGTAAAATCTTTTCTAAAAAAACCCACCAACTAATTTATGGTAGTTTTACACATTAAAATATCGCTATGTACACATGCACATAAAATATATCATCCTCTGATATTTTATTCATTTATTATGCTGCAATGAGTTGTCGAAATATCTTGCCGCAGATCAGGCAAAACATCCCACAGTCTAACAAAAACAATGGCAAAGACATTCGGTCACACAGCCGAAGTGTTTGTCATCTGTGCTTGCCAGCAGCAAATCCCACACCAGCTAAAGGCAGACAAACAGCCTTCTCTTCCGCTGTGTTCTGGCAGCTGCCAAAAATCAAAATTGGACAGATCTTAGGCAGAAAAAAATTTGGGGAGTTCAAGACAAATTTGAGGCATATGGTCACTGTAGTACATATAGTTATCTAACATTCGTCGTTTGACAGGAAAATATTATTTTTCTGTCTTTTATGTTCTCGTTTTCCCCACCAATGCCTCTGACTGAAATTTTGAGGTCAAATGTGACCATTGCTCACTGCAGGGTGAAGATTTTTTTTAATGATTAGGCCCTAATCCAGCTCCAATTAAAGTCAATGAAAAGACTCTAATAGCTACATTGAAGTAGGCACAGTGCCAGCGCTTCCAGACTTTGCAAAAGCCCCAAACAAAGGTGCTTATTGTACAGCAGATCCCACATTTGCTAATCCAGCTATCTACATCCAGTGAAGTGGTAGCCAGATTTTTGCAAACTGCTGTAACCTTTCTGGCAAGCACTGGTTGGCAAGAACAATGGCCAGGTTCACTGGAAAACTACTGAAAGTAATGTGAAAGAAAAACATAAGCCCCCATTTCAGCCCCTCATGAATATGAATTATATTGTCTGGATTCTTGGTAAGGAGTGCTTGTGAATCTCCATTTGCAAGCACTGGGTCAAAGTGATTTACAGAAGCAGAACATTATTGGGAAGCAGAGATGAAAAGGGAACTCAGTGAGACTAAAACCTGGAAAAACAAATAACACAAAACATGCAAGGCCATTCCAGCTGAGGATACAAGGAGCAAGAGCAAAAGTCACCAGCCATTCTCTGCAGAACGTTACACACTCTCTAGAGCCCAGACATGGACGAAACCAGCTCATGAACAGAAGGATCTGTTCTCCCACGGGCAGGGAGTAGCAGGGATCCAGGTTTTGGAATGCTGCTGTCCACCATGAAGTGACATGGTATAAAAGGTGTTGGCCAGCCCTTCTGTCCTATGGTGCTGTCAGTGCTCTCTGTTATGCTGCAAAGAGTGGGTTGTCTCTGAGTAAACACAGTGCTCTAAGGACTGAAGAAATTTGGAGAGCAGTTCCTCATTTGGCACGAGGTCAAATGCTTATGGGATGCACACAATCAAGCACTCATGTCATTTTGTCTTTTTGAAATGGTTGATTATGAGGCAGAGGTTGTATCCTGCTGGGTTGGTGTAGATAAATAGTATAGGAGCCTGCTCTTGCTCAGTTGAGACTTCACTGCTCTGACAAAGAAACAAATAACATCATCTACATCTAAGTGTTAGAGTTCGTAAAAAACTGCGGGCCCCAAAAGGCTCTTCCAGTTTCTAATGCTTAATTGAGGTTATATGCAGGGTCATTCCTCCAGAACAGATTGTTCCTACAGACTCTATTTGTTAGCAGACAGAACAGGGTAAAAAAAGCCTTGGAGTTTTAGGGTTTGGTTCTGTTGTGGTTTTTTTTTCTTTCTTCGCCCAGAAAAAAACCAAAAAAACCCCATCGCTGAATTTCTTTGTGAATCTCTAGAATAAATTACTGCAGCACTTTAAATGTAGAGAGTAGAACTTTTTGTATGCCATGCCAACTGCTCTACAAAGTTTTAGAAGAGTAGGTGCTATATTAAGTCTACAGCACAGTGTTTGTTGTGCGTTTGCCAGGTCCAATTAAGCAAAATTTATCAAGGCTGGCAACAATCAGCTTGCTTCATCTGCGCCTTGAAAGGCCTGATCCATATTTTCTGTGAGGGAATTAATGGTTGGTCTGACTAAGAATACTGATCACCACTTCAGGCAGACAGTAAAAGACAGAGAAAGCTGAAGAGACCAGAACTGTCTATGGAGTTTATTATTCTATATGCAAAATATTTCTGATAGTACTCTTTTGTACAGGCAAAACATGATTAATTAGCAGAAAACAAAAAAAAGTCTGGGTATAACCATCATGCATGACAAGGAATTGGCAAAATATTTCTCTTTCCTGTTAGCTGGAATCTGAAGTTTATCACCTTACTGGAAATATATAACTAAATGATCATAACATCAATTCTGTAGCACACACCTTGTCTGGCAGATGTTTCACTTGCTTTCAATCCACCCTTTCTCTCTATCCACTGGCTTTTGTTGATGGCTGTAAGGAAATGTTTAAGAGCCCACTGAGAGCTGTGGTGCTAGACCAGAAGAGGACAGATTGGTTGAGTCGTGGCAGGAACGATCAAAGGATAATTTACGTCACACACTAACAATTTCAGTATAGCCCACTCTACAGAAAATATTGCATGCCGGAGTGTGGAGTAATGGAAAGATATTGTGCTACAAAAAAAATGTAGCGACAAGCTCTCACCATTGTAAAAAATATATAAAACTTTTGCTCTGTTTTTTCAAGCCACACGGTCTTCCAAAAACACTGACAGACACTCTTTTTACCTGTCATCTTGCCCCTGGATTATATTGTCTGCCACTAATACGGCTCAGTCCTTTAAACGGGAAACTGTAGGTCATTCATCTGACAGCCTGGAGAGGTTGATTTCTTCTGCTGTTACTCGTGCAGAGGCCATCTGGGGACACTTCACTTGCCATTCTGCCTTTAGGGAGAGCTCACTGATCGTCTGAAAGCAGATGGAAGTTTGTTGTCTCTTCTAAAAGACAGTTTTTGTGTTCCTAAGCTGCTTACTAGCAGCTTGATTTCCATCATTAGTACTGCTCCAAAATAAAGACCATGACTGATGTGACACAGTGAACATTCCCTTAAATCAATGCCGACTGTACTGAGACAATTTACTGAGCTTTGTTATCTAAAAATGTAATTAAGCATTTCGGGGCTGGGGAGGGGGGAGAGAGGGAACTGACAGCAGTGATTTACAGTATGGCAACTTTGGTTATCTCTCTAAAAACAATCTGTGGAACAAAACAGTCTGATGGAGACAAAGACCTAATTGGTCCTTTGAGCTCCACTGAAGTCCTCTTTGGACTACCACTCCACAGCTCACAGAGAGACTATACTAAAATAAGTTGTTGAGTTACCTGGGAGAACACAGCAGGGAACAAAACACCCCAAGTGAAATAAACGTAATTCATTTGGTATTTTATTCCCCTAATGATACCAAGAAACAGCTTGAGGTAATTTCTAACACCAGGCTGCAGCCTCCCTTCTTCGCAATTTATGACAGTAAATGAGAATGTACAGTTAGTTCCCTTCCCCAACCGTCCTCCTTCCCAGCTGGAGACCTAATTTTGGAATTTCTACTCAATAGGCATATTTAAGGTAAAGAATGGCCAACCACCCAAGAAAGGCCCAGGTCTATTCTTCACACCCAAGTAAATTTGACGTGGGAGAACTGTTTTCTGATTGTTCCTTACTACCCTATATCTAGTGGAGTCACTGAAATCTTCAAAATTAATCTTAGTTCAGACTCTGATGTGACAAAATTTTAGATGCCTGCATTTAGATAGTTCCTAACTAGTTTGCTATGTATGACCCTCATCTTTTGGGTGTTTTTTATAAAGACAAAACGGACATGCCCAGGGCAAAATGGGACATCTTTTTTTCCAGGAACATTAGTTTATTAATTCCCATTAATTTTCTGCTCAGCCATATCCATTTCCAGCAAAAGGTGTTGCTATCGCTTCTCTCTTTCCTACTTGTTTTTAATATAATAACCTTTCTGATCTATGTAACGATTAATTTTCCTCTTTTAATTTACTCTCAGATAACTAGCAAACCCCCAGCATTTGCTACCAGACACCTTCATTTCCTATCCACTGAGCCTACTTAATCAGCATATAGTCTGTTCTCAGCGGCAAACTGTGGTAACTGCATAATATTCACTTGAAAATACTGAAGTAACTGCAAAAAAGAATTTTTATTAATAAAGGGAATAATAACGGACACAATTTAGAGAGGATGTGCTGCATTTGTGTCAAGTAAGCCTTTCTCTTGCTTGTTCTCGAAAGGAACTGCATGTGAAACAACAGAGCCTCAATTTTAAGCAGTACACTAGATAAGAATTAAGAATCCTCCTGCTCCCCCATATCAGGCAGTGAATAGGGCACTCCTGGGTGCTATTCTGAATGCATTGAATGCTTCAATGCATTCTCTATGCATTGAAGTTTTTAGGCACATTAATTGTGGCTATCAGTGTTCATTTGTTACAAAGAAAGGATAATACAGGCTCTGTCAGAGCATCAAATCTGTGTGAAGAATGCGCAGCAGCCATTACTTGTAGTTGGAAAGAGAGAGCAAGTTATTTGTATTGTTAGTCTCTCCAGAAGCACGTTGTAGTGTTCTCTGAGAAGAGGAAACAAATGGCAGTGTGAATGACACATTCACTGTTATACGCTCACCATATAATAAACTCCTCTATTCCTATTTTTCAGGACAGCTGGAGGATGTCCTATCACCATTAAACTGAGAGAACAAAGACCTAATTTATTGCTCTTTCTGCTGAGCATGGACTCCTCTGTGTAATTTTCTTTGTGCCATAAACAAACACAGTATTTGATGCCTCTACCTGCTTAATTCTGAATTCCATGGTTAATCTTTCTATCGCATTTATCTAATCACAATATAAAAATGAATTAAACTGAGTTACAAATGTCATGAATGGAAAATGGGATTCTCACACCCCACTAGTCACAGTTGCTCAGTTGCTTCTGTTGTGTGATACGTATTTATTGAAGTCATGTGCCTGCTCAAAGCACAGGGCCAGTTTTGTGCAAATCTGATTCAGTCCAGTTCCAATGTTAAGCTCAGCAAAGCACTTAGGGATGTGTTGTGCTGTCCTGAGCACTCAGAATTCAGTGTTTCATTACAACGTGGTTATGGACTCCCCTGCACTGGAGAGAAGGGAAGGTCTGTTTTGTACAATATTGGTCATTTACCTACATTTGTGTACAGCTTTATATATGCAGCATAGCTACACAGTATATGGCACTATACAACTTCTTTTTCTGGACAGTTTACTGAGTAAGCCAAACAGCAATGAACAAATTTCAGAAAGAGCATTGCTGTGTGACTGTTCTGTGACTGGTTGGGTTTTGTCTGTTGTTTTGGGTTTTTTTCCTTAACAATACAACAGTGATCACCTCCTTTAGCCTCTCACAACAGTCATTTAAAGGCTAAGATCAAAGCAGCTGTCATCAAGGACAAAACATGTCCCTGGGAAAAAAAAAGAAACCAAGATTTACTTGAAACACAGACCTCTCCTGGGTTCTTGGCTCAAGCTAATGGACACACAGGACAGTATAGGATTATGGTTTTAGTGTTTCAGTTTTGCCACCACTAAAACAAAACCAGCAAGCCTTGTGTGTTGTACAATAGCTGAGAGGTCTAAAACTAATTCAAGTGTTCCTCAAGGCAGGGATGCTCCTATTACAGCCAGAGGGACACAGCTCTCTCTCCTGAAACACTTACATTAAATGTCATCTTGCCCTTCCTCGAAGCCTGAAGTCTTATACCATTGGCCTTGAGCTTCGTCTGCTCCTTGCACAGAGAAAGAAGTGGAGGTGTATATCTCTACTCCAAGAGTTCACAAGAATTATTATTTACACACCACTTCTTAGATACCAAGTGTTGCATGCTGTTATTTTTGTATTCTTTTATACTCTGCTCAAAAAAATACTTAACTGTGCCAGCACAATACAATTGCTAAGTCTTTTAATTTATATCCTTAGAAGATAAGCTAGGGTAGAACAGTAGAAAAAACAAGGCCTGCAATTAGTACAGGCTGAGTGTTTTACTGTGCTTTTTAAACCCCTTAAGTTGCCAATGTAGTTATAGCACTTAATTTTACAATACCCAAATCTCTAATAGAAACGTTTAATCTACAGCTTTATTCGTCTTTTGAAAAGACATTTTTGTGGGTCTCAGAAGCCAAGCATTTATGTTGTCAAATGGCACATTTAATGGCTAAAAGACTCTAACATATATATTGCATTAGATTTTCATGAAAGATCTTCTGAAATATCATAGAGGTAATATTTTCATTGCTGGAAAAAGTCAGTAAATTCTGAATGCTGTTTATGTTTGTAACTTTTGGCTGCCCTACAAAAACAAATTTTAGAAAGCAAACTTACGGTCAAGAGATAGTTTTTATGACCGTTTTTTTATTTTACTCATCACAGCCATTTTGAATTTGAATACTTTTAAATACAGCAGAGCTACCTTTTCTGCTTGTGTTTACAAGAGAGGATACAATGCATACTGTAAAACTGAGACTTTAAGTAATCAAAACAACAATGAATCAGATTTAAAGTTGTCATTCTTCAGAATCACTTATTTATTCTCTTTCTAACTTTGGCTTTTTTCATCTTTCCTGTTTTCCTCACCTTTCTTCCTACTGCATTATTTTTTCTTCACCAACTTAGCATCTTCTTCTTGTTTCATCTCCCAAAATACACTGAAATTATTTAGCCGTTAAAAAAAAGTACCATCTCAGTTAATAAAGCTTCAGACTCTTCCATGCTGTCTCTCTACAAAGAACCTTATTCCCTGTTCCAGAATAAGGCACTTTAATTTCTAGATACTATTTTTTGAGGGCAGCTGGGGACAACAGAACAAGAAAAAGAAAATTAAGCAAACCCAAACCTCGAGTTCTATTTTTATCTTTTGTATCTTTTGTTAAAGTAAATCATGCCTGAAACTGGGCTTGTTCTTTTAATATATCTTCCCAAAAGGTCAGAATGAGTTTTTGGACTGTCTTTTTGGTTGTTTTTTCATTATTTTTGCTTTTTTTGTTGTTGTGCAAAGGATCTGTGCCAGTTCATGGCCTCTTGCCTGGGCCTGCCACGTTTCTCACCTTGCAGAGCTCAGCCTGCAGCTCCCACTGCACTAAATGTATTCCTCAACAACTCACTGCTGACCTACCCACTGCAGTGTCAGCATCACAGTAAAAATACAGTAGTGACACAAGCTTGATGATCTTAGTGCATGAAGACTTCAGAAGGATGCAAAAATCGACCTATTTTAGGTTTATCACTCCAGTGAGCCTAAAAAGTCAGTTGAGGAGAGAGGAGTGAGTCTTGATAATGGCTGTATTCACAGTTAAATAAAATCCAGGTCTGAAATGCAAGGAGTTCACTAGCCAAAGATATGATTATTACTGAGTTAATGAGTAGGGGTGATTGCACAGGAGCATGCTCTTTTTCCCGTTTTTTCAGGGAAAATTGCCTGTTAGAAATCTTCTGCCCTTTCGATGACTGATGCTTCTGCTCTGTTTAATCAGCTTAATATCTGTCCCTACTCCTCCTGACCCTTGTAATGAATTCACTCCTAAAGTTCCTCCAGCTGAAAGGAGGACCTATAATTTGCAAAGCAGCACCTACATCCCAATCTAAACAGATGACAAAAGGTTAAAAGGAGGAGGTTATTTCCTCCTCATTCCACAGACGGAGAGCCATGGCCCAAAATGTGTGGGTCATTTTCTCAGGTCTCTGCTGAAGCAGTTATTAAATCACATCTCATACATCTCACTTCAAGAACTCATAATCACAAGGATTCCTTTGTTGAGGATTCCTCCTAAATGAGATAAAAATAGTTTTGTAAGGAAATTTTGTGTAATGGCCAAGGAAATCTAATTTCCAGCAATTATATTCTGGTGGGAAACAGCAGTATTTGCTAAGGGCAAATCTGCTGTGGTTCCTCACCTGAGGATGAGACAGCAGCTGGGAGAGGAAGGCTCTTGGCACAGGGAGAAATCCAGGGAGCAGGAATGAGGGCAGTCTCTCGAGAGCATGATTGAGACAAGTTCCACTGCATCATAGCTATGACACTGGGCTTTATTGAAGGCTATATAAAATCGTTGTAGGCATAATTTGTCCGTCCCTAATATTAGGAAAGTGCTTGCTAAAATAATGTTAGGATTAAAACAAAACATCTTCTATTGGGCAGACTAATGGTTTAGCAGGAGTCAAAAATAGTTAAAGTAGCAGCAGTATAGAGAAGTCTGAGGACTGAGAAACAAAAATACACATACAAATACATCTGCTTTGATTTGCTAATGATAGCTCTCAGCTAGACTACAGTATTTGAATGCCTGGTAGCCTCTGCAAAGTGACAGTAGTTATAAAGCAAATCACAAAGACACAGCTATTTGGAGTGACAATAATTACATAACGGGAAATTATTTACTTTTATGCATTTAAATGGAAACAACTTAAATAGGCCTCAGCTTTGGCACGATCTTCAGAAACACAGCCCAGAGCAATAAAAGACAAAATGTAAAAAACCAAAATGCATATGGTAGGGAAACCAGAGAAGAGAGAGAGAAAAATTTAAAAGAAACCTGTCTCTATTTACACTTGATAAACCCTCCCCAAATGTCTATTCAGAATGACAGTGTTCGTAAGGCAGTGTGCAGATCCAGTGTACAAGTTTTTTAATGTATCATTGTGTTGATTAGTTTTATACATTGTGATTGTGTTGATTAAATGAGAAATTTTAAATGTTTTTCAAAACATAAATAATGTTGTAATTTTTTTTCAGCATTAAATAGTGCATCGATAAGTTTTAACTAAGCTTAATATTCATCTAAAGAATTACGCTTTCTTTTTTAAATACAAATTTTTCATTTCTCCCGCTGTACCTTCTGCTTTTCTGCCCTGAAATTCCATGGGCCCAAATTTTTGATCTCATTATCTATTATATGGGAGTGTGGTGTGGGAGAAAAGGGAAAATGCTCTTTGTTGTTACCAGATTTATCTGTATTGTTTGGAACTCACTAAATATTAATGCATTTTAAATAGTAACTCATATTTAGGGATGACAGAAAGGCATTAATTTCTAATTTAGTATCAATACATGATTTTTTACAAACCACCTAAGCATCAAACTTGTGGAGCAGAACACCGCAAAAAGAAATGAGCAAATAATTTAGGACATGTTTGTAAATCCATATCTTTCATTTACTGTGCTGTCCATGGAGGCCACTTTAAAGTACAAACTTCTGTGCTTAATGCACTGATATAAAAATAATGGGAGACTACTTATTTAAAAAATCTCAGTGCATTCTGTGTCAAATTTGGAAGCCAGTGGAATTTTTTATGAGTGCTTCAGAGCAAGCTAGGTTCATCACGAATCAAATTCAAGGATTGACAGGATGCAGTGTTCTGCAGAGAAGTCATGTAAGTTCCCCACCACACAAATATTAAAGGACAGCATGTGATTTAAAATCAAGATTTAAATCATTCTCCGTGAGTACCTTTCAGAAAACATTGAATTGATAGCTATTACCATAACCTTGACACTCAGCTATTCTGAAAAGGAATGACTTGTGTCGTAGCTGAAATTGAAGAAGGGTTTTTTTAAATTTCATTTGCTGATGTAAGGCTGAAGCTTCTCCCACCTAAGAAAAGCATTAGGACTCTGAAGTTGAATATAGACACCCCAACCTATAAACATTCCAAGATGAAACACCATGTGTGCCAATTGTTAACGATTTTGATAATTTTTGTGGATTTATATCTAGGTAAAATCACACAGAAAACAACCAGAAAAGTGGGGAGTGCTTTTTTTTTCTCATAAATGAGCTCCTATTTCCTTATATAATGTTGTAGACCTATGTTTAAAATAGTGTATTAGACAAAAGACTGGCTTCTGTTCATTTTCATGCTGATGAGATCATTGCAATGAATCTGATCTGCTGTTTGTTAAAGAGTTGCACAATCTGTCTTTTCACCCTTGCAACTCAACCTCAAAACAACAACAGCTATTGTTTTTAAAACTTTCATATCTAACAGATTCGTTACAAACTTTTGGTGGATATAAACTAAGTTTGTTGGTTTTTACTTTTTTTAGCATATGAAGACAGGTCTACACAAATTATGACAAATAATGAGTGTTGTGCAGGAATGTCAGCTGAATGAGGATGGTTTTAGAGGCAGAATTTCTGGTTACTTTGACTGCAAGAATACACAGCATTGTAAAATAACTCTGAGGGTCTTACAAAGCACGCAAAAAATACTGTTTTTTAAAAAATCCAAAACTATATTGGCAAGGAAATAGAATATTTCAGTGAACATATGCATAATGCATGTAACAACTGCCAAGTGTTTTCTAACAAATTTGAGGCAAACTATTCAGCACACCAGCTTTTTTTGCCAGCCACCTTCAAAAAAGAATCAGATTATCTAATTTTAGGCATCGGTTTCCCTGTGCCTTGCTGTTCCATCAAACACTTACACCCAGATTAATTCAGTACAAAATGGTATAGCACAATTGTTCAGCATACATATGATGTGTCTTCCCACACATCTGTGTCTGCAAATTGGTTTGTCAGCACTCTTCCATCCCAAGTCAGACCCAGTTATGCCTATTACAAAACCCATAGCATTTGTTTCACAGTTCCCAATATAGGGCTGTCTATCCAAAGACAATTTTCAGTATATTTATAGTAATTTCATCAGTGAAGTATTGCTAGCAGCCCTACAGACAGTAGCCATCAGGCAAAAGACATAATGTTCCACATCCCATCTTATCCATCAGCTTACAGTAATTTTCTTTGTATCTCAGGAAGTTATCACTGTAAGTTTAGTTCCAGGAAAATAGTTGTTCTTTATAGTAGCTCTTTTAAAAAATGTAAAGTATTTCTGTATAAAGTTGCTGAGGTAACAAGGAAAAACAGAATAGCTTTTCATTCCTCAATGTTATATTGAGTTTGTCTATGAGAGAGCAATCAGGTACATCTTCATCTATGTTAAAGTTTCAAAAATAAAACAGAATAGCTTGAAATAGGGAATATTAAAATGTGTGTTACCTTTAATACCCTGTCATAGAGCTATTCAACTTTCTGCTAAAAACATTCCTGTCAAAGCCCAATTTTTGAGGCGATTTTAGGAACAGAAGCTTGAACCCTGCGGAAGAGTTTTGTATCAATCTTATCACAGCAAACAGCTTTGTCAAGGAGAGCAGAACTTACTAAAAAAAAATCAATTTCATAAAGTAAGTTGCTTCATTTGGACTGGTGGTTGTGGCAGAATTGGAGAAGAACTATTGGGCTGTGGGAGGCCCAATCAGAAGGGTTACGGCAAAGCAGCTGTTTGGTGTTGGATTATTTGTGGGTTTTTGGATGAAATGCAAATGATGTCTGAGGATATTTTGGGTTCGACGTTATTCTTTCTGCGTGGGGAAATCAGCCAGCAGTGCATTCCTCTACTGTCTGTTTTAGAAATCCTGGGCACTTCTGCTTGTGACAAAAGGGAACAGACAATTCCTGATGTAAAACTGACTGAATAATATGGGTAATTATAAATTTTAGGATAATGACCTATTAATTAGAGGGGTGAAAGAGCGAATGCGGTACAGTGGTTGCATCTAGTGCAGTGTAATGTATTATGGGAAAAGGGCTGATGATACGAGAGAATCAATGCCATATTTCCTTGGAAAACTGAGAGATTCTCATATTAAACAAATGTGACATGCCATAAAGAAATTAGAGAAGACAATAAATTTACTAGGATGCAATCTAAATGAATCAGAAAGACACAGGGAAGAGAGCTAGAATGCTTTTAAGATGTCTGAGTTAGACGTAAACATGATTTACATTAGAATGAAATGGAGACAGCTTCTCTCAAGCAGAAATGATCCTTCTGATCTTGTGAGTTATGACCATCTAGGCAGGGACATAAGGGAAACATAGTATGTTTATCCACAAGTGAGTTCTTGATGACAAATCACAACAAACAAGATTTCAAACAGGAAAATACCTCACTATGCTGCAACACCTCTGGGGATCTCTCAAATAAGAGGAGCAAAGGCAAGTTCTTCAAGAAAACCAAACGTGAGCAAACAATTTCTGTGTTGTAAATATAATTTTATCTCAAAAAGGTTTGTTTGCATAACTAACTTTGGTTTTCAATTAACTTTGTTTTGTATTTCCTCTGTATTTAGATCTTGAAAGGAAATTGTATTTTGGGTTATTGTTGGTAAGCAAAGATCTGCAAACTAAACCTACCATGATTCACAACACAGAGGCTCTGTGAAAGGGACAGGGAAGACAAAAACAAGATTAAGGTTTTGCTTCAACCTCCTGTTCAGTATTCAGGACAGTATGATGTCACCTGCCTTATGAATAGTGGAGATCCATTCACCACTTGGACAGCAGTGCTAGAAAAAATACTCTGTATGGGAACCCTTGGGAACTGACAAATTGAGAAGCTGATGAAATACATTAATACATTTTATGTGGCCTTTGGTAATCATCTTATTCTTGTTATTATTTGATATGTGTCTGCCCATAATAAGTGAGAATACAACATTTTGAAGGCTATAGTTCCAAAGATTTGATGACTGGCTGACATTCAGAAACAAAGGATTTATTTCTGGGATATCATCTCTTGGAATGACTACATTTCTTCCTCCCTAGAAATGAGCATATTTAGGAACTTTTCAGCCTTTAGTTTAAAATCATGATTTAATTATTCAAGTCCTGTTAAAGATGAAGATTCCTGTCTACCAGGTATTAGCAAGCAGAAAAAATCAAGATGATCTTCTGGATATCTCAGGATTTCTTCATTCCATCCTGTACTTTCTGTCTCACAAGGCCAAAGTAAGTCCAGTTGCAATATCCTAACCTATAGAAGAATAAGAATTAATTATGTCAGATAGACAAATTCTTAGAAGCCTTTGTTTGATATTTTAGGGGAAGGTGGCTTTCTGCTTGCACAAACAAAAGCAGAAGCAATCCTTAATTGCACACAAGCAGATTAAATAAAGGCTACAGGTTTCCAGTTTGTAAAAGCAACCAACAATTTGAGTAATTACTTTTAAAATATTCCTACCTTAAAAGTTCTGAGCCTTGATTACTGCTGGCCTTTCCCAAACACAGGTGGAGACTTTTCAGCTGTACATCCTGTACAGAATCAAATCACATCGCCAGGTTCTGGGAGCACTCACTATTCCTTGTTTGCTTTCTTGGCAAACAGAAACAGCAACAGCAAGAGATGGTGAGGTTGGAGTTCATGCATTTTCTTCCCCCTTTAGGAGCCGGAAAAGCAGGAGAGGTGTGCAAGGGTGTACACGTCCAGCTTACTGATCAGTTCAGAGTGAGTTTCACAGCAGTAGGGCATGGTCTGGGGCAAGTGGCTGTGCCCCAGGTTTCTCTGTGATAGCTTTTTCTCCTGTGCTATGCTGTGTAAAGTGTGAAACTTCATCACTGTTTCTTCCCCTCTATATCCCTAAATGGATATATTTGGAAGCATAACAAGGCACGTAGTGGTGATAAAATTTCTTTTACTTACCTCACCTGTTTAAAGGAGTAGAAGAGCTAACTTACTGCTCCTCTGCTTTAGTACCTGACCTATCAATCTGTGAAGTTTATATCTTCTTTTTAAACTGTGTAGATTAGACATTTCAGTCTTTACAGCCTTTAGATTTTAATCTCTAGAGGGAATATAGAATATAGATTCTCCTGGTTTAACCAAAGCAGCAGCCAGTAGAGCAGAAGATTCCTCCCTGTGGTTAGGCCACAATCTCATGTGCCCTAATACAGACCCCACAAGTACAGTGGAGATCTGCAGCAACATTTAGGGATTTCTGTGATAAGACACTCAAGCAACAACGAGTGGGATCTAAATTTTCAGGGAAACTCATCCAAATTTCTACATCCTTTGTAATAAATCTTTTTGAAGAAAGAGCAAGGTCCTTTGGCTTAAATGAGAACAGAATCAATTTCCCGAAACATATTCCATCATCTTGATGGAAGCCAACATCCAGTAACTTAAAATCTGAGGGTGTATGCTGCTGAAATCTAGCGGTTCAACTGCATTTTTTTTCCATCCACAACAATCTGTTTAATTGATGACAGAAATGAGAATTTGCAGTGACCATTCAAGTACACAAAGACATAACATAAACAGTTACAAATAGTGAATTGGGGCTGATAGTCTGATGATGAAGTCAGGGATACTAAATTGTGCTATGCTGTTGTGCTATACAGAAGTAACATTCTATTTTTTTAAAAAAATGGCCCACCTCAAAATAAAGTTACTTCTTCTTTTTCTTAACATGTAAAAAAAAAAGAGAAAATGTAAACCATGTCCAAATTTATCCAATCCAAAGGAATGTAACAAGATAATGGAGAAACAGGACTCTTATGCAAACCAAACTAACTAACACACCAGCCAAGCAAGAAGAAAATAATGTGTGATTGAGCAGTTAATGAATGTATCAGAAAGTACAAATACATAACGGTAAACATCTCACTGCTTTGCTTCCAACACATTGTTCCTTGAACAGAAAATTTAGACACAACTTTTAAGGAGCAAATGGATCAAAACAAGAATTCTTAAACCGTAATCAACATCAATATTTTTTCATGCATAAGGGTGGATCATTTATCTACAGAGTGCAATGTCTATCACTTTGGTAAACCAAGGAAAAGGTCATAGCAAATTGACATATGGAAATAGTATTGACATATGGAGATATCCATGAGATAGGAGGTTGTAGTGAATAGGAGGTTATTATGAATTGAATTTCAGAATTATATGGAATCAGTAGATTGAATTCAAAGCTGAACTATAGCAAAATGCAGAATAGTACTCAGGAGCTACAGGCAAGGCTGCTGCTACAAAATCCATTTGCCTCCAGTCCTTTTCCAACTCCCCTTTTTTAGACTTCTGGTCCCTAGTCATCCCTGTTTTATCCTTCGCAAACTTTTTACCCCTGTGCATTGTAATACACTTGATTCCTGCTCCTCTAGGCTGTGTAGCTTGCTATCAAAGAAGTACTAAAAATGAAGGAGAGATTTTCTGCCTGCTCAGTGTAATGTAGATGCAATTTCAAGGGAGATTCTTCCTAAACCTGGAAACAATCTGCTCAGTATTTATGGGCTGTCTGAAGACTTTGCTTCTGTCCAGCACTTGTGGGACTGTGACCATTAAGTGCTCTACTATTAACTCCACCTTGTCCCTCTGGGCAGGCTTCATTCCTCTCCCACCTAAGACTGAATTATGACCTGGCACAATTTTATTCCCCTCACGGGTGGAAGCTGATTCTTCTAATGCTGTTTATCCTTGCTCAAGAAGCCAAATTTTATTGGCTGCTCTGTGTACCTAATTGCAAGCGTTTCTCTGTCATTGCACTAATTCATTAGGATGTGGCTTCACATAGGATGCATGCAGGCTACAGGATGTTAGTGGTACAAGGGCAGTTTCTTCTCGGGAATTCTTGACGATATGCAGTACTATTTTAAGCAGAATAAACATGTCTTTAATAAATATTCATACTCCTTCTGTCTGGGTTTCTACATGGGCATTGTCATAGCTACAAAACTCATATAATATACACAAGCCTTTACTCAGTCTAAAAGCTTTTAGCAACATATTTCACCTGACTTGACACAACTGAGGCATTTAAATACTCTTTTAATATAAAGAACAAAATTTAAATCAAATGTTGTTTTTGAAGATGTCTTTATTTGTATAAGTAATGTCTTTTTGTAAACAGATTAAATATGAAAGTGGGATAGATTTAATGTGGGATAGATTCTTATCGTGAGCCACAGTAAGTTTATATGTAGTAACTCTGCTTTTAGAGATATTTACAGTCATCTGCAATCAAAGTTGCTTTGAGTCCAATTGTTTAAGTGATCAGATAGCATTTTCCAAGGCTGTTACTCTGAAAAGCACAGTTTTTGCTCTTTTTCTAAAAAAGTATGCAGATATCAAGGAATGCTGCTTATAAAGCTTCTATGTCCTATAATTACATTAGATACAGTAGCTAAGACACTATTTTAAACTGCATACTTGTTAATCTACTTGGCAACCAGGGAAAAAGTTTACCTGTCAACCAATTATTATATTATTTTCTTTCAAAGGAAAACTTATTTATTATAATGAAATGTGTAGCATAATACAGATGAAACCGGTGCCCTGAGGTTCATCTTGCTTAGATACATTTATTTTTCAATAATTCCTCAAATATGACTTTCACTACACCCTTGTTTCTTGTGAGGATTATCTGGAATCTACATAGACTGCATCTTCAATGATACAGCATTCAACATTGAATAAGTGACTGCAACTTGCATCCTGTATGGGGTTTAGAGTTTAGCCCTTTTTTGATTTTTAGGTCTCCTAATTTTGTTGGCTCTATTTAATCCAAAAGTGTATATATCTGAATACCCATACCCTTTAAGTTTGTTTTTTATATATATTGACATATATTCATAAATATACTCATACACATATGCACTTTATATTTCAGATGTATCTATAGGCTTTTTCCCCCCATAAAATATATTTGGCAGGTCTGTCCTGTCCTATATAGGGCATTTCAAGCCCACAACGCATTTGCAGTGGCCCCTGAGGTAGCTGCATCAGTGCCAGCACAGTTATACTGTGCAGCACAGCTGGAGATTCTCTCAGAGGTCCAGCATGAATTCCCAAATCATGCTGCTGAGCTGCAGTAGCTCCATAGTACATGTATATTTTATCTTGTTATCCTGGGTTTTAGCTCTTTGGGCAAAGCAGGAATGAGTTTGGTTCAAGAACAAGGCTGATCAGGGTTTGGATATCCGAGTACCAACATCAGTTGTGAAAAGATTTTAGAAGGATTTAATCACAAACAAATGGGAGATCCACACTTGGTCTACCAAGCTGCTATCCAAAATCCTTATATCAAAAATCTGATAGAAATATATCAGCACTGCATCTGTTGTATTCTGTGTCTTTTTTCAAAAACAGGTCAGGCACTACTGTACTCTACGAACAGGCACTCTTTTCCCCCCAGCACACTTAGATCTTTTTTTCTGCCTCCTTCCATTTCTTTTTTTTCTGCTGTGGGTACTGACATTCACTGGGCTATGTGCCAAGCTCTCTGTCCTCTCGGTGTATTGGTGGAAAACAGGATCTTAATCCTTTCCACCTGACACATGGAAGAAGAATGTTTGGTGTGAAGGTTTGCGCCCAGGGTTTGCTTTAAAGGGAGGACCTAGGGGTTGCTCAGAGCCCTAGATAGAGGCTGAACCCCAAAGCTGAGCATGCAGCTCAGGTGATGTGTGTGCTTGGGGAGAGATGGGCATTAAGACCAACTTCCCAAGGGGAAAGTGCAATCTCCTATTTCATGTCAGATTCCCAGTGTGAAGTCTTTATTCTCCTTCTTACCAGTCTGAGCAAAGAGATCATCGAGGTTTTAGCCTGTGCTCATGAGAAAGAGCCTCTGGGGTACTCAGCACTGGTGTCACACCAGCCTGGAAGCTGACTCCTGTCCTACACAATCCAAAGTCGTGAGGGGAATTCGGGCTCTATTTAAATTTTCTTCAGGCATCAAACGGCAGAATGGGAACAGGACAGACTGAATTGAGCTCTCCTGTAAAATCATAAATTGGCAGTCAGGGTTGCACAGCTGAGTAAAGAGAGAAATAGCAGAAAGAAAAAAAATAGCAAACATGCTGAGCGATAGCTTTTGGCTTTTGAATTGTTTTCCTGCTTCTGGATGAGGCAAATAATGCATCCAAGAAAGCATTTCTGCCTCTGTTGATATGAGACTACAGATCTGCATGGAATACTTGAAAACGCATAAATTCTTCACTAATTACATCTTAAACAAACATTTAATATAATTTCAGATTTCACCACATCATACTAATGAGCTACAAACAATCGTCCTTTGACCCAGAGCTTACAGCCCCTGGCAATTTCCTTTCTACTTAGCACATCATGAAGTCTTTAGATGGCAATTTTACAATATGACATGGTTAATAATTTGGTCTTTTAGAAGCAAATGAAATAGAGAATATTCTTCTAGGGAGTTGAAATTATCAGGATTATGCTGCCTATGAGGAGCTTAATGAAACAGGAACAGAAGCTTCAAAGTCGCATTTGAATGCAGAATTTTATGATAAATATATTGAGGTCTTTTTGTTTCCACTGAAACTTTTTGCTTATAAAAATATTTTGTCAATACCAATAGGAATTAGACATTGGAATTACCTACTCTGTTGCAGAGGTAAATTTGCAAATGCTTTCACCTTTTCTAGTCTGGTCCTATGTGTTCAGAGAATTGATGGAAATTACCTTTATATTGGAAATTCTTATACTAAATCTTGTTTTAAAAAAAAATTCCTGGACACCCTAAAATTTTGAAATAAAGATGCTACGGCAAGCAAAAATCCAAGGATTTTTTCACCTTCATTCTGCACCTAATTTCCTATCTCCCCCCGTTGTCTGAAAACACCTAAGTAGCCCCCACTCTTGTAGAATCTCATCAGCTCACAGTGCTTCATGAATTTATTTTCTCAATACACTATGGTCAATTACCTCATTATTAAACAGAATTTCACTCTATTAGATCCACAAAAGTAGTACAGGAACTTTAAAGAATTTGGTTTTGTGTCTTCCTAGTGGAGTAGGAGTGACCAAAATGCAATTCTCCAGTTACCTTCCAGCTATGTCATGAACTATGCTAATCTTGCTCTTCGTATGCCCACAAATTGCTCATTCTCTAACACACATTAACACATTTTCTTACAGATGTAAGGGAACTCCACTGGAAGAATGAGACACAGTTGAACTTCCTCAAATTCAGAAGACATTGAACACTCTTGCTCAGAGCTTAAATGGCCAAGGTGCTTCGCTTGACTGCTGTATTTTTGACTAGAGACAAAATAAATGCTTAACATTTAATTTACTGAAGCTTCTAGACTTTTAAAAACATTTTTGGATGTAGTGGTCTTAAAGAAAATGAATTGTTTTCGGATCAACATGTTTCATAGATTAACAAAAAAAGGAAGGAGGATAATGTAGATCAAGGTATAAAATAGATTTGAGCAAAGGACTGGAAATTGGTCTGGAGGAACTTTCTCCAGGCAGGTCTAAGGGGTCTAATTCACAGTCAAGGGAATATTTCTGCTATTCTCTTTATCAGGTCCTTCATTTTGTATGGTCAAATGTAACCAACTGTAGCATCATGGTACCTATGTCATACTACTCCTCCCAATGCAAAGAGTCAAATGATTGTAATTAATCAAACAATTAAGTACTTTGCTGAACTGGGAGTTATAAAGAGGAGCCAGAAAAGCGCTGAAGGCAAAATAGAGCCTATGCATTTTAATCTTCTCTTTCTCCCCGTGAATACTTCACAGGAAAGAATAGGTTGTTTTGAAAAAACCTGCTTTTTAAGCACAATTCGTCTCATAATCAGTATCATGCATTTGGCAGCCTATGTAACTTTGATAACAGAGAACAAATTAACACACACCAAATACCAAAATGTTAATTGTGCTTTCAATTGGTTTCAGATAAATCCATATTTTATAATGGATTTAGGCATATAGAGCTGCAGCCCAGAGGCTGAAATAACAGCTTGGTTCTTGCAGGGCTTACAGATCATAGAAAGCATGTTGTCGATGTGTCTTTAAAATGACCTTTTGATGGAAAGAGAAAGAATAAACTATACCTGCTCAGTGAAGACATGCAGCACACTTGATGACAATTACTAAAGGAACTGGTCTGAGCAAGAATGTATTAGTTGATAATGTTAATTATTTAAGAAAGAAGAACAGAATAAATTTGCATGTAGATTTTATGTATGGAAAGCAATGGTACTGAATCTATGTAATACAGTACCTGAAGCAATCGCATTTATTTCATGGACTTGAAAAACTGATGAACAAGAAGGTGACTTCTTACTGCAAATGTGCTTCAGGCATTGATTCATTAACAATACAAGAATGAATAATAAATACTTCAAATAAGCTGTGCTTCTTATATCTGTCTCTAATGACTATGTAATTAAAGCAAGTCGAAAATGGCAAGTCTTGTGTGAAATATACTTCTTAAGTAAAATTCATATCTTCAGTGAACTGGCAATGTTTTTTTCTCAAAAATAATCACAGGGATTTGTAAAAGATACTTACTAATGAACTCAAAAGCATTGGAAACAAACCCCACTTTTTCTTCTGTTGAATGCTGTAAAGCAAGCAAGACAGCATAAGGAAACTTGATGACTTGGAACATGCCTTGTCCTAAAGGTAACTTATCTATGACACTTGCTTCAAGATCAATGGAGTCAATGGTACATAAAGGACAGCACAGCTGTTCAAGTCATGCACAGGAGTTTCTACTTCTCTATGAGTCTGATTTCTGAGTGGTGAGCTTCTCAGAGGACATCCTATTAACAGTGTCTTCAATGAAGGGTAAAAAAATCCCAAAACTCTACAAACAGCCCCCCACCCCCGCCACCAATAATTTGTCCATCTTCCCTTTGATTATCTCATTTCAGAAACAAAATGTTTCTATGTGAAACCAAAGACATTTATTGAAACCTACATTTTTTTAACACTGAAACCAGTCTCTGGGTGGTTTAGCTGTCAATTCCCCTCTCAAAGAGAAGCAGCTTCTAGGGTGTATGTTTCTTTTTAAACTTTAGAGGAACTTGGACTCTTTCAGCCATGAAATTCTCAGAAAGGGATACATTCCCCAATGGCTGGTCCCAACCTCCTGTCCCAACAGATCCCCAAATTAAACACTCACTTCCAAGGGAAAAGAAATGTGAGTAGGTGGGCAAAAAATGAGCTGTATGAAATGAGCAGTTCACCGTGTGTCCAGGCAGAGTGACTGGAGGGTTAATGCCAGAATGGGCCACTGTGACAGATTCCAGCCATGAACATGGGTGACTGTGAACTCATATTTTCATCTTATTTGAATGTACAGGATTTAGTATGGCCTGCTCCATTTGTTTGGGTTAAAGTGTAAATCCTTGGTGCGCAGGCTGTGTCTGAGAAGTCAGATAACAGTAAAATTACATGAGCAGCACTGTAGTTCCATGTCTTCTAAACCTATTGTGTTTAAGAATAAACTAAATGTGTTTAAGAAAAAGCAATGAATAAGTGAATAAGCAAGTCTTTTGATCCTTTGCTGTCTGCCAGTGAAGATGAGCACACCTAAATAGCTTTAGGCTTGCCAGGGGCTGGTGCACTGCTCTGTGATCTTTGTAGGTAGATCTTGAATCTTTGCAGAAAAGAAAGCTGTCATACATGAGAACACAGCAGCGTGCTTAAGGATGTAAGTTTGTCTTACAAATTCTACTGAAATTCTAAATTTCAACCAGGAGAGAAAATGTATTGCTTCTTGATGTTTTTCATATTGTGAAACAAACTTGCATTAACTGTAAGAGAGTTTCATTTGGGATCATGGCTAGTTTGCACCCGTGTCACATATAATTATGTTAATCTCTACCTCAGTTATTTAGAGCCAACTGTTGTTCTCTCTAATCTAATCTAGACACCGGTCTTCCATTCCCCTGAGAATGTGTCTCATATGCAGTTCTGGGGACATACACAGGGAGAGCCCCTAGACAGGTCTAATCTGCCATCTCTGTCACTATCAGCAGATTTTATTAGGATCCCACAATCGCAGGATATTTTCTGAGTATTAATTTAAGGATGTGTAGTAGTTCCTTTTTCCATTCAAGGACACTTGACTACATTAATGACCTAACAGCATGGTGCATCTGTTTTGATGATGATGATGATGATGATGATGATGATGATGATGATGTCTCTTATTCCCTCAGTTTTGTATGGTGGCAAACCCCAAGTCTTTCTATAACAAACATGTTTTGTAACTTTGGAGAACCCCGGGATACTATGCTTTCAAATAGTTCAAAACAGTTATTTTTTGAAATAGTGACTCTTTGAAACCATTCCACATTTTTTATAACTCTGAAGCTTTCATTAAAAAGAACTATAAAATTCAGTATTTGGGCAGGAATGGCATACTGACATACAAAAATATCTTGTACCTGGCATGTAATAAATCTTCTTTTTCAGATTTATTGGAACACGTTAAACCATTGTTACTGTAGAAGGGAAAGTAATCCTTGAATTTAATGTTACTGTAGCTGCAGCACTGATGTGTTGGTGGTTTGAGCTCAGTGAGAGAGAGAGACTTGGCAGAAGGTTCTTTGGATTTCCTTCATTTTTATTCCCTCTGTTTCAAAATCAGGTTTTCCTTTATTTCCTACAATTTGAAAAGGAATGGGGAGTAAGGAATACAGTGGAGATTTGAGTAGAGACTAAAAGAAGGAAGGAAGGAAGACATAAAAGCAGGGTGTTTTGTTTTAAAGAAATTGTCTTTTCCATTCTATGAATGAAGCAAAGAAAGAAATTTTGGAAAATGTAAAGAGAAAAATATTAATTTCTTCCAATGACTACAAATATTGATAGACTTTGCTTTCTGCCAAGAGACTACTGGAGTCTTTATTGCCTGTTATAGATTTGTCTATCTATTCTGAAGCTAAAAAGAAATTTACTTTTAATTCCAGACATATATTTGAAAATGAAATCATTAAACTTGTTTCACTGTTTTCATTTTGATAGGTTTTCCACCTGCTGTAACACTAGCAAAACATGAAGCAAACTTTATAATGTGAACATTAAATATCCAGTCCAAATACTAGTGTCTTCTAATTTTAATGCAGCTGTAAGCTGACAATTAAGTCTAAGCTAAACTCTAATGTTACTGGCATAGTAACAATTGCAATTTTCTTTACAGCATCAATTAATGATAGATTCAAAATTATTGTCAGAAATGAAGAATTCAAGCCAATTTGGCTCAGGTACATTTGTACCAACTTGGTGATTCCAATAAGTCTGCAAGCCTGTAAATGGAGGAGCAGAGTTTCAACAAAATTCCCATTTTATTTTGAAAGAAAATTGCATCGCCTTGTGTAACTGTTCTGAACTAATGGAGCAGGTGATCTTCTCCTTGTGACAAAGAACCACGGCCGTGCAGTAACAACCAAAGATAAGAACAAAAAGATACTTGAAAATAATGTATTTTTGCAGGCACAAAGCAAGTGTTTAACAAAAGATAGTTATGATTGCAAATAGGACAGAGTTTCAATTCCAAATATGCTATACTCCTGGCTTCAGTGGAAACCTGCTGCTTGATACAGTTGGACAACTTGAATTTTTGCTTTTGTTATATATATGAATATATATGTTATATATGCCCATCCTTAATTTCTATTGTTCAAATACAGTGAACTGAAAATAAAAAGAGATGGATTCGCAAGCTATGAGAATGTGAATAGTTTTCAAAGCATTAGAGAGAAAAGGAAGGCTATTTTAGGAATAAGGATAATGAAAGTTGGCATGTATTCCCTATGCGACGACAAAAAATCTCTTATAGACAAAAAAGCAAGCAGTTGCAACTAAATCTCAAAGACATTCCGAGTAACAAAAGTGTATCAATAAAAGTTCAGTGAAATTTTCCCTGGAGTTGCACACCTTCAGTTTCTTCTCAAAATGTTTATTCTTCCCTGCATTTCCACTTTCCAAAAGAAATTTTAAAAAAGAAAATTCTGGAGCTCATCCTTGTACATCCTTGTACAACTTCCTTTTAGTTGTACCCAAAAAAGCCTGTTCGGTAATTACCTTTTCCAGATTAATTTCATAGCCTTGCAAAAAATGAGTGAGCATTTTTAGTCCGGTCAGAACATTGACTCTGCCAAAATTCCATCCTTCTGAGCACCTTTTCACAGATTCTTTCACAGATTCTTTTACAGAGAAAGAAAATGGAAAGAAAATGAAAAGTTCATAAAGGTAGACTGAGAGGGAAGATAGGAAGACTGTATAATCCTACAATATTAAATGGAGTTTTATAAAATGATTGCACTCCTTGCTAGAGTTCAGACATCTAGAAACTGCATTTTAAAGAAGAGGGAATTTTATTCTACAGAACCAAGCATTATATTGCAAAATGCCATATATTTGCATCTCATAAGGGATTGATCTGGTGGAATAAATGTTGAAACTGGAAGTCATTTAACTGCTTAGTCTTCTTCATTGTTCTCTACTGTTTCCTATTTTTTTTTTCATGTTCAATATTTGTGTTTGAATAAAGTGCTTTTTTCCTAATCCAGAATTTCTAGTGGTATATACCTGTTTCTGTTAGCACTTAAATCCGTGTCCAGAATTTCATCTATTATTTTGTACTGCAGACATGAGCTACACTCACAACAGGCCATCTTCATTACAGCAGCCTTGGGTTGTATAACATTTTTAATAAAATTACTTTTATTTTCAATAAAGAAATAATCACATATTGCATGTAAAGACAGCTGCTTGCTCATTGAATGGTCTCCAGAAGCAACGTAGGCACGCAAGGGCTGGACTGGTGTTGGATGGATCTCAGTAGCAGCTGTGGGGTGAAAAGAGAATGACCTGATGCAGAACTCTGTGAAGAACTGAGGAAGCACAGAAAATGCTCTCCATGCTCCATCCTTCTCTCTGTTGAAGTACATTGGTTTCTCTGGAAAATTAATTATCATACCCAGATATACACAGAAATGAACCTCCCAAATCAGGGGGCAGTACATATGTAAAATCCTCATTTTTCATCAAAAGAGTGATGTGAAGATGTCCACATTTGCACAATGTTTTTAGTTCCCAAAACCATAGCAATGCCTAGCTCTTTACTACATTTTGAAACCAAGACAATGAAAACAATCACGGCCAGTCAACAGTGAATCTACAAACCCATAGATGAGTATTTACAAAAGGGTGTGTTTGATACACGTGACACTGCAATTCCCACCAGCCATGATGAACAACAGCAAAATCTTTTGCTTATATTAAAAACATGTAATACTTGTCAGAATAAAGTTTAAATGTTCATATCAATATTTTTAAAGGTGTAGTGTTTACAGCATTGCTTGAAATTAAACTTTGTTCCTGTTGAAACTCTAACTGAAAGTTATGTTTATAGAAAACAGCAAGGGTGGTAGGAATTTGTGATAAATGTTAGGACATAATCACTATCATAGTTTGAAAATAAACCAAAATAACCTACATTCCTTTGGCCTTTGTAATAAATACTGAGATGGGAGAATAGCATTACTTTATTCTTTAATGTTGCAACACCCAGCATATATCCCTGGTCAGTCCTGAAATACCTTCTGCACTAGCTATAAGAAATCTATTCTTCCTATGTCCAGATCTTCCTTCTGCTCATGTGCCTGTATTAGGGATTTAGAGATATATGCACAAGCAAATCCTGAAGGTTGAATTTACAGGGTTTCAGTAACAATGAAAAGAAATCTAGATATATAATGTCCCAATAACTTTGCCAATCTACCTTGCCAACTTCCTTATAATCAATGTTTCATTTGGTGTGAAGTTTCATAACTGAATATAATTTTGGTTGAAATTACAAATGAAAGTAAGAATTTGTTTACTACATCCCTTCTAGCACTGTGCTGCCTTTGGCAATTTGACCATTACTAGTGAAGTACTTGAAAAGTATATGAAGAAAGTGAAAAAAATAAAGCAAATTATTTCCAGTCACTATAGACCTGAATTATTTTTAATGTGGTGATTAACTGATGGAAGTCTCTGTACTCTCCTGAATGATCCAGAAATAAATCAATTAAACCACCCCATTTTGGTTTTTTCCCCCCCTTTTTTACATAAGCCATCATACCAAAGATTTCATTTCAGTAAGCATTGAGGCACTTCAGCATTGGAGACCTTGGTGTTCAGATGCTGATCATTCCATAGTTTATTCCAGTTCATAAAAGTGTGAGTAACAGGGATTTCCTCGACAGATTTTCCCCCCATGCATCCTCTGACAAAACCTGAATGTTTTCCAGAATGTCGATACAAAACTCGGTGTCCTCAGCTTTCACAAGCTCCGTAAGATCTGTGGCAGATTCTGGTCTGTCACGTTTAGAGCCTCGCTCAGGCTTGCTGACAGTTACATGGAAGCTGGCAACTTCGGAGCAGTTTGCCTGGAGAGGAGTCCCTGCAAAATGAGTGGGAAATGGAATGAGGCCAAAAGCCCAGCCTGACTTCCAAAGGCCGTGCCAGTGATTTGGAGGCTGATATGAGTGTGCTACGGACAGCTGCTCCTGCCCAGGCTGGTTTTGAGCGCGCGGCAGCTCCCTACAGGGGACCAGGAGCTCGGGTGGCCTCCCAGCCCTTTGGGGTGGCCTCTGGCCTTCCCCAACATCCACCATCACACCATGCCGTGGAGCTGGCTGCTTCCCCAAGGGTCAAAGGAAGGATTTCCCCTCAAGCTGCTGCAGCGGGTTGGTAGCACAGTGCTGTTGGTTATTTGGGGGGGAAGATGTTGTTATGGTGACAGCCTACGGCCTCACCAGCTTGTCACCTCAGACCAGAGCAGAAACACCTCACACAAGCTGGCCAAACTCCCCAGGAGCACACTGGTGCTGTAAATGGCAGACAGCCTCTCTGCAACACACTGCTCCTGCCTGGTGCACGTGCCAGGGTGTGGGATATCCTAAGGGTGAGAGATGGCGGATCAGGGCAGGGCCTGGGAAGGAAAAGGCACAAGATGGTGGCACCATGGTGGAGCAGTGGCAGGAAGGGGCCTGTGGTGGGCAGCCGCAGTTTGTGACATCACCGGAGCAGCACTGCAGCGACACGGGAGGGATGGGGAAGCAAACATTCCATGCCATCCCAACAGTGGCATGAGGAGCCCACTGTGAACCCAGGCGAGGGGCTGGCAACGCCGCTGCACTGAAGGGACTGTGGCTGGAGATGCAGAGCCACCATGGATGAGAACAGATATCCTTCTCCTCTGCTTTCTTGTCCTTCTCTCCCCTCCCTGCTCTGTGACAGCGGCCATTGAGGCCCCCGCGCAATGCCTCTTCCCCCTCAGGCCTGGATGAGGCCTGGGCACGCAGGGGACCCCGGGAGGGTGGCAGGGAGGGCCTGGGGCAGCCAGGCCCATCAGCCAGGGCTGGTTGATGATGTCTGTGTGGGCACAGCGCTGGGAGCACTCACTCCTTGGTGCTCCATAGCACTCCCCACTGCTCCCTGCAGCTGCTGAATCCCCTCGGCCTCCCCACATTTCCCTCCTCTCACTGCACCCCTTTCTGCATCCTGAGCACCCCTTGGTCTCCTTCACATCCTCCTGTCAGCCATTCTGGTCACTGCCCTCAGAGTTTTTGAGGACAGAGCAAAAATCTCTTCCTGCACACCTCAGGGCCTGCTGCATTCTCAGAGGTCAGAAGACAAGGATGCTCTAGAGTATGAGAAACGTAAAGCTCAAGCTTCTGAGATTTAACAAAATTAAACTTCTTGCCCTCCTCCCCCTATTGAAAGGCAATGTCATTGGCTGGAATCTTCCTTAACCTCTCATACATGGTTTTGGAATATCGTTCAGCATGATTTCAAGAGTGGGAACATTGATTTAGAGGGTTGCATGAGGCTGCTTGAAAAAATGCAAATACCTTTTGATGAAGAACACTTAAAACACGTTTTCAGGGTAAGGTGTATATACATAAAGCAATTAATAGTTTAGAAGTTCGGTTACACACGTCGTACATTTGCTGACTTCTTAAAATTTATTTTTGGCAAGTGTATTTCATGTTAGTGTGGTGTGTAAAATCAAAACAGAATTTGCCTGCTCCAGGTGTTTTGTTTCTGTGTCAAATAGATGACTGAGGACTTGCACTAGAACCAGAAAAGTTTAGATTGGAAAATACCTTTAATATCACTGAGTCCAGCCATTAATACAACATTGTAAAGTCCAACACTAAACCATGTCTCTAGGCACCACATCTACATATCCTTTAAATACCTTCAAGGAATGGCAACTCAGGCACTTCCCCAGACAGCCTGTTCCAATGCTTGACAACTCTTTCAGTGAAGAAATGTTTCCTAATAGCCAATCTAAACCAACCCTGGCACAACTTGAGGCCACTTCCTCTTGCCCTGTTTCTTGTTACTTCGGAGAAGAGACTGACGTTCCCATGATACTGTCTTTTCACCACAGTGAATTAGTGTAAGATGAAAAAAATGTAGGTTTTGATTCTCAATTTAAAAACTGTGACATGGCTGCACTTGAGAAAAGTTAAAGCATTCTGGTTTCATCCTATTCAGCTGCTTCTGTGATCAAACTAAGGAGCCCAGATGTGCCTGTCTGATGCTGGACAGAGCCACTAGAGCAACTTCCTAAAAATCCTCTTGCCAGGAGGACAACATGGATTTGTCTGAACTGTTCAGGCTTTAGATCCAGCACGCATTCATTCAATTCTCCACTATGCCTCTCATGTAATATTAATGAGGTGTGTCTGAATGGATGGGAATTGCACTCTAACCCCCAAGGAAAGGACTTGGCCTTGAGACATGGTAGTGTTTAAGAGATTTCTGTGAAGGTTACATGATTCAACAGCTAGAAATTGTACTTAATAAGCTAATTTAGTGTAGGTAAGCAAACTACTGCGAAGTGGATCTTCTCTCAGTGAGCAAATATTACAAAACTGAGTGCCTTGGGACACACTGGGTTTACATGTTCTTCAGGTCCCTTCTAGTGATGACTCAAAAGATGTAAGGTTTTCCCTCTTACCTCATTTTTTCCCTCCAAAAATAGATGCCTGGTAAAGCTGTTTTCCTAAGGGAATGAAACCAAGTGGATATATATATATATATGTATATAATTCTTTTGGGAATGTTGCAACCAGCGGGCTGATTCTGTCCTGATTTGGCAGAGGAGAATTAACTATGGCAAGCCAGAAACTTTTGGGTCTTTAGAGGGAAGGAAGGCACTAAGTTTTCCTCACTCTGTCTTGTTCCTCTCTCATTGTTTTCTGCCTTACCAAGCGAAGGTAAAACCAGCAGCATTAACTCAGCCCTGGTTAAAGAGGCTTCCTGTGGTTTTTGAATTTGTACTGCATTGAGGGAATTGCCAACCTTGAGAATCTCTTGAGAACTTAAAAATATTTCTTGTTTCCCCTATCTTCCACCTTCTTTGGTTTCTGACAGGACTTTGAGAGAGATGGTCAGCTGTGGGTAGAGAGAAATTATTTGAGGGACGTGACCTGCAAAGAACATGTCTGATCTAGTTGCATTTAATAACATATTATACTCAATAGTCTGATTCAGTTATTTGTAGCAGTAGTGTTAGGTGTTCTTTGCTATTTGAGTAAGATTTACTTGTGTTCAGAAGTTTGGGGGATCAAATATTTCATCAGTGTAATAACATGTAAACATTCAAAGCATTCTGGAAGGGAATCTTCCTGACATCATTGTCACATCAACAGTTAATCTAATGGTTATACATAGCAAAATACATTTTATAGAAAACATAATTTTTAAGAATAATCTGCTTTTTTTCTTTTCCGTTCTCCTTGAGTTTATTTTACTGTAATACTCCTTTGAGCAATATCAGAATTATGAACATTAAGGTTTTAAGGAATAGTAAATTTTCATATAATGTCTCTCAAGACACTTTGTCTCTTCTTTTTTCTGAACAGCAAAGATTTGATGTGCATTAATAAAAATAGGAACGATAAGAAACGACCAAAAAATTATAAGAATATCTTTTTATAGTGACATGAGTTTTATCACTTTAATTTGAAGAGCTCTTCTGTGTAGTGTTATTGCCTGTATTTCATCAAGAGGCAACTGAAATAGAAACTTTAATTTTTTGCCCAACTTGTCTTTGTACAAGTAACTAAGTGAACATCTTCCAAGTCTTGATAGGCTGTTTATTTCCAAAATAAGGTGATATTTCCTTTTCCTACTTAATGGTTACAAGCAAATTTGCAGTGTTGTTAAGAACATTAAAAATTGGGTTAAGGATATCAACCTTAGATGGGGAATTTCTCAGCAGTAATGAAATGCATATAATTAGCATTTGTACTGAAATATTTTCATGCTAGTGATTTCTGTTAAAAATGATCATTATTATTTTCTTCCACAAACTCAAGGCAAATACTGAAGTGCTGATTTGTAAGATTTTTCATTAGGACTCTTAATGAAATTAAATTTTGTACTTTTTTTGGTTATCTAATATATTTTGTTGTACTTATTGTTGCATATTGTTGTCCAACCTATTGTACTTATTCAGAAGTACAGTATAAGCTGTACTGCATGGGAAGGAACTGGCAACAATGGATCATTAAACTTTTAGCTTTTCTGGTATGGCTTCAAAACTAATCTAATTTAGCAGTAATCAAAAGTCTTGATCAAAGACTAGCCTGTTTATAGGCATTTTTGTGGATGCTGAGCCAGCCACAGAAAGTGCCATGTTTTAGATGCTGAGACAGCCTCTTTGGCAGTCTCAGTTTAAGGAGCCAACAATTAGGAATTTTTGATCAGCTTATAGTGATAATCATTGAGGCAATGGATTGCTATTTATTTGTGGTTTTTTGTGAGCAATTTTGTCAGCAAATTTTTCTTAATTTGGCAACTTTTAAATATAATTCAGGCTAAAATGTTAGAAACATTTGTATTTTGTATGCAGTTACTAATTTTGAGTAGGAAATTTTAGAGGAAAAATAGAATTGTTAAACCTGACAAAGATGTTAAAGGCAGAAATGGTAAAAAAGTATTATTCTACTCAAATTCTTTTGCCCTTTTAACTTCTCTAGTGGCTTTTACACTGAAACACTGAAATTAATTACTATGCTAACATTTTGTAAGCTCTGTGAAAACAAGCTTACGATTAAAGAATTCTGAAAGGGTGAATAATTAAGTTAAACATTCTGGCTTGTTAAGAATAGAACATGAAGTCATAGGTTATTATAAAATATCTTGTCTTCAAACTTTAGTAGTGTTTCTTATTTGAAGCATTGAAAGACTTGGATCTTTTGAGCATTTGGTCATCCTTATTTTTTTTTTTAAGATAACTGGTTGCTGTATTTTGTATGCAAATTTAACTGACAGCATTTACAGTATGGTCTAAATAGCTGTTGGAGAGGTGTTATACTAAACATATTTTCCACTTGCTAAGTTTTATGCTGCGAATTTATTTTAATGCTTCACATTTTAGAGATTTTTTACAATGTGTTTTAATATTACAAATGCATTAAATCGAAATTTATTGTAATTGTTTAGATGCTAATTATGTCATATGGTCCATTTTACTTAATATAAAATATTTGAAGCACACAAAGTGTAATCTAAAAGTCAAAGAGTGTAATTTGATATGGCATTGTAGTCACTGTTGCCTGAGTGTTCCTCTATGATTCTCACTCTTATGGTCAGTTATAAAAGAGTGTTTGGTGCATAATTTTGTATCATTGCATGTTTTACTGATTTTTTTTGTTTTTGTTTTTGTTTTGATTTTGGTTTTGGTTTTTTGTTTTTGTTTTTGTTGTTTTTGTTTTGTTTCTTTTTTTTTGTTGCTTTATTTCCAGAAAACTCTTGACAAGCACACAGGACAGTTAATTAGCATGGACGACTTCAGAGCAGTTTATCGAGCACTTGTACACAGACCTGAATTTGAAATACTATTCAGGGCTTACTCATCAGATGGCAAAACTCTAATTGACTCCCAGCTCATTAAATTTCTTGTAAAAGAACAATTTGAAACTGAAGCTGATGAAACAACTGCCTTAGAAATTATTATGAAGTATGAACCCATTGATGAAGGTATGCACATTTGATATCTAGCTCTTATTTATTGTGCTTCTGTTAATGACTGTTTTACAAAACCTCATATCTTTATTTATTTAAAAGCAATGTCTCTATCTATTTTTTCCCTTTCTGCATTTTAATTTATTTTCAGGGTGCCCTCCTTTCTCTGCTCTCTTCTTTTTTCTGTCATTTACTTACCTTTTTTCTTGTCACCCTATATATTCTGTTCTTCAGCTCATTACAAACCATTTTTAATTTGTTTTTCTTAAGGTCCTTCTCTGCCATTTTGCTTGTCTGCTCATTACACTGTCTTCTCTCCCTTGAGTCACTGAGTGATAATGCAAGGCCTCAGACAAGACCTGTGTGTCCCCTTGACTTCCTTGCAGACTGGTCACCCTTCCTGAATCATGAGAACTCTGAGGAGATGTTTATAAATCTGTAACACATTTATTCTTCACCTATTGAAAGGTGCCTCAGCTTGTGGTGTAATACTTCTGCTGAGTTTCACTGAATACAACTTGAGGCAAAAGTTGCAACGAAGCTATGAAAAGGACATAACCGCATTTTCCTGCAAGCTGTTACTTTATTCAGTGCAGTATGAATCTCAGATGTTTAATTCTTTCTTTTCCTTGGTTCCCAGTCTTTGAAAATGGGTGGAATTGATAACTGGTTAAGAAAAACAAACACAAGGAGACAATATTTCTTTTGGAATAACAACCCAGCATTATCTATGCTGATCCTGGGGTGGAAGGAGAAAATGGAAAATGCCACTTTTTCAATGAGAAACAGAAGAGAGTTGGTGTTTCATTAAGAGGCTCTTACTGTCCAGTAATAGCTGCAAAACACGTGACTCCTTATGCATTTAGTCTCTGAGGGTGCCTTTCACATCTGACTATTTTATTGAACCTGCTCTACTCTTGCTGAGGAACTATGTTTATTAATTGTACAAGCTACCAGTTAAAAAGGTCCCTTTAATTTTGTGTTGTCTGTTTTGATGGGAAAGTTAAAACAGAGTTAAACAATGAAAAATCTTCAGTCCATTAGAAAAGACATTAGAAAAGACCTTCAGTAAATAAAAACTGAAGTTTCTATAGGTTTAATTTAATGTCTGGTTTATATTTCAGATGCTGAGCCTTGTTTGTTTCTTCATCTGTGTTAAAATTGTTTGTCTTGTAATTGGAAATAATCTTACTGAATAAAATAATCTCTGCATTGTTCACGCTCCTTTGAGGGAATTCAAACTCCCACTCACAAATATTTATTGAAAAGTTCCATTTATGATTGACATGATAGATGATTCATATAGTATTGTGATAGACCATTTTGTGTAACTGTCAGTCAGAATTTGCTACAGAATATAATTCATCAGGATGATCTGTTGGACTCATCTGCCACCCTTGCCCTGTGTATTGCAGAAAGGGAAAAGGGCAGGTTTTGACACTTGATTGACAGGTTTGCTCATAGTAATGACCATTCTCTGATAAATATGATAGCACTCGTGTGTCGAGATTAGGATGAAAGCAGTGACTAGGTTTTACACAGAACTTTGATAAATACATCTATAGCGTTTAGTGCACCCCTAACATTTATGCAGAGAGCTTCTCAAAGCTACTGAGCCAGACAACACTGAGTTAGCTCTCTGGGAGTACTGTAGCTAGTTCAGGACAGCATGAGATACTTTACTCTTCCATTTTCATTGCACAATTTAAATGTCTAATTTCAAACAGATTTTTTCATACGTGTGCTAAAAGCTTGCATTTTTGGCAGGAAGAACCATTTCTATGGAATTGATCACAAAATATGAATATGTGATTCACACCTGACAGTTGTGTCTTAGTAGCACTCAAATGGTAGTTTTATTCTTCACAAATGTTCCGTTATCTGCCCATTTTACTATTAAATTTGAATAGAAGCCTTGACTCATTAAATGACTTTATAAAGAAAACATGCCAACTAAATGTACTTTTTTTAAAGCTTGGCATATATTACTTAAAAAAAAAAATTGCTCTTTATTCAGTATTTACATGGATAGGATTAGAAGGACAGTGAGGATAAGAAGGTGCATCCCACTATTATTTCCATTGTAGTGCTGTTCAAGAACTCGGCTCCTGCCTCTATTTTCCTGCTAGGCAATACAAAAAAGGGGCAAAAATACAATCCTGTCTTAAAAAGCATGTTTACTTTGTAAATAACAGTATAAGCCTGGTGCATCTGTCAGATAAAGACTGAGTAATCCAGAACATATTTGTGAATCAAAACACCATTTTCAGTTTATTCCTAGGATATAGTCTTGAGGGTTTTTTAGGGGTTTTTTTGTGCATGTGTGTGAGAGACAGAGCAGGATGGAGAGCATAAATTTGTGGGAGAGAACATTTGATCCCATTGGCCAATGAAAATCAAACTTAAAAAAGCAGAAGCCTCTGCCAAATTCCTACTGATCTCTTAAAAAACCATGTGAAATAAGAAAGATGACTTAAAAATCTCAAATAAGACAATGGCTGTCACTGAATTTGTGAGACACAATAATTCAGATGCGTGAAAGGATGTGTAAATATCCAGTCTCAGGGAAAACTTCCAAGAGAAGAAGATGATTATGAGATATAAGTCCTCAGAAAACTGAACTGCTATTCAGACAGATACTTTATTCCAATATGCACCTGTTATAAGTGTCGGTAAGGTAGAAAAAGACTTCCTAGAATATAAAGTCAGAGTAGACTAGGGATTCTTACTTAAATAATGGAAATATTTCTCTCTTTACTTTTCCCTTAGAGGATGAATATTTTAGTCTGGTGTAAAGTAGTCAAATTTCATGGTGTGAAATTCCATCTGATGATCTTTCAGCCTGGCTTTTGACAATGATTGGAAACTTCCTTCTTCCAATAGAGTAGACTAACACCCTTGTCTCTGATTGCAAATCTTTCTCATCAGTTCACCCCTAAAATTCCCAGCAGATGTACTTGTAGCCATTTCACTATCTCTGGGGGCCAAGTAACACATACATTTAATTAGTCTTTGAGCTCATAGAAAACTAAGAGCACACACATACATTTAAAAACATGGCAAACACCTTTCTCCCCATTTCCTAGGCTAAAGTTCAGCTCAGGCTCTTCTCCTCCCCACTCCCCAGTCTATTTCAGTCCTCTCAGTCTGGACACCTTTCCTCCCACACTGTCAGGTCTGCAGGTTGTACTCTGTCCCTTCAGTGAGGCAGCAGGTCTTGCAGGAGGCTCTGGCCAGTGCACAGTGATTTCCTTCTTGTTTTGTCTGCTTCATCGTGGGTACTCAACAGATCTTCAGGGCAGAAAACATCTTACGAAAGTTTTCACTTTCTTCTTTCCACAAAGGAAGAAAAATACTTTCAAAGAAGTTCCAAGATAAATAAGAAAGCAGAATGAAATAAACTCTAAAAATAATATATAATGTAATCCAAGTGCTTCAAATACTCAGATTATATCCATAATTCCTCTCTGATATGTCAGTATTTGTATATATGGCAGAGATGGAGTTTACCTTAACAGGAGGAATGAGAAAAATAATTTTTTCTTAAATCAGATTTGAAAAAAAGAAAAATACATGAGAGAGTAATGTTAATAAAATGAATTCCAGACTATCCAAAAGAGGAGGGAAGAAAAAATCATTGAATTTTTGGAAAAAAAGAGGCAAGGAGAAGACAGAAATCTTTTCTTGCCTTCTCTTTCTACAAGAAATGGATATGTGTGTGCACACTAACTACTGCTAAAGTGTCCTAATGGAGAAAAAGAATGAGGTTCCTCCAGGAGAGAAATGTAAGGCCTTGATGAAAGTCTTTTCACTATGGTATAGTTATGGAGATGAATTCCCATTTCTTTTCATGCAGAAGCAGAAAATGTCTATAAATGGTCAGAAAATAGTATGACTGGGCTATTCCTCAGAAATGTAAGGGCCTGTAATAAGCGCTATAAAAATACAAAGATTTTTAGTCCGTTGATTGGAGACATGATCTGAATGTTTCACTGAAGTCCAAGATCTTATATATTGACTAGCAAAGCAATGCTGTATTTTCATTTTTGGGGGATTATGGTCATCAACATATTTGCCTAAACATTTATTTCTCCTGAGAATGTTGCAGTTAACTTTTGTCAATGACAAGAACGGCCAGGAAAGCAACATAAATAATTCAGAAAACAAGTAAGACTTAGAAAAGCCGGTATTTTTCACTAATTTAATTATTAAATGCAGAAAAGGTAAGAATTATTAGAAAATAAATAATTCTCTCTCACACACACACACACACACACACACACACACACACACACACATAGTAACTAGCTCTACTTGTAATTGCTCAGAGAATTACATAGACCATGAAAAATAAATTAATCAGAAATACAATCCAGACAGTTCATGCAATTTATTATAGGCAAAGCACACAGGGTGAATGTATTCTGAGTAATGTAAAAAAATTCAAAATGCTTTTTAATGATCCAGAAAGTATAAACTTAATCCAATTGCTACAAATATAGAACAATATAACGTGCATGTGGATAAATCTAAGTCAAGATACTAAATAAGATACAATTTTTGAGAGTCCTCAGGGTAGCAATAAGTAATTCTGCAAATCTGTTAGTTAAAAGAAAACCAAAGAAATTCCTGATGCAATAAGTACAATCTTCTCCTTAAGATTATTAATTAGACCAGAATAAGATCTCAATCTAAAATATGGATAAAACAGGGTAGGACCTTCTTAAATGATGTAATCAGGTCAGTGAAGACAGGTTGACAAATCTAGGTTCTTAAAAAATTGACTGTAACAAGCTTGACTAATACAAGTCAAAGGTTATTTTTGAAAATTGGGGGGGGGGAAATGAATGATGAATTTAAAGTCTGGAAAAGATCAAATGTAATTCCTGTTTTAGAAAGGGACATCCAAGGACCTAGACATAGCCAGTTACCAGAAAAAAAATGGAGTAAATAATAAATATTTAAACGTCTCTAAGATGGTATGGATGAGTAACAGCTTGTCAGGACATTTCATGAAGAAATAGTATCCAGTTTTCTCCTGTGAGAAAATAACAACACTGGTGGATAGAAAAAAAGTTAAAATTATCAGAAATCTAAGAAAACAGAAAGGTGCCTTGGGTTGGATTTGTTTTTTTTGTGGAAAGCAGTGGAATGAGGAAAGCACAATAGCAGTTTTTGTATGTAAAAATGTGAAAAAAGACGAAAGGAGTAATACCAAACAGAAAAAATGCTTTGGACAGCAAGGAAGTTTCAGGGTAAGGTTCTGTTTCCAAGTTATGAAAAACTTTCTAACAATAAGATTACTTAGCTGTTGAAATGGTTTTACTGAGTTACCTGTTCATTCCTCACCAAAGGAAGCCTGCAAGAATAGCTTCAAGAAGACTTGTCATAAGGATAACAGTTGTTGGGTGAATGTATGTTTGCTGTCTGGATGGCTTTATTCTTCTATTTTTCTTTATAATTTTAAACATTGTGAGTTTTCTAGTTCAAAAACCTGTGTAATTGAGAACTAATTATTTTCTGTAAATTCTCATCAGGTGTAAAAATTTCAGTCTGTCACACACTGAAGATCAATAATTGCAATTCTAACTTGTAAATTCTGATTCTTATAACTGTAGTAAGAACTAACAGGTCAGGAAAAGGGTTTTTTGTGCAGGTATTTCCCCCCCAGTTTTGATTTTGTATACATACTTTTAAGTTATTGTCAGCATAAAGTAATCTTGGATTACTTACTGTCTATTTATCATTAGCCTACTGTGATGACAATGAAGTTATTTTAGAGTAAGAACTGGGCAAAATCCCTCACTAATTCAAACTATATTTTGAACAAAGCTGACTTTTGAGATCACATCATTTGCAAAATTACTACATTCAAAACATGATATTGGGAGCAGTCACTGGCAGTGTAATGGCTCTGTTTGTCATAAATCTGTCAAAACCAAAACAAATGGGATGACTACCACTGGTATAGAGGCAATTAGCTCATTTTGTTATAAATGCAGTAATGTAATAAGCTTGATTTGCAATTCATCTGTGTGGGCAGTCATTTCTTTTGTTAAGATGCTATTTTTATTTCAAATAGTTCTAAACATTATTTGATCAATATTTATTTGAAATTTTCCATCACTGAGGAAGACATTTGGTGCTAGGAATCATAGTTTCTGCAAGATTATATTGAGAAACTCTAACTGATATTTTAGAGAACAATCCTTGTTCTTTTAAAAGATAAAAGGAGATTCTCTTACTGCATTGACTAGCATGTTGCTTTCCAAACTAAACAACAAGTATTTTACTTTAATTAGTACCACTGCAAAATCTTCTTACCTGTGTCCATAGAGGAATAAAAATGTCAGAACACATTTATTTCCTCTGAAAAGTTTGAACCACAGCAATTCAGCTCCAGTGTCACATATATTTTATGTTTGTGTTGTTTATATGTTTGTTACGAATTTAAAAATTGCAGGAAAAGTGTTGTGCTGTATAACCTTCAGCAGGGTTCAGAACGGGCTATTAAAAATTTCAGAAAGTGCATAGATATAACCATCAGTTTGGCTTCACATCAGAGTTTTTTACTTTTGTTTTTGTTCAGTGAGGAAGAGAAGGCATCTGTCATTTGAAGGATTTATAAGGTTCATGAACTCAGAAGAGTGTTCAATATTTAAAAACGAGCACAGGACCATCTACCAAGATATGAACCAGCCATTATGTGACTATTTTATTTCATCTTCTCACAACACCTACTTGATATCTGATCAACTAATGGGACCCAGTCATTTATGGGGATACACCAGGTATTTAGATTTTTTTAAAAAATATTTTAAACATTCTTTTGACTTTTTAAAAATGAATATTAAGTCACATATAATCCTACTTGGCAATAAGGGACAAAGCCTCAAATACACAAGTTGAAAATGTGAGAGTGGTATTTTATTCTGTGTGTACACTTTTCGATATATTTGCCAAGCCATCTGTTCATAGTTTGGAAACAATATTTTTTTACTTACATCTCAGAAAATCAACCTTGCAGCAAATGAGATCTATAGTATAGTGCACAGTGTACAATTAAATCAGTTTTTAATCTCAACACGCCGTGCAAAAATAAAACACTCCCTGAAAGAAATGTAAAATTCCTGGGCAAGGTCTAGTGTGATCAATATACAGGATGCGTGTTGGAGTATGTCTGTGTCAAGGATATCTGTGATCAGTGCACATTGCAATGTGGGCACTTTAGAAACAACAGCAGCAACAACAGCAACAACAAAATGTGGGCACTCAAGGAGGCAGCAGGGAGAGGAACCTCTGCAGTGTGTGACTCTAAGAGGATGATGACTAGGATGCCTTATTGCCAAGAGAGGGGATAAGGAAATAGATCATGAAATAAAGGCCACACAGAGAGGGCAGGAAGCATTAAGAGTTAGGAAGAGAGTTCTCCAGAATTCCTATTATTTGTGCTACTTCAGTGAAGAGAAAGCAGTTGGAACCATCATCTATCTGAACTCCTTTTTTTGGTTGCTCTCTTAATGTTTCATAGTGATTTGCAACCATCAGAAAGGGTACTGAATTTCTAACAGTATTTAAAATTCCATGATTTAATGCTGTATTGCTGAAAGTAATTGCAAAGAGGGTATAAACCCCTCTCTCATTTATCTACTATTTGTGTGAGGAAAATACTAAAATCAGCTAGAGGCATATTTGACATATTGTTAATGTGTGAAAGGTGGCATGTAAAAGACCGATTGGTAATTAAGTAAAATAGTTTACAAGAGATGTTTCAATTAGTGGCAAGTCAAATATTAGAAAACTACGAATTTAAGGGATGCCATTAACATATTAAAAATTAAAGCAGTAAAGTTAAGGCGCTTGAGAAATTTTAGCACTCCCTCTTAGAAATAAAGTCTGGGGAGAACAGCTGACTTATGTACAGACGAAGTGCAACCTGATTCTCTAAATGCAATAGATTTTTAAATACAGTGATTCTCAAACTTACAGGCAAGTTTGGAATAGTAATAAAAAAGACCATTTAAACCATTTTAAGTTGTTCTTTTATTTTAAGTGACAATTTGCCTTTATTACAAAAATTCCTTAATTGAAATCTTTGACCCTCGCTTTTAGTTTTTTAAGGAAGGTAATTCAGGTAATCCCATTTTCTTTAATGTTTAATAAAATTTTTTACCTAACATACCTAAAATAAACAACAGAAAGTATGTCTGTCTCATATATGTATAATTCTGTAGGGTTTATTTTCATTTATGATGAAAATCAGGCAGTTTTTCTGTAATTAATCAATGTGCTTGTAATCAGAAATACAGCAATTTGTATAAAGAAGTGTGGTATTTTGACTGTAAAATTGTTTCCCTTGTTCTTCTGAAGTGCTCTTTTAAAAGGATGTCGTTGCCTGGAAATTGACTGCTGGGATGGCACCAACAATGAGCCTATTGTGTATCATGGTCACACTTTAACAAGCAAAATTCCATTTCGTTCTGTAATTCATGTGGTTGACAAGTATGCATTTATGGTACGTATAGACAGATGTATGTATACGTAAGTTGGTTAGAATGTGATGATGGCTTTAACAAAGCCAGGGACATGGCTATTGTCAGAGATCCTCGAGGGTAAAAAAATGTGAAACAGAGACAGTTACTGTGGCAATGGGCATTGTTGAAATTAATTACAGAACAATTGCGCTGTTTGTTTTTAATGTATTTTAGTATTAGTTTTTAAGGAATGGAAAACATATTTTGCTGCTAATGATTATAAACCAAACTTGGTGCAAAGAATTCAGGTGATCTTACTCAGCTTGGTAGGTGGAATTCTCACCTGAGATCATTTAAAAAGGGACTGAATATAAAGGGAAGAACTAGTTCAGAATTGGTTTGTTGTTTTCCTCTTTCTTTGTATTTTTTAAATGTTTTTACTTCACCTATTCTTTTGTTACTATCAGTATGTCTTATATCCCACATGTGGATTTATGAAATAGACAAAAATGTTAAATTATAGATGAGTTCATTTTCCATTTCCTCTCTTTTTATTTTGGATCATGAACCTGATAAATGTTAGCAGCTACTGATGTCTTTTTGTCAGATGACTCATCAGGGCAATGTCCCTTCTGCCTATCTCGGGAAAAGCACTGAAAGCTGAAGGGTTTTGGTACTGTCTCAGGCTTTTGTATAGGTTTCTGGCAAAACTCCTGCTGAAATAAGCTCCTGAATGACTATTGAGAGAGCTCTCAGATTCAGGCCAGCATTATGCATGTGAATGTATACATCTATGATCATAAATTTATGTGGATTTTTATACATATGTGTTTATAGCCTTCTCAATGTTAGTCAAAGCTGTGTTTTTTTTCTGTTCTGTTTTCTATATAAAATTTAATCAGTCTCTGATTTTAAAAGTGAAATTAGAAACATGATTTTACTTCACTGTTCTTCAAAACCCATTGGGCTGTAACTCTCCTGTTCTCACTAATACACAACATATTGTAGTTAACTCCAATGCAAACTTCATTTCACAGGCCCAAGTCCTAGTGAGATAATAAAATCAACAATAGGTAATGGTTAGTACCAGCTGTCTATCCAAGCTGAGCTGTACTTCTATTAACAATCTTCTATTTACACTTGCCATTGCAAATGCTCAGGGGACAAGTGTAAAGATAGGAAAACCAGAAAATGGTTCTTTCCTTACTACCTGGCAAATTAGGTCCTGCATGAGCAAAGATTTCATTCAGACTGTTTTCAGTAGCCACCAGTATTACTAGCAACTTACGAGATTTCCTTATACATCTAAATGGATGTGTTTCATTTGAACTACTCTATTTTTTACTCAATTTCCCTTTTTCACCTGTCTTGTTTGAGTGCTCTGATGAGCAAAGTGTAAAGAGTCCCATGAAAACTTTGTGATAATAAAAAATATGCCTAGCTTGTTCATGTAAAGGCAATGATTTCTGAACAAGCTTTGGGGAGACTACCAACTTGAAACGTAGTCAACTAAAATCTGTCAGAAACTAAAGCAAAAGACATTCAATCCTGCTTTTCTTTGTCGATTTTAATTTTAGAACCTGATTTTACCTTTTAAAACCAAAACAAAACAGCTCTTTTTACACCTTTGCCTATGTCTAGCTCTGTTTTGTCTTAACTTTCTGAAGGTGCTTCATTTTTTTTCTTCAATTGTGCTTTCTATTTTCCACAAGTATTGTGAGCCTTTTTGTTGTGTTACTAACCTGAAACAACTGATTTATATTCTGAATATTTTGAAAATGAAGGTAAATACAGATTGCTAATGGGACTTTCATAAGATATTTCAGAAAAGCAATTATTTGTATTTTTATTCATTAATGATAAAATCTTTTCTTTTCAGTCATCTGCCTATCCGGTTGTACTCTCCTTGGAGAACCACTGCAGCCCTAAACAACAGGAAGTAATGGCAGACTGTTTGAAAACTATTCTAGGTGACAAGCTTCTTATTGCACCCATTGGTGGTGAAATAGAGATGACTCAACTGCCTTCTCCCGAGGTAATAAATTTTCTCTTTTTTCTATGAGAGGTGGCAAAAAATGTGGGTTTTAAAAACTTTTTTTGGTAATCCTCTGAAATGGAATTTATGGAACACATCTGTTGTCTGAAATGGACTTCAGGTAGTAACAAAAAATATTTAAACAACACAAAAAGGCCACATGGAAAGATGTCATGTGTTGGTGTACCTGTTACCTGCTAATTTATTTTTTGTTGCCTAAATGGAAGGAAATTCCTGAAATTTAAACATGTTATTGAAATGGAAACCTGAATCTACATTTTTTGTCAGTGATGAGGAAGCTTTTTCTTTGTGTTATGCTACTGCAAAGCCCTTCTCTTTCTCAGCGTGTTTCTCCCGAAGACAGTGTTTCTCAGCTGGTGGCATGAGACCCCTGGGATATGAAGTCAGAAAAGGCAATTAGATGGTGTTGAAAATTCTATTGCAAACAAAACCAAATAAATTTCCATTATTCCAGTCTTTGCACATAATTTTCTTTCAAGGACAAAAGTTTTTTTTAAATCTCTTGTAGCACAAACACATGCATACCTACAAAATACTTTTTTAGGTTTGTCACTGTTGCCAGTGATAGTGATACTTTATACTTTTTTTTTAGATCGTAGCATTATATTTTTTTACATCACAGTGTCCAATATAATTTTTGAGACCTTGAAAACTGTTTTGTAAATCAGAAAAAAAATTAAACTATATTAAACATGAGGGCTTGTTTTAAAGCTTCTCAAAGCATGGCTGGATTCATTGAATTAGATGCCCAAGGAGCATATGTCCTCTATAGCAAGCACAAAATCAGTGATCGTGGAGTCACTGAGTCACATACTTAAAAATCTTACTTTGTATGGCACATGTCCCTTACCAGATGGTTACTGTGATATAGAGGATTCATAGTTCATATTTCCATAGCTTAGAGTTTTCATGAGTCAGCTCTGTGGAGATTTTGCCTGAGAATGTATTACTGGATCTTCCAGTATGGAAATCCTGCCAGGTGAGATTCATTCCCTTGGGCCTTTAACATACTAAAGTAATGTGAGCTGGATTCCCATCTGTGCAAGATGTAGGGGTTACCTAAATAAAAACACTGTCCTCAGCTGTTTACAAAAGTCTGAATTTAATAAATTATTCTCTCAAGAGTGAACAAAGATTAGGATCATCTACGTTTCTCATAGATGTTCAGATCCAACACGTAAGAAAAAGCAGTAAGATTTTACTTAACAATGGAAGTATGTAGCTATGACTGAATTTGTAAATATAGTAGTATGCTTGACTTTTGGCTGGCATCTTTTTGAAGAACCACTTTTGGTCCATATTCAAAAGGAGTTTAGTGGCATCATATCTTTAAAGCTTGGGACCTTGTGCATTTTCAAGGCCTGGATTTATTCATTATCATTTGAGTAAGCTAAATTCTGAATTTAGTCTTCAGATTGCTTACTTAAGCTGTGCAAAAGAGTTGTTACAGAACCATAAATGACGAATTTAAAATACTCATTATGGGAAGGATTCTCAGTTTAAAAAAAAAAGAAAGTTGTGACATAATTTACTGTTCCACTTTTTTCAAGATGGAGTACTATCAAGAATAGGGGAAAAAGACAGCTCAAGGTTCATCAAGATCAGAATTAAATGTGTGTACATGAAGTGGGATATCACGGAGTTTCTCCGAACACTTTAGAGAAACATTTCCAATTACAGGTTCCTTTTAGGTTTTGGAGTTTTGGAGGCTTCCATAGAAATCATTTTCTCTTCTCTTATATGGTCAGTCTTCTACTTCCTTCTTTAAGTCGGTTTTGAGCTATACCTTTGTCAGCTGAGATGATTGTGTGTGTCTGGAAGGAGGTTAAAATGAGGAACAAACCCATTCTTAGGTTGCTCCCTGGACCACCTTGCGATGATGCCTCCTACCTTTTTAAGTGTAAGTGAAAATCACAAGGAGGACTAGAAAAGTAAAATGGAGGATCACTGAACTCTTATTCTCTCTGCTTTATTCCAACAATTGCTTGCCCTGAAAAACAAATCCCAGAAAATTTCAGGAAAAAAGATTTTTTAGTTCTTTGCCCTCAGTCATATATTCACATTTCCAGCTGACTATATTGATATTGTTAATTCCCTGCAATTCCTGTATTCTGTAGCATCTCAGCACACAATTCTTCCTCTACCTGTGGAGGAAGGGAAAGAGAAGACTTTTGCTCTCTTTCTTTCACACACACTTTATCCCATGAGAAACTAAGGCTTCCCTTAAGCTTCACCGGTTTCTTCTACCTCCTTCCCAAGCAAATGTTTTGCCACCCAAAACAACAGACCTGCTACAATTCTCTCCTCCCAGTCTTGGCCATCATGGTGCTTCTAAAGAGACTTCATGAACTTCCTCAAGTATTCACTGGAATATCAGGTCCTTTGAGACATTAAATGAGATTTGACATCGCTGACTGGTGCCAGACATCCCTGCTGGTTGCACCAGCACTCCTGGTGAGATGCTGATAGAAAATGATGGAATGAAATGTCTTATGCAGAAATTTGTAGATGATCTTAGAAAATATCTGGATGCTAGAAGAGGTAAGGTTTTACTTACCCTGCTGTGTCCTTCCTCTCTAAGAAGTTTGACAGTTATTGAAAGAAACATGTAAGCATCCAGCGTACCATAGAAAAGAATGTAAACACATTGATGCTTTGATGAAGATTTGTTTCTCAATTATTTTGCATTTTAGTGCATTGAACTGCCTTACACTGCTGACAGGAGATATATATCAGATAGTTAGGAATTTTTTGTTATTTGCAGGTTTCCTGTCACAAAGTTGGAACAAGGTATTGATGCATTATTAACTGAAAGAGAAGTGGCAGCTACTGTGACTTTACAAGTTGTCTTTAATCTTTACCACACAGCTGCAAGATCAGTTACTGTACTGCGGTGGTTCAGAAGCATTTCTGGCAAGGCTCCCCCATGGTTGCTAAACCTATGATGTCCAAAGAAAAGGACCTGTTTAATGATCTCCTTGAGAAAGATTCATAGAAGGTCTCCAGAACAACTTTATGTTCTAGGGACATTTTAAATCCTGCTGTTATGGGGGAAACCAGCTAACCCCATAAGCCAGGACTCCTTCCTCACCCAATTCTCCACATTTTACTCAGTATACAAAGGAGCTTTCTCTACACAGGGCCTGTTTATCAAGCCCACTTTAGCATATCTAATTCTGTTGCTTCAGTGATGAAATTAATTAGTATTTTTTTTACCTACAAGTCACATGTGCAAATGTCTCGGTCAAGTCTTTGCCCCACAAATATCTTTATTTCTTAGCAAGTCAAAATATTTCTAGTCCACTGTTTTGCCTTTCAACAGGTCTATGGTAACTATTCTTTACCAAATAAGAAGAAAGATATGAGAATGTGGCATGCCTTGGAGATGACCCCAAATATAAGAACATTAGTATTTATGATAAAATTAGTGGATTCTCTAGGCTTTAGTGAGAACTTACAGAAGACTCATCTGATTCCTACACTATTTTTAGGTCTCGCACTCTTTTTGAGGGAACATGGTTTTCCCAGAAATATATTAAACATGTGACAATTATTTTCTGTTGTTAATAATTCCCTGTATTGTAAAGCAACTTCAAAAGGTAATTAAAATCAAAACATTGCCATATTTTATATCATCAGCCAGATAGGTCTTGGGTCCATGGCGTATTTGGTGTATAAAAATCAGATCCTTCTTTCGGCAAGGTGTCTTCTTCGAACATTGAACTGTGCTAAGGAATCTGTGCATGAGGACTCCGTATTGATGAGCACACTGTACTAATACCCAGGCCAACCTGTAATGATGTGAGATCATTGCTTCTTTCTCTGCAATCCTCCTTTGGATTTCCTTCCAATCCACCCAGAGATTTAGTTGCCTGTGTAGAATGTCATCCTGGATAGCACAGCTGTTTAGCCTTGGGCCAGATGCACCTGAAGTCTACTACAGAGCACAGTACAGAACTGGAATTTTCAGGGTAGCTGGGCAAATGTGTTGTATGGAAACTTGTTATGAGGTAGCTAAAATGCTGCTCCTGATATAATTAATATCTGCTTAAGCAGGGCTCAGGCATTGCTGGTAATATTGATTTAAAGTATCTCAATAACTGTGATTTATAAGGCTTCCACAAAGACCTCCATTCACACTTTACTAAGTGTGACTCTCTTGAATTGTTAAAGAAAGCTGGTGTTGGAATTTTTTCGAACAGTTGTACTTAACAAATATTGTTATTGTCTCAAAACCTTCCCCTGCGTTAGGCTTCACAGGAGGTGTTGCATCTTCACCCTGTATCAGTATTGAAGACAGCAAAATCATTCCTGAAATAGAATATTATGTAAAAGTTAGAAGAAATTTTAACCTTGTTACCTAGCAAGATTTTCAGGACGTGATATTCCTCTAACTAAGCACCTACAGATAGTCAGGGGAGGAGAAGGGAGAAAAATGAGCTAAATTTAAGCAGGAGACGCTATTCTTTTTTTAATATTTATATCTCAAACCCAGAGTTCTCTACATTTCTAAGGACTGAAGTTTTACATTAATTGCAGTGATCAACAAGTGGGTTTGCCTGATCCAAAGTGCTTGTGATTTTTGTCTTGGAAACTTGGCATCACTTCAGCTGATTTGTGTTGTACATCACATTAACCAGTATGCACAAGAAAAATAGGTTTTTTCGTTTAATTATGTAAATATTTGTTCCAGTTGATTATACTTGGAGGCTTTTACTTATGCCAGCTTTGAAGCCCCACTATGCTCTAGGGAAGACCTATTATGTTTTGCATATTTGAATTTTATAGTATGCCTACAGTTTATATAGAAGTAAATAGTAAATGTATTTTTAACATATTTTGCCTTTCATAACAAAACTAGAAAGGAGAAGTTATAGTGAATGCTCAGACTTTTATCTCATTAAAAGACTTTTCAGCTCCTAGAAAACGTGGACATTTGGAGAAAAAGGTGTCACGTTTAGCAGTGCTGATTACCAATTAAAGAATTCAAATTTCACAGAGTCACTGATTTTGTAACTAAACATTTGTTGTAAGTTTTTTTAAAGATATGTTTGAAGTTCAGACATAAAATCCTTGGTGTGCTGTTTTTTCAGTCAATAATTCACTTCCAGTGATTTGGGGTAACTATAACAGGAATTTGTTTCTGGACAAAAAATAGCAAATTTTCACACTGCTGGAGTATTTTCTGTAACTGCTTCTGAAAAGAGCCATGATTTTAAAATGTTATCTTTGTAGAAAACATAAAAAAGAATCTTAAAAAATTTGTCCTATCTCAGGGTGTTTACATTTTTGCTAGCAGCTCATAAACAGAATTTTAGAAACTGACTTAAAAGATCATGACCCATTTTTATATCATCACACACACACACACACACACACACACACACACACACGCTATGGTCTTTCTTTTCCTTAAAGGAGTTTGCATATAGGAAGCAGTATTGTAACTATAGAAAGTTTTTTCTTCCCTTGTATTGGAGGTCTCTTTTTTTCATTTGCAGAATTAAGTCTTCATGTGAATAACAAAATACAAGATCAAAAGTGGATAGAACTGCTCTTAAATATTGAGAAATATGAACATGCAAAGGAAAATTCAGAATTCTTAAAAAAATGAGTAGCATTAATCATACTAAAACTCTACTAAAAATATCACAGAGAAAAAAAGAGTGCATTAATAAGAAATGAAGGAAATGTTAAAGGGCATCCTTATTCTGAGTCACCAGTGCAGAGAGACTAATCAAAGCTTCCAGCCGCATGGCATTGATAGATATTGGGCATAGATGTCTCATTCCACTGGCACCCTGGCAAACTACCAACACAAGATCTGGAGAGATAAGGGGATTATAAACAATGGAGATGGCAACGGAAATAAATGGCATGTCTCTTTGATTGCCTATGGCTCCAGTTTCCATTATAAAATTTTGGGTTTATATGTTTCCATCATCCATACTTTTCCTGTCTGCTTAATGGATAGCTTAAAATACAGCATCTCAGTTACCTTTCATTTATTGGGAAATTATTTGTTCTCTGTTTCTGCCATACTCCCAGCAGTGTAATCTTCCTTTTCACTAGTGCATATGAAATTTAAGAAATATTTTTCTGGATCACTTTATTCAAGAGAGATAGTAGGTGCTGTTACTCACTGGCAGCTCCTCTGTACAGATGAAGAGTTGAATTTCTGCTACATAACAGCTGCTTTACTATTAATATTATTTCAGAGACAGAAGCAAAATATATACTCATAGGATTCAGGGGCATAGAGAAAAGCCATGTTATTAGAGTTGATATAATTCAATGATGTTTTTTCCCTTTTACATTGTATACTATAGAAGCTGATACATGTCTACTTAAAAATAGAGAAACTGCTTAGGCAAAACCACCAAACTGTAATTTCCCTGGCCAGGTAAGAGCAGCATAAGGATCTACTGTAAAATAACACAACAAAAGTTTTAATTTGGCACATGAGACAGAAATGCACAAAGGCAATAACCAAATAACAAATATGCTGCAGCCTCAATGACAGATCAAAACATTACAAATTAATATCAGACATGGGTCTTTAAGTGTATATATATACATATAAGTATAGTAAATGTGCATAGTAAAAAAATATGCCTTCTGTGTCTTGCCTGGCCATCACCTTTGACTTTTACTTAACTTCCTGCTTTTACCTTTTCGTAGTTTCAGCGTCTGTGTATCTGCGGTGGAGAGCCTTTTTTCCTGTCATGGGGTCAGTCACATTCTGTTGTGTACTTCAATTCCCAGATTCTGTGTGGTTTATTTAGCTTTGGCTTCTGCCTCACTCATATCTGTCTTTGTTTCATTTTGTTAGCTCACTTCATTATACTTAATAAACAACTTTGAACGTGGGTTAAATAATACCAAGAAATGAAAACCTATATAATTCGAGTTACTATTGCTTAATCTCTTTTCTACAGGCTTTAAAATACAAAGTTCTTGTAAAAAATAAAAAAGCTGGAACAATTGAGGAAGCCATGCTCAGGATGGATGATGACAATCGTGGCAAGACAGAAGAGATATCTGATTCTGATGATCTGTCTGACGACTACGACTCAGATGACACGCTGCCCCTTAAACAATCAAGGAGTCCCAGCAAAAGAAAAGCAGAACGTAGATCTTCACCCCTACCTCAAAAAAAGAAAAAGGTAACTTTTGCCTCAATTGAATATTGAGAACACATAGATGTTTAAAAAAAAAAAAAGAAAAAGAAAAAAAAGAAGAAGGACTATATTATCTTAAAGGCTAAATTTAAAAAGCAAACATTAACATTACTAAGATCAGTGCATTTGGAAATTACATGTTTTAGCTCAAGCTTTCAGAGTTTTCATCTTCTTAAAAGAAAAGCCAGACTGGACCACATTTTAGCATCCAACTAAAAAGCAACCCCTCCCTGTGCTCCCATCTTGAGCTTCAACTGCATTTTCCTCTTTCAAGTCTTGTGCTTGTCCTAGGTGCTCAGTACCACAGTGGATTTAAGATGAAATTACCCAAGTGTTTTGTTGGGTGTTTTGTCCATGACCCTCCTGGAACCATGTATGGAGAACACTTATAGCAGTTCCTGATGACAACATTGTCAAATATTTCTTCCCCAAGTCCACCAGATTATTTTTGAGATATTTTCGAAATATTTTCCTATTTTCTGTTCTGCATTTTTGCATTAAATTGGGTGCACATTTCTGGTTGTGCTGAAACATTTTTCTACACCTAGAATCAAAAATGTATTTTTACATTTATCATGTAGAGACTTAACATTAAGTACAATTTCTTAAAGAGAGTGTAAAAATTGGATGTACTCTCCTTTTGGAAAATCAAATTGAACTTACTCATTTTTTTTAACCAAGTATAATTCTCTACCATGAAAAATCTGTTTCCTCATCAGGGTTCAAACTGCTTTTTTCAAGTTTTTTAAGAAATCAGACTGTACCCTGTCAGGGTTGCATATGATTACCTGAATGTGGCTAAACTGGCAATGCTCCTCAGAGTCCAGAGTTCTTGCTGAGAGACAGCATCTCTTTTCTTTGTACGATTTGATGGTCAAGGTCTCTGATTCTTTCTCGTTCTATCTGACATAGAGAGATAGTAAGGAAAAATCCTGAGGAAGGATGGAGTCCTCTTTGAACAGGAAAGGCCAACTTTCTAGATAATAGGTTCAAATGTATTTGTAGGATCATGTTACAGACCACAATGTATTCCACATACTCTTGATCAACAGCAGCAACAAAAGGTATCTGCTCATATTTCACAGGCAAAAGAGAAAATGGTTTCCAGGGTCCCACCCTGTTGGAGTATTTATCCTGATGTCCCACTATGTTGCTTTGTGGAAAGGTGGGCATTTGAATCCACAGCCAAATAAATACCCCAGTGATGCTATTGGCTTTTCTGTGTCAGTGCCTGCCACATCCAGAGAGTTGTATTTTTCAGGAATTTCCATGGCAGTAGGCTCCTATTGCTCCTCGTGGGACATAGCCCCAGAATAATTAATGCACTTGAACTTTGCATAGTTTAAGAGCCATGAGCAGGCAATCTTTATTATTTTGTCAGATGAGAATTTGCCTTCAAAAGCTTTAATGGAATGTAAACATGATTAGCGTCGTCAGCTCTCTGCTGGCTACTGCCCTTGATTAGCTCACAAGTCATGCTAAGGAAAATAAAGTGGTCACGTAGTGCCTCACTCTAAGAGAGAAGACCCCAGTAAAATTTCAGTCACTTTTGCTTGTTTTGGTAATGGAGCAAGACTACATTAAGAATTTGGTGAGAGAACTTTCCACCTTAATCAAGAAGAAAAGAGTTTTCCTAACTTCTGAACAATGCTTAGAGGAATGTGCCTTTGACTAATTTGCTTGTGACAGTGTAATATTCTCCTGTTAGTCTACATTTTATAGTTGCATTTATGCTGTCAATCTTTTCTAGTATTTTATGTATTTACAAAGAGAAAGTTGGATGTATATTTTAAATTAGTAATGTAATAAGCCATGAAAAAGGATGCTATTTACAAACCAGTCTTAGAAGCAGGAAAATTGTAAAGCTATCCAGAAGAACACTCTGCTAGGAAGCACTGATGGCATCTCTCCCCTCACCCCCTCTAATTGCTATGATAAACATGGACACAGTAACCTTAATTATCTCTCACTGGATCAATTCTCACTCTTAAAGGTCATATGTATCAAATCCATTAACTGTGACATGTTTTCTCATTCTTTATGCATCCAAAACGATTGTTTTTCTGAATTATTAATATTAATAATAATAATAATGAAATATGCATTATTGTGACTTTTAAATTCCATTATTCATCTGATGATTATTAGGTGAAGAAGGGAAGGATTGCCCTTGCACTATCGGACCTTGTGGTTTATACCAAAGCTCAGAAATTTGTGAGCTTTGACCATTCCATTGAGTATCAGAAGTGTTATGAAAATAATTCGATTGGAGAGTCTCAAGCACGAAAATTTGCAAAATATTCAGGTAATTTCTTTTGAGTTAATCAGTTAAAAATTACATTGTTGTTATGGTTCACTGCTTAGGCATTGGAAGGGTTAAAATTTTATGAAACACATGCTGTCTGATTTTATTTGGTTCTTTGTATAACACCGTTTTAGAAATGTTCTTTGCATAGTTTTTTTTAATTTCTGTTAGTTTTGTGAGGAAAATTGAACTTCAACTTGTTTTAATTCCATGTATTTTTATAAGAACAAATATTAACACAGTCTACAAAATGTACCTCTGCCTTTTGATCCATTGTTTTCTGCATCAAATAATTCAAACGTTACAGTCAATACTGGAAAACGTGTGGAATAAATTTCACCCCCTCACAATATCTGGGCTGAGAACTCAGTGGAGCTGGCCTGACAGTCCCCTGGCTTTGGTGAGAACTGCAGATAAGAGAGCCTTCATTAATGACATGGACAAGGCCAGAGCAGGCAGTTTGCTCCACTGGACGACAGCTTTCATCCCAGCCAAGCTGGATTATTCAAAACTCATTCAGTGTTGGAGCATCTCCGTTTGGTGCAGCCAGTGCAGTGCAGCCTCTGCTGTTTTAGCTCCAGCTGCCTGCCAAGACCACTGGGGGAGTGCTAAGAGCAGAGACCACTGCCCGTGACAATGACAATGAAGTCTGCCCATTCACTCGGGGCCAGCCCAGCTGCCACCCACCACTTTGTGGAGCTGATTCAGTGGTTGGTGAGGTGAATGACGCTGAACGGCATCAAAATAAGTAGGATTTTGCCAGCCATCCACAGACAGTCCTTCCTCTCTGGTTCCTCTAGCAATCTAGGGAAGAGAAAAGTAGTTCTAGAACCCCTGCTCCCCCCTCTGCCCCCCAAAAGAACCAAACAACAAACCAAACCCAAATTAACCGAATAAAAAACCCTAAACAAACAAAAAATGAGATGAGAGGAGGATGGAAAAGATCAGAGAGATAACCCTGGAAATGTAGATTTTTGTTTAATTGCTGAAAAGGAATCGTGTGGATAGAAGTCAGCTGAAGTTTCCCACATCTGTGTAGTTTATGCCTACATATGAGAAGGGAGGGAACACTGCCAGTGGAAGGAAAAGCAATGTACATGAATAGTTGACATCTTCTCAGGCTTAGAAAGGAACCATTGCAGTGGCTGCTAAAAACGTGCTGTCCCCTGGTCTTAATATTATTTAGTCATTTTATTTAAACCTCCAAACAGCACACAAGCCAAGATCATCTAGGGAGGATTTTTTTTTTTTTTTTCATTTTGAGCTATTATAGAATGAAGGGGCTCTTTGAGCAGTCTCCTGGTTTATGTCTTAGTTTTCCATGAGAACACAGAGGGTTTTAGTGTAAAAATGCTACATTTACTTAGCAAAGATGTGAAGAAACAGAATATTTCAGGGAAGGAATGATTTTTGGCTAATGAACTTTTGACTAAAATCTGTACTATATCTATCTAGAAATACTATCAGGTTCAAATATACACTAAATATTAGGGGTTTTTAATAGGATTTTAGGCATATCTGAGAATCCGTATAGTAATGTATGATATTGTGTCCAAAAATTGCTGGATCAGATTATTGTATTTTTGTTATTATTTATTCAAGCAGGAGCTCTTGAATAATAAAGGTTTTCTTACCAAGCCTTTCTCCTTCTCTTTATCAGCTAAACAGTTTGTTGCACATACTACAAGATTTATTACTAGAATTTACCCCAAGGCAACAAGAATGAGCTCTTCAAATTATAATCCTCAAGAGTTCTGGAATGTGGGGTGTCAAATGGGTATGTATATTTGCAGAGACTATTGCTTTCCAGGCTTTACAGATACAAGAGTTTTTGGCTTCCTGTAGTATTTTGGTGTTTGTGGGTTACATATTTCCCCCCACTAGCATAATTTTATTTTTTTGTTATATAAACTTTTCCTTCAGCCCACATATACTATCAATTTTTCACACCTAGTAATCGTAAATATCACTTTGTGTTAAATAGCTGTATCTTATCCCAAATATAATATTTATTCTATTTTATTAATTTCTTTAAACTACCTTTTTTAATTGGATATTAAGAAAAACACTAATAACAATCCAGCATTTTTAAGCTTCCATTACACAGCAATGGAAGTCTCTTCTGGAGGATCTGTGGATTTTCAATGGCTCTCTGTGACTTGAGAGGTAGAGGTGCAGGAGATGTGAGCACAACAATTGATAGTGGTGCCAAGAATTCCCAGAATATGATGTGCTACGCAAGGAAGCACGCAAACATTCCTGGTCAGCACAACACCCAGGTACAGCTGGCAGCTGCTGGGAGCTTCCAGGCTCTATGTAGATGCAGCATACATTTAGCATCTTAATTTCCAGTACAAAACGTATTCATTTCCTGAGTAACAAAATAGCAATAACTTCTGCTTCTCTTCATTGAAACTTCTTAATTTGAATTTTTTAAAAATAAGCATCACTTCTGGACCAAGCAGGCTTGGAAAAACCTCTCATCTGTAAGCATTTTGTAATTTTTAATGGCTTTAGAGACAGCCTTGCCTTCACCTCTTTGCTCTTCAGTTTAAAAGATTCTCAGTTACAGAATATTTTTCTATGTCTGCCTGCTGTATCTTCTTCAGCCCTAGGTAAAGTAGAGGAGAATATGTTTTTTACCCACATATACATTCTGTCTTTTATTCTGAGTCTTTGCCAAGATCACCTGAGGGAGACTGTGGAGTGAGCAGGGCACTTTGCCATAGGCTCCCTGTTTTGAGAGGTGAAAGGTATGCACTCACCTTGTTACGTTAAAATACACACTCATCCAAGGACAGGCACAGATTTCGCTCTGCCTGTAGGGCCCTAGAGCTTATGTCACCCTTGTTCCAGTCTTCCTTTTCCACTTGTTTCCTTTTGCAGCTCCCCATATATCTTCTGTGACAGGTAACCTTCTCCATCCTGACTGTTATATTGGGGTAGAGTTTTACGTAACTGCAGGAGAAGTAAAGAAATTATTATTTAGTATAAATTTTACTTGTTTCTGTGTCCTTATAAATGCTTATTTGCAGTACAGATTTGGACTTGGTCTGGGCTATCCAAGTATTTCCTCACTAGCATACTGTGTGAAATTGGTTTGATTATCTTCTGTGCTTGTGGTTCATCCACACCCAGTGTGATGTCTGGATTGTTTACCTGGACTGCTACACTCTCTGTATGCTGTCATTGCTATATACTATATATTGCCATTAAAAACTAGCAAGTTTGTTCCATGCTTAGAGGAAGCACTAGCCAGCAGTCATTAATTTAAAACTGAATTATTCTTCCACTTTTATCATGTGGCAATTTACCAGTTTTCTTTCTAGCCTGTAAATCTCCACACTTATCTCTGCAAAGAATATCCATTTGTTAGATCATAGACAGGACCAAAGTCTTTCAAAATTACTACGTTGACTGTTTACTCAGAGTATACTTTAATGAGAAGTCATTCTAAACATTAGCATGCAAAACATATGACTTTTGGTGCATAGGGGGTTTGGGCCCCTTCATGAAAGAATTAAAAATATGCAGGAAGTGGTCAGATCTGCCCTCTTGCTCACTTCATTTGCATCTTCACTTAAAAAACCCTCAATTTTTCACACGGGAATAGGCTGATTCAAAACAATTCTCCAGATATACTATTTCCAAGCCATGTTAGATCTATTCTTAATTCCCTAATCTGCTTTAGATAACTGTTTGGCAGAAATACAGCTGCTCTTCGCAATGTAACTCCCAAAGTGAGTGAATCGCAGTGACTCTTCTGCTGATGTCCTTCCACTGATTTAACACAGATTTTTGAATGTTTCTGTCTGTCCCATGTCTGTATGGTCCACATACCCTTTCTCTCTCCTTGCCATTGCACTTTACACTCCATGCACAGAAATAATCCCTCCAGATCCCTTCTATCACTTCCCTAAAACTCTTCAAAGGACTCTCAGATTTCTCCTACATCACCTATTTCCCTTAACTCCCTTTCCTCCCCACACCTGCAAGCTTACTTTAAGTTACTTTAACATCCATAGCTTTTTTGGCTGGGCAAAAAACATATATTAGGTTTTGTTCAAACCTACATACAACACTGCCTGCCAGGCCTCTGCATCATGTAATTATGAGAATTGAGTTATTCCTTCACTTCCCTTAGTGATTGACCCACAACAGTGCTCTCTTCTGTACCTTGCCAGCAATTTTCTCTAAATTACTTGGACCATATTAACTTGGAGCAGCCTGGCACTCAGCTAAAGCAGGATGAAACAGTCCAACAGGCTCAAGATTTGTTGGGGCTGAGGATGGGACATGTAATTGTGTAAACCTAATTTCCAGAGGAAGGCAAGTTAAAAACCTCAGTAAAAAGTACAGAATTTCCAAAAAATGGCTTTTGGATATCACTGTGCACGCTGTGTCCATTCTCTGAAAATTGAGTCTCATAAGAACAGGAGGTTTTTTGAACAAAGAGGTCTTATGGAGAAAAAACCCCACGTTTTATAGTCTGTGAAAATTAGTATGCCTTCTGCATACAACTGCAGTGAGGCACTGGAAAGACCTGGTTTGCTGTATCCATATCTCCTTTTTATTTAGTAAATAAAATGTAAAGATTCATGTCAGGAAAGAAAATTCAGGACAGTTTTTTAAATCAACTGATATCAGTTGTTTTATGTCAGCTGAGAAAAACAGAAAAAATTAAAAACAAAAGAAAGCCTTGGTGAAAATAAAAATAGAAAGACTTAAATATCCTTTTGAATATGGCATTTCCACATAGTAGGAAATGTTATCCAGGTATCAAAGCATTCTACAGAAATGACCAAAATGTATCTAAGTTATGGGAGAAAGCCATGCTGTGGCAGGTACAGAACTTTGTTTCAAAAGATCCCTTATGTGTTTTTTGGAGTACTCATAAAAATTTATATACTACTGTGGAAGTTCTACTACTTCTATGATGGGTTTTTTTCTTACTGTAGGTTTTGTTTTGGCCCACGACACTGAAATGCAGCTTGGCATTTTTGTCACATCTGTTTTGTGGCTGAGTCTTGTGTACAATATGGTAAAAAATAATACATAAAAAGAAGAGTGTTAAAGAGAGAGTGATAAAGATAACTCTAACTAGTTCGAGAAACTAGTTCTGATTTTAACCTCTGAAGCAACCGAAGAAAAAGAAACCAACTTATTTCGCTCCTGGTGTGCCTCACCTGTGCAAATCAAAATTACTCAAATCTAACCTTGCCTGGGTTCTGTGTCAACAGCTGTATTATTACTGTCTTCTACTGTGTTTAATAGTCCAAAAATGCCTCCTTAGGCAGTGAACACTAATTTTTGAGTTACGTTGTCCCTTGAACATCATTGATTTGATCTTCATGAGTAGTGAAGTGGTACAGGTAATGCATGTGTAGACATCTACAAATCAGGTGGGACAATATGATTCAATACATGAAGCTTCCCAAATGCGCTCAGCTTTTCTTTGGAATGGCTCCAAAGACTGGGAGTTGTTTTGAATGAATGTTTCATGCCTCTTCTGCAGAAATGTGTCTACTGCCAGGTTTATGAAAAAGCTCTTGAGCTACTCTATAGCCTTCTGCTTTTTAGACAGTTTTTGGTGTGTGAAATACATACTGCAATGTCACTTAAAAGCAAAGGAACCCTGAAATTCCATTTTATCAGTTTTTCCAGCCATCTTCACTGCAGACAACCAATAGAATAGTAAATAATTTATGTGAAGTCTAATAAATTTTAAAGGAAGATGGGAAAAAAACCAGCAGGAACACAATTGTTTCTGAAGTACTTGCTGATCTTGGTTCTAAAACCTGTCAGTGACTCAGACTAAAACAGGAAAGGGAAGCTGATAATATTCACTGTTCCGCCAAGAATCACCAGTGAAACAAATTTAAAAAATTCTTTTAGAAAAGTTTCAGGTGTAAAATTGGTCAAATGACAACAAAAGGATGCTCAGACTTACACTGAAGTATAGCTTTTAGACTGACACATTAATTAGCTAGCAAAAATCAATTTAGATTTTGGTTTGATAATTTATCAGAAATGTTTAGATACTTTTCCCACGAGAACCTCACAAGAGAGGATCCCTACTTGAAACCCCTTGTAGAAATACTTAGACAATGGATGATTCTTAATCACTTGACATCTTTTTTCCAGTAGAACTACTTGTAATTAAGTAGGAGCAATGTCAGCAATTGTGAACTGTATAACTGAATTCTTCACATTTCTAATGAGAGTGTCTTTAGAGCAATAGCATTAAATTGGCTCAAAGACAATACAAAAAGGACTGACTGCACATTCTAAGCATGCTATGTCAGACAGTTACACATTTACTCAGTTCTCAGAGGAGCAGGCCCTCTTCCTATGGCAGAATCCCTCATGTTGTAAGTCATAAATTAAGTTTCTGTAGAATAAAAACAACCATTTCAAAATGTGTAGGTGAAAAATAAAGCCAGAAATTATCATTACGCTTAATAAAATTAAGATTCTGAAAGGAGAGGGAAAAAATACATACAGTTTGACCCATTTTTTTTTTTCCAGAAAAAAAGTGAGAGTTTTTATGCCAAAAATTATGCTATCCATATAAGCTTGCTCTGTGTTGTAAGGGAATCAATCACTGTATACTATTTTTTTTTCTGGTAGACCAAAGTCCTTGTTCATAAAGTTTGGGTGACATCTCACCTATTCACAGGTTTACTCTCTCACTTTGAAGCCCTTCCCCCTTGTCCTGTCATGCCCTTGTAAATCATCTCTCCCCATCTTCCTTGGACTTCTAAAATATTTCTGTCAATTTGGGCATGCATTGAGTGCAGCTGTGACCTGCATGTGAGAAGAAAGGATAGACAGTCCCTGCCCAGCTTGGAGTGCTAATGTGGAATGAAAGCAGTGTCCTCAAATCCAGTCCCATTGATCTTCTCATAACCAATGGCAACATACCAGAGCATTGGGATACAGTCCTGTTTTCAAGAGTATTTCCCAGTCTGTGTGGAATTCAGTTCAGATTTTCAATATCTAAGGCATAGATTTTTGTTGCATTCATTGTGAGTGGCCCACTTTAAGAACATAGACAATTGGAAAGATCGGAGGGGATGGCAACAAGGCTGAAAAAAGTGTGATCTATTATATCTCTTTAGATTCAAATGAGGGAGGTAAATAATGGAGACAGGGACATTGGCTCGGAGTGCTCTTTGCATGTAATGTTTTTTGAAATGGCATAAAATTCAGACATTTTGAGATGCATTTTAAATGGCATAAAATATAATTAAGTAACTCATTTTAAGTAAAATTGGGGACAAATGTGTCCTTATCCATTTTTAAATCTTCCCTTTTAAATGGGGAAAATACATTAACCTTATGGTTGTAATATAATTAATAGAACCAGGAAGCAAAGAATAAGAAATTAAAAAATGTCAATTTAAAAGTCCCAGCAAGAATATTAATTGAGAGGCAGGATCACCAGCAAAAGATGTGCAGACCATAGTCACAGTGTTCATTTTGAGTTTAAAAAGCTTTTGCTTTTAGTCTATAAATCAATTATGTCTTGAATGGTGGCTCTTTTGGAAGGTGCTGTGTTTGAATATTTAGTATGTCTTTAGTTTTGTAATTAGTTGTGGGAATGACTTCAGTTAAATGCTTCTGATATAGAGATTTGGGGCCAAAAATAGTATTCCCCTGTGTATTATGGATTGGTTCATCTCTTTGGAGCTGGGCTATTTCCTAAATTCCATTTGCTGTATGAAGTTATTTACATCTGGGGCCTGCTGGGACAGCCATGGCAGCTTTGATACTTTGCATGATGATGTGAATATTAAATACTCTGAAGGACCTTTGGCCTCATGATTCTAGGAAGACTTAGATTCTTTTCAGGAGCAGAAATCATACTGAGGAATTCCTTTGCTCAGTTTGTCCCCCAAGCCCATGTTTTGCCATGCTCTTTTGATTTTGATGTCAATATTAAAAGGCTTTTGGTGCTTAATGGAAGAACTGAGGAGAAAGGTTAATGTACACAGTGCTAAACTTCAGATGCCTTTCCTTCCCCATGAAAACCATACATTAAGATTATATACTGCTCAGATGGTTTCATTGCAAGCACATTTGGGCTCCTTTCCAAAAGAAACGATTAGTTTAAATCTCTCTTCATACATACATTAAATTTATACTGTTTCATAAAACAACAGTACAAAGGATGTTATTGACAATTCTGTTCTTGAATTCAGCAAAGCTAAAATGAAACACTGGGTAGAAATTCAGTGCTGTTTGCAGAAAGATATTGCTAAGCCCACACTGCTAGGCATAGGTTTTAGTTTATGATCCTTGCCATTTCTCAAGAAGTGTTAGGGCTATAACTGCACCTGATTAAAAAGAAAAACTGTGCATCAATACATCATAAAGCAGTGCCCTGGGAGGCCTCAAGCAGCTATGAACCTTGCAAACAGTTTTATTAGAGGTTTGCATCTCACAGAATATGACACAAAATCTCTCATGTGCTTAATCACATTAAAATTTGCAATACTCAGAAACCAGTAGGTAAAATAAAAATACTGTCCCATGTGTTTTTAACTTGTTCTAAGGTCAAATTAAATTAAGTGAAAACACAGTGCTGATGTTTGAAGATATGAACCCACAATAACATTGCCCTTCCCTTGTGTTGCAAAAGTAATTTTCCTAATATGATAAAATGCGACGTATTCCACTTTGCTTGTTGCTGTTGTTACATCAGATTTTCCTCCTTAGTCGCCGATAAAGCCTGATAAATTTAGCAATAGTCCCATTATGTGCAATCATGTAATTTGGTGCATCATGTGGAAGCTGCTATTTGAAGCTGACTGTTCGATGTGCCTAATTTCAGCTGCATTTTTAAACCCACGTATTCTGAAAGCGTGGCCTAGGAATCACCTGTGGACTGAGAGGTCCTGGGTTATCTGTAGGTCAGACTTTTAGGGGCCTCAGGGCTGCAGCTCTTGTGGCATCCACTGCAAAGCTTGATTCGATGTATTTAAATATGACAAGCATCAAACAGCACCAAATTTGGGGCTGTTTCTGGGTGATGTGTTGAGTCATAAAAAGCAAATTGTGAACCACTGCCAAAACTATACCAAGGGAATACTTAACCTGTTAAAAAAGGCAATGGTGTGCAATGGGCAATATGAACATTCTGAAGTTTGATTTCTCTTGTCAAAGGTAAAACAAACTTCCTTCGTATATTAATATAAATTCATGTCTGCATCTACATCAGCATTTAGATCAAAGTAGGAGTGCATGCTATGTTTTGTTGTTGTTGTTGGTGGGGGGGTTTGTTCATTTAGGGTTTTTCTAGACAAGGTTTCCAGTTGTTCCTACTTGCTGCATGTTGGTTCATGATGCAGAGCAATCTTAGCTAGCACAGATGGGCTTCCTTTCAGATTAAACAGATGATGCACTCTGGGAGCACTTCATGTATTCCAGCCATTAATTGGTTTTGAGACTATGGAGCCAGGCTAGAGCTCTTCAGATGTAACCCCACCAAAAACATGTGTAGTGCAAATATCAGGTCCATTGTACCAGCTGTGTCCTTCCTATTTGTGTCATTTGCTACAGAACGTTTTAAAAGGATCGTCAAAGCAGTGAAGGAACAAATAATTTTTTCAGTGAAAACAATTTTGTGTGTTTTCCACTTGAAATAAGGATTTTTGAATTGTGTCAAAGGTTCACACAATACATTTGTATTATCTCATAAGAACATATAATTAGATCCTCTTCCTGAATTATTGTGAGAAGTCATTTGAACTGCTTAAAGTCTTCTTTTTTCATTCCTATCAAACCATCATTTAAAGTAAATGACTTTTTATCATTTCCTGTTTAACACGTCATAGGTTCATAATGTCATAATTCATTGCTGACTTGACTTCTGCATTTTCTATTTTGATCGTGACAGGAAGTTCCAAAGTACTGGAATAGGGGACAATTTAATTATCAGGTCTATTTCAATGTTGCCTTTATCTCATGAATTACAATATCCTGTTGATGAGAAGTGTGATATTTTATTATTTGTGCTGCAGCAAACCAAAAATGTTTTGAGCTGCCAAGAAAAGGAAAATCTGTCAGGTGTATACTTACAATAATCACCATTACTGGAGGATTAATCTCGGAGAGAGTGTGTGCTCACATAAATTTAAGAACACTTTTAAAATTGCTTCTACTTCTATAAACTTGTATGTATTTGCACTGAATATTCTCACTGTAAACTAAAGCTTCTTGTTCTTCTGGGTGAGATGTTTCTATGATGAATTCTGCACCATAACTAAGGTTAGATACAATCCTGTGGTTTTGACTTCTGCACCAGAATTTTGTTAGCAGGTTTGGGATGCAGGGTCTTGCTGCTGTGGGGAAACTAGGATGGGAATTTAGTTCTTATGGAGAAAAAAAGATCTCTCATATTCTCCAAGGCCTAATTTAGAAAGAAAACAGAAAATACATATGGCAATGTAAAAACAATCTATAGGGTAATTCTTAAAATGTGGTGCAGTTCTAAGCAGTGGGCTGCTTTTGTGCACAAATAATTCATTATTGAATACCACTTAAATTAAGAGAACAGGATTTTACACATGAATTGAAAGATACATATTCCTTAAGCCCATTTGCATTTTTTCACTATTTGTTTCATAAAATGTTATCAAACCTAGTTCATTAAAATCAATATTGTTACAATTTTACAGTGGCCTTAAACTTCCAAACACCGGGACCACAAATGGAATTGCAAGATGGAAAATTCCTGGACAATGGTGGTTGTGGCTATGTGCTGAAACCTGAATTCTTGAGGGATCCCTATACAACATTTACACCCCAAAATGTGGGAGGATACAGTAATCCAATGTCTCTGTCAATAAGGGTAAGATTACTGAAGTGTTGTTTTGTTCCTTAAAAACGGGAAAACAAAATGCTATGCAGTTCAGATGTAATTGTTTTCTATTTTTTGTTTTTCATTTTATTCTCATTCTTGGTTGTTGGGAACTTTAATAATGTTATTAACAAGATGGTAAAATTCTCATATAGTATCAACTGCTGCTTGGGTGCTTTCCCATCTGTAGTTCACTTATGTTTGCTAAAAATATGTAGGGTTCAGAGCCTCTAAGAGTCTGTAAAAATGTATGAATTTTCATGATGTTGTTTAGAGAAATATAAATAACGTACGTGACTAAGGGACCGGTCAATTGTGCTTGTGAAAACTGAACTCTGAAAACACAGAAATCAAATGTGCACTTTGGATGTTATTTCTTTCGATATCAATAGTATCATGTGTACTATTATAATGTTAATTGACAAATGGAAATTTTAAAAGATAAGATAGGAAGCTTTATGCTTATTTTAAGTCACATTGTCTTCTTATGCATATAAAAAAAAGACTTTATAATCCTACAATGATATAAATAAGTGTGAAAGAAGGGATGAATTAATAAGCCTTTGAATTATTTCTACTTCTTCCAAATTATAATGTGATTTACTTCCTAAAAATATTAGAAATACATGTCGTTTACAAATAAAGGGTTAGAAAAGCCCTTTTATTGAGGTCAAGTAGATTTATTATAATTGTTCACTAATTAGAAAGCTACCTTTTCCCAATGGAAAAGTAATATTTCTGATAACACAGAATACTGCTTGCATAAATGCTATTTAATTAGCATACAATTAGTGCATAATTGCTATTTTGTTTCTTCCAGAGTAATAAATAGGGGAGATAAAACAATAGTTAGTGACAATTTTAAAATGCTTACATAATGCATGCACCTAATCAAGAACATTTTAGTGTCCTAACAGTGAGCATACCAATTGTGAATAGACACTGCTGGATGATTTCAAGTAGCCAGGCAAATACATGAATTATTTTAGCCCTAACTTGTATGAAGCTGGAATTAAGATGAGGAGAAGCCCCGAATTGTAATGCAGGAGGCAGAAAAAATCATTGTCAATGTGAAGGAAGTGTCTGAGTTCGGAAGAAGCTGGAGAAGAGGAAGGGAGTGTTTTGGACTGAGACTACACGATGGGCAGTGCAGGCTGCAGAGAAGCAATGGCATCCCACTGGCTGATGGACTGAAGGCACAGAGAGCCCCATTCATAGTCAGCAGCAAAAAGCAGGAAATAGAGGTTAAAGACAAAAGGAATCTGGAGCAGCAGTCCAAGGAAAAGCAATTTCTGCTGAAAAAGTTACTAACTAGATGAATGGAGAAATTACTTAAGAGAAAGCAAAGATATAAAACATCTAGGGGTCAAATCTTTCTGAATGAATGAATGAATGAATGAAGAAAAATCACATAGGGCCTTATTTTACTGAATTCATTATCCTTAACCTGATGTGCCACACACCCCATCAACAAGGAGCATAGAGCCTTTGAAGCAGAAATAGAGAAATTCAAGGTGCTTCATAAAGAGTCTTCTCAACCTAAAAATTTTTACAACTCTCTGGATTTCTGCTTCACCTTGTGTCTCACAAATTGCTTGGATTTAGGGATTTGGGTCATAGTGTGCCTAAAGGAGGTCACTCTTTCCCATGCCAGGGGAGATTTAGACTGGGTCTAGCAGTGGGGTAGGAGTGTGACACAGGTCTTGGTCAGTGGGGCTGCATTTTCATCATGGCATTCAGGGCATGGCAAGCACTTTCCCAGGGTCTTAGGGCAGCCCATCGGTGATTGCAAAACTTTCTGGTGAAGGTAGTAGCTATCTCCTTGGAAGAAAGAGGACAACATCTGTGTTTGCTAAGCCACTGCTCTTCAATATTTCAGGCTAGAACTGCTCTTGTAGCAAGGTGTTACAGAAAATACCTAAGCAAAAAGTAGATTTTGTGGTGTTTGATTTATTTAGTGGTTGACAGGGGAATAAGAATCTCTTACGATGCTTAGTCCTGAGAACAGGATCAGAAGTCATATCTTTCACCTAGGCTTTCAGACTTGTATATATATCTTGATACATTCCATACACTGACTTCTAAAAAGCTGATTAATGCACAGGTATTTATTCTCTCCTAGGTGTCCTGAAATATAGGTAGAAAACAGACAAAGTTGTGACTTTCATAAATCCTTTCTTAGGCTGAGTGCCAGATTACAGGGCAGTCTGAGACAAAATTTCCGGGTAGCTAACTAAATTAAGGAGAAAAACATCAGGGAGCTTACTAAATGAAGAGTTTTTATGTGTTTGTTACGGTGCAAGAGAAGGAGCACAGGTGAGGCAGTCTGCTACACACCCTGTAGCACAATGCAGATGTCACTGTGGGTCTTAATGCTGATCTACTCCACACAGATTGAAATTCATGAGCTTGATAGCAGAAAATGCAGAAATCACTGGAGACTGATTCCTCCAACATTATTTTTTTGCATGGTAATAACAAAATAAATTTTTGATGCGTAGCTATTGAATAAAAAGTTAAGCCTGAAGATCACACACACACACACAGAGTGGTTTTTCACAGAGGGTGGTGAAACACTGGCACAGGTTGCCCAGAGCAGTTTTAGGTGTCCCATCCCTGTAAACATCCAAGGTCAGGTTGGACTGGGCTTGGAGTAACCTGATCTAGTTGAAAATGTCCCTGCCCATCACACGGGGTTTGGAACTAGATGTCTTTTAAAGGTTCCTTCCAACCCAAACTATATTTCGACAAAATTTTTAAAAAATGAAATTAGATGGGAAGCACCATATGCTTGATTCCATTGTGTTTAGTATGTATTTTTAGGATAGTTTAGGGCTGGTATATATTTATAGCATTTTCTTATGACAAAGTTATTTCTGTTATGGCTATTTTACAGCTATGATGTAAGGCTCGTTGTCACAGTTATTTCAATACATTACAACTTTAATTTTCCAGCTGATCAGTGGCCATCAGTTACCACCCAGCAGCCTGTCAAAGACCAACAAAGCTGACCCTAGGGTGCTGATAGAAATCTATGGTGTGCCAGAGGATCAAACAAGAAGGAAATCTACTGTTGTAAAAAGCAATGGTGAGCACCGCTCTGATTATCTTGACTGTGAGAAAATCACAACATTTTATAAGGAATCCCCAGCTTTGCATTCCAACTCTTGGATTGAGTTGAACAGGGAAAGCAAAAGCTGCACACACAAGCATAAAAAATAAAGAAAACATTCACGACTCCCCATGGGCGGACAGGTGTAGAGACATTCCCAGAAAAGCAAGGCTTTCTTATCGAGCACTTGGGGAGACAGATGCTGCAATTCTGAATGCCCTCCCTTCCTCCTTTCCCCCAGCTGTGCGCATGAACACACGCTATGGAATATCACTTTGGTCAGCCAGGGTCAGCTGTCCTACTTGTGTCTCCTTCCAACTTCCTGTGCACCCCCAGCCCCCTCCCTGGGATGGGGTGGGTGCTTTGCAGCATGAGAAAAACAGAAATCTTGACACTGCACTATCACTGCTCAGCAACAGCTCAAACTTTGGGGTGTTATCAGCACTGTTTGGTTCAAAAATCCAAAACGCAGCACCACAGGGGTTGATATGAAGCAAATTAATCCTATCCCAGCCTAAACCAGTACACTAATTGGTAAATGTAGACATTTTTCCTTAATAAATTGCTGTAACTTCATCACTTGTCTCATCTGAAGTTTCTAGTAGGAGTAGTCCCTTAATTGTTTGACAGGTGAACTGTGTACTCTTTGTAGCTGTCTTTGAACACTCCCTTATCTTTATCATATGGATCTTCTTGATGTCTCAGACTACAAATTCCCTGTGATCTCCCCTTGTCTGTACCTCTGTCTTCTGTTCTTCCTTTTTCTTTTATATAGATGGCTGCTGTTTTAAATCAGCCTCTGAATTTATTTTCTCTGTACGAACATTGCTCAAGACAAAGCAACTCCCTCCTGTTCCACATCCTCTTTTTTATGTTTCTAGTCAAGTGAACATTTTACTAGCAGAATTTGTTTATTTCCAACACTAAAGGGGAAGCTTTGGCAAAAGCACAAAACTGGAATGGCTATAGGAAAATTTAAGTTGAGCAGAGGTTCTTAACTTGGCTATCCATGTCCCATTTTGCTCTGTTTAAGGGATGGCAGCAACTGTTTCAGGCTTTTGTACCAATACAATCAGTGGAGTCTCATCACTTATTTAAATGGGCCCAGAAATCTAGGGAAAATAATGAATCTTTACCAGTTCAGACTAGTGATAGCAGGTACAATAATTCAGGTATTGAGTAGGAATAAATGAAATAATATTTTAATCCTGTTTCTTTTCTCTTTGCATTAGCTTTGAGCCCTAAATGGAATGAAACTTTCTCTTTTAACATCCAAGTTCCAGAACTGGCAATGATACGCTTCTGTGTGGAGGATGAGGTCTCTCTGGTTAACAATGAATTCCTGGGCCAGTACTCCTTACCTGTGATGAGCCTGAGTAGAGGTAATACTTCTTTGTGAACCACCTATAGCAGCTCAAGAAAATCTGCAGCATTCCAGGCTTTTATTATTAATGTAGCATTGAGAGAGTACAGCATCGTGCCTATTTTCTAAAGCATGACTGTGTAACTCTATGTATAAATGGCACTCTCTGTTTTTTGCAGTAACTGTATTCTCTGAATGCAAATCCATGATGTTGAAATCAAAATAATATTAATGACAGTGGATTATTCCCACTGCAGTATTCCATTCTAGATGAAAACTGCTCAGATGGTAAGACCAGTCAGAACTGCTATGAAGGCAACAGTTTTGTGCACTTTCTACTCAGTTAAGCTCAAAACCCAATACAAGCCAAATTAAAACAAAACAAACCACCAAAAAACCCTCAGGTAACCTATGTGCAACTTTTCAGAGCGGAGAACAAAGGATATAAATTAGGCAAAATATTTATGGCATTTTTCTTGCTAGAGTTTCTTTTGTTATGCCAATAGAGTTCCCAGAACCTTTCATAATGAATAGGCTGCACGTAAAGAGCAGACACAGAAGTCAATAGGCCAAGGAGAAAGGCTTATGTAAAATGGCTGTTTACTACACTGGCTTTCCAAAGCTATTTCTGACAAAACAAACAGCTTTTATTAGTGAATAAAGATGGGAAGGCAAAACACTGGAGCTGGCAACAGCTACTGCGCCTTTTTTATTAAGCTTAACAGGATTTTAAATGGCTTTTTTCCCTGATGTTCGAAAGTCATAAAGCTGCTTGTGATTCTTAGTTGAAGTCGAGGAGTTATACAAGAATAAAGACATTACTCTTAGAGCTCAGTTGTTTTTCTACAACATAAATTTTTACACTGATAACCTTTTACTTTCCTTTTATATTTGTATACTTCTGGATAACAAAAGAAAACTCAACCCTCCAAGTCACAATGTCTGAGACAAATTTAAGTAAAAGGGAATGATGCTTACATATGCTTGTGCAATTATTGATTGGAGATTTTTTTATATATATTTTTTCAGTGTGGCTTAATGTCTCTATAGGATTCATTTTGGTCACAAATTAGGGATTCATATTATGGAAAAGGAAGAGCAGTAGATTTTCCAGGAAATATTTTCAGTGGGGTAATTCAAAATTCTAGGGAATGAGTCTAGGTACAAAACCTATAAATGCTGCCAAACAAATTACCCTGATCCCCTCTTACCATAAAAAATTAGTAATTTGCCATTAGGATGCCCAGAGGCATAAATAAAAGTCTTCTAAGAAGTGAAGTGATAATAATTTCAAAACCCATTGCAATTCTTAACATTGAGACCTCTGAAACCAGGTGTGGAATGATGGTTTTGCTTTGGGTGCCCAAGCTCAGTAAACAGTGAAATGGGAAAATAATGTTCTTGCAGAGGGAGTCACAACAAGAAGACAAGGGAAGAACTGCCTAAAAAATGCCGAAGGGTGAACTAGGATTTCAGTCTCAGTCTTCAGGGCTCCAATTGCTTTCATCTGTACTACAGGACTGTCCCTCAGTCCCTTGGATTCATATCCCTGATGTGTCCCTGAGGGCGAGTTGCTTCTAAAAGCTGAGCACTGAGCAGTACATTGTTTTTTTTTTCCCTTGGCAGGCAGTGGGACAAAGTTGTGCCATTTCCACCCTCCTCTACATTTTCTTTTGAAAGGATTAAAATCTATCTCCTCATTGCCTTCCTTTCCCCAGCAGCAGCCTTCCAACTACTTGCAGACTCCACTAGGGAGGAATGCTTGCTGCCCAGCTGTAGCAGAATTTGATTTTCCATGCAATGATTATGTAGCTATACTCAGAGGGGCTGAAATTGAGAAAAATTCTCTACCTGAGTGGTTAAATGCAAAGAGAAGTGTGTGTGGGGGGTCATGTAACAGTCCCTGTGCCAATGAATTTGCTATGTAGAATACTAATACAGGACAAGAATTCAATTATTACCTCTATTATCATGGGATCCATGAATAGTTAATTATTTAATGTAAATTGGAGCAATTTCAATTTAGAAAAAGAAGTTTTACTTCTCTTAGGACACTTTGTAGAATATTTGGTAGGTAGGGGCTAGAACACAAGTCTTCAGAAATTAATCTTAGTCGTTGAAGTGTATCTTTGGATAGGAGATCAATAAGCCTTCCACATACCGTGTGCATGCCTTAAAAACTGATCTCAAATTTTAATTGCCTGAAGCCAGCTTTGATATTTGCTGTCCAGAATCTGAACCTTAGATACCAGGGGAACTTGTGTATCATATGACAGCACAAGAGAAAATGGCCTCAAGCTGCTCCAGGGAAGGTTCAGTTGGACATGAGGTGGAATTTTGTCACTGGAAGTGCTGTCCAGCATTGGAAAGGGCTGCTCAGAGAGGATGCAATCACCATCCCTGAAGGCATTCAAGAAACAGCTGGACACGGCACTCAGTGCCACGGTCTGGTTCACAGGATGGTCATCAGCCAAAGGCCGGGCTCGATGACCTTAGAGGTCATTTCCACTCTAAATGATTCTGTGATTCTGTATAAAAGAATCAAGAAATTCCAGACCTAGGTAAATGAGGGTCACAAAGACTACACATGCATCCAGACACACTCAAAGAGGGATTTTGAAAACTGCAGTTCACAATGTAGATACTTATACAAAACAGAGACTTACTTAAATAACTGGAGTTATATATACATAAAAAAAAAATACAGAATATTTTTAAATCAAAAGTGATGTTATTTATTATGAAATAATGGACATTTAGTCATATAAAGCAATCCAGGTTGGGGTTTTGAAGAGGAGATTGTTTTGCTTTCCAGTTAGGTAAGTGAATTACGTTTGAAGTTGAGAAATACAGCTTCCTCCAAATGCTTCAACAAACAAATGAATACATGGTTTCTGATGCACATCTTATCTCTGATAAAGTGAATTACTAATATGAAATAAACTTTTTAAGATGTCATGGTAAAAGGTTTTACACTACACTTTTTTCTGCCTCAGCTGGACAGTGCACTGCTGCTGCAACACTGTTCTGTAAGGCACTATCACTGCTGATTCATTTCAGCAGTTATTTCATTATTTCATTTGCTATCAGAACAATGGATGCCCACATAACTTGGATGTTACAATGTAAGCTTTGCCCATGTTTAATATCACTGGGATAAAAGTTTTTCCTTGGAAAAAATACCACATCCTGAAAAATACTGGAGTTTTCACTATTTGACCTAAAATACCAGAATTGTAAGACCATATATATATATATATACACACACACACATACATATATATATACACGTGCACATATATATATATAAAGGAGAAAAACCCAGCACAAATGATATTCTGTGTAATTTAATTTTATTTTAAAGAGTTATTTAGAGAATCATAAATTATGCCTTGCTTGCACAGATGACCATAAAACCACTCCATCATAATATTTGTGCTTGTGGTTATTACAGTAATATGTGTCATTATATTTACAGGTTACCGTAACATTCCGCTGCTGTCCAAAGAAGGCATCAAGCTGGAATCTGCAACACTGTTTGCTCATATCTGGTACTATCAATGATGTTCTGCAGAAGAAATTGTTCTGGGGGATTGCCCCCCGCTTCAATAAAGTAGTATTACTGGGTTTGCAACAGTCCAATGATCTGATTCCCAGAGTGGCACTTTCTCAAAGATATTATGAAGCCAGAGGAACTTTTGTGTAAGGGGTATCCTGAGTAAGGGCTACTGACCTCAGTCCTACTGCTATTTTTCTGTAGGAGAAGACTGGGTTTGAGAATACCTAAGGAACCTGAAAGTGCACAGGTCCATGGGACCTGACGAGATACATCCACAGGTCCTGAGGGAGCTGGCCTAAGGCACTATCCAGCATACTTGAGAGGTCATGGCAGGCCGGTGAAGTTCCCACTGACTGGAAAAGGGGAAACATAGCCCACATTTGCTATCCAAACAGCTTCGAGGGAGGTGATTTTCCCCATCTACTCTGCTCTCAGGAGAAAGCACCTGGAATGCTGCATCTAGCACAGGGGTCCCCAACACAAGAAAGACATGGATCTTTTGGAGTGACTCCAGAGGAGGGTCATGAAAATGATCAGAGGGGTGGAGCACCTCTGCTATGAGGAAAGGCTGAGAGAATTGGGGTTATTCAGCCAAGAGAAGAAAAGGCTCCAGGGAGAGCTTATAGAACCTTCCAGTAGAAGAGCACATAGTGATGGGACAAGGGGGGATGGCTTTAAACTGAAAGAAGGTAAGTTTAATTAGGTATTAGGAAGAAATTCTTTGCTGTGAGGGTGGTGAGGTAGTGGCACAGTTTTCCAGAGAAGTTGTGGACTCCCCATCCCTGGAAGTGTTCAAGGTCAGTTGGATGGGGCTCTGAGCAATGTACAAAGTCTCTGTCCAGGGCAGGGGCTTGGAATGAGATGATCTTTAAGCTGCCTTCCAACCCAAGCACTCTGTGATTCAATTATTCTATGATTATTTAGAAACAATTCATAAATACTGAACTTCTTGGGATATTTTTAAAATTCAGTTAATGTCACTTGCAGCTAATTTCAAATTTATCATTAATTACTGAGTGAGCATAATAGTCCAATATATATGAGAGATCATCCTAATTTTTATGATATGAGCATTTTACATTGACTTTTTTTATTTGTATTGAACAAAATTTCTTGTCATCGTATCTTTTCAAGGGAACAGGAAAAATTATATATACAATGTTCCCTTTAAATTTGTAATAAAAGAAGATTCTGATTGGGCTATACCTCTTTAATGCCCAATACAATTTTGTTACCTGAAAAAATAGTTTTGAGAAACAAAAAAATCATATGTTAGTATTCGTACCTTTTCTTAGCTTAGTCTTGAATCTCCTGCTGCTAAAGCAAGATAAAAAATTCATGGACTGATTTGTAAAGAACCATGCTCCTCTAGGAGCAGGGAGCTCAGGATATATATTACTGGGAACTCAGGAACTAGGAAACCTTGAGGAGAACTAGAAAACTTTCAGAAAAAGTTTGGGTTGATTGTGTTTGAAGATCTATGAGTACAACTTCTTGCCTAACAGAGCTATCAGTGTAGATCATGCCCATAAGACACAATTTTCCCATCTTCCTTCAGAACTGAAGTATTGTTGACCTTCCACAGGACTACAGTTAAACAACTAATGGCAGATTTATTATTCAAATATGATTTTTAAAAAAAAGGATGCTTTATTGCCAAGTTTCCTTCTTTAATATCAAACAATACTGCTTAAGTTTGCTGACAGTTCTGATAATATTATATTGTAATGCTCTTTTTTATTGCCATTTTAATGCTGTTTTATTTGATGTTGCTCTAAGATGGAAAATCAGGGCATGTGGTAAACAAGGGTTAGAAAATGTCACAGGAAATAACACTACGAGAAAATTTCATTATAGTTATAATAAAGAAGCTGAGACAGTAGACCAAGAGGAATCTAAAATCAATATTGAACTGTAAGGTCAGGTAATTTGATAACATTGTAAGCTGGTCTCAATGCATTTTCTGTGCTTGAATGACAGGGCACTTGATTCCTTTCCCAGGAGATCCTATAGTATAAAATATTGGGTGTCCTGATCCTTGTAGTGATCATATTCTGTGTGCCAGCCAGTATCCCTGGCATGTGGCAAATATTTTATAGTTTCTTACAGTTCTGAATAGACTAAATATATTAATATTCAAACAGAGTTCCCTTCGCCTCCCCTTACTGAGGAGGAGCGTAATGCACCAGATTGACTGGGGAAAATATTCTCAGATAAAACCTGATTAAGTCCATTAGTTCGATACTGAGAAAAATTCCAGCTTATTTAATTTCCTAAGGAACACTCCTAGTCCCACTGCAGGAGCTTTATGCAACTTTACATTATCAAGACTGGTTTGTGAGCATCCTTTGGGAGAAGAAGGCAATTTCCTTCACTTTTGGGACTATTATCCCTCTGTTGACCACTTTTCCACCTGGTAGGAGAAACGTCAGAACTATCCAGTATATGGTAACTTAAAATTGACAGCAGACAACATCACAAATCAACACATCTCCTGTGCCTCAAGACCGTGCCCCTGGTCCTGGAAAGGGCTATGTACAAGGTCAGACCACAGTGTGCAGGAGTCTGGCAATAATGGACAGTTCATTGTGGCTGCTCACATGCCAAATGTTTAAAGATGTGTTGAAGTGCTTCCCCAAATTAGGGAAAAATGCACTGAACAACACAGCTGATAATTAGAGTCTGTGAATTCAAAGGAACCACTCATGTTCATTGTTTAATATATAAACATATACTTTATAGCCCTGAGCTCTATCCAATGCATGTATTGACTTGAACCCCTTATGCAGCATATGAGTGCAATGTGGGAAGACTGCTGGTCTGTGGTATCATGATCTTAAATAAATCCCCCACTGAAAGCTCACATTCCATGTGTTCCATTTATTCGTGAACATTAGCTTCTCCCTCCTTCCTTCTTCACACAAATGACCAGTTCTATCTGTCTCTTGGATGTCAGAATAAAAGCAACAATTACATACCTTGCTAACAAATCAATATCCTGGATTGAATGGTACATTGTATCAAAACTTATGCTCTTGCAAAAAAAAAAAGTATTGCTTGGATAAGATTTAACATGAAATTTGCTGGACATCTGAAATAAATCTGCAGGGAACCATCCCATGGTTTTTGTAGTGAACTCATCACATGCAGTGATGATAAATTATGTCATTATCCATTTTTTCAACACAGTCAGTGGAATTAACGGGCAAAGAATGAGCCCCCACACATTGATGTGTACAGAATTCAATATTTTTACGGTACTATTTAATATTAACTAAACAAAGCCCCTCATTGTTACCATAAGAACTTTCCGCATGTTGCTACAAGCCTGTGATTCCTTAAACTCACAGTGTCAGGAATCCGGGGCAGGAAGATGGCAGCACTTTTAAGACAATAGCTTTATGGTTAGAAATGTTAAGATATGTGCCCAGCAGATGACTGCCTATTCTCAAGGGCAACTGAGACAAAATGTACCGTGGGAAATGGGATAAAGAAACATTAGTGGGCAAATAATTGAATCATCTTGGAGAACATTTAAATTACACTGTTTCCCAGTGGGTACCACTTTTCTTCATTTAACTGGACACTGCTCAGTCGAATGTTAACAGCTCCCACGAATGTTCCTTTGCTTTTCACAACAAGCTTCAGTACACGGCCTTGGAGCTCTGTGACTTTGTCATACACAATCTGAAAAAATATACAGTGTAACAGAAAAAAAATACAAATTTGTTAATCGATTTGACAGGCAAAGCACTTCAATGCAGCATTCAGGATGATGATTAACCCAACTTCATGATAATTGCTTTAAACTTCCATCCAGAATAGTAAGCTATTAACCATGGGCCAAATTCACTTAACTTAGTGAATTTACCTCAGAAATACATTTGACCTTATCTAGTTCATATAAAGAAATTCTACCTTAGAATCACAAGCGTAGGCTTGTGAGATCTGATTACCATCTGTAAATAAATTTGAAACCTGTCTTGCACAATGCCTGAGGAAAAAAAAAAATCAGTATTCATAATTTTCCCTGTGAAAAGTGGAAAAGATTGGACCCAGTTTAGCAAGTGGAACTTACTAAATTTAGATGTTTCTTATACTCCAGAAGTGCTGTTGATACTTCTCAAAATAAATGAGACAGTAGTTCTGCATCTCTTTAAAAATTACTAAGGTCTATAGTTTTAAAAATAGCCTTTAAATTACCTTAATATTGTGAGATCACACAGGGATTAAGTATGAAATGATAACGGTGTATTTTCTGAATTTAAAAAAAACCCAAACAATCTGGAGCAATAACAAGCCTAAACAGAATAAGCTGCACTCAGAACAGATTCCCATGCTTCAGTCTCCGCATTAATCAAAAACTGCTGAGTGAACTGCATGTAGGGTGATCAGATGTGAAGGAAAGCTCTCAGATAGTGCAGGCCTGAAAGGTAAGCTCTGTTTTTTACCACATTTAATCTAAAATTTGTATGGCTGGAAATGTTTTTTGCTATTTTAGTAGCAGTGCAAAAATGCTTTAAATTTTAATCTCTCTCTGCTGTTTAGAAAGGAAATGCAGTGGCATTATGGCACTTCAGGGGAAGAGGAATCTGGAACTGCCCTAAAAGGCGTTTACCGCCTTGGATTTCCATGGAATCTGAATGCAGGCTCTATCTCTGGCACTGCTGAGGAAAAGGAAAGTCAGGCTGAGCCCCTCTAGCTTGGATCTCTGTGGGCTGGACTTGCGAGCCCTCGCTGTGCTTCCACTTGCAATGGCAGGAATTCCACAGGGAGCATGGAATGGACAGGACACGAGGCAACCCTCACAGAAAGCACCAATGCGCAGGACACTGAGACAGGGGACTAACATTTCCTTTTCCACTTAGAAACCTTCAGAAATAATGGTTTGGAACGGCTGTCATGAAAGTTGCACCTGGCGCTTTTTGGCTTTGATGTTTACTGTGCCTATTTTGCCACATTTTATGTGAATTACAAACTCCACAGCTTCTCTTTCCCCCACCAAAACAAAAGTGAAATGATGAAAAAAATCTGAAAAACAAGGACAGGTACAGTAAGCATAATATAATTTAGAATAAATCTGTGATCTGATACTGAAGCAATGCTAATGTTACTAAAGAAAGCTGCCTTGTTTCTTTGCCAATATATTAAAGGTACCAGCTGTTGCTTTAAATCACCAAAAACTATATACATAAGCTGTAAATGCTAGGAAACTGGGGTAATGAACAACTTTCAATCTTTGGCCAAAAACAGGCTTTAATATTTGAGCAGTGACAGACCTTTGCAGTCTAGGGCAGGTGGTTTTCAAACGATCCCAGTATATGGTTTCTAAAATGACATTGCAAATTCAGCTGGAGTAAGGTACACACTACCACCAGGATGTAGGGAGAGAAGAAAGATCTGGAGAAGGTTGAATTAGGAAGTGGATAAAATAAATGCCACTTGCCAGAATTTGGGAAGTTAAATCCTGAAATGATTGTGCAGAGAGACTATTTGCCTGCCTTTTACACAGATAGATCAGATGGAGGTGAGTTATACACGGCCATGCAGCAAATCAGTGGGACAGTTAGGGCTGGAATTCAACTATTCCTGGCTCCAAAAAGAGAAAAACTGTTGACCTACAGGAGCCTAATGACATTTTAATCACAAATGAGGGACAGTTGCTTCTCCTTAGGTAGCCATGGCACAGTTCCTAGATTTGGTAATTAATCCAAGGTAGCTTTGATGCATGGTGCTGGAGGGAGCGGCTGTGGCTCCTGCTGCAGTTCCCCTCCTCCCCTTCCATCAGACTGGCTGGGGCTGCTCTGCCTTCATTTTCTCTTTACACTGTATTCATTTTTCTGTTCCTCCTCTTCTTCTTTATCACCATTTTTTAATGCAATATAACATTAATCACTGTGAATGCCACAAATTCAAAAATGCAAACACAGAAACAAGAGAAAAAAGAGGAGTTGCTTGCTAAAAGCAGCTCCAAAACCTTTGCCGTAGCTCATTTTATTGTCAGCCCTCCTGGACTTTCACATCTTCACTCTCACACACATGAGTAAAAATCAAACATAAAAAGCACTTTTGCAAGGTTGATAATTTGCTGTAGGCAGTCATAAGCAATAGAGCTACAAAACGAAAATCAAAAATACCCAAGAGAAGCACATTTCAGATTTTTCTCAGTCTGGAACAAAGAAAGAAATTAATATACAGCTTCCTTCCAGCCATTTGGCTTTAATAAAAACTTCTGAACTCATAAAAAAGGCTAGTACATTTCTGTACACAGTGTTTTGGACAGCAACTAACTTAAGAGACAGCTGACTTATATTTTTAGTACTTTTTCTTCCCTGGGGCGGCTTCTGCCTCAGTCTACCAGCCTTGGACAGAAACTGCATCCAGAATGACATCACATATGGAGGAGCAGAGCTGCTAAAGCACAGACATCAGGTTGGAAAGGGCCAAGTTCAATGGAACCATATGTCCCCATTGTGATTAGCACTTCCCAGAGAAAAAGATTGAGCATCTGGGAATAAGGCTCTAAATTTTGATTAAGGACATAAAAGTTTTCATGGAATTTCTTTTAACAGCAGTGGAATACTAGTTAGCCACAATTAAATCTCCTTCCAGTGACTACTGACTGACTGCAGACAGGATTTTGGATTTCCTTGCATTCAAATAGATCTAAGAATGATTAGAAATGTAATTGTCTTCCAGTGTTGCTGGCTGGTTCTTATCTGTTGTCCATTTTGGATACCTTACAATGAATGTTATGATATAATCGTATTATGTTTTTCTGCTTTAAATATCTTTCAAATGTAAAGGAATTTCTTTAGACAGATTAATTAGACTTATTCCACTCCAATTGAAATAAAAAGAAGGAAAGAACAAAAATATAAAGCCTAGCTCCTTGTTATTCCACTGCAGTACTGTAGGGAGGGAAATTTGTCTCAGCTGAGAGCAGCAATACTACTCAGGGAGCCTTCTTACAGAATGCTGGAAGTCATCAGTGTAAGAAGGCAACTTTTGTAATTAACAGATATGGGGAAAGAGAAATATTAGAACTCCAGGACTGGGAAACTAGGAGATAAGCACTCAGACTCTGCTGACTAACTCAAGCTTCATCATATCTTATCTATGAAACAGGGTGGAGTGGTAATATTTTCCATGCCTTCTACTTTACAGCCTGCTGAAAGAGCATTTGTAAATTGCTTTGAGATCTTTAGGAGATTTGTTACATGTAATAATTACAATCTACAATCCCACCTACTGTTTCAATCTCATCTGTCCTTACAAATGAACGCAGTTTATGCCACTTCCCATTCTGCCGTAAATGCTTCTCCATACAAACGTTTCCTTTCGCCCCAGAGGCATGAGCACTTCAGTGGTGTGTGAAATAATTATATATAATTGTGAACTGATGGCTTTTTAGCATGAAGAGAACCTGGCTATTTATTCTTGCGTTATCATTTAGGACAGTGACAACCAATTTTCAAACGTTAATTTGAATAATGGCATCCATTCAATTAATACTTTTCATGCTATTGTGCAAATCTGCATTCAGAACTGACTGGATTACGGTACAATGATGCTTGGTGTCATTTGGCTAATGTGTAACTGTGGTTAGGGTGTAAGACAGAGCACCGTGAAAAATCTAACTGCTTTCCTGAAGAGAAACATAAAATACACTGTTTCTCTTCTGAGAAGGATGCAAAGCAGACAGTTGTCCCCATTTGTGGTTCAGCTTATGATACATTCCATTTCTTGATTGTACTCATTGCAACAGCTCTAAAAATGTTGTATTGTTATTTTATTTCAAGAGTGGGCAAAGCAAATCAAACAAGCTGCACCAGTGTGGGTTGGGGTGACCTGCTGGGAAGCAGCTCTGCGGAGAAGGACCTGGGGTCCTGTGTCCATGAGCCAGCAGAGAGTTCTTGTGGCCAAGAAGGGATCCCGGGGTACTTTAGGCAAAGCACTGACAGCAGGTTGAGGGAGGTGACCCTGCTTCTCTACTCAGCCCTAGTGGGGCACATCTGGAGTGCTGCGTTCAATTCTGGGCTTACCAGATCAAGAAAAACAGGGAACCACTGGAGTGAGTCCAGTGAAGGGCAGTGGAGATGGTGAGGGGACTGGAGTATCTCTCTTATGAGGAAAAACTGAGTGAGCTGGGCCTGCTCACCCTGGAAAAGAGACAACTGAGAGGAGACCTCATTTATGTCTGTCAGTGTCTGAAGGAAGAGGTCAGAGGATGTGCCAGGCTCTGCTCCGTGGGGCCCAGCAATGGGACAAAAAGCAATGGAGAAAGTGATGCCCAGGATGTTCCACCTGAACGTGAAGAAGAGCTTTCCTGTGCAGTGTCTGAGCACTGAACAGATTGTCCAGAGAGGCTGCGGTGTCTCCCTCCCCGGAAAGACTCCGGAACCATCTGGACAGTCCTGTGTCATGTGCTCTGGGATGGCCCTGCTGGAGCAGGGAGATGGGACCAGATGACCACTCTGGCCCCTTCCAGCCTGACCCATTTTGGGATTCTGTGAAATATGAAATGCTGGAAGAAAGTGAACAGTACTCACAAGTTCGTTGTAAGTAGGGTCAGAGCCTTTTGGAGCTGTTCTTGTTTTCCTTCGACTGACCTCATAAGGATCTGGCAGAAGATAAAATTCAGCGTGTGCACTTGGGGCAGAGCCATCTGAGAGGCGCTGGAAAAACAAGGTCATAAATATGAATGCCCACGTTCTAGCAAAGAAAACAAATAAAATGTTCCAAATGAAATCTGGATTTTTAGCAGACACAGAAACATGATACATTCTCACTATTCTCTGGGCTAAATTGGAGTGCTAGTGGAATAGCAAGAATTATTAGAATTCAGCTTAAAATGGAATCAGGAAAATAAAAATTAAGTAATACAAAGATCAGGTATAATTGTCTATCTTTAATATTTTACATTCTGATGGAAAAACCCTCAAGCCCCAATCTACTCTAACTCATTGTAATCTGATTCAAAGTCCAGTCCTTTCACTTTCCAGAGCAATACATAGAAACTGTATTTTAGACAGCAAGCTTCTATTGATTTTAACCCCTAAGTATCAGTGCTGATACTGGGGAGAACTGATTGTTTCTAAGGGTGTTTCATAAAACATATTACTATAGAAGAGCCAGGAGCATTTCCTGCAGCAATGTGGGCAGAACAGGATTCTTATAACAGCCTTTCCGATCTCGCCTGTCACACAGCTGCAATCACTCTTCAATTTTCCAGTTCAGGTTACTGAGTGATATTCCAGATATTCCATCTTACATGGTAGCAACTCCAGATCAATCTATTAACCAGACTCAGTCATAAGCCAGTGCGGGTGGGTGGAGAATTTTTTGATAACTTCTCAGGAGCTGTAAAGTTATTCCTAAAGCAACGTTACAATTATGCAGAAAACACCTTGTATTATTTGAGGCTTCAAAAGAACACACAAGAAAGGCAATAATGAAAAGCTATGGATCAGGCATCCTGCCAGCACATGTCACTTAGTGCTTGGCTTATAATTAAGCAGAAATTCTTGCGTTGGTTAAACAGTATACAATCAGAAAGCACAAAATGGGGTGTACCAAAATATCAGTAATTTTAATCATATAATCAGCATTTTAGACAGGAAGATTACCTTCCAGCTCCCAGGCAATCCAGTGACAGGATGCAAATAAGAATACAGGCAAAAAGATTATAAAACATTTGGAACCAATGAACCCCGAGGATTACACAGGCACTTGCATTTATCTCTCCCATTGTAATTTTACACCTGGCTCAGAATGAAGTAATTTCTCAGATTTTGATTATTCACAGTATGTGTTTGGAAATATGGGGCTTTCTACAGCATTATCAACAACACATCCCTGGGACAGAAGAAACTGCTGTCTCCTAGCAATAAATAACTTCTCTATTGGGATGGAAAATAGTGCTTGTGTGTATGAACAAGCAGTTCTTGCACAACAAAGCCCTGTTTTTTGTTATCTGAAATAATCCTTCAAGGCAAATGATGTGGTCAACTGCAAAGCTCGTTACTGCTATCATTAACACCATACAGCATCAAAGGATGCCTCACTCAGACCATTGCATATTGTCAGCACTATGGGAGTGATTAATATTACTATTGCTAAGTTCCCCAAAGTACATCTGATTTAAAATACTCATGGGATTTAGATAGATGGGATTAAATGGCCAACATAAGAGACATTAAAGGGCAGTGGAACTAATGAACTAATGGGTGTTTTCCTAGGATAGGGAGCCACATTGCTAATGCAGGATTTATAATTTACACTGTCCATTTGAAAGCCCATCTCGGTTGATCTAGGACTGTACTAAAACTTCAGCTGAGGATTACTAGCAACAGTAAACTGAGCATCTCTTAAAAATCAGGAGGGAGAATGAAATGCAGGTTTAAATACCAGTCCAAGCAACCAGGATCTTAAGTGTAATCACACTTGTCCCTTCTCAATGAATAGGTAAACATCACTGCAACTTGAAGGTCAACTGATCTTAGTTGTTTCAGACAAAGAAAGGAACCAGGTTGAGGTGACAGGCTACAGAGGTAATGTGGCTGCATCTGTCCCATCCTGCTGCCCCTCTGAGCTGCCCAGACAGGACAGGGAGTTGTCACAAGTGCTGTGCCTCCTGAGCTCCTCAGGCAGCAAAGGCACAGATCATGGAGCATTATCTGAATTGGAAACAGGCTCAGCCTGGCACTCACCTGCCAGGGGAAGAATCCAAGCTGATTGCTGTGTGATTGTTTAACAGGACCTGGGTGTCCAGAAGCAGATGTGATTACTGAAAAGAAGTCAGGTGAAACTGTCACTGTGCCCTTGAGCGGCTCTTTGTCATGCTACCTTTCCTTCAGCCAACTAACCTTCCTCTGTCAGCTGACTCCTCCCAAAATCTGGGGAAGGCACTTTGCAGCAGTGTTTTGGCCGTATGAAATGCACTAAAAACTACCTCCTCACTATCCCTTTGAATGTAGCTAAGTATGTGTTGAAAGAGGCGAGTGGGAGGAAAGGGTCAAGAGAGAAAATTAAAAAAGAGAATATTTTAGCAATTCAGATGGGAAAACTCAAGGGCAGAGCAGTTGCTCTGGGATATTTCAGAACTAAAATAAAGCCACTTTTCATGAATAGTAGCAATCAGCAGTCAGACTGCTAGAGGTAATTCGATGTGCAGCCACCTGAATTCCAAGTAGACACTGTTGTTCTGATTGTTGGGTTTTTCTCCCCCACTTAACAGGTGACATTTTCCCCCTTCATCTTCCCTTGCTGAGGAAAGGCAAACAGGCCACTCCAAATCCCACTGTTGTCCCAATTCTCCATCTGCAGTGGCACTGTTATGCCATCAATCAGAAAAGCTTCAACTGAGCACTCTTCCAGCCAGATCACATGTTCCACTTCCGAGCTGCCCTCCCCTGACTCCTGACATGACACAATCCATCTAATGAAGGACTCCGCCTGTGAGAAAGACTCAGTCCCACCATGCACTAATAATTCAAAAGTACAGATGAAGAGCAGGTATAAACCAGCCCAGCCTTACACTAGCAGAATGTGGTGAGCTTGTATGATGAGTTTATGCTGATTTCTCTTTTGATTGGAACAAGAGCTGAATTATTTTTCTGGTGAAGAGCCTCCTTCACCATAGGATTTCTTGAGGCAAGACTTGCGATGGAAAGAGTTGTGCTTTGCTAGACACTTCCTAGCAGGAACAAGGAGTGATCATGGCAGCTTGACTGTAATAGTGCAAAACCAAGAGTGCAATTAACATGGCAGAAATATCTTTTAAAATGATAACTAGCTGGAACTTGAAGTAAACTGCTTTATTAAGACAACTGACGTAACAGGCAAACCTCCCCCATGTTTTGGGCAAAGAAGTCCTTTCCACAGCTTTCATACCTGAGTTGAGCATTAAAATCAAGGAGAATGGAGAATAAAAGAAAAATGGAGGAAACATCAGAAATATTTTTCTTACTAAAGATTATGACTTCTGTCATATTACAGTATCACATTTAGTAAGCAAAAGCCCTGCGTTGTCCTTTCACTTCTAACTCACTTCTAACTGCACTGTCTTAAGTATAAATTTATGTAAACATGAGGAATACCTGATCAAAACCGCAGAATTCCAGAATGGCTCAGGCTGGAAGGGACCACAGTGGTCATCTGGTCCCACATCCGTACTCAAGCAAGGTCATCCCAGAGCACAGGGCACAGGATTGCATCCAGATGGTTCTGGAATATCTCCAGTGAGGGAGACTCCACAGCCTCTCTGGGCAATCTGTTCCAGTGTGGGGTCACCCACACAGTAAAGAAATTCTTCCTCATATTCAGGTGGAATTTCTCTCTTTGCACCAAAGAATATCTGTTCTGCTATCTGGTATCTGAGTTCATTATAAAAAGAGAGTAAGATTTCTAGCAGGCTTATGAGTAGTTCTGAAATCCAGTCACCCCCCTTTTTGCTATTATTAAAGGATAAAAAAATCACTGATTTTTGTCCATAGTCCAGGCCAGAAGGAAAATCAAAGGGTGCCTTGGGAATGCCATTTTGCACTTTACGCTGCAAAACCTTTATAGCTTGAATGCACTTGTGCTCAAGCAAACAGAAAAAAACCTAAAGTTTTAGATTGAATTCTATTCGTGTTTAATTCTGTAGTCATTTCATTAACCCAAAAATAAAGGATTTTTACTTCCTTCATAAGAAGTTACTCCCAATTTAAATTACTGTCTTAAATCTTTTATTGTGTGCATGCTTGCAAATAAATCCAAGCTATAAAAATCTGTAAGGCTGTAAAGGTATAAAACCAAGCTCCCAACAGAAATTCCATAGGTTTCCTTGATATGCCTAGGGACAGGAAAAAAAAAATAAAACCCACAAAAAAACTCCAGTTATTTAGATCTGCCAATAAAAAACCTTCACTTTAGAAGCTGACTCACATTGAATTTCGAAAATGACTGTATTTGCTTTCTTCAAGTACAACCAAGTGATGACTGAACTGTTTTCTCAGAGAATGACCAGCCTACTTGACCTTGATAATGACAGATGTTTTTAAGGGAATCAGTTACAAATGCCTGCATATGTGTTAAAAAAGAAATTCATTCTGGAAATGTTATTTTCTTCTAAAGTTAGGCAGAAGGTGATAAAAATATTTAAGAATGAGGGGGAATGAGGGAGAGAAAATAATACTCTGGATTTACTTCTTTCCTCATCTCTAACTCAATACTGAAAATCTAAAATACACAGCCTGTATCTGTTATGACTGTGTTCCGTTTTCCACTCCAGTTTTATTTTCCAAAACCAAAAGAAATTGATATTTGCTTACAGAAACACACAGAGATAGGTTAAGTCCTCTGTAATTTAATTTTAAATATAGTAGTTGTAGTTGGGAAATAATAGATGTAATTCAATTAATTTTTCCAGAAGAAATATGTTATCCTAATGACTTTTCTCCCCTGATCATTACTAATGATCCAAAACTCTCCTAACACACGGATTCTTTGTTAGCATTACTGTAGGCATAACTACTTTAGAATTTGCCATATATTCAACTATTTAGTGATTTAGAATCTGATATGAATATTGGGTCATACTCATATGAATTTTAAGGAAAATGTTATGATTTTTAAAATTTGTATTTTAAGGATAATTTATTATAAAACTTCTTAAAACTCACATCTTCCTAAATGACATAAAATTTTCTTTTTAGGTGATTTTTGCCTCAAATTTAAATCATGTCATCAGTTTCTGTGTTACTGTTAGACATGCAGATCATCTTTTGTCCTAGAGTGGAACAGATTGATGGCTCCTGAACATTTGATAGTTCCAGCTGCTGTTCTCTTTTTCCCATTTTTCATTTTCAAAAATCTTGACAGTAAAAACTAATGATTAACCACCTTGTATTAACTAATGACACCTTCTCTCCTCTATAAATAACTACTTTTCTTCCCCAAAAAATTAATTTCCTCAACGTTTTTAAATCTCAGTTTCTTTCCTCATTTTCTTCAATGAAATATATATATACACATATATACATATATATATATACACACACACCCCCCATACATATATATATATATCTATATATATATATATCCAGGCTTTAGAAAGTCTCCTATTTCAGCTACTGCCCCCAAATAAAAATAATTTACTTTGTCCAGTAGTTCTCTTAATATTCCTGTCTTTTACCTTCCTTGTGTTCTCTTACAAACACTGGTGAGAATTTATTTACATAGTGAAGAAGGGACTACAAAATATTTCTTAATTTTTAATATCAAGATAGCCATACACCTTTCAAAATCAAATCACTATAGTAAGTGATTAGGAAAAACCTTCAGTAAAACAAAATGTCTATATATTATGCGTAGACATTATGTGGATTTGATTATTATCCAATAAAGGAGGATTAGAAAAAAATCCACAGAAGAAATCATCCTTGCACTGCAGTAACCTTTGTAAATTCCTGGCTGCCTCCAGACTAAATTAAAACTGGTAAGAAAGTGCTGTCTTTCACTTCCTCTGAGTGCCTGTGTAACTTAGCAGAGGAAGGCTAAACCCTGTCTTTCAAAGCTGCAGCTTAATTAGCAAATGCAGCCTCTGCCTTAGGGAAAAAAGGACATCCTCTGTGCTACTTCTAAGCTTAAAGATCTGAAAGATTAGTATTACAAAGCAAGAGGTTCCTTCAAAAGCAGAATCGGGAAAAATGGGATCGCTGTGTGAACGAGTGGTTGTGTTGGTCCTTCCCAAATCCTAACATGGTGTCAAAGACCCTTCCTCGTTCTTCCCTTGAGCCCTGCATATCCCAAAGCATGAATCTATTCTATTCTGCTACTAAGCTTTCCATTTTCCTCTTAGAAAACATCCTCAAATTGCTTCAAAGAAAATTAACAGTAAAATCACATTTGCAGTAATTAAATAATAATTACAAAAGAAGATAATTCACTCTATCACTGTGGTGCACCCTGCACTGTCTGCTCTTGGCAAGACAAAACAGGAAAGGAACTGGCCAAAAGTGATTGCACAAATATGGTATTTTTTTTCCCCAAACAACCATTTTTTTCACCTAAAATTTGAAAATATTTAACTGCTTCCCTTCAACAGCACTTTTATTGTATTACATTTTCTGATCCAAACTTTTTGGAGACATCTGAGTATTTACATTAAGACAGAAGACACATAGAGAGAGGCTGAGGATATGGAGGTTAGCGCCAAGGAAGAAATTAAGTTTATCTCAAGTTAATTCAGGGAAATAAAAATATTTTGCTGTCAGGGAAATTCTGGAAAGCATTTTTTGAGCAGGCATTTTCCACCTTTCAGAAATCTGGCAGTGTCTGTGGAGCAAGCCTCCAGATGGCTTTGTCATTTTCCATGCTAAAAATGCAAAGATGCTCTATCCATGTTATTGATTTGAATATCCAAATATAACTTATGTCCAATACCTTCAGCATCCTCATCAACCTGCGTGCAGCAGAGTGGCCAGGACTGGAGCAGCCTGGATGTAACAGCTGGCTGTGCAGCACTCCTGAGGGGGACAACTGTGCTGCCAAAAACAAGGCCAGAGCTGTCCTGAGACACAAAATCTCTACAGAGTGAATAAAAAACCAGCCCTTTCCAAGGTGTCCTGACTGTCAGACAGAAAGAAAATTAACCCTGTCAAGGAGGGAGACCAAGACATTCATCCCACAATATTGTGGACACGTCCTGGCTTGGCTTGGCTAATTTGCCCCCACAATGGCCCCAGCTGAGACAGATACTGCTGCTTCGTGTCACCACAAGGGACAAAAGGTGTGTATGGAGCTGGAAATAGGACTTTAGGGGAAAATGGACCATTCTGGAGTGGTCACTAGAGGTCAGGCAGAATAATTCCTGGTATCTAAAACAGCTGTGATCAGGCACCTGATCCATCACAACGACATGGAAGTGTGATTCCAGCACATCACATATGTAAGCATCTTAGCTTCAAACTGATCCCAAGGCACAGGGACAGTGGGATTTTCAACATGAACAGGAATTATTTGTAAATATTTTTAAAAACAAATCTGTTTGATTTTTTTTTTTTTTTTTTTTTAAGAGACAGTTCTGGAAAACAGACTGGATCCCAAAAGACTCAGGGCTTTCTAAGAATTATGCAAAATGCTTCTGATCTGCTTCAGTCATTTAAGAGGAAAGCCCATCTATCTCTGCTTAAATGAAGTAAACAAAATGAAAGCTGGCCTAGGATACACAGAAGGTCACAAGGGTTTCTCTCCCAAGCTTTTATTTCTATGGAGCTCTGAAACTAGAAAGCTGAAGAAATACACTGAGATGTATCCCTAATGCCCTGTTTAAAAAGAATAATTTATTGTCCTGATAATCCAGAAGGAGTTGTGTATCAGGACAGATACAGTCCCAAATGGAATGGGGAAGAGTCTGTACCACCACGGGACTGTGTCATGTAAAACAGGCTCCTGCCTTTTACAGACCATGGGCAGCAAGCAAAGAGGACTAGAATTTAGCTCCAGCAAGCAATGACACAACTTTGTGTGTCTTTATTACTGTTTCTGAACAAGCAACAAAGAAAAAGACATCATAGAATGGGTTGTGTCTGTACCCAACCCACTCAGAGCTTAATTCCAGCTCCTGAGCTCTGACTAACCTCTGACCCTTTACCAATGCTCACGACTTGATTACTGTGTGCTCCACAGAGCACCATGTGGGGACTAAAAAGTTACCAAGGCTGAAAAAATAATATAAAACAGAAGTGTGGATGTATTGGACAAATGTACAATTCCCAATAAAAGGTTTGAGCGACAATCACATAGAAGTTTTTCTTCTCCTAAAGGTAACATGTTCTAGATTTCTGAACCACATGCTGCATTACTATCTTGAGGTCAATTAACTCCACTGGGTTTTATTTTTGCATCGATGAGAGAAATCAAGGTTCAGTCATGCTTTAAAACTACATTATCCTGTGGATAAGCAAAGTTGTGCAGGGTGTAGAATGCAGAGAGTAGATTTCATGAACAAGTCTCTGAAGCTTTTATTTCAGAATTACTACCAAGCCGATAAAGAAACTAAATTCCATTGCTTTCAACCCTGTATTATTGTTGTGCTTGGAACACTTAATTTTCAGATGAATACTTAGTCACAGAGTTTATCACACAGGGTGAGATAAGAATGATCTTGTTTTTGCCCTAAGAAACATAGATCCCAGAGTTTCTTCTTTTGAAAAAAGTGCAGAGGAGAAGAAATACTTAAGACAAATCCCCATTTCACTTTCCTTTTGAAATCCCTCAGGATTAAGAGCCTTTCTGCTTGTTAGAGGGCATGAAAGAAAATTAGCCTTTGAGAAAAGAAACACAAGCAAAAGCTGTTGTTCTGTTTCTATCTTTTTGTCGCATACATATTCTTTTCTCTCTTTGCCTGGGCCCAGATAGTAAGTGAATATAAAATTGTGTAAAGAAACAGTGAGACTGTGATCTGTGTCTTCATTCTGCATGATTTTTCTTCTCAATCTCATAATTAGTTACAAAAGTCTGTATATGATTATTTTTAATTTCTCCAACTGTACAATCTTCCCTGCACTTTTCTTTCAATTATTCTACAGCTTGCCATGTCCCTGTGTAAGAAAGTATTTCATTACATGAGGCATGCAATTTCTGCTCCTTAATTAGCTCTCATTACTTCTACTTACACTCTTGCTCAATGCTCTAAATAATTCCTCTTGAACCTTGCTGTCTATTCCCTTAAATATTTGCACAATTGACTCATGTCCTTGTTAGTCTGTTCTTAAATAAGTTTTAGTAACAATAAATCACTCCTGAAGAATCAATCACTCCCAAGCAACCCTACTGAGAACTGTTCTTTGAACGTGTATTCTAGTTAAAAAAACATCCTGAGAGAAATAGTTTACTATCAAAGCCTTATGAAGATGAACTGCTTCATTTCTGCACCATGACACCAGGATCTGGCCTTTCTCATTGGCATCTCGGGTAGCAACCTCATGTCTCACCATGTGCTTGTTTTATCTTCACATTACTGTGGGATATAGATCTCTGCCTCCAGGAGGAAATATATTTCATTTGTCCAAGCTGGTTGTAGGGTTCTGGAAATTACTTTCATTCTCTTGATCTTGCTCTGTCTGCACCATTATTTTTAATGTTTTCTTCATTTGTAACCAGTGGCAAATTTAATTTTTGTTCACCTTCATCTCCCAGATCACTCATATCACTATTTGTTGTCGGTTTTCTTTTTTTTCTTATTCAACACATATCAACTATGTAGGGAATTACTTATTTAAAAATGAGCAGTTAGAATTTAGAGCGGAGGCAGTACTGTGACTGTGACAGATTAAAGGGTTTAACAAGAAATAATAACACAACTTTCTGTACAACATATTTGTCAAACACCTTTCATAACAAATATATTCGAATGCCACAGTAATCCCTGTGCCACAAGAACAGACCTCATCTCTTTCCAATTTAAACTACTGCTGAGTTGTAGTACCCTTTGTTTAGGGGTGTTCAGCTAATTTTCAGTCTAAAGGAGAACAAAGCTTATCTGAGGTAATTTCCTTTCACTTTTAAAGTAAAAGTATTTTCTATGAATATAAAATTAAATCAAAATTCTTTATAAGCTAGAGTTAGTACAAGAGCTTTCTTCCCATGGCTTTTTATTATGTTTTCCTGTGCCAGTCTAAGGAGAACTTAATCTGAATGTGTTATCTCCTTCCATCAGCCAAGCTACTGATTTAATTCTGTCACTGATACTCTCTGGATAACTTTGTTCAGCTCAGAGTGATTTTTTTTTCCACTTGTTTTCCATCCCTGCCTTGCCTACCTGCGCACCTCCATTCCAGTCCCTGTTGGCCGATCCATGGGCTGCAGTAATGAAAGCAGTACACATTCATAATATTCTGATAGGATAATGTGGCTTTTTATTTAACTGGCAGGCACTGCGTTGTTGGCAGGAAGTATACATTTGCCATTTAAATCTATATAATGGCAGCCATAAAGTGTAAAAGTTAGTGAGCCCATGAGAGGAGCAATGGGAGCCAACTAAGACTGAACAAAGATCCCCAACATTTTCCCAGCTCAAGCTGAGACAAAACCCAACACAGGCAGCAGACCATCTACCTGCACTCTAGTGGGAACATCCCTATAGTCCTGCCCTGAAGGCTTAGATTTCATCCCTTTGAATGTGGGAAAGATTGGCTCCCACCTTTATTCCCAACACATTTAAACCATCGCATCTCACAAACATTTTTGGAAGCAATTTGTACTTGGATGGCTTAGAACACGAAATGGAAAGAGGCTGGATGTCTGTGTAAGCCTAAAGCTGATTACTAATTCGTCACCCACATATCAGCTATCCCAGAATCATTAATCACCAGGAGGGGTACATGACAGCTTCAGAGCTTTTATAAAAGGAAAGCTGGAAGTACTTTTGCAAAGAACTGTAGGAGTTTATTTTTCTTCCAGCAAAATTTCCCCCTGTAAAATTGGTTCTAAATTCATGACCCACACACGCTTTCCTGAATTCCAGTAACATTTTGCTGGCATGAGGTTCAGGATAACTTGGCTTTGTTTCTTCTCCCCCCTACCCCTGAGGAGTTACCCTGTCCACAAGAAGTAATGGGCAAAAATGTTTACCAGTGAGGATTGAAAGTTTAGCTGCTTATCTAGGAAAACAGGGCATGCCTGAAGTCCTGGCAAAGAAGACATCAGAAAAAGCAGGCTTCCTCCCGAGCCAATGCTGAAGCACTGTTCCCGTTGCTTGTCCATGAAGCAGGCAAGGAAATATGTTAGAAACCCTTTTCTGATTGTCAGCAATGGCTATTCCTGCTGCCTCTGGTATGTTTTTGAGTGAGCAAGCCCAGCAGTTCAGCAGTATGTAGCCTGGCTGTTTCTGGCTGTGTGCGAACTAAAGCAGCCCACGGCTGACCCCATGTGAGACCTGGCAGGGTCTTGAGAACCTCCTTCTCTGTGTTGGCTAATACAAGTGAACAGAACTGGATTTGAACATTTCAAGTTCAAAACCTACATGTCTTTCCACAAATCCATCCCCACATCTGCACTGATCTATAAGCCTACATTTTTAGGGTAGAGTAGCACTCCCCCCGTGCTCCTGATGCTGCCTACTGCTGCTTTTCTGGGTATTGTGCTGCCACAACTGGACTATTCTCGTTCTTAGGTAACAAATCCCTTCAGATGCCAAAACAAACCTCCCCTTGGGCTCCTTTGTATTCCTCCTAAGACCACTCAGAACACTTTTGCAGGTACTGTGCAATCATTTCTATAGACCGAGCCTGCCCTGTCTCACCCCTCCATCTTCCACATCCTCTGTGACTCCAGAGGCAAACTCTCCAGGTCTCTATGCTTTTCAGCCCTACACAAATGTTTTCCTTCTACCCCAGCTCCACTTTATTAAAGCAATATTGCCTGTAGTCCCTATGTATAAAGTGCCTGGTGTGACACTGTCTGCATTTGAGAGGAGTGAGCAATGCCCCAAGAGGCTGACTTCAAGTTATGTAATATACACGTTTGGAAAATTGCATTTTATTGGCGTCATAGTTTTTATATATTGGAAAATTGGATTTAAAGTTATTCTCCTCAGCAGTAATGGTGATGCCATTCAAATCATAAGTAGAAGCAGTGAGCCACCTGACTTACAGAATCTCAGGATTCAAAGGAAACTATGAATTGCTAAGGGAAACCTTGAGACTGAAACATTTTTAGTATCTTATAAATATCTGTTTAACAGAACTTGTCTTCATTGTGCACCCACAGCCTTAAACTGTAGGCAAACATTACCAACCAGTCTTAACATCTCTGTGTTCAAACAGTTTCCTTGGCTGCAAGTATTTTCTTAGTGAAAAAATACAGCCTTTTCTTTACAGAAGGTTCAATTAGATTAATGGTCCTTTCCAGTCACAAAATCCATAAGGCTGTTCTCTGTTGCTTGTCTTTGCAGAATTTTTGATAGAGTTTTCTTCAAGCAGGACTGGCTTTTTAACACGTGACTGAGATGTTGCAGTGGTGAGGGGGAGGACACTGCAGGATGATGGAGCTGTACATCTGCAGCACATCTGGCACATGTGGATGCATCAGATCCAAATGGCCTGCACTGTGGAGCCCATGCATATTAGACATATTAGACAATCCTCTGCTAGCTCTGCACCACACCAGTGCCCTCTCCACTGCTACAGCACTTTTTCTCTATGACATCCCACAAGAATAGGGAAATTTCCTTCAGGAAAAATTCCTGTGAAGTTGTAGCACTGCAGTCTCTCGGCTTCCTCCTTTAAAGAACCAGTGTGACACTTGACAGTGGCTATAAACAACACCAGCTCCTTAGGGAGTCTCTTGGGCATTGTATATCAATATAGGATTCGCACAGCATGATCTAGAGCTCTTATTAAAACCCCTAGAAGTAAATCCACACAAACACTGAATCAAATTTATTTACATGGATCAGAAGTGTCTATCACAAATTCCTGTCAGCTCTGTGAAGCTACATTTGGGATTAATTTGGCCTACTACAATTATTTTCACATCTGAACACATCATAAAGTCTCTTTATAGAGATAAATTAAATAGGGAAGAGCAGAAAAAAATATTTACTATAAATTATGAAATAAAACAAGATAGCAAAGTAATCTCCACACAGATGAACCACTAAAACATAATTAGTGAGACTCTGCAAAAGACTGAATATACCTGAAATAGCTTTACCATGTCTTGAATAAGATATGATCTGGGCATACTTTTAAAATCCCTGTTCAGCTCAACCAAAAAAAAGAAGAGGAAAGGAAAGGAAAAAGAAAAGAGAGCACATCAGAAAGACTGACATATGACTGGGAAGCTGAGAAGATTACTAATGGGATAAAGAACCTTCCTATTATAGGTTACAGTCTGAAGGCAGACCAGTATCACAGTACCCTGAAGCACAACTCTTTCATATTTCAGGTCAGATGGCAACGGATGGATGTCCAGGTAGAAGGAAGGAATTGGAAGCCCTGGATTTAAAACCCTGATTGCCTAAGTTAGGCTGCCAAAACAATGACCTTATTTTCAAGTCATGAATCATTGTTAGTCTTGCTGCATGGGACTCCGACCATTTCTCTGCAAACTCACTAAAATGGATTTGATTTAAGCTACCAACTTTCAAAAGCAACACACTAACTTCAGTTAGTTGTGCTGTCCCTTTCCATAATGAACTGAAACGAACCCTGGATTTTATGTTTGCACTACACAGCTATCTATGTTGAAATTTACTTTCATTTAATTAAACTGCGGGAACTTCCTAAGAACACAGTCAGGAGCCTACACACTTAAAATGATGGAAACAAGGAGAAAGACTAATTCCAACACCTGTAACTGTTTGTGTGCATCTCCCCATCACCTGCTTGAGCTCTCAATGACATCATCAGCATGGCGATCACTTAAATATGTCCCCCCACCAATCAGAACTTTATCAGAAGATAATCAAAGTCACTTAGATTTAAAAAGCTCAACAGAAAAAACAAAGAGGGTCTTGTGCTACATCCTGAAGGTAAAGTTTGTATAAACTGGGCCTGGCAGCAGAGGCTGATCTCACCTGTCAAAGTGGCACACAGGACGCAGAAAACGAGTCTCAGGACAGACATGTATTGAATGCTATAGACCACAATGGAGATGCTTGAATTGCAAATGAGAAGCCAGCGCGGCCAGCAGAGAACAATCAGAGCTATGTAAACACCATGCGTCTCATACCACTAATTAAACAATCAGCCTCGTTTTATTACTGGCTGGTGCTTTCATAAGCCCCTCAGTTTGGCCCCATTTAGGAAAAGGGATTGCAATCCAGTCTGGGATGGAGGTGGCATAGAGTATGCACTGAGAACCCACAACAGTTAATAAATGCTGCAATCCCTGAGCTGAACAAATAAAGGCTCTCTTGCCACAGCCATTACTTGAGACGTGAGCCATGGGAATTCAAGAGCACATCTAAGCACTGAATTCATTGCAGAGCAGCCAACACACTCCTCCAGTAAGAGATCACACACAGCCCCAGCTCCATCTCTGAAGTCACCCTCAGAGCCAATTCCACCTGCCTTGTGCTGCAGGAGCACTGCCAGCTTCCCCTCCCATAGCCTGGCTCCAGGAAAGCTCAACATTTACCTCTCAGCCTCCTGACAGTGTGTTACAAAGCTGAGCATCACGCCTCCAAATGACATTGCTCCTTAAAATACATCACTGCTCCCTCTGGTGAGCTCTTCCCTGATCATAGACAGTCATGCTGGCCTAGAAAGAAATGTCTGGATAATCAATCCACAGTGCCAGGCTGACATGCTGCAAAAAGTCATGCTGCTTCATGCTGCCTTATGTCTCACTGGTATCAAAATGTGTCAGCTGAGAGGACCAAAACAGTATCAAAATTGGTTTTCTCGGAAAAGCCATTGCCAGCCATTAAGGAAACCCAGTTTCTGCATCTGTCTCACACCTGTAACCATATTGAGAGAGCTCAAAGGAAAAAAAACCAATTGTTAAATCATGACAGAACAGCACTGTCATTACTTGGAGCTGAAATTAGTTATCCCAGGAAGGCCGTTTGAAGATTAATGCTTTCACAGTACTCTGCAAAGGCAAGAACTTACGAGTTAAGCATTCTGATAAAAATACTCACAATGTTCCTCATATGTTTCAGCATTACTGTCAGATGGGAGTTCTCGTAGGATATGACCAATTGTACTTCAGGCCTGTGACCAGTTGACTGAGGACCTAAAAAAGGGCAGACAGTTTGATTTTTTAGTTAACAGCTTAGAGCACGTAGACCTGTAAAATATTGAAATACACATTAACTAACATATAAGAACCAGGCTGCGTGCTTAAATCGGGGAGAAAACATGGATAAGGAATATGATGGAAGAAAGTGGTCTGACATGTAGTGCTCATTTTCTTTGCTGTTTGTTAACCAACAGTGAGATTTTTCTGTATGCTAATTGCCATCAATCTGAAATTCAGTGAGAAATTTATGCTTGAGTGACAAATAATTGGGGTGGTTTTTTTGGCAGTCAGTGATGACACTATTCACTATTGTTGCTGTTCTCCTGTCTGGTTAAAAACACTGATTTTTTTTCCAGTTCCCAAGAGGGAAAAAAAAAAAAAAAAGAAGGAAAAAAAAGGAAAAAAGAACAAGTTTCCTCACCAGTTCTAAAACAAGTTAGAGAAACAACATAATATATAAATTCTCCTTTCTTCATTCTGTAGTTGCCCTGTTCCAGGCTGGTTTTCATGCAACCCATTGCTTTCATAGATTTTTCTACTAAGATGCACTTAGAGAGTCTGATTCAATTCCCACTGAAAAAAACATTTTTCATTTTCCAAGCAAGAAGAATCAGTCTCGTAATGTGGAAGAAATGACTAAGCATATCCTATTCCCTCTTTCTGCTGGAGGCACTGAGCCAGCTGTCTTCACTGCCAAAAAGGTGTGTCCTGCAACTGGGTAAGTAATGCTGTTTACCTGCCCTGCAGAGACAGCAGAGAAACACAGCAGACAAAAGATGCCTTTCACCACAGCAAAGCAGGTAACGGTGACCACAGCTGCTCCTCAATATCTATCTGTCCTCCCTGAGGACAAATATCTGTCCCTCCTGGTGTTTCACCTGAGCAGGGGCTCAGGAGCTGGGCTTGAGCCACTTGGCACCACCTGGTCACCATCAAATACAGTCCACACACTGCCTGCGTGAAGTTGCCTGGTTTTACTTAGGCAAACAAAGCTTGATTTAATTACATCGAAGCTGTATTAAACCACTAATTTACTTGAAAAAGTAAGAACTCAGTCCTGCTAAGCTTGCAACAAAACCATTATGTCTCAGGAGCTGGGCTCTGCTCTCCCACTTCCCTGCTAGAGAAGTAGCTGAGTTTGAGACCTCTCTCCTTCCTGCATGCTGGGATCTGATACACCAGCCCTAAACCCACGGCAGGGTGACATAACACCACCAGACAAGAGAACACAGTGGTAATTCATTCTTTAAATAGAAACACATCTTGTGAGATGCAGAAGCAATGGGAAAGGATGATGAAAATGAAAGAACAGCCATCATGCACCAGGGTTATGCACTGACACAGGAGGCTTTTCAGGGAGTACCAGGGCTGTTCTCCTCAGTAGCAGGAGTCCCATGTGTCCCTTTCAGCCTCAGCACATGCCTGGCCACTCTGTGTTCCCCTCTTGCCCTCTCCTCCCCACCTGTGCCCCAGTGCTCTGACAGCTGGGGCTGTGGGAGCAAGAATTCCACTTCCCTCTGCTCAGCCTTTCCTCTGCTGTTCAGCAGACAAGGCGGCAGAGGGGACCTTATAATAAATAAGCCACAGTGAGTGAGTTTTTCTGAAGAAATCAAATGTGCAAGCTCTGGAGTGAAGAGAGACTGAAACAACTGCTAAGCAGACACAATGACAGTGGTGTCATGTACTACTGACAGCCATAGAGCCCGCGTAATTGCCATTTATCCTAAGGAAGGGAACTCAAACGAATTAGAAATAACGAAGTGTGTACATGCAACTGCCATAACAGAATTTTTCCAGGCAGCCTGGATACCAACACTACCGAGTTTATGATGTCTGGAAAGGATCCATCTCCAATTTCTCCCCTTTAGAGATTACAAAAATACATTTTTAATCACATCCTAATTAGAGAAGGGCCTGGAACACTCTTGAAGAATCGAAATCTCAGGAAGAAATCACTAATTTGGGTCTTAGAAGACCAAGTAGCAGTTCTTCATTTGTTATTCTCCCTCATGAACTTTGACAAACCACTTGGCAAGACTGTGCCTTATTTCATTTCTTGTGGTATGCAAATAGGAACAGGAGATGAAAACTCCATGAATCAGACGATGCCGAGTTTTTTTCAGGGTAAGAAAAATCCCACAAAATTCAGTTCCTCTTCTCTTCATGGAAAGCCACTTTACCATTCTTTTTAAGCTGTGAGTCCTTTTGCCTTGAATTAGCAATAGGAAATGTAGAATTCTAGACTATTACACATGGTGTAAGACAAGGGCAGTGGTGTTTTTACATAAGGGCACAATTCACTTGTGTGGCTCTTTTAATTTTGTGAATTGTAGTGAGTCACCACGAGTGGTTTAGCAAGAGCCACGGATTTCAGAGGCTAAATTACATCATTGGAATCCAGCTGATGACTGTGCCTTTCCTACCAGCACTACCAGTGCCTTTTTTAAAATTAATTTTTACAGAGTGATGCTTATATCCAATGAAGGAATTTCTCTGTGGGAGTTGGCTTTTTTTATTTTCCTTGAAAGTACGAAATGTAAACAAGTTTCTCAACCACCACCCCTCAAAAAAAAAAAAAAAGAAAAAAAGGAAAAAAAGAAAAAAAAAAGAAAATGTATTTCTAACTGAACATGCAAAATGGAGTTTGAAACACACACTACAGGCACAACTATTATTAAAATATTTGCTCTTACTATGTGATAAATTGAGTACTAATAAAAAAAACCCAAAAAAAGCAAGGGAAAGAAAAAATAACTGAGTGGAGGAAATCTGATAAATAGGGAAGAAACCTCTATTGCTTATATTTCATAAAAAACCCAGTTCCTGTTAGCAACACTCAACTGGTATATTTTCAGTTTTCCACACTCAGTGCTAAATCACAGCTTCTTTGCAGTCCAGGTGATTTTAGCTTCAAATGATAATCGAATACACATACAATAATTACTTCCAACCTATCCAGCCTGTGCAGATGGACATGAGCTCAGGCCCTGCATTTTTAGGAAGTGTCCAGCTCTTCTTGCAGCCCATTTTAGACAAGGACCCAGGGCTGGTCTGTTGTAGGTACAAGATGAAGTTGCTCTGACCACAGCTGAAGCAAAATTTCCCCCCAGGGATCAATTCTTCGCTCACTGGTGTCAAATGCAAAAGCTGTCAAATACCAAATGAAGACCCTGGAGCACTTGTAGTCTTTTCCTGTCTGATTTGCTCCTGTGTGTCCCAGCATTCCGAGCGGAGGTCAGCCACCAACCCTACTACAGCAAAACCCAAACACTGTGCCAGGTTATAATCTCTTATCAAGGAACATAAGCACGAGAAAACTGTGGGTCCTTTGGTCTTTTCACATGACCAAATTAAGGCAATTAGCATTCAGGTTTCTATTGAAGGTGAAATGATCTTCACAGTAGTCAAGTATGTAGTTCTTTGTTTTATCTAGATGGTCTTTTCTGGCATGCTGGAGAGCTACCAGCTCCGTATTCTGCCATTTGTGCAACATTTTCAGTAGCAGCATTTTCAAACAAGCTCTGCATTACACTGTGCACAACGGATGAGAAATATAAACAGCGAGGAAGATGCTGCTGACAAAATCAATAGGAAAACTATAATTTAATAATACATTGCGTTTCACACGTGGACTGCAAAGCAATGTGAAAAAGCTAATTAACTAAGTGTCAACACACTGCCATTAGAGAGTTCAGTATTATTCTGTATTCTGCACCCTCAGATTTTCCTTAGACCTTTCTTCTTGGTGACAGCTTGTTTTGACATCTGGCATCAAAGAGTACTGGAACCTGTTTGGTTTTCCAGGGCTGGGGTTGAACGCCCCAAGCCAACCATCTGCCTGCTTTAGTTACAGGCTCCAAAGTATCTGGCTTCATACAGTCAGCTCTAAGTACACTGACTGTCTCCGTGGTTTAGTCCTCCAAGCCAACCAGGGATGCTTTTGGGAAAAGCTGACTAAATCAGGAAGGCAACTTGTGGCAAAAGCTTTACATCAGGAGTGAGCAACTTCAGAAGTTCAAAACGCTATGAGACACGAGCAAGAGAACCTTGTTTTCCTCAGGGACTATTCATGAGGACTGTGGCTCTGCATGGAGAGAAATACTGTATTACAATCTTCCTAGAAAGTTTGGATCTCCCTTTAGAAGGACACAGAACCTGTTCCTCTACTGCACCTCAAGGACAGAACCCATACAGGCACATGGAGCACTAATTAAACATGCCAGAACTGGGGCTGGGCTGTACAATGTTGTAGTCCATAGTAGTGCCAAAACAGTCAGAACTATTAATATATTCAGGAGATATAAACTCCAGAGAAGAAAAAGAAATAAGTTTGATATAAAAATGTTTTTGATAGATTTTTTTTTCTTCTTTCCTTTTTTAAAGGGGCTTTAAAAAAGGCTGATTGTGAAATCACTCCTGATATCTGCTCTCACTGCCTGGTAGTGAGCCTGGTATAATGAAATGCTGATAACATTCAGGATAATTCAGAATTCACCCCACTGAGAATACTGATTCAGTATTCATGTCAAGTAAATTTAACACTGATTTCTAATCTCTCCATTGCTGGGAGCACAGTACAAATTCATAAATTTTAATTTTTATTTTACTTTAGTAAGTGTAATTACCTACAACATTTATAAATTAAAGCAGTGTAAGAGAAAGATGTTGGTTTGATCAAAATTCATAACCTGATCCTATTGGGCATGAATCTTATTTTATATTGATCTCAACCAAGAGACAAATGATTTTTTTGCTTGAGAGAAAAGTCACCATATCCATGGAAAGCTACAGCCCATATTAAACTTGAGTTATTTTTCAAAACAGACAAATATTAAGACTGTTATAACCTCAGAAAGCAATGAAATTTGTGGAGGTAAAATGTACTTTTTCTTCATGGCAATTACCTCTTTTCTGCAGGCTCACTGAACATAATTCCTCCCCAGACTGACTGTGGCTTTACTACAGAATTCACCTTCAAATCGAGAGTGTTTCTGGGCACCCTCAGCCAGCAAGAACCTCCAGGGCCACTCTGTTCTTCCCAGCAATTCCTTGTTTGCTCCCTGGCACCTTGACACGAGCAGACACCTCCTGCCTTAGCTGGCCTTGTGTCTTCCCTGGACGACAACAAGGTGCGGAACACCATGGAACAAAGATTTCAGTGAGCTCACTTGGACATGGCAGGAGCCTAACTCCAGACAAAGTGAAGAATAAACAAATATGTATGAAATGCATATGTTTCAATACATTTTTCATGTGGGCAATAAGCACATACATAGTGGATCTCCCTCTGGCAGTTGAGCTCCCCTGCTTCCACAGCTCACCACAAGTGGTGCAGCATCCAGAGCAACTCAGCCCATGATTCTTGTTCCCTGTTTTTACCAGGTCTAAACTCATTGTTTGGACCTTGTGTTCTATTGCTAGTCTGTCAACAAATGACGGTGATCAATTTTCTAGGTTAAAGACGGATGTTTTGGTTTGTGGTTTGGGTTTTGTTTGCTATTTTCCCCTGTGTTAAACAAAGGTTTGGCCCTAAGTCTAGAACTGAAGTGTCCAAACGTTAAAAGGCGGAGTTCTTGGAGAGGAAAAAACTAATCCTCCTGGAACTGCACTGCTTGAGGCCAGAGACAGATTCATCTTCCCTGACCATGTTGTGACCCTCACCTCCACTAACTACATAGTGAGGAGCAGATTGGGTTACCTGTCACACAGCTTTCATCAAACACCCACTAAACACATTTTTGTCTCTGTCCCTTCATTCTCTTCCTTGATTTTGCTGTCACTGACAACAAAAATAGATGGCTCATCCTTCAGACTATACTGGCTAGGGACACAACTGTAGGACTTAGGATGTTGCGAGTTATTTCTCAATTTTATTATAGATTCAGTTGATTGTGATTTTGTATAAAGGTTTTACACCCAGATTATCTGTAATTATTAGGCAGCTGAATATTAATGACATATCAAAATTATTCTGCTACTTTAACTGCCTTGTGCCTCAGCTGACTCTCACATCTGTATCTTTGTTTAAAGACACCCACAGAGAGATGCAGCCCACAGACCCAGACTACGTGTTCCTAACACTTAGGACATCTTTGCATTATCTCCTTGATCCTTTGTAAAGGTTAGAGCAACCATTAGTAATTTTCAATAGTCATAATGGGCTTAATATGATAATGGCATACCCTAATGAAATAAACTCTACACAGGGGGAATCTTCCAAAGGCTGAGAAGCCAGAATGGGATTTATTTTGTTCTGATGGATTAAAAAAAAATGGTCCCAGCAAAAGAGATAACGAAACCTCTGTCTGCAGAGGGATTAAATTAACTTAATGGACATGCAAACTAAATATGCAGAGATACAATCCTTTCTGAAATGTGGAAAACTGATGATCTTGGAAACTATCCTATCACTTGGAGCACATAACAACCAGCTGAACTTTTGTCGTGCAGAGTGCAGCTGCAGACTCTTTTATGAGGTTTTATTTTGCCTAAAAAACTGAGTACAGAAGATTTTTATCTGTGCAGAACTAAGGCAGTGGAAGACAATAAACATTCAGAGTTCACTTTTTAGTGTTTATGTTTTGGCTCTTAATGCTGTAATGTCAGAAATTAGATTAAATTAGGCACTGGACAGAAGAGGAAAATGGGTTAAGTATTTAGATAAGCTAAGGGAACAGTGCAGCATCTCATTTAGCAAGAAGTGAATTACCACAGTCATTAATAATGTATGCCTAAGCATTAACATAATGTTCTGTTATTTACTTGGTCCACTCATTGTGAAAATTACTTTAGAAGTCACCCCTGATTTTCTTCGCTTGTGCAAGCACACATTGTGCTTTGTCATGACTCACATCCTTTCCTCCAAAATCTTTGAATATTTTGTTTTATAAAACAACCTGCCACAGTTTGTGTAAATAAACTTTTTCTTTGCATATAAACATGGTTATTCAAAAAGAAATGAAGCAAGGCTGAAAGGAATATGACAAAGAGAAAGAAATCTACAGGTGACATTAGTAACATATTTTCACAGACCTTGAGAAATCAGGAATTATTTGTCATTATTCTTATATCCTAAAAAAACCCCAAACCATCTAAACACGTTAGAGTCACCTTTGCATAATATTATCAGGGATTATTATTTCTTAGAAAAGAAAAAGGATTGGTAATCCACATACCTAAGGTCAGGGACAATGAATCTTCTGCCAAGGTATTTTTGGAACAATTGAGGAAGAAGCTGAGTACAAGCTCATTCTGAAAGAGAATACAAATACCATAGGTAATATCATATGCTGTGCCCTGTTCCTTGTATCATTCCCCTCCAAGAAGCTTGCTGGCAATTTTTTAATGCATACATTAGAATTAGCTATGAAAGGGAGCTTTTCCCCTCTGATCATGGGCAAGGGACCCAGGGAATTCCTCAGGCACTGGGACAATGGTGGTGCCCTTAGCACTGTCTCAGGGATGCTGCACTGGTGCCTACCTGGCCCCTTTCTGTCAACACACTTCGGACAGCAGTGAGCTGTGGGGGCCAGAGATTCCTACTCTTGCTTCATCTCCAGTAGCTCAAGATTTGTATTAGCAGCTGCAAGTACTTTGACAGAGCAGCCCACGTGTGAAACAAAAGCAGGAGACTGTCTTTACTGTGAGCTGTGTATCAGCAGGAAACTTGCCCTTGGCACGGGACTGACCCCAAGTACCTGACCTCATGTGTGCCTCCCCGAGGCTCCCACATTGTGCAAACCTCCCTCCCATGGCAGCTTAATGGACACTCACACTGAAAAGCTCCATACACAGCTAAATCCTACCAAAAACCCACAGGGAGTGAAGGCATGATCATATATCACCATCCTGTTTAAAAGAGTAATCCACCTTATGTACTGCTGTTAACTTTTATTTTTATGTACTGACCTGTGCTGCTCTAGTGAACATATATAACAGGTAGTTACATTCAGCTGGAGAGAATTAAAACAATAAACCAAATCCCCAGATTTCAGTATTTTGCAAGGTAATAAAAATGTGAATTCTTAAATGGACTCTTATGACTCTGAATCAAAGCTGGACAGTAATTGCATTTTATTAGCCTTTCATAAAGCCATATTTCAGAATGGCCATTCTTTAAGATGGTTAGAATTGTTACATTTATGATGATGCTACTTGGACTGACACTGTAATGAATGGGTAGAAAAAGAGACTTTTCAGATTCCGGCACTAAAAATGTCACGATTGTCTTTTTCCAGTCAGTGGAAAATAACGTGTCTCTTAATGGCAAGATGCACTTCACATAGTATTTGTGTTGTTTCAATTTGACAAGATGTAGCATAATTTGTGCAAGGAAAAAAGAAAAGGAAGAGGGTAGTGACAAAAGCAGCTAGTGATGAGTTAACATGTGGTTACAGCAGACAGAGGAACAGATGTGTATGTTCAGTGGAGAGATAAGATTTAGCAATCTGGATTTATTTTAACAGTTGCCTTTCATTTTTCACTCGACTGTTTGGAGTTTCTCCTCCCACACTGATATTTTCTTTAAAAGAAAAATCAGGGGGAAAAAAGGAAGAAAAAGAAAGAAAACCCAACATAATTGTTTTCTTTGAATTGAATGACAGATCCTAAAGTTATTAGCAGTGGACTGCCAATACACCTGTCTGTACTGAGCATGAGTAATTATTCTCTCATCTGATGAAGACAGCTTACAGGGGAAAGTCTATACACCTGCCTCAGCTTCCAGTAGCTTTAAACAGCCGAGTGATTCCCTAGGGGACCTTCTCTCGCTCTTTCAGCACAAGTCCCAAGTGTAGGAAATCTCCAGGGTTGAGAGTGTATTTTTGGCAGTCCAGCCTGTATTTGACAGCATGAAAATAAGCAGAGGAACTTAAGTAGCCCTATGAGTTCAAAGATCTTGAGAGAAGTAGGCAGGAGGTGGAAATAAAGATACACAAACTGACTTGAAAGAGAAAAAAAAAATTCCACACTGAGCAGCATGGCGCTCTTTCTGCTTCCTCTCCACCTACTCTTTCTGCAATAAATGGAAATGCAGGAACCAAGAGGTTTGTAAGTAAGAGGTGCAAAGATTGTTTCAGGCAATAATTCCAAAATCTCATTCTAAAGGAGAGAACACTGAGGAAAAAAAAGACATTTTGTTTAAGTGTGGAAGTGGAACCAGGCGGAACTTCCAACAGGCATGACCAGGACAGGCATGAGCCCTGCTGGTGCCACAGCTGATGGCAAAGCTTTCCTGGCCCCTGTGCCCACCATCAACAGGTCAGCTCGAGGGGAAGCAGCAAGGCTGATGCTGGCAGAAGGAGTGCAAAAACCTAATGGAACAGATCATGTGGCAGGAACAGGTGCAGCAGGTCGTCCAGAGCAGTGCTTCCAAAGCACTTTGGGAGTCTCTCCTGAGTGTTTGTGGAGATAAGCATTTTGAACAGTGTTATTCAAAAGATGGCAATTTCCCCCTGACCTGTGCTAATCTGCCTGCTGCAGATTTCCACCAGAAAATGTGTAAGCACCTTATTAAGTTCCTTCTTTGTTAGCAGACCTCCAAAACATACGCTGAACTTTCAGGTGATTCCTAAATCTTTGAGACCTCCATCAGTCCATCAGAGACCTCCAAACCGAAGCATGGAATTAAGCCTGCACCTCAGTACACTGCTAAATAGAAACAGGTCTGTCAGAGCTTTGAACTTACGTGTGGCTGAGAGATGGAGAGAGTCCAATTCTAACCAAGCAATTTTTTTTACACAGAAGTGGCTGTGGGTGGGAATCTCAGAGCCCCTGTGATGGTCTTGGCAGAAAGGAAGGCACTGAACGTGCACTCACTCACCCCTTTCTCCACTGGAATTCTTACCTTTAAACCAGCAAATGGAAGTTCCCTAAAATACTGCACACTTAAGGATTCTTAGGAAAGCCTCCTGTCATTTGCCTAACCATTGTTACCTAATAAGACAATAAACTTCAATAGGTAATTCTGATATCTTCGCAGGTTACTCAACACATTAGCCTAAACAGAAGCAGACGGGTATGTATGGTCAGGCTGGGCAGAACTAACAGACCTTTTTTCAGACATTAAAATCAAAAGGGACAAATTCCACCTTCACTTGCACTAGGACACAACTGAAATAAAATATTTCAGTGGCCTCAAGGGGCTGGCCCAGCCCTGCATCACTGCAGCACGGTAGAATTTGTCTACTGCGCTCCATCAGAGACTAACTAGAAAAGTACTCTGCAGTTTGTGAAACGCAGCCCGATTTCCAGCCAGATTTAATTTCGATAGAAAGAAAATCAGCCTCCCCTCTGCTTTCAGCTTTCTTTTCAGCTGTTGCTAGAGTAGATTTGGGGTCAGAGAACACCCATGCGCCTGTTATAGTTTAACAGGATGGAGAATCAGCAGGAAAGAAAGAAACCAGAAAAAGCTGACCTTGGTGCAGCTGTTATAACTTCAGGAAAGGACAGCAGAAGAGAGAGGACTTTGAACCCTCCCCATTTTGGCTCTGCTGGATGCCTTGCCACAGGAACACAGACGTGGTGGGAGTTCAAGGGACCCACATACCCTGGGAGCACTTTGTACCACCACGTTATGTACCCTTACACAGGCATGTGGGAGCTTTTTTCTCAGCTCTGCAAATCCCAAGGAGCACCAGTGAACAAAATAGAAATGAAATATGGGAAGCTCTTATCGAACTTGATTACTTTTACTGTGGAAAACATTAGTCACCCTAGAACAATGCTAGGTCCTGGATTTTACTGTGTACTTGAAAATGAGTGAACATAATTTACAATCATTTCCATTTACATCCTCTTTAAAGTCCTTTTACAAAGCCTATAAGTCACCATAAAGCTGTTTATAGAACCTATCCATAGCTGAAACACCATCACTGTTTGCTTACCTGCCTGCGCCAGGTTTATCTTTGCCCCCAAAGCACTCAGTTAATTTGGATACTTAAAAAATGTTTATAGACTCAAACACCGAACTACTTATTTTTTTTTATTGATTAGCCTACTGGGCTCCTGCACTTACTATTACGTTTGTAAAATGCCCCCACAGTGATAAACAAACCCCCGTCAAGCTTCCAAGTCCACTGAACTTGGACACAAAACCAATCTCTGTGACAGATGTGGGACAAACAACATCCGTAGTTTTACAAGTTCAGTGAGCACCTCTAGTGCCTGAGCGAGGTTACCAAGAACAATATCCACAAATTAAGTGCCACCTCTTCTAAGTAACGCAGGATGGGAAGATCGTTCACACAGCATCACCATCTGACACCAAATGCTCACAGTTGTGATATAAAACATTGCTTTAGAGTCAGTTTTAGGTTTTTCACTTGCAATGCCCAAGCCATGTGCAAGCTGTCTTTTCATGATAAGCATGAAGACACTCAGCTTAGTGAATGCTGCAGTTTGACACTAGGGCCAAACACAGACTTAATTAATGGAGCCTCCCCTCGCCTCTGTGTTCCCAGGCAGTGTACAATGCTCCCGCAACACCATATGATGACAAGCCACTAGGGCAGCCCTAATTTGTATGCTGAGATTTGGGCTGCAATCTCCATTCAGACCATCACCCAGCTGGAGTTGAGTGAAATAGAGAAAGACAAAACAATAGTCAGCAGCAGCTGTCTTTTGTCACAGACTTGCTTTATGCTTTGGGAATGTGTATTTTTGTCCTTTTCCGTGTTACCAACATCAGTTCATTGCTTCTTGGTGCTTCACCTCTTACTGGTGACATCACTTGGTTGCTTTGCCATTGAAAGAAGCAAAACTCAAAGATTCTGAAGATTGTAGAGAATGTTGCCCTGTAGATCCAGAAAACTCAGGTATTTCAGTGTATGCAAATGATGAGTCAGTCAGCAACAGTGCAACTGGCCCAAACCTAAATATTCTTTTGCTCTGATCAGAAATTTCGCCCATGGTTTAGGACAAGCAGAATGAAATTTTTTTAAAAAGGTGTTGAAACTTGCTTTTCACCCTGTCCTAACTGACTCAGTATGACAACGAAGGTGCATGAACTTCTGCATATTAGTGCTGGATGTAATGAATACAGCTTGTTGTTCATGTACACAGTCTGGTGGTGGAGTTACAAATAACAGTGCTAACCTGAATTTAAGAAAGGACTCCTATTCTAGGCAATTCTTCAATGAAAGTAACTGAGTGAGGCTTGTGGGCTTGTGGTTTCAATAGGGATGAGCATGAGCAGTTTTAAGCATTTCAACTGGTCCAAGAACAAAAAACTCCATCACCTCTTGTTTCTACGTTTATTGGCTCTAGCACTAAAATTCAGACACAGAGAAAGAAAAAGTTTCTGTTCATTAAAGAAGGGTTTGAAGAAACATTTAATTCCATTTGAGCTCCAGTGCAAATAAGAAAGCAGCTGTTTTCCACCTCTTTTCCTTCATTCCAACCATTTAGCAGAAAAGGTCAGTAACATTCTGTCCTACTCTTAATTATAATACAAATTTAATAATCTGAATTTAGTTGGACTAAAAAACTTGCACTTAAGGCACGACTGAGGAAGGAATTTGGATATAATCTGATTCCTTCCTCATTTCTAGGATTTATAATTATTTGATTGGTAGAACCAAGCATGTAGTCAGTCCTGTGTGGGCTGGACTAAATTCTTCAGAGAAGAAAATGGTGCCTAGTCAATCAGGGTAATGTGTTTACAGTGATTACAAATGTTACAAGGGTATTTTATAATGAAATAAAAGCTCTTCTCTCTATCTCAGACAATACTCCAGCCTACACTAGAGCTACAATATATTACAGCTACAATTCAGCATAAAGAAATGACTGTGGCAAGAAAGTAAAAGAAATCCTGTTCTACAGGCATCTGTTCCTAGATTTCCTCACAAATTTATGAATCAATTATTTATTCCTACATAGTTTTACTGTTTCACAGGAACAACAGTTTGATAATGCTTGAAAACTGACAACTCTCTAAATGGTTTCAGCCAGGCTCCCTAAAAATTCAAGCAAAAGGATAAATTTGACTGCAAGTTGTCATAGGCATGAAAAGGGACAAAATAATTGTATTTATCAAGACAGCCTCCTAGCTTGGCTTTCTGCTCAGAATAAAGCCAAGATGACACCATGATATTTTTAAAAGAGTCATACCAAAGTGAAAAGTAAAAAAGAAAGGAATACAAAGGAAATTACCCACCAACTGGTCTCCTTGCTCTAAGTGGGTCAGAACACATTGGTATTTTCTAAATTTCTCCCATCTCCCAGCAGGAGAAGCATATTGAAGTAAAAATAATGTTTCAATGTTTATGGAGTATCAATAGCTTTAAAGGTTATCATCCAGAATTGCAGGTTAGCTGCATGGTGGCAAGCAAGATGATTTCCCATATGCAGCAGCACTTTGCAGATGGAAACAATTTGCCCATTACTCCATTTGTTACCCCTTGCCCTCCAAGTCCAGCACACCAGTAGCAGCACAGCCCTCAGAGGTACAAAATTGCTTTCTTCTCCTCCTGGTTCAGCCCTCCAGGCTGCACCAGCCTGGAAAATTGCCCCCCACCCCCAGAATCATTCAGAGCCACCGAAGCATATGGCCCCGAGCAGATCTGTCCATAGTTACCTCCAAATATCCCAGTCATGGCTGGGCTCCAGTGTGCTGGGAGGGTGTCCCCAGCTCCAGCGGTGGGTGCTGCAGGCCCGGGAAGGGAGGAGGAAGGACACTGGGAAGCCCATTCCAGGCAGCCTGCTCTGGCTGAGCACTAACCCGCAGAGCAGGAGGCAGGACAGAGCTTCTGTGCGCAACCACGAAATGTTTTATGACTATCCCAGGGCTTTAAGCAGTCTAATTTTTCAGCTGTAGATTAGGCTTGTACACAGTAGTGCTTGGCCCAAATTGAAAATCCATGTACCTTCCAGCAGTCCAGAGCACAGCAGAAGATACTGAGCTCCTCATTTCTAGGTCACAGGCTTAGATCAGCTTTTCCTCAGCTGTGACCAAAAGGCGCTAACGTAAAATAAACGCACAGCCCTAACATGAGGGTCAGAAGGGAATCACAGAATCCTCAGGGCTGGAAGGGACCTCTGGAGATCATCCCATCCAACCCCAATACCACGGCAGGGTCACCTCGAGCAGGTGACACAGGAATGTGTCCAGGTGAGCTTGACATGTCATCAGAGAGGGAGATTCCATGCCCTCCCTGGGCAGCTGCTCCAGTGCTTTGCCACCCTCGACGTAAAAAAGGTCTTACTCATGTTAAGGTGGAACTTCTTGTGTTTTATTTGCACAATAACTTGAGCAGATTATTTGGCAAGGTCAGTCAAGGGAGCCAAGCACTCAAGTCAGCTGTTCATATCAAATTACATGTAACTCTGTGAGACAAAAAGGTTTTCATCCTCTTTGGAAATCTTCTCTATTTCTACTCAGGGCTCAGAATTTACATTCATATTAATGAGAAACCTCCTGTTTATTTTGTATATGGACAATTTCCTCTTTAATCTCCATTACACAGTCACAGCTGGGAAAGTTATATAGTTAGGCAGCAAACAATTTTTTTTTCTCCTGCAAGATGTTTGAGATTTTGGAGAGCAAACATCCTGTCATACCCTCTTTTGGCTGTCTATACTGTTAAACAAAGCAGCCCCAATTTGTTGCCGTGGCCCTGAGGCCACAGGACATGACATGGCTCACCTGGCAGAGGCCCCAGCTCTGCTGCAGGATGTGCCAACAGTGAAACAGCAGGTTCAACCACGAGCTCACGCCTTGGCTCACTTGAATGTACCAAGCCTCTGTGTAAGCCTGAGATCTAATGTAAAACACAGTTTTTTCCCTGCCTGGCAGCTTTCCTGACAAAGGCTGCTCACGGGAGGATGCTCCTTTCTCTCAGACCCTGGTGTCACTGCCAGTAATTGACCATTCAGCTTCTGAAATGATGCAGCATCATGATTTAGCATCTTCCCAGGGTGCCTGTGGCCCCTTTGCTGCTCTCAGCCCTGGCTTTTATGCTGCTGAGGTGTACAAGGCTTTGTGCTGGCCCAGACCATGAAAAGTCAATGTTTGCTACCATTTTGGCATTCCATTTTTAAACAGGAGGAGAACCTCAAACCTCAGAAAGCAATAATGAATAAAAAATGAGAACGCACCAATTTCAATGGACACAATGTATCATTCTGAAATTATTGAAACATTCTGGGTTAGGTCTTACGTTTGCAAAACTATTTCTTCTACCTGTTAAATACATTTTGAAATGGGCATTTCTGGGCTGAAAGAATGGAACTTTTCATTTAGCAACTGTCAAAATCAGACTTTTCAAAATTTTAAAGCTTACTTCTTTTTTTAGACATAACATCCCTCAGAACCTACTCCTTACTGTCAAAAATTCAGTGAATCACTACTTTTCGATGCCAGCAAAGGAAGAAAAGTTTTTCTGAAAAATGCTCTGCCAGGTCTAATAAACTATTTCTCAGTCACACTTGTCTTTGTCTTAAGTTTTGATGAATGCTGCAATGGATTCATCCCAAAACAGCATCATTAGAAGACGTATCACTTAGGTTATTTTTTTCTCCCCAAAAGAGGCAATGGAAAACTTCCTGAATCTTTTGGTAAAATGCTACTAAAAATCACATGCAAATAAAAGAAATACTGGAAATGCTCACATTAGCCACTTTCCCGGAGCCACTTAATAGCTGCTTCAGATAGAGATTCAAATCCTTCACTCTTTTATGTTCAAGATCCGTAAAAGGTAAATGCCATGAATGGGGAAACCTGCAAAATAAAGATATTTGTAAGTATAACTCTGGCACTGTATTTGCTGAAAATATTTCCAGCTCTACTGAACAGAAGAAAGCCAAGACTTCCTAAGAGGTTTTGCAAGTAGGGGTAGGGATGGGTAGAGGGTCCAGAGGATTGTTTATCTCCTGACTCAGTTTCTTCTAATAATTTGCTGGTAAATTGTCTCATACTGAAGCACTTTTTCTGTCTAAATAATTAATTAAAAGGTAAGTAAATAAATAAACAAACCCTAAAAGATACTTATTTGCATTTTATGGTCTCTAAATGTATCTAAATAACTGGTCCTTTATGATCCCAAGAAAACATTGTCCTCTCCATTTTTTGCACAACAGATCTCTGTTCTCTGCCCAGAGCAGACACACAGAACACTGAGCACCAAAGCCTTACAGCAACAATGTGACATTTGATAAATATATCATTGCTTGCATTTTTACCACAGCTATTTAGAGTGTAGATAAGGTTTTCAGAGTGGGTCCCTGATCCCATATCTAATTTCAGGTACTAGCATAATAAAAGTAATATATGAAAACAAACAATCATCACAGTAACAAAATCGATCCCAACAAAAGCAATAACAATAAAAATAGCAGCATTAATGTTGTGGAATTTTTATTAAGATTAACTTAATTTCAGGTTAGTAAATAAATCACACATGCATAAAATGGCCTTATGTCAATTTTCAAGTACTTTGGTGGTTGATAATGTCAAAACCTCCAATTTTTTTACTTGAATCATCTTTGCATTTTAGAGACAATGCATATTAGATCAGTCAAAAGGTTAGCATTTTAACAACACACATAATCAATTAGTATTAACCTTGCCCTGACAAAGGGTATTTATCTCTCAGGCTGAAGGAGCATTAGAAAAGCTATCTGTGCTAAATTGCACATAATGGGTTTTGCGATATGGATTGCTAATAGCAGGATTCATAATTAACATTATGTTTTATGTCCTCTAATGCATGAGGCAGAGAGAGGTATAAGTTTTGATCTGCTTGTATTTCATGTCCCACCACCACCGTAAATAGTCAACTGTGTCTTGTTTAAAACCTCCTCTTGTTCTGCCACAAGCTTTTTTTATCCACTGGATCTCAAGCGGTATCGGAAGGGTTCAGGCCAATGGATAAGGAGCTGTCTAGTTCGTGATACACTGGAAAGGGACACTTGGCCAGCCTTTAGAAAGACAGCTGGAAAATCCTGTAGGGAAAAACTCAGCACTGGTGTAACTTAGTTTGCAATTAAACCAGCGAGGGACCAGGATGGCATCAGCATGCTGCTGCACATATGTATGAACTTCTGATGATTCCTGCCCGTGGCACTGGAGGATCAGGGCTCAGTTAGGGGCTGCACAGATGGATAGGAAGAGGGGACTCTTCCATCACAAAATCACAGTGGCAGGACACATAATGAGGAGGGAAACACGACCCAGGATCATGACATATATGAACAGCACAGATAAAAATAGAGCCCAGGTCATCTGGCACACAGAGATAGCCTGTGAAAGTTCTGGGTTCCTCTGGGGCACAAAAGGACTTCTTTCAAGGGACGGGAGAGAAGAACTGTTTGGAAGCAGCTTAAAATGAATTAGTCTGTGTAACACAAAGAGAGGGCTCTGGCTGGAAAATGCAGGCCCTCAGAAGATGCATCCGAAACACAGTGGCCAAACAGAGGACAGAGAAATTGCTGATTGATAGCACCAATAACTGCAGGAGAGAAGGACAGTGTGAACCTTGTGGTGGCACTGAACCCATCTTTTAAAGGCCTTTGTGCTTTTGCTGAATCATGGCTGTGGCTGAAAGTGGCCTTGCCCTTGTGTTAGAAAAGGAGAACTTCCCAACCCGATGCTCATCTTTGCTCCTACCTTAAGTGCATCAGAAAAATACAAACTTGCACCGTGTGCAGACGTCCTACACAGCACATTCCATTTCCTACTTGTCTGAACATCATTCTGTGTATAAATCATGCCACTTAAATGCTTTGTTGGGTGAAAAGATTTTCAGAATTTTACAAGACAATAATTAAACACAAGTAATACCCTGTCAGAAACCAAATGACAAGGATGATTGCTAGAGTGCAAGGGCTTGCTTAGGGCAGCTGTGTTTTTAACGATTAAATATGGGCTGAATGAACAACGCCATTTGCAAAATTTAAGATTCTGAGAAGTCTGAGCTTTTGCCATTCATTTCTTACAAGAATCAGTATTTAGTACTTGTAGGAAGCACTCTCATATTTCATTGTTTTCTCCTAATGAGACATGAATATGTATAATTTCATAGAATCAATACAAAGCAGAAACCAAGTCCTTTCTGTTAGCAGTTCCAATTATTCTAGTAATATTAAACATTTAACTTTTTAAATCAGACATTTTAAAACTGATTTTGTGGTTACATTGTGGAACAAGGCTTTTTCCTTCCTTTGAAGCATGTGGTATCAGCCAGAGTTTGAGCTTTGTAACACCCAGGCAAACTAATGGCCTGATATGGCATGGCAGTTTTAGTAATAACTTCCTATAAAAAAATAATTAGGTTTTTATGATTGGAATAAAATCTGGGATACATGAAAAACCTCAAATTAATGAAGTTCTGTTAGAAAACAACCCAAAACTTTAACATTAAAAAACACTCTTATCAAGAAACATCATAAAATGGATTGTTTTAATACAATCTTAGGGAAAGATCCTGCCGTGACAGGTTACTGCTGGGACTGAATTATAGCAATAAAGCACTGGAGCTCCTAGTGACAGCCTCAGTATATGAAGATTAACCCTCTGTGAGTTCTGAAGTGCTCTTTAGTAGTGAAAATGCTGTGAAGCATTTTATTAGAGGTAGATTTATCTGAAAAATGGGTAGTACTATTTTTGAAATTCACTACAGGGTTTCTGAGATTTATGTATTTCTGAAGAGAAAAACATTTTCTTTCAAAGGGCTGTGCTCACCATGGGAAAAATTCATAAACAGGTACTTGTTAAATATTTTATTTTACAACCTAATGGTTAGCCTGCAAGTATCTCCAAATCAAAACCACGATTCAAGCACTTTCAGTGTTTGTTTAGCAAAATTTAAATTCTCACCAGCTGCTGCAAACCAGTTCATGTGAGAAAGCCATAATGGATCAAATCGGAGTCAATAAAAACCCCTCAGGTAGGAGACAGATTCTCTAGAATTAACTAAGGTTAAGCCATTTTTCAGAATGCTTCTCACGAGCTCGGAGGAATAACAACTTTGGATCTGAAAGCCATGGACTTGAAGTCCAAACCATGTTCTTTGTGGCTATTTACTTCAGGCCAAACCCCAAAGACCTTTCTGTTTTTCAATCGTATCATCTGAATCTCAGCTTGGTTCAAGTAAGCTGCTTGTGTTTTAGGCCAGATTTATGTTGTTTTTGTAGACTGAGCCTGAAGAAGGGCTTGTATCAAGGGCTGTCTAAGAGAGGACTACTTTGTACTCAACTGTGTTTGCAGTATAATGTATATGATATATGTAACAAAAATAACTCCACTTGTATTACTAAAACCACGAACAATGATTACATAAGGCAAAGATGTTTTATATAAGACAGAAATAAACCATGGGACTCAGTGCCCCAGGAAAATGTAAAGAAATAACATTCGGAAAATGAAAAGCAGGAATGAACGTGCACATGGATAAAAATTAATATATCAAATTATTGCAACTAACGACAGCATATTTTTCAAAAAATATTAAAGTGAATGATATGAGACACAGTGCTGGGGCTTGGGGCAGGACAGTACATAAGATTATTGTATATTTCTCAGCTGGGGGGTATGTGCATCTTGCCTGCCGGAGTCAGAGATTTCTGTTCTGATCCACTGTGAACATTCTTACATTGCTTTAACATATGGATCTTGCCATGAATTTTGATAAATATTTTGCAGAAAATAAAAAACTACTAAAGGCATCTTTAATGAAGTCAACACCACGTGCCCCTTTAATTTCAGGAAGAGTTTTGTCAGGCCCAAGCTGTTCCTCCCATTAAAAAAGGAACAATAAAATATATAAAACTTGGACTGTCACAATGGTCTGTGATTCAGTTTCTTCTGGGCTGAATAGAAGGCTTGATAGAATATGTCGCTCTGCCTCTTTGTTTCTAAAAATATGTCTGCCGTGAATGTTCTCACAGATTTATCTGAGCACAGAAGAGAGAACCACTTAAGAGCAGAATAACATTCACTAATATGCTGCCTTACTCTGGTAGGGCATGAGATGGAAATTGCTTCTGGAGATGGCTGTGAAGTGTTGAGAACTGGTTGAATGATTTTTCCACAAAGGTGACCACGTTGCAGGTTTGCACCACCTGGATGAGATACACCTGTGTTGGGGAAAAGGGAGAGGCAGAGAAGAGAAATGATCAGAGAGGCAAATTAAAAAAAAAAAAAAAAAAAAAAAAAAAAAAGTAGAAGAGAATATATAGGGTGATCTTAACAAAGAAAAACTTTCCTTTAATGTAGTGCCAAGTGCCAGAGAATTCAGTTTGTAATTCATAGTCTTTGCTGCACAGAAATTTGCCTGGGTAGCATAAAACTCAAACACTGAAAGATCACTGCAGTGTGTGAAAACTAATAGTGGACCATTAAAGCATCATGTAACAGCCTCCAATTTCTATTAAGCTTCCTAATTTTGTGCCATGCTTTCCTTCTGGATGCTTTAATTAGCTCTTGATTTATTTTTCACTATAGGGAATGAACTGTTCTCCTTAATGGCTCCCTGCAAATATCTGTCTGCCTGGTGTTTTTGCTCCCTGGTAGCTCACTGCTTATGGCCCCACTATTCATCCCATGATGCTTTTAATGTGGCACAAGCACATCTTCTATAAAGGAAGAGGGAGAGTGTAGAAGTTCCTGAAAGAGTCATTAAAGATCCAGGCAAATGAGGGCAAGCAAAGAACGTAGTACATACGGAGTCAGGTTTTTTGCTGAATCCCAAAATGGTGGCCCTTGCGATCGACCTCTCTGTGTCCAGCATCACCCATTCCTGGGGGACAGTCTCTGGAGCTGGAGGTTTTGTTGAGCTCCCCACTGACATCTGTGCAAGCGTGTGGATCAAGTTATTGAGTTTAACAGGAAAGCACTCCAAACTTTCCTTTATTTTCCTGAAGAACGAACAAACAGAAGAGGTGCTATTTATGCATCTGTTTTGTTTCCACTCCTTGACCCGTCTGCTCATGGACACAAGACCAAAAAAATCCCAAATTCTAAAGCCTACCTCACATAGCCACATCCACACCAGTCACTGCTATTTGCATCACTGCAGCACACCTGAGCTCTACTGCTTAAAGGAGTGCTCTTGCCACAACCCACCTCATGGCTTAGCTGGGAGCAGCTATTCCTCATGAGCTGGATACCACCAGCCTTCTTTCAGACAACAGGGACAAGCAGAACTGTTCCATGTGCGTTTTGAGGAGTTCCAGGGCTGAACAGCACGTGTTCGTTTTGCCAGGCAGGAGAGAAGGCACTAGTTATGATTATATTTATTTTTGGTTACACTAACTCACATGGGCTTACACGTGTTTGCGCAAGGCTCTTGGATTCAATTTGTGATTTAGCTGTGCATGATGTGTTGCTAAATCCTCTACCCAGTTCTTAAAAGCTCTATCCCTGTGGAACTGCTTAAGATGAATTTTTAAAAAAAGAGAGAGACATTTTCTCCTGGTATCTCCCCTCCATCTCATCCCTGTGCAAGGGGAGCCAGAACACTGTTTTGATTTCCTAGAGTTTTAAGATCTTTCATCAGAAAAGACACAATAGATAAAAAACCCTAGATAAACATGTAGATATGTACTGCAAACATGAAAGTGAACTCCACTTGAGAAATAACACTGCAAGATAATCACAAGTCTTCGAAGAGTGAGATGCAGTACTCATTAGAAAACACTTGCTCTCTTAATTCAATTGCTAATTGAATTGTTAAGACCTATTAACTTTGGATGGTAACTTTTTGTATTTCTCTGCTTGTTTCTACAACCCTCTGAAGAGAGTCTTGATCTGTTCTGATGTTATAGAAAACAACCCATTAGTTTCAAGCTGTATGGCAGCAAACCTCTGCCAAATTGTCAGGGTTTTGCTGTGTTTTCTTTTTCTTTCTTTCTTTTTTTTTTCTCATGGTTTTGGATTATATCTAACTAGGGTACAAGGGCTGACAACACCTTAACCACCTTCATCATACCTTGTTCAACGCTGAGCAAATGCTTCACCTGTCATTTCAAATTAAATTCTTATTCGTGGTTCCTGTGAGTGGGTTGGAATGCATAGTGCAATCATTTGAAATCAACTCCATTCATCGCATTAGCCTAATTTCCATGATCTCAAATGCTCTGGCTAAAGTCTGTAGCTTCACAGATGAAACCAAACCAGAAAGAATAAGGAATATTCTACCTAAAGACAGCTCCCCACCTCACCCCTCTGAAATTCATATTTTATTCAAAATATTGTGTGAATTTATCATACACTAATTAGGAATAGTAAACTGAGGAGAGAAGATGTATATGTTCCTCTTAATGTAATACAAGGAAAGGTATCTCAGAATTGATTTGGTTAATTATCTTAATTATTAATTACATTCTCCAGAAACAGATACATACAAACTATTTAATAAATTAAACAAATTAACACTCTGATGTAAAACAAGAAAATTGATCTCATTTCAAAATATTAGTACAAAATCAATTCAGCAATGATTAACCAGGCTGCATCAGAGGTGAACTCTTCCTTTTTAACTCCTTTGAATTTAATTTAATGTGTAGTTTAAACACTTCCTAAATCACTGAGACGTTAGGCTATAGAATCTGTAACTGGCCATGTTATAGCAGAGCAGTTAGGGAATTTGCTAACATTACTATAACCTTACTGTGCAGCTAAACACACTGCGTCTTAATTTACATAAAACAGGCCTCAGCTTGTAAATTAGTACTAATTCAGACATCATCACTACACAGAACTGCCTGATATCAGACTACCACTATTCCTTCCATTAGGCTTCTAAAATACTTTTAAAACCCAGATTGCTAATCGCATACTTTTAAATCTAAACAGAGCCTTGTGTAGTCATTGTTGCAGATTTTCCCTGAGAGTTATTTGAAATTATTATATTTAAAATCTAATAAGAACAAAAGTATTAGTTGTTTTCTAATACTCTGTTTTGTTTCTCAATACTCTGTTTTGTTTCTCAATACTCTGTTTTGTCTGTATGCAGTCCTCTTTGTTAGGCTAGAAAACATTAAGCAAACCTTATTTGATGTAGTCAACAAAGAATTCAAGACCTCTTTGCTATTCTGATGCCATCTCAGAGTGTGTCTTCCCAGCAAGGTGGAGCAGCTCTGCTTGTGGCTCTCTGCATTTGCTTTCAAGGGCAAATTGGCTTAGGCAAACCCTCTTCCCCAAAAGCTTGTTCCTAACTACATATGGAACAATGGAGTACATCAAACCCATGTGTCTTTTTGAGATTTTGCAGCTTATTTTTGACCTGGATTATTTCAGTGGTATGTGCGGTACCTGATTCCCCCTTCTGCTAGCATTTTTAAAGCTCATCCTGAGGACCAGTTGTGGAAGCTTCTCCTTGAAGTCTCCCAGATCCCCATGCACCTTCTTTTCTCTATAGCCACATTAAGCTTAGCAACAGTTCAAAGCAGTAAGGTCATGGGTACTCTTTGTAAAAGTCCTCTTGCTCCCTGGCCATTACCACCTTTGCCTGTGCCCAAAGTTGTATCTGCCTTCACGAAGATGACAACAGTTTCTTATTTATTTCAGAGTTCTGATAGCCCAAACTGCACAGAAAATTAGTGCCTGATGGTCTAGAGATAGGAAAACTAAGTGAACGATACAAAAGGGCATCAAAAGCAGAGGTTAATCAGCAGACAACAGGAAACTGTCATTAACTAGAGTAATATTAGTAGTGAATCCCAATACTGTCAACACAGTTTTCAGTGAGAAAAATGCTATTTTTCCACATGACAGTAGCTGTTTACTGTGCAGATTGTTGTCTGACCTACTTCTCAGAAAAAAAAGTTAAATATCTCGGATTATTGGAAAGTAATGACTTTCTGCTTTCCACCTGCTGAATTGACTTTGAATTTCAGATTTGGCTTCAGTCCTTCTACAGAGCTGTCACATTACAGTATCAGGTAAAACATGAACAGAATGGCTGGCTGCTTGCGTAAAAGGAGATGGATGAAAAGTTCAGCTAATGTTTTCAGGAGCAACTGGTGGTAGTTGGTGACTTGAGGTTTAGGAGGCAGACATTTCTTGTGGGACAGGTATGCTGAGGGCTTAGATTTTTCTGGACACGCCAGCTTTTATACACAGCACCCACAATCATTATTACTGACTAGTTATTAAGATCTCAGTCTTGGTGGATATTTCTTTATCATTCTTGTTGGTATCCTGCTTCTCATTTCCATCTAGGCCTGATGGAATACACATTTAGAGTATAATAAGTAAAATTTATTTTCATGGGATCTCAGATGTTAATGAACATTGTTTCATTTATATTCCACATTCCTATCCACAAATTTACCAACCTCCATTTTAAAACAAGCTGAGTAATATGCCCCTTTACTCTATTTAATAGAGTTTTCCAGAACATTACTGCTTTCAGTAACAGACCTTTCATAATATTAATTCCTCAAAACTCATAAATTCAAGGAGGAAGTCTGCCTTCTGTTCCTTTGGGGCATATACACCACAATCTTTACAAACTGCTTGAACACCACAGAAATAAATTTTAGTGCTATAGTTTTGTCCCCGCCCTTTCAGATGCCACCAACTTTCACTGTGTTTCACCTTTTTGGGAAGTTTCTTGCTGAAGTATCCACAGCCACCTGAGTAACAGGGATTGGCTGATCAGTTTGAGATCAGTGTCATGTTTTTGAGCGGAGTTACTGTGGATTGTCCTGCTTGGAAACTGCTCACGTTTGTGGTTTGGAGCGGATATGCTTGACCTGGGCAATGACAAGTACCTAAAAAATGAGTCCATTAATAAACAAAGACAGCAGCTGACCCAAGCAGCAACCTCACCCCCCTGGCACCCCCAGTCAGGCTGCTGAAGACATGCAATGTCCTCCCGTGGTAATTGTCAGATCCAGCCTGCATCTCTTATTCATGAGCAGGTTAGATTGCACACTGCAATCAATTGAAATCAACTCCATTCATTGCATTAGGCTAACTTTATGCTCTTAAAAACAATTTTAAATATACATCCCTATGCAGGCATATTAAAAATGTCAGGCATCCTGCCACACTGTGCTGACATTTGAAGACATCTGCAGAAAACCATAGAGGAAATTTATATCCAGAGGTAAGATGGGTTTCCAGTTTCTGATAAAATGTGTTGTCAGGGGAAGAGGAAAGGAGGGAGGGGTAAGGATCACATTGAGTTTCAAGGATCAAACTGAGTTCAGGGCAGATGCTGGAGAGACAACGATGTTTCATTTGGCAGTAGGTGCACAGGACTGACAAGGAGACACAGAAACTCTTGTTTAACTCTCAATTGCTGCATTGTTTATCCACGATGTGAGGGTGTGACCTTCCAGAAAGCTGTAAGCCATGAGGCTTAATGCTGCTGCTCATCAGCTCATAACAGGGAACTGACCCCATGTGAGAGCTGCACACAAACGAGACCACAGACTGTTGCACATGACTTAAATCAAGAGCGAGACCAAAGGAATTTAGCAAAACACAGAATGTTTTACGAGCCTGAAAGGGGTCAGTACGTTACAGTCCAAACTCCAACACAATTGTTCTGCCGTCCAGAGAGGTGACGGCAAAGAGCAAATTAACACTGCTGCGCCAGGAGGATTTGTGACATCGTTCATCATTTCACGTTGTTTTTAAACAACACTAGGGCCAATGTCAGTGTTATTGCTAAAACCAAACTCAGAAAATTGCTAATAGCAGCCCATTTCTACAGAAATACAGAGAAATACTGTTCTCCTATTTCGACTAGCAGAAGATCGGGATTTTCAGTGGATACATTATATGATTGAATCTGAAAGACTACAATAACTACCTTGTACTTAGAACAAGAAACAACTTTCTGTTGGCAATGTTTAACATTCCAATGACCACATTCCTTGTCCAGAAAAGAACTTCTAAAAGCAATGAAGTGTTTTTGGAAGCATTTATGGAGAAAAAGGAGCTACAAATTGTGAGGGATTTTATAACCACTAGAAGTTGTGCTAATAATCAGAACTTCCAATTTCCTTGTCTTTCTAAGGACAACTTGAAAAATAGATACAGGAATAAGCTACAGATTGACCATGAGAAGTATGTAAATAGATTTTTTCCCATATCAATATTTTTTATAACAACGAGATAGGAAATTAAGATGATGTTGGTTACACAAAGCTCAAAAAAATCTCAGTGTATTAACCTTCTTAAGACCAGGTTGGAAAGTGTTTTTACAGAGCAACATTTACTTCATGGATCTGGGTATCAGGCCATCCCAAGGTCTTTATCTTGAAAAGTGCCTGGATACAATTTCCAGAAGTTAAAATCCTACTAGACGTGAGGCCTGATATTCTGCCCATATTCAAACATGTTGAAATGTTAATACATTTTTTAAATTAACACAAATAATGTTCAAATGAATAGAAATTAGAATTAAGAAGAAAAAAGCTCCAAGAGAAATGAGATCCATGGAAATTCACGAGCTAATGTAAAGGGATTTACTTCTTACAAATGAGCATATATAATACAAACAAATCCTAAGAATATTAATGAATAAAATATGCACTCTAGCAATATCTGTCTTTGCTGTGTGATGTAATGATCTCTATGGACAATAACAAACCTTCAGCATTTTGAAGGAAATTGGAACAATAGCTCTGGAGTTCACAGAATGCATTTTAGCAGAAAATGCAGTTGCAAATAAGAACAGAGCACACAGCACAACTACTTTGTTGGTGTGCAGGAATTGAGTGGAATTTCCACTCTGACAACCTTCATTTCCTTAACACCATCCCTAACAGGAAATCTAAGGGGAAGAAGGACATGCTGGCCTCTGAGTCCCTCTCTCTGAGCTGAACAGGATTTCCTAAGCCCAACACAAACCTCTACCAGGCAACAAAGCATACCAGCTCTTCTTCCAAAACAGCGTTGGGCTTATTCCACATGCTTTGGCTGCAGCAGCCTTGCAGGTGAATTCCACACCCAAGCCTGCAGACTTGCAGGTGAAGTCCCTAACCCTCAAAAGAAAGAGTGTGGCGATACAGCTCTGTCCTGAGCCAAGTCTTCATCCTTAGTCTGCCAGCTAAGCAAGGCTGCAGTGGTGCCAACCCTAACCACAACTGACCCAACAGAAAACTGATCCTTTCCACCTCCACAGGGGCACCAGCTCTGAGTTTTGCATCACACTAATGCAATTTTCACTCTGAAGCCTCAGACTTTCCTGCTTGTTATGCATACTCCAGCCCTTTTCCACTAACTAAATGAACTGGGGTTTTTTACCCACAAGAGACAGACACATCCACCCAAACTGTTGTCAAACAGAATCAAGACTTTTACAATTTAGCTAGAAACTGCATGTTTCCTATCTGAAGTGGAAATATAATTTGGGAAGACATGAAATTTTAAAGGAAAGGATAAGGTAGGAGTTGATGGTAAATGTGAAGCTGTAATTAAATTTTAAAATATAACAATCTTGCTAAGGGGCAAGGGTGAAAGACATAAAAACACAAGTGCTACATGAGAACGAACTCGGTGCTATGCTGTGCGTAAAGTCATGGACAATAGTTTTGTTTGCCAAGTTCTCTTTTTTTTTTTTTTTTTTTTTATTTTTTTTTTTTTTTTTTCAAAGGAAGGTCATCCTTAAAATCTCTAGGTCTCTGTCCCAGCCTTCTTCAAACTTGCTGCCTTGGTTTCCTCAGATTGTAGCAGATTCTAGTGCATGGAAAGGAGATAAATAAACGACACAATTCTAACTTCCCGAAACCTCCATAAGCTCAAATGGGTCTGGGTTGCTTTGCATGTGCAGAGGGTGCCCAGGGAGCATGAATTCATAGACCTTGGGAAATGATGGTGCTGCTCAGGGCAGGCTCTGACAGGGAGATTTTGTCTCATGCTGTGCCTAGAATTAGAGAGTGGGCTTCCAAATCCAGACAAGTTGTCACTCATTCCCTCTACAGCATCGTCACATCAACAGCTGGAATTGTATGTAACACAGAGGCCTGACCTGAAAGATCAGGACAGGGCTTTAGACTGACTTTATGCACATCAGCTGCAGCTTCTCATCATTAATCCCCTGTTACTATCAGAAACAGGGGGAAGGTTTCATTGTCCTAACAAAAATCAAGCTTAAAACGTACCTATATTCACACACACAAGGCTTTGCTGTGATTGATCTCTGAAATGTTTAAAAGCAAGAATTAGCACTGTTTTGTAGATGGAGAGACTATGGCCAGCAGAGAGAAAATAACTTCTCTGAGGCAACACAGAAGGTCAAAAGAAGAGAAAAAGGAGTAAAATGCAGAAATTGAAGGCTCTCACTCAGATCATTAACAAGTTCAACCTCTTTATGCAGTACAAATTCATTTGCATGTAGCTGCTGCATCTAAAAGCAGAGAGAAAACCTGGCTGGATACAAATTAGGGTGGTTTCACTATGAAAGTCTAAGAAATCTCCAGGCACTAAGTAAGTGACTTGTTACAAGTGTACCACAAACGCACAACTGTTTCTTCCAGAAATTTGAGGAAATTTGTTATAACATGCATAAGGGATGACTTTTTAAAAGTAAACATGTGAGGACAAATTATCCTTTTGTGTAATTTCCCTGATTACAGCTTCGTAACATAAGAGAAAAACTGCTTCATGCCTGAAGAAGACAAGGTTTCTAGATTACATTCTGGTTGTACCTTGTAAAATAGCTTGTAGCCTGGAGATCAGAGTCCTGAGGACGGAGGTTATCGTACACATATTTCAGATCCTGGATGCTTCTTAGCTCAGGCAATCCTGCATGTAGCATCTAAAGGTAAAGAAATATTTGATCAACAGTCCACTCTTCTATTGAAAAGAAACTTGAATGAAATGGGCCTAAGTGAGAGAAGAAAGGTTTTGCACCAAAACATCTTCTTGTAAAAGAGTTTTACTGATCTGAAAAGTGTTTCTGATGCTAGAGCAATGCCTGGAATAATAAAATGAATATATTGCATTGTAAACCTTTACACCAAGGCACCTGAAAGAGGCATGGGTCAGAATCAATGATCCATTTTAGTTATTTATTTTCTCTTCAGATACCATAACCTCAAGGTGTGCCTTGCTAAGCCTCCTTCACGGCCTTCTAATGGTGATAAAGGGAAGGTGACCAAGTTCAGCCACCTGAACAACAGTCACCATGTTTCTGCTGTGCTCACAGAGTTGCCTTAGCCCTAATTCAATTTAGCACACCATCACCCTCTCATTTATAACTCCTGATTCCATGATCACTGCTCTGGACTTCTCCTGCAAGGGGATCACAGATTCACTCCCTTTACAGTCAGAGGAGGAGAAAAGTTTCTTCAGACATTGATTCATGGCAGGAGCCCAGAGGTGGGCAGTGAGAACTGCCCTCTGCCCTCTATCATTTCCCATCGATGAGGGACAGAACTGCTCTAGTTAGTTGGCCAGATTAGATTCAAAAAACAAATAATGTCAATATTCTCCTTGCAAAGTAAAAACATGAGGAGATTAGACAGCTGAATGTGTCTAATTGCCCATACAGCCATCTCCAGGCATTTTCAAATGTCAACAAAAATAAAAAAATTTACTCACTTCAAACCTACTGATTGTTCTCAACAGCCACAGCAAGTTGGGAGTGATGATTTTTTTCTTGTGTAATGGAGAATACATCACTCCTTCACATTGCTCAGAAGGAAATGTATCTGAATTTGCAGTCACTGCTGTGTATTCTTCATTGATATTTATGTCTAGCTCAGACAGAAAGACCCACTGAGCTTTTCAAGTAACAGCAAAGGAAAAAGGAAGCACTAATTTTATTTTAACATTATTCCTTCAAACATTCTCAATATTTGTACATTTTCTTTTTGGAATTATGAGGAAAATCTTGCTCAACCCCATTCTAAGCTACCACTGGACAGTGGTAGCTGTCTTCAGATTAGATTGCTGTCTTCACAGGGTTTTGGCTGGTGAGGAACAGAGAGACAGAAAGCTCAATGAGGTGAATTTATGTTAGTTGACAGCAGGGACAATAACAATATTCAGCACTGAAGGATACACAGTGCTATTTACCAATATAGCTTTAACCCATTTATAAAAGATGATAACAACTCCTGCCCCCTTTAAATATAAAAAATAGAAAAGAAAAAAAAAGGGTTGTTGCTTAGACAAAATAAGCTTCTTGACCTTCATTAGAAAAGGGCAAGATTTATGTATGTTTATATACCAGATATAAACATAATCTCAATGATCTGTAATGCAACTAAAACCCAGGACTTTTTTAGTTTTTCTGCACTGTCAAAGGTGGAAAACCATTTCCTGAAGGGAAAAAAAAACCCAAAAAACCAGAAAAAAAACGCCTTTAGCTGGCTGCAGGGGGATCCCAGAGGTTTGTCATCCTCCTTCATCCCTTTTGCTCTATACAACACATTTTTTGTGTTCCTAGTCCCCTGCTGGAGGAGGCATCTCCACACTGGGGCTACTGATGCTGGATGCTAATTAGACAAGACATGGAACAACCATCTGGAAAACAGCTCCAGGTCTCATCAGGCAACTCAAATGTCACTTGGATGCCTAAGTTCAAATGTGTGCATTGTCCCTTTTGTTGGGCCACTCATATGGCTTGACCTACCCCACTTGGCTCTCCCAGACCTTCTGACTCACGGGGTGGAGCTGCCCACACTCTCCTTGGGCCTGGATTCACAGCTGACCTGCGATGCTCAGCACACCACCCCATGGAAAAGGAATAGTCCTGGCATTTCCATTGGTTACACCTCCAAAATGGGGAATTCCTGATTCTCTTTTCCCAAATGGTGCTTCTGAGTTTAGAAGGGGTAAAATAATTTCTTTGGGGACACAGTATTCCTGAGTTTAGTCCTGCTCCATCCAGGTGCAGTCTCCTGTTTTGTACTATTAAGTTGATCTGCTTCTCATCACAGTAAAGGCGAGTGGATAAATTACTTGCTCTCTACAGTCATCTCTAAGTCCCTTTCAATAACTTTCTATATGAAAAGGTCTTTACAACAACAACAACGGAGTTTGCATTTCTTTAAAGCAGTCAGAACGTTTTTGTGTCCTGCTCTGACCCTATTTATAATAGTTCACATCAAATCTTTAATGAGAGCAAAGCTGATGAACTACAGCCATTTACACAGCTGAACTCTGCCAGCAGACTCTCAGGTCTCCCACAGATGTTTCCGTTTTTGAAAGTGATGGAAACTTCATGGATTATTTCCTACTCCCAGTAGCAAACGTCAGTACAGCTTTAGAAACATACTGCTCACCACCAAGAAATAGCATTAATTCCCAAACTGGGCCAAAAATCCCTCAATTTGTTCATAATGATGTTTGCTAGAACCCACTAATTGTCGCTGATAACCCAGGGTACAGTTTACTATTCCTGTAAAATACTCTGCCTTTTAGAAACAGTCTTACTGCTATTTTTTTACCATGTTTTACAAATAGCATCTGAGGAAACAGAATGTGGGAACAGAATTAAAGATTAATGATGCAGATTCCCAAAGAGTGAGAGAAATCTTAGATTATCATTGATATAAATAAGCAGTGGTTAGTTAATCTTATCCCTTTACGATAACATCTGAAATTCTGTATGGAAATGAATTCAAAGTGGAACTTCACAGCCTATTTATTTTTACAGAAATGACCCATGGAACTAAAACATTTTGATATTTACAGGCTCTGACCAACACCCTACTTCAAGTGCAGAAACAGACTCACCCTTCCAAACATTATTGGCGAAAATGAGGTGTTCCCAAACTGGGCTTGTTTGTTTAATTTCTTTTGCTATGAGGACATTGTCGATGGGGTGTGAGTGTGCTACCAGTCATTTTTCAATTATGAAATGCAACACAGCTGACTGAGCTGCAGCCCTTTGACAAATATTAAAACATATCTGAATGCTGACTTTTAGCTCAGCTCTATTACCTCTCCTACGAGATCAGCAGAAACAAAAGTTGCAGCATGTCCTGAATATAGACAAACCTGAGCTATATCCAGGCAGAGATAGCTGGTTATTTCAGAGCTCCTGCCAGGAGCATTTTCCTGACACACTCTCTCTATTATCCCAGAGTAATCTAACATCATTATCTCTGCTGCTTGCCGAAAGAGGGACTGCCTTGGGGACAAGGAGACAGGCAGAAGATGGGGCTTTATTTGCACCACGCAGTTTTAGGCAACCTTTTCATGAATGCAGGGATTACTGCTGTGGGTGGGAGAACAGGGGTGCTCCTGAGCTCTCCAGAGGCTCTTTAATTTGGATAGGATCTCCTACAACTGCACTCTGCACTGCTTCCAGTGCAAAGTTGTGCTTTATGGTGGGAATGCTGTTTTGTTGCACCTTAGTGACTACTTAGCAGCGAGGTTGAGATCTGGAGCAATCCTTCTTGCTCCATATCAGGGAATCTCACTGAATCACTGCATGAGAATCCATGGACAAGATGGAAGAGACAAAAATGAGGGATTGCTTCCAATTTCTCTTGCCCTCCCCCATCGCATAAATTGGAGATGATAAAGTAGTGTTTACAGAGCAACTTTTTGGCTGTACCCTAGTCTCAGGAGTTCTGTTTATAAGGCCATGTAAAATTTTTCAGGCACAGACCACTCCCCTAGGCCACGGGGCCCTGCATATAAATTTTGGATTGATATCTTAGCCAAGCTTCTTAGCAAATATTAGTTAATGTAATATTCTCATTGTACCCATGAAGGGGAAAAATCATTAACCTTTCACACACAAGTAAATAGAAGAATAAATCAGATAAGAAATTTGCCACAGCACATGAATCAGTAGTAATACTTAAGTATAAAAACCCCTAGAGGTCTCAAAATCTATACAAAAGAATTTCTAAACCTGTGTCAATATGGGCAGTGCTCTTTCTTTCCTGTGTTTACCATCCTAAGAAGGGACTGTGGAAATGTGTGACCCCTGCCATTCTAATGGCATCATTGTAGTGCAGGGCTGCTAAGCACTGTGAAATCCCCCACCCTGTGAAATACTTAGCTTACTTTGTCTTGTAACCACGAGCAGGAATGGTAAATGATTTCTCCAAGACCTAGAAAAAGGGCTGAGTGAAATTCCTGAATGTGAAAATTTACCTAGCTGCTTTTGCTCTTTTCTGCTATTTCGTAAAAAAAGAATGCATTATAAAATGGAAAAACACCAAGCAGCTTAGCTTTCCTTTTCTCACAAATTAGTACTGAAAGTGGACAGCTTCTTTGCACAGGAAGTGCAGCACTAACATTTTCAGTTGTCCATCTGATACCTCCACAGACCATAGTGCTACTGGAGGCAGCAGAGAAGTGGCACAACGGATGAGAACCCCAGAGAAAATGAATTTTTTGTTTCATCCTCCAGCTTCTTACCATCTTTAGCAGGTTCAGGAGTAGCTGGCTGTGTTTCCTGACTATATTATAAGCTTGACAACAAAGCTCCACAAACTCCTGAAAACGCTGTGGGTTTTTTCCACCCTCTGTTATGAAATACTCCATCTCTGATGTGAAGATGAAGGGAGCTCGGTCCCTGGAAAAGAGAACAATTACTTTAGAAATTCCACCAAAAATAGCTAATCATGCAAGACAGTTAATAGTTGTAACTCATTAGTCACATTTGTATTTTTCAGTATTACCTTCCTCATTATTTCATATCTCCCTTTCTTGGTGTGGAAATCTCTGTTGCTCTGTCTGATGTCACTGACCAACTGGGGCAGAGACAGGTTTTACAGCAAGAGCTTCCTAATGAGAAATGCACAACTGAACAAGTGTTTTCTTCTAGTTCTTCTTTGCTTTTCTTTTTAAACTCTCATTGCTTTAATTTCTTGACTCCAGCCTGAAAGTGAATCTGGAAACAAGTTCTCTCTTGGTATTGAAATATTTAAAAGTTGTTCTCAAAGAGGGTGGGTTAAAAATATCGACTCTCTACTAGGCAAAAAGGGAATTTAAGAAAAAAACCCACATCTCCACAATTCAACAACAACAACAACAAAAACCCCAAGGTATGATGCTATCATTAAATATATACCATTCTGAAGAGATGTTTCTGACTCAAGTTAAAACAGAATATAAATACATTGTCTTGTTTGCTGTACAGTTCCTCTGTGTGCACCCTTGGGTAAATAAGGTGCAGAATCTGACAACGTGGCTTGCCTTTTTTCCTTATCACTAGCAGAGTTTGTGACTATGGCATGCTGCTGCAGAAGAAAACAGATTAGCCAGGCTTCTCCCAACAATCCTATCATTCAATAGTTTCAGAAGGGCCTGATAAACTGCATCCTCGCACAGAAGAACCTACTGCAGTGATTTACTCATCACAACTGTGTACACAGAACCATGTAAACAGATTAGAGGGCTCTGTTCCAAGGCAATATACACTGTGTGTTAATGCCTAATTCAAACTCAGTTTAAATGAACTCAATATTCTTGGTAAGTTCAAATGCAGAAGCTAATTTAAGGATGTCTGTTCCTTGCTAAAACCTCAAACATGGGCTGAGTCAACCCATTGCTTCCTGGTGCATTCATAAATGAGACAAATGAGCTTTCCTGGGAATTTTCCTTATCTTCCCATAAAAGTGCCTGCCTTACATTACTGTAGAAAGAAAAACAAGTTGTCATGAGATTATAGGCTACAGGTGGAAGCTTTAGGCACAGCAAATGCTCAGGTGGCCTTCCCACTTTTATGTATGGAAACACTTCCATGCAGCTAACTTTGAATCCAGACCTCCCATGGTCATCTTTCACCTCGAAGCAGTACAGGCCACCAGGGTGGTTTAAAAAAAAAAAAAAAATTATTCCATTTCAGCAAGGTAGTACTAGGCATGATGGAGGCCCACAATAATAATTCTTTCTCTCCACATTTTCTGTATGATTCAAGACGTGAGCTCACAATGTGAGGGTTATATTAAAGTGTGATGTTGCACAGTTATTGTGAAGTTTTGTGCTGCAGATCTCAAAGAATTACAAACCTGTGTCTATTACCAATTTCTGAGAGTTTAGATTGTCCCAGAACCTTCTTTCATTCATGCATTCATTTGTATTTTAGCTTAGTTTTTGTTTACAGGTGGTATTTAAAATAGACATTAAGTATTAAATAAATTGATACAATTATAAAATTTGAATTGAATTTACTGAAGTCCATCGGAAAGAGATGGAGATCCAGAAAATTAGCAACATTAACATCTTGACATATATGTGGACAGAAAGCCAATCTAAATCCTGATTTGAAAGCATTTTAGCATCTCAAGAATGTCTAAAACTCGAATTTGTTCTTCGGCTAAACTATTCTGAGTCAAAACTACTGCTGTAAATATGATGCATTTTGTTCAAAATTCATATTTGATTTCTGATGTCGAGACACAATTACACTATGAAAGCACAGCCCTTTCTGAGCTAGTCCAAGACTCGCACATTGAGCTACTTGAGCGAAAATAGTTATTACAATCAGAAATTACTTTGCTGGAAGAAATGTGGTGTTTAACATTGCTGGGTTGGGCTGTGGGCCAACATCCCCATCATGTAATGACTGCAACATTAGTCAATTCTGTTACTGCTGTCGCTAAAGGATCTCTGTGAACACATAACTGATATTTTAGTATTTACATTATCCATAGAGTAATTTTACTTGTAAGATGACTGAAAGCAGTTTTACAAGGTTCTTAAATTTCTCAGTATCTTTTGTGAATATGTTCTAAAGTGTTAGGTCAGTCCTCCCTTATCAACCTGCAAAATATGATGTAGGAATTTGATTTTGCTTAAGGTCTTTTGTTATCAGAGCCTCTCCCATAACGTAAACCCTGGAACCCCTGGATGTTGAAGCTCCACTAAACAAGCTGGCTGTTCACAAAGGGAACCCTTTACAATGCAAATTTTAAAAAATTTTTAAAAACCAGCCCACATAAAACCAACTTGGAATATGGGGAACAAAACCTACTAGAAGGGACAACACAGTCATATTTCACAATAGTATTATAAAATAAAATATCAGTGGGAGGAGATACTTACTCACTGAACAGAACATAAAGGATTCTGAAAAACCAATTGACAGGGTGAGTGTCTGTGCACAGATGCAAAATGTTCCTCGCTGCTTTCACAAACTCCTTTGGAATATAAGAACGTAGAAGGGATAGTCTAAAAATTGCTCCAGCAAAATTACAAACAGCTGAGTCCAGCCAGCATCCATCACGATGGGAAAATTTGCATCAGCAAACAATAGAGGCTGGTTTAGCCTACAGAATGAGAAAAGCAATGCATGCCCTGCTGTTGCATGCACCACACCCTGGTGCACAGGTTGCATTTCTGTATTTAAACCGGGACACCTCCAACAGAGAGCCTTCCCCATGGCTGACAGCCAAGGTCACATTGCAGGGTGGCATTTATTCAGAAGGTGAGCAATGCATCCAAAGGCCTGGAAAGAACAGCATTCATTTGGACCTGTATCTATCGTATAGCTTGCTCACATGAACTTATTTAAAAGTTGCAAACATGAAATACTTCTTACCCCAAAACATGCCCTCAGGATCACAGTTAAGGCCTACAGTACTTTCTCTACATAAGATGTTTGATGACCAATGACTGTGCAACAAGACAAGAGCCCCTTGGGCAAAAATCTGTATTGATAAAACTTGCTGCCTCCATCGAATTGAAGAAATGATTGGCACCAGTTTAGAAAAACTGATATGATGAAGTACTTTCAAGTGAAAGCCTTTTACCATACCACTGTAGACCAAAAGCCTTTTAAAATGTTTTTTTATTTATGGTGTGTTAAGGAAATATGGAATTGAAGCATTGTTGAATGACCTCTACTGTGTAATTGTAATGTCTTGTACCATTATTTTTAGAAAAGAAAAGCCTCACTGAGAGAACTAGTGTGGCTTGAGATTGACCAAAGATGTACAGCCAATAAACCTCCCCAAATCATTAAAGCTACCTTATCACAGCTTGCCTACTTTTTTCTTTCCTTTTTTCTTTTTCCCCACTACAGCCCCAGATGAGATTAATGAACCCTTTGGTTTTATAGTAGAAAGTGGTCAAAAAGGCAATGTTCCTGTTTATGACAGAGCCTGATTGCAGTCCTGGATTTTTAAGACTTATGCTTTACTATGGCTGTGACAAAAGAGTTTACTCAAGCCATTCAGAGAGTAACAAGGCTAGTTTTATGGGGGTTTTAATCTTCCTATTTTTTTTTCTTTTTTTTTTTTTTTTAGCTTTTAGAGATTTAAGGTTTTCATGGGAATGTGTTTTGCAGTTCCTCTGGAGATTACGAATGTTTGGATGATAAATCATGAGAGGGAAGAAAGAAAGGAAACCTCAAGCAAATGAAGAGATCATGCAAAAATAAACTTGGTCTGGGGTGATGGGAACATTTACTGGGACTTCACTGTGGGCTAGAATTATGCTGCATTCCTAGCAGACCAGTAAGAGCATCAGGATTTGTTATGAAACGCTAGATGTAAACTGATTAACAAAGCTTGTAAGGTCAACAATGGTTTTAGTTTTTCCTACTCTGAATTTCATGGTACAGAACATTTAAGAATGATACACTGACTTCTTTTTATATGAAGTAGGAAAAGCATATGAGATAACCAATAACAAATGACCTGTGCTCTGCTCCAATCTAAACTCCTTGATAGTGCACTTAGGGAAAAGTTCAAGTCATGTACATTAATGCAATGAGATCAAATCAGCTGTAGTCCAAGTTTTCATATGGACAGTGTGTGAGAAACCACACAGAACCCTTTACAATTTAAAAATCAGCTGCTCAGCAGCAACAAAACATCATATATTCCCTGACTGCTTTAAAACCATTTTGGCAGAGTCAAGAGTGACTGATAATATTCAGCATGACTATGTGGAATTAAGATGTGTCCAATAAAATACGAAAAGCTTTTAGGGAGAGCTTGACTGCTGACATCCTTTGTAGCAAACGCCAAAAGCTTATTGAAGAACACAAAATAAAGGTACATGAGTGCTTATTTCTCTAAAGCCAAGTGAAAATATTTAATCACAGTGATCATACACATTTGCAGACACAGTAAAAAGCCATAAGCAATGGCACTCCTTTTATATATTAAATAATGAAACAGGGAAAAACCACACAACACAATTCATCTCCAGCAAACATAAAGAAATATGCCTGGACCACAAGAGACACTTCATTTTTCTATCAGGATAAGATCATAAATATGCTTCAGGATAAGATCATAAATATGCTTCTGAGATGCTTATTTAGCCTATTCCCAAAGATTTTTAGGATAGAGTTCTTCTCCAACCTCCCTATCACATTTCTGTTCTAGGATGTCCCCTCACAGCATTTTATTCCCTAATGCCTAATCTAACTCTTGCTGTGCTGTCATCTTATTAATTCTTGCTCTTTCCTAAGGGAACATGAAAATCCCACTTTCTTTACAGCAGTTTCTAAAGTATTTGCAGACTATTACTACGTCTTTCCTCAATCTTCTGTAGACAACTGCTTCCACCTTTTCTCACAAGTCCTGTATTTCAGATGTCCTATGATTTTAATTGCTTTTCTCTGGACTCCTTATCTCCATCTTTCAAAAAGTGGAATTTTGAAAATATTCCAGGTGAAGTTTTCCCAGTATCATGTGAAACAAAAGGATTACTTCAAAATTCAAGCTTTTCTATTCAATATCTTATCATCAACTCATATTTGGCTGTGGTAAAACTCTCATATCCCTTTCTAAAAAAGCTGCTAATCCAAACTTTCACCACGACCAAAACCTTGTACAAAGGGCCTCTACCAAAAAATGAGCAAACACATTCTCTATCCCATCATACTGGTTAGTAATGAAAACACTGAAAGATGCCATATATAAATATGTTCTACTTAGTGTTTATTAGCTCATTCCCTGCCAAAACTTGAAAGAAGTCACTAAACTGGAGTAAGTCAGCAGTGCCACCACGATGTTGGTGGCTCTTGCCTGGGAGGAGAGGCTAAGGAGGGAGGGCTTGTTTACCCAGGAGATGAAAGGTTTTCAGGAGGCCAAATGGGATTTTCTTGTATCTATGGGAGGCTCTAAAACAGATGGATCCAGACAAGAATAAGAGAGAAAACTGAAACAGCTGAAGTTCTGACTTGCCATAAGAAAAAACCAAAACAAAAAAAATCCCAACAAAACAAAAAACCAAACAAACAAACCAAAACAAAAAACCAACCCTCACTATGAGGAAAAGTAAATATTGAAGCAGGTTGCCTTGGAAGATTATCCTGGGAGGTTTTAAGATTTAGGTGGACACAGCCTTGGGTAAACTGGTCTGAATTTAGTGTTGACCTCATTCCCACAAAGCAGAAAGATTTCTGAATGCCCTGAGCATCCTTGGCTCAAATAAGCTACATGTCCTGGATGTTCAAAACTTGCATCTAATATTTTTTTACTTACATTCTTTAACAAAATGACCAGCTCTATACCAGGTAACATGGTTTTCACTCTATATTCTGCCATTTCTGCTGCTCTATGAGATATCTACTGCAAGAAAAGCTTTCAAACTACAAATATAAAGTCTCATTTCTGATTCCAGTTTTGCCCACAGTATTTTTTATATTAACATCTACCTTCAGAGGCAGAAACATTAAACTAGAAAGAATGCCCTGAATTCCTCAGGTAGATGAGGATAGTTCTTAAACTATTACGGTCTTATTTATTCATTAAGTTAGTTCTTCTTTTATGTGCATCAAGTTTGTTAATATTATTTTTTACTATCACAGCCTCAATGTCAGCTTTTCAGTAAAATCACTGTGTTGAACATACCCACTATTTTGATCAGCCATAAAAAAGCATTTCACACATTGGCCTGTCCTATTCTGAAAGATTTATGCATTCCTGTCAATAATTGAATTGGCTGCATCAAGATTTAATCATGTTTAATGGATATGGTGAAAAACAAGCTGTAATCCCCGCCTAAGCTAAGGGCTCTGATTCCTCATTCTGTCAACTTTGAGTTTCCCCCTGAAGCTGAGTCAGAGTAGCTACTCATTTGTGCTTCCCATACAAAGTGAAAGGGAAGGTGACTTAAAACCCCTTTCATTGTGGGCCATTTGAAGTGAGTGAGTGGGTAAATCACAGAGATTCGATCACATGCGGTCCCAAAGGATTCTGTGCTGACAGTACAGCTAACAGGACTGCTGACAGATGGGCTTAGCCATGGCCACAGCTTCGAGGACAGACCCAGCTGGAGCATTCCCATGGAACAAGGACACTGGCAAGACTCACCATGGGAAAATACAAACGAGTTGGAGGCACCTCCAGATGGATTTCAGTCTGGCTGCAGTGCCCAGCCTCTGCTGTGATCTCCAGTTCTGCTGCAGCCTGAGCACAGAATTCAGTCACTTATGTCATGGAATCTCAACCATTCCGTGCAGTTAGCTGATGGTGTACTTTGAAGATTCCTAAAAAGGTCCTCCCTGAAAGAAGATCTACTCTGCTTTAAGAATGTACTTGTTTTGAGTAGTTTCAGACATCGTCCTGTTGCAACGACTGACTGGTTAGGAAGCATCACTGTGCCCAGCTAAGGCCCCTTCTGAGCTGAGCTGGGCTCCTCTCTTCAGACAGACACAGATAAAGCAGCCTGCACTCAGCCACCAGCAATCAGACTGCAAAACAACATCGAGGTGGAAAGGAGTTAAATCCTTTCTACACTTCACGCTCAATACCCGTGTTTGACAGTGCTCAGTAGAGCATTCCTGATGCCTTATACCATTTTCTAAGACTATCAAATTTTCTGTGTTTGTTAAGAGTTTATTACTGACCCACTTGAGAGTTAATTCACAAGGAGATTGGAACAATTCCTCTTGTTAACAAAGATTGTTGGACAATTGCTTTTTGTGTCCTGACTGACCCTCAGCCGTGAAAAAGATTTTAAAACTGAGACCTAAAAGGTGCCTTAAAAGAAACAGAGCAAGTAGGGTTACATCCCATACCAATGGAATATTCAGTTAACAGGCCTTTTCAGTATGAGATCGATATTTAGAAAGCACAGTAATAGATGGTTGAAGGGGATTTGTATATCACCAGGCAAAATTGAGAAATAAACTAGTGATGAAAAAATGAATTGCAAAGAAATTCCCTGGGGCAGGGGATGAAATCCCACATGAATTAAATATATCAGTAAGGATGAAGGACAAAGGAGTAGTGTGTAGAAAAAAAAAAAGAAAACCAAGAAACAGAGATTAATTGAAAAGTGCTTGATGTATACTTGACTGTGTATGAGAACAGCTTCCCCTGAATATAAATGTACGTTCGAGTGCATGTGAGAACAGCTCCCCCAAAAATAAAAAAGTGTGGACAGAAAGCTTTCAGAGAAAGGGATGATACAATATAATGTTTCTGATGGGAGAAGGGAAGAGGAAAATATATGTTTCTATAAACAATTACACTTCGAAAAGGATAACAAACTAAATCATAATCAAAATGGAGAATGACCATCTTTCCTCCCGTTTATTTATGTTTTATTGTTTAATTTCCCATCTCTAGAGCCATAGTCTATAAAAAATCACAAGGTGACAAATAGAACAAGAAGGAGGGGAGGGCAGAGGAATTTGATAGGAAGTCCCTCAAATACCTCATGTACAGCCAATCTCCCAAAGCAGAGGGAATTCCACTGATGGCTCTGGAAGCATCGAGCAACTTCTCTTGCCCAGAAGATTGTTAGCAGGAACACATTATAATTCCTTCAGGAAAGTGAAGATAGGAAAGCAGCTTATGCCACCCTTGAAGTGAAGGAAAAGCCAAGGAGGATACTGAGAGTTGCAGCAGACAAGAACTGGATTCCAGGAAACTCAGTTCAGCAGAAGAACAAGGCTCTTGCATGAACAGAACTGGATACAGTCAAATCCACACAGATGCTGTATGGGAAAAACAGTGCCTCCATTAATCGTCTGCTTGGAAAAGGATAACCAAAAAAATTGGAGATACAAAATGGACAGTGAACATAATTGACTCTGATTTCAAAAAGTTTTCGTTGAATTCCCTCCAAGAGGCTATTACTGTAAAAAACAACAACAACAAACCCCCCCCCCCCAAAAAAAAAACCCAAAAAACCAAAACAAAACAAAAAAAAAGACAATGGAAAAGGGCAAACTACAATCCAGTCTCAATAATTAGAGAAAGCACAGAGCCAGCAAGAATATAATATACCCCAACCTGTCAGGGCAGACAAAGACAACTGAAGTGCATCTGAACCCCATGACTGCAATTTGTGCTGTTCCTGTGATCTCAGACTCAACTTATGCTTTTGGTGTTCAATCAGAGGCACTTGACTTTCAAAAGTGATGGACTTCTTCCCTGATAAATTCAAGCCCCTTTAGGCCTTGCCACCTTGGACATGATGCTGTTTCACCTACAGGGCTTTATGCATATTTCTCTTTTGTTCTTTATGTGTGTGACAGTCTTTAAATAGCTGCATAATCTTATTAAGATAATTTGGGCTACTAAGGTGCTTTAAGTCATGAAATTAAATCTTCCCAGGGTTTCAGTCAGAAATTTTTGGAGGATGGCTGAAACAGGAAGTGCTGAAAGTGAATAGTGGCAAAGAATTAGGAGTTATCAGTTCTCAGAAATCAATTAACTCAGACCCATCATGTCCTAATATAAACTACAGTGAATGAATCCACAATGAGACATACTGAAAACTCTTATTGAAATCTTTCAACATCTAATACAGGTTGGTACAAGTTTTCACCCACAAATTTAGAAAACTAGAAGTGATTATACTTTTAAGTCTTTACTTTCAAGTTTTAGACCCTACATAAGTAATCTGAATAAAATTTTTAAAAGGTAACAAGAAAAAGGTAAAATGTGTTATTCTCAAATTCTTCCTTCTTCCCCATTTTTCTTCTACTTAGAAAGGAGAACAAATGTAGATACAACACAGTCAAAAAATGCAGATACAACTTATTTTTCCATGTCCATATGCCAACATTTCTGTTTTAGAAACGAATACCTGAAAATAAAGCTTTTTTTTAAAAAAAAACACTTCTAGTGAGAGTAACACACATTCTAGGTTATTAAGACTGAAATGAAATGTGTTACTTTCAAAATAATAAGAGGCACTTTTACATTTCTATATACTCAGATGTTCTGAAATACTTCTCAGTATAATAAAATACCAGCCTAGGAAGAAAGTGTGGGAAACATAATTTTCCCATATTTTTGAAACTTCCCTATTAACTGGAATTTCCCAATGGAATAGCTGCCTCTAGTAATTAACTTTGCAGAAGAAAGCCACCTTAGCAGATTTAAATTCTGGGAAAACCATGCCAAGACCCAGGATTAGTTTGGCAAAGAGACAAGAGGGTCTCCGTGATTCAGATCAGGGAAAAGAAGAGGCCAGTGAGTGCTGAATGTAATCAGGATGGCTAGATATTTAAAGAAAATAATGACGTTCTTTAACTGATTTTATCAAAAGGTGCCATGAGCTGGACTACTCCAGATCTTGCCACCAAGTCTCACACCTCACACGACTGACTGAAAAATTATAGATGACAGTGCTGGGAGTGAGTGGTAGTGGGGAGGATGTGACTGCCGAATTTCGGATTAGTTCAGTTAGCACAGGAGCACAGGATTTAAATAAATCTCTTACTGCTTAATTCACCAAGGAAGAAATGTTCAAAAGGAGCTGGTCAGAAGTGAAAAGAAGAAAACAAGGGCAAGGAAAGCATGGCAGGTACAACCATGAGCCAGACCAACCATGAGCCTTCTTCCAAACCCTTTGACAACTGATCTAGTCCTGGATGATTATCTTGATAATATTACACCTATTTAAGATGGAGTGGGCCTAAGATGATTACCACAGGACACTCAACAGATGAAGAATAAGACAGTTATATGAAATTACATGAGAAATATTTCTTCATACAGTTTGAAGTGTACCTGCAGACTTGCCTGCTTTGGGGGAATGTAGGGTAAAAAGGGTCAAAAGTGGAAGCTGAGTTAGAGAATGAAAGGAGCATTTTGTTACTGCTAATAAAATGTGTCATTCAGTGTGATATTAAAAAAAAAAAAAAAGAAAGAAAGGATAATGAAATCTCATGGTTCAGTAGGAAAGTTCCCCATGGGACTTTGGGAATAATTCTTCTGCCAAGCTCTGTTATTATGCTATTGGTTAGAAACATCGTAAGTCTCCCTCCAACACTTCTGAAATATTAGCTCTCGAGCCAAGGAAAGACAAGTTATTAGTACTATTTAAAGTATTTCCTGTACTGTGAAGGCACATGTAGAAGTAGAAAAGACAGAAAGTTCCTGATCCCTCTTCCCTCTGAAATCAGGAAGAACTGATTTTTGACTTGGAATAAAAACTGAGCAGATTTATTGGATATCATTTAGAGATGAGGGCAGGAATTAGGAAAGTTTACTAATCCCCTTTTGAGATCTTATACAATCAGGAATGCAACAGTGAGCATGACTGGATGAATTGTCAGCTTCAAAAGGTTCTCTGAAGACTCACACTGGATATTGCAGAAAGAGCTGCAGCCCATATGTGTGAGTCCCCAAGCTGCCAAAGCACTCTTTGCACTTCATTTCCATCACAAGAAGGGCTTCTTATGCAGGATACGGCAGAGGACCCTTCATCTTCAGGAAGTTTTATAAGGAATTAGATTTTTGTGATGGCAGAAAGCACTCCCTGAGAACAGGAGGGAGTTGTAACAGGACAACTGTGGCAATCTGCTTGCTAAGATCTGTAAGGAATGATTGCTTTAAACAGTTCAGACAGGGACTCCTTCTCTGTAAGCCTTCATAGATCTGCATAAATTTCATTTTACACTCACACACAAAAAGGTTTGTACGCTGTGTGTAAATCCCAAGTATAGGGATTTGCATCATATGCTTTGCATTCTTTAAAGCTCCTGCAGAACCTCAGAAATGCATGCAGAATATCTGCTGTACAACCCCCCAAGGGTCAGCACTAATAATTCTAAAGGTTTGACAGCATTGTGCTGCTGTTTTTTCAATAGTATTTTAGGAGTATGATATTCTGGGACAGAAAAAAACCTCAAAAATCTAAAAAGAATTCAAATAAACATACAATATAAGAGCCGTCAAAGAAATCAGAGGCTAAACCTGTTTCAGAACTTACCTTGTGGTAATGAATAGATACAAATAGCACTAAGAGCTTCAAATTTTGAGAGGACCTGAAATTTGTGATGTGTAAAAATGTGATACCCCTGTGTTCCTGTGGTATGAGGAATACGTTACATTCCATGAAGGTGCATAGAGCTCATCAGAGCAATAGTCATTAATACTGCCTCACTAATGCATTAATTCTGTATCTGCTCAGTTCCATGTGGGCTTGAGGAAAGCAATGATTATCCCGTGGTGTTCGCAACCTGCTCTTAGGTGAGAGACCAAATTTTCTTAAGGAATCATGAGGGCAGTCCATGAATGGAGGTCCTAAATGTATGATTTTATTCTGTAGTTTAAAAGCAACATATTGCATTGAGAAACAGAAAAAGAGGCTGCTGTTTGTGGAAGTGACTATATTTGAAGAGGTTTTAATATTTTTCAAGTTTTCATATTTCATTCACTTAATAAGAAGGTGTAGTATAATTGAGCTGTAAAACAGTAATATTAATATCCATTTTCATTATTGCTATTATATTGTTTAAATTTGGTTGTTGTGTCCCCTCTCATATTTGCTTCATCCTGTTGTTCACTCAACCTGACAATTGTTTATGTAAAATTACTACTCAAGGAAATTCCTTTTAGGTTCCAGTAGGAGTTGTGCTATAGAGAAGGATGCAGCACTTGACAAGGAGTGTGCATGAGTATGTTTTTATTACTCTGTTCTGCTTTATTCTTTCCACAGCAAATAAGTAGGATTAAGGGTGCATATCTTGAATGATGGATGATAATTCTGAGCACTGTAACTAAAGCTTTTGACTACCTGGCTTAGAAGTACTTATTATCCCCATCAGCCTCCCTCATATCAGTCCTCTCATGCTTTTATGTCTAACACACAGAGATAGTCTAGAGCATGCAAAGGCCAGCTTAACCAATAAAAAAAAAAGTTAAGAATTAGCTCAAATTCAATTCTGATACCTGTTTTGGGAATTCTTAGGAAGCATGGAGGAAAGACATGCACACTACTCATCTTGTCACTAAAAGGGATCATTCATCCATTCTTTGCTATAACAGCTCCTTCGTGTTTTGGACATACTGGCATTATCCTATCTATTCGTATTCCATTTCAATTAATTCCTTCATAGTATGTTCACTTTAGGAACTTGGATACATGATCACACTATTTTATTTATCCTTATCGTGGCATAGTTATATCACAGATAGATACAAAGGTAAATCAGATATTTGACCTCAGTGTGGTTTGATGTAGAACCTCAAAAGATAACGAAAAAGTTTGCAAATTTACCCACAGAGAAATAATTTAATCATTCCCCATGTCTATTCGGAAAAAAAATTGTTTTCTTCTCTGAATATGGGAAGAAAGTTGTCAATTAGATAGATACGTGGATTTGGATCCATTTTAGGAACACTCCTCTGTTAGAAAAAAAAAAGCAATGGACATCAGAATTCTTCTGGCATAGGCCAGTCTTCTATTCTGGTCACAACTGAACTGCATCATTCAAATCTCTGACCAAACAAGGATTTAGATTTTTCTTTTATACTGAAAAGGGATCTACAACATCTTTTAATACCTTTTCCAGTAATTTCTATATTTTTAGAAGTTTCAAGAACCAACAAAAATATGTTATTTTGGAAAATACAGGAAGAAAAAAAAGTGTAATCTCATTTGAATTTTTTAATGGGAGTTGATAAGGCTGTGAAATGTCAGAACACTGCTTTAAAGTTTACTCTGTGTGTTACTATAGATACTAACCTTCTTATGTTTCCAAACATCTGTGCATGACCCAAAAATCTTCCAAAATCTATGTGGAACATGTGTCCAGCTTTTGTCAGCATTATGTTGTCACTGTGTCGATCACAAACTCCCAGGATGAAGGTAACCACACACCAGCCAGCGCAGGAATAAAAGAAATTCCTTACTGCCTAGTGAGTAAAACAACAGCACTTACATGAAATCTCCAGGTGCATTTGTTTGTGGTGCTAATAAAAAATTAAAATAAAAGCTAGCTCTGCAAATGCTGTGCTTGTTGCTAAAATTTTAAGAGGTTAAAATTTCAAGAGGTAATAGTGAAAAGAGATTCATGAGGTAGGTCTGCGTAGGAATGGTATAGGAGTGGTACTCTAACATTTCAAAGTTACAGTGCAAGAACAATTTTATGCATGAGGTGTCGACTTGCATTTTACAGATTCCTGGAAGTCTACAGAAAACTTTCAGGTGAAAGGTAACTAAGAAAAGCAAGCCTCTTGGCAGGAAGCTAGCATTTTCTGTTCAATGTTCTGCATGTATATTGCAAAAACAAGTGTTAGGAAATGAGTTGGAAATCCACAAATGTAACCACTTGCTTTGTAAAGGATGTAAATTATTTTACATCCACTGCACTGCTCTGTACCTCACGGATCTTTTTCTCCAGAAATCAGTCCATGTCCCATGAATCTAAATCACAACGTATACAATGCAATATAGAAACCCAAACCATCCTAACCTGCATCTTAATGTTTTGGACAAAACCTACGTTAGCCAAGGCAAATGACATTTAGGCTTCCAGGATTCCCCTGTAGCTGCAGGGTGCCACCTGCAATGGCATGGAACTATGCAAGACTTAGGCCACAGCACAAGAGTTAGCTGAATTTTGTGTCTAACTGTGCTACTTATTCACTTTGATGACCTTGGATAAAACACTTAAGCTTTCTGTGATTTTGTTCACCCAACTGTAAAATGAGGATATGAAAGCTTTTTCTTGCACCAGTTTTCTGAGCACCTTAGATCCAGTACTGCATGAGTAAAAAATTATGATGGAGTAAAAAAAGAGGAAAGTTCATTCACTAGCAAGCACAAAGGGAATGCATAGTAGTAATTTTATGCATACCCTGTGTAATCAGTTCTGACTGCATGTTATATACTTTAAAAATTGGAAGAAATTGGGTAGGAATTGGTTTTAGAATATTCCACATTAGTGGTATTTTTACAAACAGGAGCAGCAGCAAGAAAACAAGTTTTCAATCAGTAATTAGCAATACCTCACATTTGAATTGAAATGTCTGCACTTTTACCATAAAACTGTAAAAACACAAGCTTGTAAAAAAAAGTTCTACACAGATCGTTCCTGTTTAATTGAATCAAATGATATATGAGGAATTCAAGTGCACTTAGTCAAAACGTGGGTGAACAAATGACTATGGAATAATTATAAAATTACTTAAGTTTATCAAACATGTTTATACTGTACATCTACTAACAAACTACTGTAAAATAATTTCATTTTCAGAGTAGCAAACACTCAAAGCACTCGTTTAAATTTAAAATTTTGGCCAGTAATTTATTGCTGGCACGGAAAAGGGTTTTCAAAATTGTTCGAGCAACACCAAAATGAAAACTCATTTATGTGCTTCTGAAAATGCTCACCCAACAAGGAATAGATAGAAAGATTTCCTTGGAAAACCTTGGCTTCTATAAATGAAATTTCTGATTTTTTGGCTCATGCATAACATCTAGTTTCAGAAAATCAGATGCATTATGTGGGATCTCATGAGAAGATGTGATACGAAAAGCATGATCTTCTGGTTTTTGACTATGGTGGTTTTGATAAAACAGCTTTCTAAAACCTTGGGTATTGGCATAGGCATTCCTAAATACAGGAAATCTGCCAATACCTTGTATGGTTTATATAAAATAAAGAATTTAGAGAGCAGACAGAAAAAATAAATGTTTCTGAGTTCAACACTTCATTTCTCTTTCAGTTTCTTGTCTCTTTACTACTAAATCTCAAAACACCTCTATGACACATTTTTAGAGAAAACGTAATACCATGCACCTGATAAAAAGCAGTATTTCCTTAGAAAGAGAGTTGCATTTAAGTGGATTCCCTGGTTTCTATGCACATGATTTGTTTGTCTCATGTCTGAGCCACTTGTTTTAGCTGCCTACTGTAATTTGATTCTTTTCTCCACGGTACAGCATGAAAAGTGTAATAAGGTTCATTATGTTACCTCTTGGTAACTTGATTCCAGAGGATGGTGATGGCGAAACCATTTTTTAATTGTGTTTTCTTTCAGAGGTCCTATCAGTCCAGATTCCCTGTGGATCTTCGCTAGTGTGGTAGCATCTGGCACCATCTGTACCAGTCCTAATCAGAGGGAAAAGTTTGCATGAAAAATCCTCAGCTTTAAAAAGACAGGAAGACAATCAATGCATATTGTCTGTTGTTTGATCATTCCATGCAGAAAAAAAATACATGGTTGAAAGCTTAAAAATAACGAATGCAACAGAAAATATAGATCAGTATTGTTCCACTCTTGCTCTTTGGAAATTAAAAATAAAGGACACTGAGTGGAAAGGGGCAGTTCTGTGAAGGAGAAATAAAATCAGCAATAACAATACTGTGGATATAACTGCCCCAAGGTACCAACAAGGTCAACAACATAATGAGATTCAAAGTGGATAGAACATGTACAAACTTAAAAAATTATAAAAATTAGGATCAGATATTTACTAATAATGACAAAATTATTTCATGTGTGTTAATTGTCTAGAAAGCTACACAGATTTTTCTGCAGTATGTGATGCTGATCACAGCTGGGATAAAGGGTACTGGATAGTACAGAAATGAGTCTGACCATTCATGTCACCAACTGGGACTCTGAAACGCAGAGAAAAGCCAAGCCTTTTGCAATGCTTCACTTCAATCCTCTGTCTCTACTGCATTGACTTAGTTCCTTTTTTTGGTACTGAGAGCTGGCTTTCCAGCCTTCTGTCCCTGTCCCCATATGTGGCCCCTGGCATGACATCCTGCTACTCGGCATTACAGGGAGGACTTTCCCTAACCATTTTATGTGGTGACAAGCTCCTCTACTATATCAAGCCTGGAAAGTGGAATTCTAGCAGTGCTATAAGTTTTCACTGAATTTCTGTGAAAAGAGATTTATGTGCTTGCATGACCATGAAATTACCATCTCCTACCTCCTTCGAGTGGAAAAGGTGACCATGGAGCAAGCCACTAGCCTAGGACTTGGAATAGCTGTGTACACAAGCATGTGTCCCATATGACCACAGGCATGTTCCTTGTTCCTTTTATCCTTAATTATTAACTGTAAATTGATTGTAAATTGATAACACTGTTGTAACTCATAAGGAAAGACTTCTGGAAAAACTGTGAGACACTGAGGAGGTTTTGCTGCTGTGATGCTGAAAGGAAGAGACTATCAGGGAGAGAATATTATTTGCAGATGACCCCTGTATCTCCCTTGGCAAACATCAAATTAAGCATTAGTATATAAAAGAGTCTATATATAATATCGTGTCCAGAAATATTATTCTGCTATTATCTGCCTTTGAAGCAGAAGCTTTCAAGCTTTGTCTCCCATCCCTACAAAGAAGGATGGAGTTTTTTTCCAGGCCAGCACAACCACCTGCCATGTGCCTCTCAACTCAACTGTACTTTCTCTTAGCTCCTTCAGATCATTCCTCCTCTCTCATGTTCACTTTGTGGCTAAGAAAGTAATGATTTTTCTTTTAATTTTTCTATTTTAATGGCTTTTGTACAGCAGGTGATCTGGATACATCAGCCTTCTATTTGAGCTAGGGTTATTTCCAGTAGAAGATTTCGTCAGGGAAACAGAGCCAGCTTACTGCTGTCAGCAGATTTCTATAGCAAGCAATCGGTATCCCTGCTACAGCTCTGCTGTAACAACCATAAAAGAGAGAAATAGAGATTTCAGATGAGTCAGGCCTGCCCTAAGCAACATAAATCACAAGAATAATATTTCAAAATCAACAGCAGAAAGCTGTCATCACTTGTCTGCAGGTACTTTCTGTAGCTGCATGCATCTAGGCTCATTTAAGCATCTATGCAGGACTACACTGGATTAAAACTTCAATAGCTATGGCAAATTTTCTCCAAAGCCCTCTTTTTGATATGTGAATTGAAGGATGTTTTGCAAGCTCATAATGTTGAGGCTTTTGGAAAATTCTAGCCTAAGTTGCTACGAATACAATGAGCTCTAGAGAATAAATACATTTTATGTATCACTCTTTCCAAGAAATATGAATAATGTAATACAGGTTCCTTTTATAATTTAAGACTGACCTTGTCCTTTCCCTGTAGATAAACACCTATAAATGATCATTTGCATATCCAGTCCTTCTTGGAGCCAAATGTTGTCCATCACTCGAATAATTTGCAGAACCAACATATCTTGACGTAGATCATCACCTACCTGTTGAAAATTGCACATAAAATTAAGTTTTCTCCTTCAATAACAAACAGAAATAATGTCCTATTTAACTGGGATGTTTTGCCCACCAAAACAGCAACATTCATTTTTTTGTTTTTCTTCAAAGTTCCTACTTACCATTCTGTGTCAGAATAGGACAGAGTAGATGGCACACACAGACAGGAACAGTTTTGGCAGCCTCTGAGATGTTAACAAATGATCCCTGCTTAACTGTGGCCTTTCTGCTTGTTATTCCTATGCAATTATTAGAGTTTGAAAACTTAATCTGGAGGTAGGATCCTAATTTAGTTACATTGTAAAGTCTACATAATGCTAGATCCCTTTTCACAAATGACAGCGTTTGTCTAATGTTAAGCCTCACAACTCGATATTTGCAGGGGAATTTTATAACAAATTTACATTTTATCCATAACATGATTCATATTCAGTTTCAAGCAGTGATGCAGTGATGACCTCTCTCCCCATGGAGTTAGTCAAACAATAATTTCAGTGAAATGGGGCTTTAATTGTAGCCACAAGAATTAATGAAGAGATTATTTTCAGCCACGGCTGAGTAAATGGCCTGTGAAAACAACAGCCCCGGTTTTTTGTTTCCCCCCATCCCACTCCAAGTAAAATATATAAGTTTTACTGATATTTTAAGTGCTTTATTCTTTCATTACATTCTTTTTATACAAGCATTCCAATCTACAGACATTTACTGCCAGGAAATGAGTACTTGAGGAGACATAAACTCATCTTAAAAAGACAAAATATCTGAATCTACTTTTCTCTCATTGAAAGAGATAAATTAATCCAATTAATTAATTAATTCTCTCACCAATTAATTCTTCTTAGTACCTAAATATAAAAAAAAAATCTTATTCTCTCTACTTCCATTACATATAGAGTCAGAAAACAATTTAGTAAGATACCCTTATCATTTATTGTGTTCACCATTTATGTATGAGGTATCTGTCATGAATAAGCAACAGAACTATAGTACAAGTAAAAGATATTTTAATGCAATGTTTTGCTGACAGGAGAAGGTGACAGCAGCTTTAGTACTTCTACAGCAACTGGACAATGAGTTGGTTGCTGAACATTACTGAGTAGGGAAAAGATTGTCTGGGTAGAACCAATGCAATTGTTTAAAAGCTCCATAAGCAGGTATTTGCTCAAGTAAGTAGGAACCTGCTATTAAACATTGATTCCCAAATGAAGCAGCATATGAACCAGGTTCCTAAAAGTTCAGAAAAATTAAAATTGCTAATTTCTCCCCCTAGCCTACCTGGAAAGCATACTTTTGTTTCTGAGGTTCAGAGCTGCTGTAAAGGGGCAACTTAATTTAAGATAGAACAGAATTTTTTAAAATTTATTTTTATCAATTTTTTAGAATTCTGGTTTGGAAAATGAATCTGCAGAAGGTCTAAGAATAATGCCGTTGGCACCACTGACCATTTTGTATCCATCAGCCATTTTATGAACTTGTGCTCTTCTCTAAAACCAGTATCCACTGTTAGGGAAGACTTCTGCTCTTTTGAAAAGGAGCTATCTTCAAAATGCATGTATTTTCTATTGTGGATGACCTGTTGTGAACATGGAAGCTTTTCTAGGTGACAACAGCAAAATAAAGCAGAGTTTATTTTGAGTCAGTTCCTCCAAATAACTCCAACGAGACAGACCTCCTCTGCTGCCTGCTCCACCTCCACCTTTCTCAGCCACTCCCTCACGCTGGCTGATAGGGGCAGAATTAGGTGTGTGTGGCAAATGGGCCTCTAACACTCCATTTTGATTTTTTAGAGATATATGAAAAAGGCTGAAGGGTTCAGTCATTCTGAACTATGTCTTCTCTGAGACCTGCCCTCTGACTTCAATGTTGTCAATAAACCAGGTTTAAAATACGAACTTTATATTCTACTCTGGTTGTCTGCACTAAGGAAAAGACTTGCAATGCTGTTTGATTCTCTGTTGATCAAAAAGGTGATACTTCAGTGTATTGCCTCAACATATTTCATTAAAAGTTCTAGTGTCAAAAATGAGAGGGATAAACAAGCAGAAGAGCCAAATCAACTATTCTCAGACTCAAGGTTTAAAATATAAATTAGATGAATTTTCAATCATCATTTTCCATACCAAAAGACCCGAGGATTACAGGAAGAACATACCTTAAAAATAACATTGATGGTTCCATTTGGAGCATTTGCGTTGATGAAGGAGATTTTTAATGGAAAAGCATTGGATGTAAAATAAGAACACGACTGCAGGGGAAAGAAAGATGAGACAGAAGAACAGTGTCACATATACAAAACACCAGGCCAGTGAAAAAGATACCAGCTTTAAGCACTGTTCAGAAGCAGTGGCAGCAAAAACAAATATTTCTCAATCTTATTGCCTGTTTCATTGGGTCTGAAAAATAAGAAATTCTTTTCCACAGACAATCTGCTTCACTTAAATATCAGACCATATGAATGGATAATATTTGATGTATTCATAAATTGTTTTTCATTTTCACCCATGCCTATCAACAATAAGCTTTGGCTGGTATTGAGTGGATGAAGTACATGAGACTAATCTAATGAGAGTCTTAAAGCATTGAAAAGCCTTTTGTCCTATTATTTTCTGAAAAAAAACAGCCCTGCCCAACCACACAACCTTTACAGAAGCAAAGAATCTGCCAATTTCTTTGAAGACCTCACTCTGGCTGAGGATACAGGAAATTTTGAAAATCATGATCTATTTTATGTGGAATTTATCTTAATTAAACATAAACTCTGATTTTCATGCTCTACAGCTTCTTCCACCTGAAGATCTCAAGGGGCTTCAAAAAGCCAAGGAGTGCAAATCCTGTGAGAGTTTAGGGTGGTATTATTACCTTCATTAAAGACATCCGAGGAGGGGCGGTGGGAAAACCCCTCCAAACCAAAGCCAATGGTAAATTAATGGGCTGGTTTCTGGAAATAATGAGCACCCCACAAGAGCTGCTGCTGTCCTTACAGGGGGGAGTATAAGGGAGGCTAATTTGAACACCACCACCACCACCACCAGCAGCAGGAAGAGCTGTCTCCTGCTTTTCATTTAAACATCTCAAAGCATGGGACAAGCACGCAAATATCATCTCAACCACATCAGATCTCTGCCATGGGCCAGAACCATTATCAACGATGAGATCCTGACCCCCCGTGGAATTTTGCCAATTGAAACATCTCAGTGAGTGCTTGAAAGGTTCCTGTGAGATAATGGGACTCTGAGAGAGCTGGGAGCAAGGCTTGCTACTGGTAAAATTAATATATGACACCAAAATGAATTAAATTTAGGTAATTATAAGCACTTAAAAGTTCTAATTTGCATGATTATACTGACGTACAGTTCAATCAAGAAACTACATGTATTTATAGAAAGATAATGGCCTATAATGATAAAAGAAAAATAAAAAAAAACCCCAACTCTCTTTTCAGATATTACATTTAAACATTTTTGTACCAGTCCAGTCAAGCTGGTGCAGTATAAATAGCTTGACTTTATGGTGAGGTACCTTTCCATTAGTCATTATTTCCAAAAGCCTGAAAGCAGGGAGAAGCAGCAGGCTTCAAATCCTTCTGACTTGTATCACACACAATTCGCCCAAGTCTGTGGGGTGCTGGAAGACCTCTGTTCTCAGCCAGATCAAGGCTGAATAGCAATTACTTGGAGAAACACAGGTCAGAGGCAACTGAAGGGATCAGCACCTCCTAGAATCAGGTCTACTATGGATAATGAGGCAGGGAACAAAAATAGAACACAAATTGCTGTCATTAGGCAGCTGTAACTGGTGATATATATGGCTGCTCATGTTTGTTTTTTTCTTCATGCTGGACACATTTTCCTTCTCCAGAGATGGAGCAGCTTACTCCTGGAATTATGTTGTTTATGAAAATATTTTTGAACAATGAAGAGCTGAATCTTAGTACTGCGCTCAAAGTCAAGTCAAGTAACACGGAAGAGCATTGCTGTTTCCTTTACCCTTGAGTCATTTTTAATAGGGATCACAGACACAGGTAAGCCAGTGTGAATATTTAATATTTTAGCAATTCTCATTCATGCCCTGAGTCTCAGCTCAGCAAGCAGACAGCTGGCTCCAGACTTTCAGCTGCTCCCACACCTGACATTGCAGAGTCTTGGACAAGAAAGAAAAGTTGTCACCAGGGGCTACCTGGTGGGAACCAAGGCTCAGCCTCCAGATGCCCTTGCCAATCCCAATCCCATGGCAGGGCAGCTGAGCTAGGAATGGGCTGCCCAGAGTTTGGAATCTCTGGCTGGTGTGGCATACATGCAGCATGCACCCTACCCGCCCTGCCACCTGTGTCTCAAACAAAGGCCCCTGGTTTAAAAGGGGATCAGGCTGGATGTGAATTTCCCAGATGATTTATGCTCAATATCAGTAAGATCATTTCCAAGTCATTGCAGGCATTCATTCAGTCTCCCCTTTGTACTAGAAACCAAAATCAAAATCAACAATTTAATTGAGCACACTTACATCTGCTTCTATGCCTCGGATAACAAGTGCAGGATTCAGGGGGAGCCGACAGACCTTCACCTCCTGGAAGAACTGCTGGAGTCTGCTGAGCTCCACATTTAACACCTCCTGCAACATGGAACCATTATGGCAGCACAGAAGAACACAAAAGCAGCTTCATTTTTTTTTTTTAACTGGCATTTCTGCATTAAAGCAATGCAACTTCCAGAGCCAGTAGCATCCACGTGACATTATAACAGCTAAGGAGGTCACACTGAGGTGCAGATATTAATAATAAGAACTGTAATTTTACTCCACATTGAGCATTTTTCTGCCTAGATATGTTACCAGCTCATACTGCCCTCTAGGTTCAGATGGAAAGAGAGTATTTACAAGGGCATGGAGTGACAGGACAAGGGGGAATGGCTTCAAATTGAAGGAGGGTAGGTTTCGATTGGATGTCAGAAAAAAATCTCTGCCTGTGAAACCAGGCTGGGTGGGGCAACCTGGCCTAGTGGAGGTGCCCCTGCCCATGGCAGGGGGGTTGAAACTAGATTATTTTTAATATAATCTGACCCAAACCATTCTGTGACTTTATGATTCAATACCCTTCGTTAGGGGTTGATTAGCCTGGTATTGCTCTGCTGTATCTCATGGAGTTTTGCCTTGCCTGAGAATTTCACAATTTGCTGTTTGTTGCCTCTACACTGTGGTCACCCTTGCCGAATTCTGTTAACTGCAGGGTTTGGGAGCTTCTCAGCACCATAGTAACTGCAGCCTTGAGATTAATCTCTAAAATCTGAATTATGCATCAGTAATGTATAATGTATTACTACTATTTCTTTTTTCTTTACATAGATTTTTCTTTTTCAAATATTTTTGTCTTTTTACTTCCATGTTTGCTTTGCTGGTCTCAGTAGCAGCACTGAGAGTTTTCTGAAGAACCCTTTGAAAATCTTTGAATCCTTAACAAGGCAGAAAGATTCATTGCATCGTTCATGATAACCAGCAGTGGTAAGTATATTTTTACTGGCCTTTCTGCTCTACCTTGCTGAGATTTCAACAGGAAGCAGTTTCACACATCAGGTAAGTAACAACAGCTGTCCTGGGAAATTAACAGTTTTGAACTGGAAGTGCACCTATGCAATATAAAAGCTGCACCCACCCAGGAGAAGAGAACTGCAAGTTTCTACTGCCAGGCAGGTATCTCTGCAGATATGTGTTCAATGTTCATTGCCAAATGTTATATTTGATATATCACCTACATTCCACTCTGGTTGTCTTTGTTAAAAAATGAGGATGTCTCCAGCCTGCCCAAAACAACTCTTAGCAAAGCCTTTAAGAAACACTGCAGATCTACAGGAGTCAAATATTTTGGGATGAGGTGCTCAGTGTGAGCATTCCTCTCAGTGAAATGATAATCAGCTTTGTTGCCATTATTTCTGGCCACCTCCAAGTCCATTTGAGAAACCATTGATGAGGGAATTTAAATGGCTTAAAAGATCTGCAAACCTCAAGAGTAATAGTGATGAGAGTTGTCCCATTAAATATGTGTTACCTGTTTCCAGAGCAGAAAAATATTTATAAAGTTTAGTTAAATCTTTGGTTTATTTATGTAAAGGGCATTAAAGGAAAGAGGTGTTACCTTAGAAAAAATAAAATTTCCTAAAGAAACTTAGATAGAAGCGGTAGTATTTTTTAACAAACCTTTCTTTTTGGATCACTGGCAGCTTTCACTTTTGTGGCAATGTCTTCCAGAATTCTGATGAGTTTTTCTTCCTTAGAAAACTCAGTGTTCAGGGTTTGTCCAGCACAGAATTGGAGAGCAGCCAGGACTTTCTTATACCACATTCTGAAATGAACTTCATTCTGTGCATTCTTCAACAGCCTGAAGGAAGGAGGAGAAAAAAAAAAATCTGTGCATCTAAAACTGAATTTTATTTTATATCAGTTCTAGCAGGAACAATAAATGGACTCCAGACTAATCTATATTTGGTCACTTTGGGCAGCAGAGAATGAAAAAAAAATGTTGTTGCTTGTAGGCAATGGAAATGAAGTCTCATTTGATAACTAATGAGATTCCAAATGTGTTGAATAAACAGAAAACTGTCATTTCCTGTTGTCAAACATAGTGCAGTGTCTGTATTGCTTCTTATTTCTGAAACAAAAGTTTAAGAAGTGGAATGAATGTGTATTTTTGAAGTCCAGTGTTAAATATATATGCCTATTCTTTTTTTTTCCTCCTGCCAGTACACTTCTACAAGCAAACACATCTTTCAGCCAGGAGGTGCATTTAAAGGCTGTTTAAGTCTCAGATGTATCTTCAATTCTAGAAACTTTCACTACGTTAAGCTGAGAAGACATTTCTGAAATTGGCTATACTGCTAAAAAGAGTGAAATGAGCCCATTTTATTCCTTTCTTGACTGGTAAGTGTTGGTCTAAAGCAAAACTTAGCTTTTAGGTCTTCTGAAGCCTGTAAAAACCTTGGAACTGGAGTTACTGCTGACATAAAAGTCAGAAATAAAACCAAAACCATACTCTTTTTAATAATATTCGCCATGCAGTCTTCTCTAATTATACATTTATTTGGGTCAGGAAAGCTGTGGAGTTTAGAGGGTTTTTTTAGTTGATCAAATTGATCACTGAGAAATTTTTTCCTTATGTGGGCCAGAGGTTTTGTACACTGTTTGACTTATTTTTGTAAGTGTAGATGGAATAACCAGCTCTATATTGCTGTTAACATCCTGCTCACCACCTGGGATTTGCCTTTGCCTGAAGGACTGGGGAACTGCTCTTTGCTTTTGTATGAACTTTCCCCCTCACAACTTCATCCTTAAGAGCATCTCAAACCTTAAATTCCTTTTAAATGTCTGGATCTCAATGCAGTTTCCCCTACCTAACAAATAATGCTAGTTTTCACAGGACAGAAATCAGAGAAACTCTTGACTTTCAAGGCACATCACACAAATGAATATGTCACACATGAATATGTCACGTAACAGAAAGCAAGACCAAGAAATTATTTCAAGCACTGATATTTAAAGGTGAAAAACTATAATTCCTATAGACACTTCAATTCCTTCAAATCATATATAAGGCATTACAGTATTGCTACTGCAGCACATGCCTGTTTTGGTGATGAGGGATTCTTGTCATCTTTTATAAGACAATGATTCTTCTAGGTCCTCTTTTGCTATATAATTCAATGCAGAACAATATCACCTACTGGTTTCTGAAAAGCCTTTCCAGTTACACAAAACCTCTGAACATCTGAGGATTTGAAAACCTTTAAAGAATGAGTAGTGTTTGTATCAGAAATGCCTAGACATGAAAGGGAAGCGATATGAGAAGTTTATCATCAACACTCTCTGGAGGAGTCTGAAATGATTTTTTTTCCCTGTAGACTAGTAAAAACAAATAATTACTTTTTCGATCCGAAGGAAATACAAGTTGTCATTGCAATGCCTGGTGCAAGGCAAACCTCAACACACAGAGGCTGCTGTTTTCTTATCCTGAGCCCTTCACAGACTGAGGAAGGCTGAGAGCACGTGCATATACAGCAGTGGATAAACAAATCCTTTCATATTTTGATCAGAGTAAGTCCAAGATTCCACAGGGTGGGATTCATTTGCTTAAATGTCAATAGCTCATGCCACTTTAGAGATCCTAGGAAATCCACTTCCTCCAGCTGCTGCCTTGGAAGGGCATGGGTCCACCAGAGGCACTTTGTCATTTGTGCCGCCCCCATGCAGATGTCTCAGATTCCCTGTGCTGTCTAAACCAGCCTGTGTTTAGGGCACTGCATCACATTCCTGCAGTGGCCTTTTAGCTCAGTAGGCAGACAAGGCCATTCAAAATAAAAAACATACTCCGTCCACTGTAACAGTGGACTTGGTGATTATCTTTTAAATGAAAGCATCACTGGCACAGTCCAAATTGTCAGATGGGCAGGAATTTCAGTCTGCCAAAGAAAAGCCCTGCTCACCCTCAGTCCAGCCAAACAGTTTGCATTTTTCTTGTCACACAGTCAGGTTGAACTCGTTCACTTTTGCCCTACAAATACAAGTGCACCTAAGACAACTATCACTGTGTTATCTGTTTTGAACTGGGTATCTAATGTGGGTGCAGAACCTTGTCTGCACTAAGCCTTGCATTGCAATCAGCCCCTGAGTATCTAAATCATATTCATTCACCTACTCCATTTTTAGTAGTACATATTTAGGGAATCCATAAAGGCTACCTTTTCAGGTTTGAGATGTCCCTTTAATCCTCTCAGATACAGAGAACACTAAACCAGATTTTATTTCCCTAGAATGAAAGGCTTAGGATTTCACATACCGAAAGCAAAATAGCAAAACTAAAATGGTTTACTATTTTAAACAGAACTACTCCCTGCATAACACAGATCTACTTAGGAGATCCATTTTTTGATTATTCTTATGGCTGAGTATTCACAGGAAAGAAGCCTATATACGCATATGATATAACAATTTATTTTCAGTGTGAGAAAGGATTATGGGCCAGATTCAGAGAGCTTATGCATAAAGTGTACATGAGGACAGAGGATGTATGGAGTCTGAATCCTCTCACATGTGATTCTCGAGCCCAGTCCATGGGGAAAGCTGAGGCAGTCATCATGATGTCACTGGTAAAATGCATTTCCCTGCCAGCACACAGTCTGAACACACATGGCAGCTTTTGACAGCCCATGTGCTTCCCCAGCAGTTCCCACAAGAGACTTGGGGCTCTACACTCAAAATGTGTCAAGCGACTGTGGTACAGCAGCACGGCTTCCTCTGCCTGCCCACTGGGGCAGGTGGGCTCCTAAAAACCCACACACCTTCATTTGCAAAATGATTTGTATTAACCAGGTCTGACTTTGGTACTCATTTTATAAAAGTGGTCCCAAAGAGGATGCAAAGAACAGCTTTTAATGTGGTGACTCATTGTAGGCTTTGCTGTAATGTTTGTTCAACAAATGAGCGAATATGTTGCTGCAATTCTGTCTTCCCAGCTTCCTGGCACACACATCTTCACCCTGCCATGGTGAGAACTCAGGGGAGAGAGGAAAATCTGCAGCTTCTGAAGTTGCAGGATGGAGAAATGCTCAAGACGCTAATGGAATTTTCAAGTTAGAACAGGATGCCTAGCTGCGACCGAAGAAGACAAAATTGGAATGATTTAAAACCCAAGGCTGCCAGCAAAGAAGCATGTGAAGTTGTTTTTTCCTGATAATTTTCACAGGATCCTGCAAGACAGAACTCAGTATAAAAGCCTGGCTTAATGCCAGGCCTAGACAGAGCATCTTGCTCCTCTCAACAGAGACTTCTTCCTCTTCAGGTTCTCTGATTTGAGACAAACACTCATTCTCAGCAAGGCCTGGTGAACACAGACGCTGTCCCCAGGTCACTTTTGTGAAATAGTACAGAAGGAAGGTGACCTGAACTCTAGCAATGAAGCGAGCCAGGTACTGGGGTGCCCTGAAAGATGCCTCTGCCTTCTGCATGCACCTGCTCCATGCCTGCAAGGTGGCTCCAGCCCCATTTCCTGGCACTCACAGCTGTGTTTTCTGGGTATAGAAATGTAAGTGTGCTGAGAGACTTTTGCCATGGGGAAGAAAGGAAGGAGGAATTGAATCAGGTTGGTTTGGCTGCTGTGTCAGAGAAGGAGAAACAGCAGCTATAGAGAAAAGGGTAAATAAGAAAAAAAAAAAAGGAAAAAAAAAGGAATGAGATTGGATGCGTCTTGGTAGAAAAAGAGATGAGCTGGCCTTGTTCTCCCTCTGTGGTGCTAGAAGACAGGGAAGCTGACACAGTCTGCTCTCAGAGTTGGATTTGGCAGACAAACAAAGAGTGAGGCGGCTCAGACAACTCTGCTGCTTGAACATCTGTTCCTTGTCTCCTTCAGAAAGGGGAGCAGGGTGAACTGGAGAGTGATGCCTGACAGGACAGATTAGCTCACAGGTAGCTTGTTAAAGCACATTATACAAAAAAAAAAAACCCCAAAAATTCAAGAAGAAAAGGCCAGGATTTCTGCGAATATCTTATTGCAGCTTTAGCACCTACCTCTTATGAAGGAGCAAGCCACAGTTTGACCAGCTTATTTAGACATGATGTCAGGATAGTGACCCTGGTTAATTTGTTTCCAAGTGCTCTCTGGTATTTATTACACAAAAGTTGTGCCTACCAGCACGCACTTTGTACACTCTACTTAAGGTGTTTTGAATTCAGAGACGCACCATGAAAATAAGGTGCCTTGGGGTTATAAGGTGAGGGCTGAGCTACCTCCTGTTGTTGATCAATCTTTGGTAAACCTGACCAAGGAAGTCAATATTCTTTGTTCTGAAGATGTATTTCATGATTGTTTTCTGTTTTGCTAAGTTGGAGGCAGGACAAGTCACAGAAGAAGGAAACAATAGTAGAAGACTGCTGTTTATTATGGCAATAATTGCTTTAAAATTATTCTCCACATCCCTTTGTGTCAAAGATTAGCACACAAAAACACTTCTCTACCACTGTACAGCTTCTATGTCTAAGGTTGCCATCTGTCTTGATTATCCTTAGACATCCTGCAAAACTCCTAATCTGTCCTTTGTGCTTTATTGTGCCATGGAGCTGCAGCACATGAAGCCTGAAGCTTTTTACTGCTTTCATTTTCCACTCCTCAAAGAAAACATTTTACTGCTTGCATTCTTAAACAAGAGAATAAGTAATAGGGCTACTTTGCCTGTAGGACTTCATTTGGGCTTTGCAGCTCCTTAAGTTGCAAGTTCCCCATAGACACATGGATGACAGAGGTAACAACAATGTACAGGTGAAGATTAAGAACTCCACCTAGCCTGTGACAGGTCATGAGGATGAGAGGGCAACTGCTGCTATTAATGAATTACTCAGTCGCAAGTAAAACCTCTCTTTGCTTTTTCACTTTTATCTCCCCAATATTATACTGGACAAGGATTTTACCTCCCTGCCAGTGATAATGGTAATAATCCCTTTGACAGAGATATTCATCATAGTAAGTAGTGCACAAACACTGAGCTTCTGTGGCTCCCAGGTTCTAACAGGTACCTGTCGCCCTCCATCCCCTACACCTGCAATCTCCTCACTCCTCTGCAGCGCACAGCCAAGCATGCAGAACATGTCTTTTCAAGTCTTTATCACTTGCTAGCTGGTCTGCTCAGCCTCTTCAGACACAGCCAAACTCTAAGGCAGCAGAGCACCAAGCTGGCAAATATGACTGTGGCTTTTCTTATCTCTTTGCCAGTGCCTAGAATGGATGACTGAACTCGCTGAAGCTCCCAGGAACATGTCTGTAGGATGGCAGCTACTGCTTCAGAAAGACGGAAAGGACCACTTGCACTTGCTGCAATGTAATCTCCATCCCCAGCCCCTGTCACAGCCTCAGTGGGATGTTGTCCATTTCTGGACAGAAAACTTTAATTTATTAAGCTTGCTGAAAAGTCTTACAGTGGCTTCATTCTCACAGCCCTTTGTTTACCAAGAGAAATATACAGGCTACCTCTGTCAACTTCCTCTAAAAAACAGATACGGGATAACATCTCTGTTTTTAAACCAATTCCAAACTCTAGAAAGGTGTGATTTATGTACTACAAAGCAAAGAAAGGAAAACACAGAAACACCAGAAACTACAGCACCATTGTGCGTAGACCTATTGGGGCATTGCAGTCAACAAAATAACTGACATAAAAACAAACTAATAAGTGAGAAGCACAAAATACCTGGCATGTTGAGAACAATACAATTTCTGCAGGGGAGAATGGGGAGCAAAGGCAATTAGGCAGAAGAGTTACTGCACAACAAAGATGGAAGAGACATTGCCATTCTCCCGTGACTGGAGTACTGAGCATTTCCCATAGATTTACAGAAACACAGGGCAAGGACATCAACTTGACTGGAAGGATGAAGACTGAACTTCCTTTTGCTCTCCCTTTCTTTGACCAAGCACAAAGCCAGCAGACAGAGAACGGCACAAGAAGACTGGCAAAGCTCTGGCTCATCTGCTGATGTTTCATCTCTCATTCTGTTCTAGAACAAGAAGAGAATGAAAGTTTGTTTCTTGAGTAGACTGAGAGAAGCATGGTACAGCATTTTTTCTGAATACTTGTAACCAATAAGTCTCCAAGATGAAGAGATAGCAGCTGTTCAGTTGCTTGAAGCACCTGTCCACTTTTGGCTCTTCACACTTCTCAGATGAGAAACCTACAGCCAGTTTCACATGCTGCTTCTCATAAAACAGAGATGCTTTTATAGAGACTCATTTTTCAAAGCATTACCCTTGAACAGAAAATAACTCTGCTTAAAGTGAAATTTTGTTTAAATATACCATGTGATTAATTTGCTTTTGTTTTTCTGATTCTTTTTTTATAACATAGAACAGAAGTCTACCACATTGATCTCCCTTTGAAAACAAAATATTCTTGCAGACATATAAAGTATGGTGGTTAGGCTTGAGAAACACAACATTGCCATTATTTGCTAATCCCTCAAGGATCTCTATGAACAACACAACACAATTTGCATTCAGACAAATAACTTGATTCAGTTGATTCAGTCAAGGCAGCTCCTCCCATTCCCACTGAATGCCTGAACTGTGGAATGCATATCCTGCTGACTCACAAAAAATTAGCAGATCAGTGAAAACAAAGCCTATGCTATGCTATACAAAGAAGTTGCCAAACCCTGCTGAGGTTTCCTAGCAGAAAAAAATGTTTTATTTAATATGTAATATAAATAGTTAGCTGCACACACTTTGCATTAAAAAAATGAACCCCATATAAAACTGGTTTTGTCTGGAGAAGAAAGAGCTTGACTGTGAAACAGAAATTAAATGAACCTTGAAAATTACCTGTACCAAGAATTAATTGGAAAGTACAATGGTACACAGGTACTACTGTCACTACCGGAGATAGATGCTACTTGGTCTAAGGTCTAAGCAAGAAACAATCATCCTCATAAGGTCTTCTCCAATTTGTTGAATGGATATGATAACATCAATATAAGTGCTACAAGAATCATCTAGTAAAAAGCAGTGCTAACAGCATCTGTCTCTTTCTGCTCCAGTTTGTAAAAAAAGATTAATACAAAACAATTGTTTGCAAAGTGGGTCTTTTTCTAGTCTGCTCCTCTTCACTGGGCAGGATCTGCAAGCAGAAAGGACCACATTTATTAACACACTATCACGAACACAAAAAATACCTCCAGCAGAACACCAGCACAACAAAATTTAGTGGTGGTTTCAAACAGCATCTGTGTACAACAGTACTGACCTTAGGTAACTTCAGAATCTCTGAGTGGGGGCTCATGGTCCACTAAAGATCCCACCCAAATAATACATCAATCCAAAGCCACAGAAATGAAAAGCCTTCACCCTGAAATGTCATCAAATACTGAGGGTGACTTAGGCTTGCAACTAGTAAGTCTAACTGGTTCAGATTATTAATAAAAGAAATACCACCACTGCCTCTTTAAAGAGAGTGATTAAATCTCTCCAAAAACTACATTTGGAAATAATGAAAAAAATGTTGTTTAACAAAAGTATTGCATTTAATATCTGCATGAACACTATCAATTGGACAGTATCACTTTCCATTCAATGAAATACTTGGCATTCAAGTCCGGCATTAATTTTGAAAACTCTGGTTCTGTCTTTGCCAGTGCCTTCTTCATGTGACTGAGTACATCCCCGGCTGCGCTTTTCCCAAAACTGCAGATTTTCTCCTCAGAACAAATGACGTATTGTTGTCAGAATTTCATGCAGTATCTTACATGAGAATCAGCAAGCCTGAAAGCGTCCAACAATCTGTCTCTGTGAGAGTTTAGAGTAAATTCATGCACAGGAACTGAAATGTGCCATTCATTCCAGGCATAACAGAAATTGTGTTCTTCCCAGTGGGTAACTGCATTGGGAGCTAGCAGTGAATGGGATTAGATGAGATAATCACCACTAAAATAAGCAGACCCAATGGCTTTATTGGGATGCTGTCCAACACGCCAGCAATTAATTGAATACAGGAGGTGACTAAGCTACTCTACTTTCAAACCATATAAATAAAATGCAAAATTAATTCAGATTGAAGCAGTCCGTGAGAGCCAATGGACTTGCAAAGCTTTGTACCGTTCCTGAATTTAGGCCACAGTTATCACAGCAATACACTGAGGAGAAACTGAAAATGTTTTCTTCATCTGCCTATTGTTTGGGTAGTTTATGTCTACCAAAATGGCTTTGGATAGCATCTGTGGTTCCCATTTGCTTCACAGCTGAACAAAAAAGTCTCTCATGACACTATGAAACACAATGTAAGACACAGAACTAATTCTCTATAGTTCTGCATGCACTGGGCAATCCAAATGTACACAAAATTGCAGAATTAAACTTGAGTTACACCACAATACTTTTGATAACTTTATTTTCTTTGCTGGCTAGTTGGGGTTTTTAATTTTTTTTAGTTGTGCTGGTTTTACCTGGGATAGAGCTGATTTTCTTCCCAATAGATCGTATGGGGCTGTGTTTCCAATTTGTGCTGGAAATGGTTGATCCTTCAGAGATGTTTTAGTTATTGCTGAGCAGTGTTTGAAGAGGGAAGGCTTTTTCTGTTCCTCACCCCAAACCACCACCGAGTGGGCCGGGGGTGCACAAAAAGTTGGAAAGGGACACAGCTGGGTGAGCTGACCCCAACTGACCAAAGGGATGTCCCAGACCGTATGGATCATGCTCAGCATATAAAGCTGGAGAAGAAGGAGGAAGAGGGGACATTTGGAGTGATGGTGTTTGTCTTCCTAAGTCACCAATGTGTGAGATGGGCCCCTGCTCTCATGGAGATGGCTGAACACCTGCCTGCCCATGGGATGTGATGAATGAACTCCTTGTTCCATCTTGCTCATGTGCACAGTTTTTTCTTAACCTCTTCAACTGTCTTCATCTCAGTCCATTAATTTCCTCACTTTTCCAACTCTCTGCCCCGTCCCACCACAGGGGACAGGGCGTGAATGGCTGTGTGGGGCTTGTTTGCCATCTGGGTTAAACCATGATATTAATATACTAACACAGAAATAGCTTCAGGGAGAAAACTGAAATTGTCTTTCTACAAGGTCATTAAGGCCCTTGACTGCTCATAACAGGAGCAGTTCCAGATTTTATTCATACATTCTGAGCCAGATCTGTACTTTATAATCCTAGAGTTTTCAGATAATTCTTTTTTATGACTCTGGGCACAGGAAAGGAAGGGTTTGGTTTTGGGTGGAGGGGAGGGGGTAGGATAAGATAATGACATTGTTTTTCAAATATTATGACATTCAATTCAACTTGTTCTGCAGAGCTGTTAATTTTCCTATTTGTTCTGCACCGAGGTACAAGAATATGCTTTGTTTAATAATGTCTTCATTCAAAGCTGTTATCTTTCAAGCAGAGCCTCAGATTTCTACAGACAAGGTGCTCAGATGTCAACAGCAGAGGAAGGATGTATGAGATTTGATATGTTTCAAATACTTGGGAAGTTACTGTTTCTTTCAAGGCAGCATCCCTTCTACCTCTCTGGAAGAACTTGTCTGTAGATCCACTGTGTTTTAAGCACAGATAGTACAGACACAGCAAGAACTGATTCCACATTATTTCCTGACATGTCAGTCTTCTGGATCTCTACTTTCATCTCTGCTCTAGCTGGCAGCCCAGCTTCTCTTATTTTCCCAATAGGTATCAAAGGGAACTTTATTCAGATCACTGCCTAACAGGAATAGAGAGGAAAAATGAGCCTCAGCAGGTACTGTTCTAAGTGCTTCAGCAATCCTGGTACCTCAGTGTAATTACAAGATTGCAAAACGCTGTTTGCAGAAGTCCTCTCATATCTGCCAGAGTTTGCTTTCTGTGAGATGTCAAGCCTCCTTTTTATGCCAGTTTGCTGTGTGGCATCTCGATGCTGCACAACAACAAAGGATGCACAGATCAGATCATGGGATCACAGAGATGTGTTAGCTCTGTGCCCGTACCTGGGTGACTCTGTCAACAGAATGACTGAGAGAACTTTCAGAGCTCAAATAAAGAGGTGAAATGAAGACATACAGTCCCTTACACTTCAAAAATAACTCATTTGTTTTCAGGGAATAGAAGAGAGAAAATCAGACTTTTCAGTGGGGCATTCTTTAGAATCCAAATCACACTTTTTCTTTTTTTCATGGTTCTGACTCCTTTAAGGGAGAAATCTCTTCAGATTACAGCTCTCCTTATGCATAAGGCTACTCCACAATCTTCTTCAAATAAGACGATGGCTATCATGTTTTAATTTAATTAAAAAAGAGAGGACCATGAAAGATGGTGGCAGGAAAGAAGAACAAGCATTTACATTGTAAAGAAGAATATTTCTATTTTCATGCCTTTTCTAGGCCTGTTTTATTTCTTTCTCTCTGGTTTTAGTTTTCTTCTTCTTTTCTTGGCCTTTATTAATTTTTTGCTCCACATTATACTTAGTAATAGTATCTTTTGCAAAGGTAGGAGAGCAGAGCAGAGATGGAAATAACTTTAGATTTCTCTTCTTTATATACTGGTCTGGTTCTGATTTTCCTTCCATTTAACTGCTTTATTGCCACCAAATATTGGCTTTGTAAATAGAGAAGTGGGAATTTGAAGTTAAGCCCATGTACCAGGGAAAACTTGCTGTAAGATATTATTAAGAGAAATCCTTTCTCTTTTAGTTGGCCCAAGGGTATTTTTCTAGTCGACAGCTGGCCTAGTTACCATGGAAAACAGAACAGCTGGAGGGCAGGCACAGTAGGAAAATGAGGCAGAGACCTACACGAAATTGGGTTGGCTTAGTTTGCAGAGACTTGCTGAAATTAATCTCTCACTTCAGATATCTTGTTGCTCTTTCACTGCTGGGAATAGTCATAGAGTTTCATCTAGGTTTAAAAGTCCATCTCAGCTCTGCTGAGACATGTTCAGCTGTGGAACAAGATCTGAATAAACTTTGGAATAAAGTAAAATCTCTTTTAATGAACCAAGAAGGTGTTACTTATTAAGCTTTTACCAGAGAAATCTTACATCACTCTCTTCAGATCAAACTGGAATTACCTTGGAGTTAAAATCCATAGATTTTAATGTCAGAAGAATTTAAGGCAGATGTAAGAATGAAAATCCATCCTGAATTTTACTTGATAGGTAACCTTGGCAAAATTATTTTATTTCTCTCTGCTTCTGTTTTCCTTTTCAAAAATGGAGAGAATTATTTCTCATAGCCTTTCCACAGGGTGCTGTGTTTGTTTCTAAGCTGCTCTTGTGCCAGAGGTAAATGCCATGGCAAATAGGTCTTTTTAATAACACTGCACCTCCTTCCCATGTGGGAACCCATCTAGCCAGCATCCTTCAATCATATGGAAGAAAACAACAGCCCCAGGCATTTTTTGCTCATAAGAAAACAGAATTAAGATTCAGTTGTTGTGATAAAAAGTCCAGCTCTGGTTCCAAGATTCACAATCACATTTGTGGAAATATTATTGCAGCAAGCAGATGTCATATTTCCATATGTCCTGAGTCAGGTAAAGAGTGGAGCAAGCTCTCCAGGGGCAGTCTCTGCATTGGCAGAGTAAATATAGATCAGCCATCTGACACAGAATGCTCCTGGGAGTTTGAAGCTCCCTGGCTCTGCTATCAGCATCTTTCTTGTCCTCAGAGTGCTGTCCTTATGCTCAGTCCATGTGAGGCTCAGCTGCATGGAGGACTGGGATGCAGAAATCCCATCTTTCCTCTCCTTTCCTACCATGTATGTGCTCTGTGAATACCCCTGAATCAGCCACATTTCTTCCTAGATGTGTACTCTGCTGACAGACCAAAAATCTGTGCATGCCAAAAATTAATATGGATAAGTGCCATGTGTTTTCTAGCAGCAATACTCACAGGGTGGCAGCCACGGGTGAGCCAGACAAATTATTGTTTAAATCACCTTTAAATTGCTGGTTTCAAAACTCCTAATAATTAAGCTAGGCAACAGCTGAAGACAGCATGCGTCAGCTTTGAATTGATGCAAGAAAGATTTAAAATGGGGCATCCTTTGAATGACACCCCATTTTCATAGCATGACCAAGCTATGTCCTTCTGGGGGACACACACAACAAAGCACTGACAGTTCAGGAGCTTTTGCCACCATGGCTGCTTCAAATCATTTCGATAAACTGCCTCATCCACAAAAACACATACTGGAGACCTGAGGGCTGTGCAAGTCACTCAAAAGCTGGCTAAGCAGCACCTATTAGAAAAGTTTAATTAAATTAAAATGCTTCTCCTGAGAGAAGTCATCACACACAATGAATGACATTGTGGAGCAGGTTAAGCAGAAGAATAAATAGTGACTTTTAATAGCAGATTCAACAACGGAAATGCTACAGAAATGTCAGAATGCTTCCTGTTTGACCTCCTCCATGCCCAGTGCTTACAGGATAATTATTACAGATGGCAGATCCTTGTTTCCCAGACAGAATCCCACTCCCCCTGCTGATGTACAAACAAGATCTTCCTTCAGTTAAAAATGTATAATGTGTTACAATACTCATGATGAAGGACTGTTCTCTCAGTTAATCCAAGCCAATGAATTTGACTGTGGGAATCCCTATTCAAGTCCCCTCTTCATTAGCCAAGATGGCAGCTGCCACACTAAAGCTAATGAGCCTGATTAATATCAATTGAGAAAATTAAAATTTTTTTCCAGACGTCAGATAATTTTGTACTAATCCTGACATTTATACTGGTTTAATATCAGCTGACATAACATAATTTCTCATTTAACACTAATTGAAAACTACTGGTTTCTTATTCTAAAGAGCATTTGCTGTCACTTATAACTTATGGCTTTTTATAAAGCTATTTTTCAAATAATATCATCATTGAATTTTTTGTTTTCTGCCTAGCTGCAGAACCTTTATATGCAAGCATGTGACTGATGAATAATCAGGTTATTTCTCTTAAAGGTATTTTTTTAACAATTTGGCTTCATATTTTCCATCATATATTTGTAAAAGGACTGATTGAAACAAATGAACAAAAGAAAAAGCTCTTTATTTAATCAGTGTTGAACTCAGCCCCTCTAGCTATTTTTTTTTCCTACTAAATAATTTTGGGTTTGTTCAGCTTGCCTTCAGGCTTGGTTTCTTCAGATGCTATCGATGCTACAGAAGAAAGAGCACTTCTGTGCCATTTGCTTTTATTGAAATGTAAAAAATCTCTATTCGATGGTTTTCACCATGCCACTCTTTCAGCTGAACACGACCTGTGCGGAATTCTACAGAAAGTAATTGGTGAAAGCCTCCATCCAAGAGATGGCTACAGAACTGGTTATTTAGGAAACACTCATAGCGTTCTCAATCCTTCCAAAGGTAAGAGCACCTTTCTGTGAGCCCTTAGCTAGGAATTGTCCTGGTGGCCCAAGAACTGGACTGCAGAAACAGAATCAGTAAAGAAGCAAAGACAGTTACAGAATTCATTTGTAATGCACAGAAACTGGTAAAAACTGATGTCAGGAGGGACCTCTGGAGGGTCCCTGTTCTAATCAGAGCTAGGTGTGATACTGGATTGGGTTGTTCAGAGGGCCTGCCCTCAGCAGCAGGTTGGGAGAATTCCTGGGACAACGGAAGGAACAGCAGTGCAACTTGAGCGTATGATGGTGGGTCCCCAGAACAAGAGGAGTTTCAAATGACCTAATGACAGGCAGGCCTGTCATTCAGCCAGGAACATAAATAAGTGTGCCAAGAGCTGATTTTCTAAGTTGTAGATGTCACTCTGGACTGTCTTCAGTCCCAACAACCGCACTGAAACTGGAGGGCAATTTCTGGCAAGCACATCAAGGCAGGGCCCAGCTGTCACGGGGAGCAGCAAATATTTCAAAATTCCTGTGATACAGATTAACTTTAGGGTAGGAACAAAGACTCCACATTTTTCTTTACAGTGTCTAAATCATGTCTGTCAGAACTGCCCTTGTGTACAGAATAGCAGAGATCAAGGTTTTGACTATGGCACTGCCTGGACAAAATCCTCTTGTGTGTTTGCAATGCACAAAATGTAAGGGCTTCGTTCTCTGAACAAACAGCTGACTATTTACCCCTACTTGGCCTCCAGTCCTTCATGTTCTTAGAGAAGTTGTGTCAGGCAAAGGAAGACAGTTCAGTCAGAGTCAGGATCTGTGGGAAGTGATCAAGTATGAGTCTCCAGGGGCTTCTCCAAAACGGGAGCTGATGTCTGTTTGCTTTCTAAGAATCAGTTACTGAGACGGAAGCACAGAGAGGTTACGTTTCTAGGCACAAGGGTCTTCAGGGGAACATTCACAGCAACATAGGAATCAAAATTGCACTATATAGGAAGGGTAGAGTAGCAGCACAAGTTACACTTGGGAATAATGCTGTTTTATGGAACTGGTTCTAGATCTCCCAGTTCTCTTGGGAAGCCACCTGCATCTAAATTTAACTGCTGGTAAAAAGCATTATTAGAATACAGCAAAACTATGTTACTTACAGTACTACTTCTGTCTGCTCTCCTCTTGCTTTTCTGCATCCTTCCTCCTATACAAATATTTTGCTTGCTATTCTCTATTCCCTCAGTGATCACTCTTTGCTCCTTTGCCCACCTAAAGCCCCTTTAGTATCACTTTAACCAGACCCACACTGTTGTGCAAACACTGGGAACATTGTGGCAATTTCCTCCTTTCCCAAACCAGTGAACACTGCTCAGAGTTCTATTTCTGGGGGAAGAGTTTGGATCTTGAAGTAGAATAGACAGAAGTATTTGCAGAGCCAGGTGGAGGGAATTCCCAGTTTCAGCCCTTTCAACTGCCAGTATTATGCTGCTTCGCACATTGCATCCTCTTCCCACTTCCAAGTGAATCTAGAAGAATCGTGGGAATGAAGTGGAAGGAGGCCTTGGGGGAACAGTTATTTTAATTTCACTGGATGACAGACTGTGAACAATTGCTGGAGGAGGCTGAACATGAAAACTGAGCACTTACGTAAGGGGAAAAAATTTTGGTTTTAATCTGCTTGGATATAAGCCTTGCTACACAAACTAGAAAAATCAAACGCAAGAAGCATAAAGCAGAATTTTATTAAGAGGTATGTTGAAAGTGGCTTTGCTGTTTACACTGAAATACTTAAGAGTCACCCTTTATGTCTAAGGACCTGAACTCTACAAATCACTTATTAGATAAGAAAGGAAATCTCATTTTGTGAAAGCAGGAGGGTGCTGCTTTGAAAGGATCATCCACCTGTATATGTGCCACTGTTTCTTTATTCAAGTACACAGTAACTTTTGTTACTATTTTGTATTATTATAATACCTATACTACCTCTAACACTAACAACAGATATTGGCTTTACTTCCACATCTGTTTATCCACCCAACAGAACCTGCACCACCCCAGAGCAGCTCCACTGTGCCTTGCTTGCACAGCTTGCAACCACTTTTGAGCCAGCAAGCACTCAGCCAACATGTTATTTTTCTACTGTCCACTGAATCTGGAGCTGAGTAGGAAAAAAGCATGGATATAAACAGATTTGTATTCACCAGTTAAAATTTTCAGTGAAGTAGTTTTGCTCTTTGAAGGACAGACAAATGCAAAACAATAGCTACTCCAGCACCGAGGCTTTGATCAAATTTGCAAACAAATAATTTCCCATACATATGCTGCCAGGAATTTATCCCACTTAAAACCCACGCTCCGCTTCATAACACTTTTTTTAAACTTCTTTTCAAAATTCTTTCCTTAGCATAAGGTTTTCCCTCAAGTAACAGCCAGCACTGAACAGCAGCCAGGCAACACACTGCAGATGTGAGATACCAATGGCATTTCAAAAATTACTATGCCTAAAGGACAGTGTGTTTTCAAGCTAAGAAATAAGACAACCTGCTAATGGTTTAGGATTGAGCAACTCAGATGAGCACCAAGAGAGGGAGATGTACCTGAAATAACAAACTTTGCATTAGGGATTGTCTTAAAATATGCATTGCCCCTCCTCATAGCTGAGTTGAAAAAATGCTGGTGACTTGCTTTAGAATGGATGGGATGATTTACAACAATGGAGAGGGAAGGTAAATCATTCAAAAAACAGTTCAATGTGGCACTCACTGGGTTGCCTCAGCCACAAGTCTCTGCTTTCCCATCTCCAGTGATAAGCAGAAGAATTAAGAATTTTTGACATGCCATCTGAATGTTTGCACCTAATCTCCATGTTTCTGTGAAAAGCTTTGATTTTGATGAACATTTTTTAAAAAGCCAGTGAAAAATTCCTTACTACTTTACATTACTTTGTCAGCCACCCACCATTGATACAATATTGTGATAACATCTCTGAATGCCTCTAGAGACAAGTCGATTCTTGTACCCTGATTTTCTTTCTGAAACAAAAAAATAATGTGCTGAACTTTACCAAACTGTTTCCTGTGTATTTCACAGACACCACAGAAAAAGCTAAAGGACAACTCAGCTGTCTGTCTTTTGACAGAGATGCCTTTGGCTTGTATGACCCATTGGGTAGAATTTTACAGGTTTTAGATTTGGAAGGAATCTTAATTCTTTTAGATTCACCAGTCACTTTCTGTTGTTTAGTTCAAGAGTCCAACACACACCAGTTCCAACCAAGTTTCTTTTGCCAAGAAAACACTGAAAGAGACAATGCGAGACAAAGGTCCCTTGAATAATTTTCTTGCTTAAAAGGAGGTTAGTAAAACATCACAGCAATATTGTTCAAGCAAAAGAGCCACGCAAAGACAACTCATCTGACAGCTCTTTCTTTCCTCTCTCAAATTATTTGTAATCTGGGCGCCATCCAAATGACATCACTGTGATTGCAGACTAACATACCATTGAGTATGGGTGAGCATTCTGAAAGCAATTAATATTTAGGGGAATATTTTCAAACAGCAAGGGTTTTATGAGTTTAATCCTGAACACTCAGCATCTGCAAACACCTAAAAATATTGAATGATAGTAATTCTGCACTGCTATCCTGACAGGAACTTTTATTAATCCTTCCCCTCTCTTGTCTAGAAATAGTGCCTTTTATTCTAGGTTATTTATTTATCTCTTTTAAAACGTGTTAATATCTGGGGAGAATTCTTTTCTAAGAAAAATTACCCAAAACTGAAGAAAAATTACAAAGTAATTTTCTGCTAAATCATGCACTGATGGAACATATTCAACAACATCTAATTTATGATTCTATTTTTTCTAATGTTTCAGTTATTTAGGCAAAGGTCCAAGGCCCAGTTTTCATGCTGGTGGAGACTGATGACTAAACCTAGAAATATTAACCGCAGAAAACACAGAACTGACAGCAACATGAAGCCAACCAATAACTCATTACACTCGACGTCCTGTATCCACTTGAAGCCTCTCTCTGTTTATTCATACTTTCCCTTACAGTTCCCACTGACAGTGTTCAGAAATAGGAATGGTTTACGAAACTCCAGCCTGTCAGACCAGCCTGTGATCAACTGCCTAACTACAAATGAGTACTCCAAACACATCAATACCAGGAAATCAGAGCCTGGACTGCATTTACTCAAGTAATGAGGCAAAAACTTCGTGTTCCAAGAAAAATGGATTGAAAACAACTCTCGGGGGTAGCTCAAGACAAATTTTGTCAAAAATTGGTTCAAACAGCTATAGTTAAAAACAAAAGCTTGCTAAGCTGGAAAGAGAAAAAGACTTATAATATGTTTTACATAATGTGTTGCAATTTTGAAACATCTGCAGAGTCATTTTTGAGTACAATAATTGCCATTTCTAGCAAAACAAATGTTTCATAGAAAGGAAATAAAACTAATTTTTTCGCAAATATTCACAAAAGGTAAAACCTGAAAGTGAAGGCATGAAACACAACTAAATTAAAAATATTTTAGATACTGTATCTGAAAAATGTGAAGTGAGGCATCCTCTCCCAGTATTTCACCTGAGCTCTCAGAATCAGTGGCAGCACCGCGCTGCAGCACAGCAGCAGCCCACTGGAGGACCCCTCTCAACTGCAGGATTGCTCTGGGCTGCAGAGGCAGCATCTCACCAGAGAAACACAGCACCAGCTGCTCAGTGGAGAATCACAGGAGATTCTCTCCATGCTGTTCACTTTCCAACAGGTTTCGTCTCTCCAAAATCATTACAACCTGGTTTGGGAAATTTGCATCATCCTCAAATTGCGTCTACTGTGATTGGACATTTCATTTATGGACATTTCATTGGACATTTCATTTATGATTTGGACATTTCAGATTATTGAAGTTGGCCGCTCAATATTGGCCTAGCTTAAAAAAAACCTCGGTGTAAAGAAACTACTTCTAGGATTAGATTCAGGCATCTTTCTCCACTAGATTTTCACAGTATAAAAAAATCAAAATAATTCCACCTTCATCAAATTCATGACTGAAAATTATCTATGTGAAGCGACAGAGCTAGATTAATGTTTCGTCAAAAGTTTTCCTAACTTATTACTACTCTGATTTACATCCCCAAATGTCCCACTGGGATAAGCAAAGATTATGTGAGGTATCCATCAGGAAAGATTTTGGCTCACAGTTTCTTTTTGAAAGAAGCAATAACAAGCATTTTTAATGGGAAAAAAGAAGAAAGGCACAGATGAAACCTGAGTGTGACATCTGTACAAAACCCTGCTCTGAATCCCTTCCTTGGCAACACCCCCTCTACTTCCTTGGACATGTTCAACTCCACCAGGGAGTCACCACAGCCCGTCACATCCCAGCATCACACACCAAAACAGAGCACCACAATGGTCTGTGCAGTCCTTCCTAAGGAGCAGATCCAAAAGGCAAACCCATCTTTCATATCCAGATACATTATTGCAGAGGTTAGAACAGATGTGACTTGAAGCTTGTAGGGAGTTTGCTGGCATAACTGAAAAATTGGATTTGTCAGCTCCAGAATTTTTAACTGTAAAAGGAGCCAAATGCAAAACAAATCAGACAGGCCATGTTTGGAAAAACAATGTACTGAAAAACATTTTCTTTAGTGCTACCATATAAATCACGAAGCAGCTGAAATAATTAAAGCTTTTCAGAAGTCTGGCACCTTTTCTAGCTTATCTTTGCAGCTCTAAGTAGGTTCACTTGTACACATACACAGGGGTGTGTTTTATCATGACAGTAACATGCACTAATAATTGGCATTTACAGACTTTTTATGCTTCACTTGACAACATTAATCCTCCTTGAACTCCCATGACTTTTGGCATGGAATTTCCTCTGTTCCAAAGGTGGGACACACACAGAGTTATCTCTGTGTTCAGTAACGTATTTACTGCAGCTGAATATTTGCCTGCATCAATAAAATTAATGGTGCTTCACTCCACGCTCACATTGATATATGATCACGAGGGTACCTCACATCTTCCCTTTTGTGCTTGCACGGGATTTGGAAAAACACACAGCATTCCTACATTTCTACACATTCAGGAACACATTCACTCTACTAAGAAGCGTTAAAATAATTAAAAACAGACACATGCACAACTATGTTATTTATGTCCTTTGTCAGTGACTCGCCAGATTATCTCATACTCACTATATTACAAAAAGGCATGGCTTTGATTGCTTTATTAATTTTTAAACAGATTTCTTTTTAAAAAAGCTGTAATTTTTAACAGTGTGGGAAAATGAACTCCCTCTTTAAATTTTAGATCTTAAAATGCCATGCTTTGATTCTTTGTTAACCTTTCCCAATCATGTTTCCAATTTGATTTTTTAATTCTTTGGAATTCATTTTCATTGTATTTTTTGTTAGAATTTTGAATGTTTAAAACATGGTCTTGCACCACAGTCATCTAGACCTCCAGTTAATATCTCCTTTTTTCAATTCCAGCTGTGGAAAAAGCCAGTTCACTCTTCTGTCTTTAGAGATGGCAGAAAGTGACTCTAAAATACTAGGGTTTTTTCTTAAAATCTAAAATTAGTTTATTTAAATTTAAGATGTGGTTTTGTTGATTTAAATATACCATTTTCTCACTCAGTCTGTAAATACTAAAGGTCAAACCCTGCAGTTGTTACTTCTTCACAACAAATCTCTGTTTCCTTTCACATCATCTTTTTCTAAAACTGGAGTCTGAGAAAACTGAAAGTCTGCAAATTAGGAAACAAAATAATTATCTGTCTGTTTTCCAAGGCAATAACCCAAGGCCCACACAGCTAATAATGAAGCACTTAGAACAGAAGTTGGCTGAATCATTATCTTACAAAAATAATGTTCTAATGGTGTTATTTACTATGCCCATTAAGTTACTTGGAGAAAAAAAAGTCTCCAAAAGATTGGAGACTTAAGAATTACAATTTCAGAACTAAAATCCCAAGGTGTGATCTATGGCTGAGGTTCTCTACAGTCCAAGACATAATGTGAAATTCATAATCACCACTCCATTGAATTAAAATATACTTGGACTGGCTACTCCTATAAAGGTTTAAAATTACATATATGATTAAATGCTTTTTGATTCTGATCAGTGAGAAGGACGAAATTAACATGAAAATGAGAACAAGCATCTTTTGTATTTACATTCATGTCATTTTAATGGGCTGGGCTTTTCAGCCTACTCTGCACAGCTATTTAGGAAGTTCATTTAATAATCAGCAGACTTGATAACTTCTGACCGTCAGAGAAAGATATGATAATGCAGGAAGAAAAAGATCTGGAGCTTGGTCATCTGTTTAATGTTCAGATATTTAAGAATGTTGGACGAATGAGTATCTGCTTGATTTATTCCTTCTTTTGAAGTCTTTAAGTAAATGATGGTTACAATAGACCAGTTGTGACAGTTAAAAATATATTTCTTTTCAGAAAATAAAAAGCAATTGTCCCAGTGTTGGAGTGTTGAATGAAACAGTGGTAATTATTTTGGAGAAAAAAGTATTGAGGTACAAACTTCCCAATAGCAGAAAATGTAACTGGGGTATTTTTAAAGTTTTATAAATTTCTTACGTTCTTTTTGCTTCTTATAGTTATTTTTCCATATATAGAGTAAAATAAATAAAATATTATGTTCTAGCCACGAAATCAGTTATCGGATTCACATTGTTTCCAGTGTGCTGGATTCCACCAAGTTCTTTTTAATCTCACACTCTTACTTTTCTACAAGATGTGGACTTGCAAAAGATAGAAGTCTACTCCCTTTTCTCTTGTCAGTCAAAATGTAGTTTAGAAATGCCAAAACCTAGGAAAGTTCTACAAAGTTTTAGTGACTTAGAAGACAAGCTACAAAAGGACATTTTGCCTCCAGCAAGGTTTTCACCTGACTTTTTCTTTTCTTGAGCTAAGCAGAGCAGATTCTCATGCTCCGGCAGAATTTACAAACACTCCCACTCTTCCATGATGATGGAACCTGTTCCTTAGCGCCACCTTCAAGCAGCTGTCACACATCCTGGAGGACACTGTATTTTTCCCCATTACTCAATCCTCCTGTGGAAGGCAACCATCTGTGAAACATTCTCCTGGCCACCTGCTGGCCCAGCCAGCTGTTCTGATTCCACGCTGCAGCTGCCACCTGTGACAGCAGCTCGGAGCCAAAAACACTCAAGCAAGAGGGAAACCAACTGGCAGGACGCCAGGTGGATTACAACTCCGGCACAAAAGCTGACAAAAACCCACCTGCGTGTGAAACATCAAGTAGCAAGGAGATAAACAGCAGCTTTCAGCAAGCAGAAGGGCCCAAAAGGCCTCAGCGGGTTTCCTTCCCCTCGAGCAACTTTTTGTGCTTCACTAGAACCAGTTTAATAACTTGTCACCACAGCTCCAGGGAATGGGGAAGCTCGCTCTGGCTTTGTCACCTCCCAGGAGCTCTAGTGGGAATTGCATCAGAGAGAATGGCTAGAAGATAGTGAGATAACTCTCCATGTCTCATGGACACTAGGAAGTGCTGAAATAAGACTAAAAGGGGAATTATGTGGCACATGAGTCCTGTGCTGGCACAGTGTGCACGGGCAAATTCCCCTTGGGAAGGGGAGGGCGTTCAGAAGGACCAGTGAGGAGCTAAAACACTGATGGATGCAGATGCCCCAAAATTCCTCAAGAATTTAGAGAAGGGAAAGACACACAGGATAAGAAAAAATCAAATATGCAAACAGGGTGTAAGATCCTTCTCATTCTCAACAGCGGAATTAATGGAACAAATCTGCAACAGATACAAGCAAAGAACAGACTGAAACTATCCTGATCTACAAGTGCTGAAGAATGAATATTCTATCTGTTCTGTCCTTACCAGTTACTGTCTTATAATTTTTAAATAAAATCTTCAGATAAACTTATCACTGCTTGATGCAAAGGAATTAACAATTTACTATCCAACATTAATATTAAAAAGGTTATGAGTACACTATTGTTGGGTAGCTGCTTATCTCTGACCTGCAGGGAAATTGAGTCAATTTGAAATAACTGGCACGTTATTCTAAATAGTATTTTTCATTAAAATAAGTTAGTGTTGACAGTCACCACCATTTCCGATAATTAGTTTCTAGGTTTTTAATAGTATTGTAAAACACGGAAGTTAAAATAAGTTGAATTTTCCCCTGTGGCCCTGAAACCACTTCACCAGTTTTCTATATTGCATTAGCCTTCTTTTCCAAGTTTTATTTTGGGCAGGTACACTGTGTACACTGATGTATTATTTAACAGTAGAATAGTAATTTCATTCATTACAATGAAAAATAAACTGGTTACTAAAGTTCGTTTTTGCCAGTCCTTGCTTCTTGTAAGCTAATTTGTTAATGAAACAGAACATGACACTTGAGAATAAAATGTAACCGAACCACATTTCTTAAAAGTAGTTATGTGAGTGTACATGCACACATCTGCTCCTCACATTATTAAATAACTGGACTTCTTTTAAGAGTCTCTTTAGAAACACCTGGAAGAAAATCTCTGCTTTCCCTTACTTTTATAATGACCGAAATTAAATTTGTGAAGGAGGGCTTTCATTAATTATTTAAGACTTTATTAAAAAAAGCCATGAAATTTGGTAAACATTGTAAGTAGAAGGGAAACTGCCTTTTAAAATACTGGAATAAGAATATGAATAATTACATAAACTGGAATGCTAGGTAGAAAAAGGTTTACTACTGAAGAACATGGTGGAGCACAGTAACCAAGAAACCCCTAAGTGTATATGATGAATAAAAGCAGCAAAATTTTAAGAGCCATTTGCCACAGTTATGTTCTCAGTTTAGATTGAAACATTTGAACTAAACACTTAAATAAAAGAGGTACCCAGCATGAACAGGGCTACTACCAGCTGAAAGCCAGAGAATACAGCAAACCTTGAGAAATAACCTACTTGATGTGGATATAGTTACCCTATACAGTAAGCTATATATAAAATACATTTATTTTGCCACATTAAATTGCAGATTTAGGATATATATTATTCAGGGTGGAACACCTGTTCTATATTACCCAAGATTACAACATCAGACAGCTTGAGAAGAATTTGGGAAAAATAGGAATTTGCACTGGAAAGTAAAGAGGAAGAAGACTGCAGACAGTCATTTTTCTTCTGAGAAGACGAGAGGAGTTAAAGAAAACACAGGCACACTAACAATGTTCCCCCGTCCACTGAACCCTAGATATAATTTCTAATTGTAGAGGAAAACTCTTAGGGCCTATTTAAGAACTCTGGACTGAACATTTTATATCCAGTATGACTAAGTTTAATATTAGTATAAATTGTCTCAGGCATATTTCAGGCACTGTTGAAAAATGGCTCGCTAAATGTGGTTCCTCTTTATTTGAAAGATATGCTCATTAAGCATGTTATCCTACTAATTTCAGTAAAACAAACCCATTAATAATTCTGTTTTATCCCCACTAACACTTCCAGAGACCATGCAGGTATGAAAGTATTATCTATGCTCCTCCCGACCCCACACTTCATCAACCAAATTACGACATTTCAAATTGTTTTCTTTCCTTTGGAGGGAGGAAAGCTTTGGTTTAAGGGGTCTGAACCAGTTGAACTGTAAATGAAAGCTCAGTTCATCTATCATTACTAAAGATGGGGCGGGGGGGGGAACCAAACACACCAGAAGTCTGATTTTCAGATCACAGGGCAGATGTTCAGACATCAGAAAGCCACATTCTTACTCAGAGGTGACAGCACAGCAAACAGAATAATCACCTCATGCAATAATACAGTAAGAGGACCCCTTGCCTTGCAGAGGTGGGTGGTGAAAGGCCATTTCTGCCAGGCGTGGTACATCTCCATAATCATGAAAAGGAACTGTTGGAAACTCTACCATCACAAGCCAGACTGATATAAAAATGGTAAGACATAGTCTTTGACACCACATGAGAATTTGGACAACTTCAAGAGAGGACAGAGAAATCCCAAAAGCAGCATCCTTTGAAAGTAAACCAATGCCTGCAAATTTTGACCAAGACTATTGGCTCAAACCCAAAAATGCTGAAAAAAACCCAATAGTATATTACTTAAGAGAGCAGAACTGCCCAGAGGCAGCATGAACTTGGTCTTTTATCCAAGTTACCCTCATCCACTGCTGAAACGGAAGGAATAAAACTTAGTTTTTTCTGTTGATTTTAAACCAAAAGAGAGGTTGTCACCAACGGAATCATGGATAAATTTCACTGTGATGGAAAATGACTGTGGTAGTCATGGCAAATGACCTTACCAGTAAAGCTGATGGGCTACTTGGATGCTCTGGAGAGAACGATTCAGCAGGAGCTTCACCAGAGGGCTTTCAAGACTCCACTCAAACTTGAGCACCTTAATTGAAAAATTGATAATAAAAATCAATTTTATGCTGGCTTTAGTGTCTGTATAACCAAACAAGTCAGAAAGGACTCAGAGCTTAGTCTGAGCAAAGCAATCAGACATATGGAGTTTGCTCTGGCAATGCAATGAACAGAGAAACTTTAGTTCATAAGTGTCTGCCACCACCTGTAAGACAGACAGATACCATCCTGATTCTGGGTTAACATGTATATAAGTACACAGCTTCTCTTCCCTCGCTTCAAACTATCACTGCTATATTTAATTTTTTACCTGATTATCGGGTTTGGAAGAGAAACTTCTTTTAGAACAGAAGCTGTGGAAGGTGAAAGGTCACAGCAGTTTGTGAGTGTTGGAAAGATGTGAAGGTTGCACTGCTTCACAGCGGTGGATTGCATGAACATATTCATATATGCATACACAGATATTTAGATAAGCATATACCACAGGCACAGAAAGAAACCCTGAGAAGCTCTGCAATGTGGTATAGTGAGTGATCCATATGCACAGTGCTACAAAGGAAGAGGACAAAGCTTTCAAAAGTTCCTGCTCAACCCCAAAACAGGACCTATTCAATCACCAAGTGGCTTGGAAGCAATGATGCCATAACTTGCAAAACATTAATTTCCAGTGAAATGCAATGTACATCTCTAAAGAGACAATTCTACACCCAAATGTCCATGTTACTCTGTGTTGACAGTGGTTTTCTCAGTGCATGTGGTATTAAAAACCTGTGATTTGTGGCAACAGCATTTCCTTCCTTGACTACAGTGAAGCCCTGTCACCTGGTTTGGTGACCAAAGCAGAATTTCTCTTGTTCAGATGCACATTTTACTTTTCTGTGTTACTTGAAAATACCTGCATGTGGTATACATAAAATCTCAATCAGCATGCCAGAACAACTCCATTCTTTTAAGTGGGAAACAGTCTACACCTCAGCCCTGTTTTTAATCCACTCATCAGTTGACCAGACTTACTTATTCCTCTCACAATGAATCAACCAACCTAAAAGAATTAAAAGTATTTACTGAAGTTATTGATCTGCACAGAAGACTTCCTTGGTTATCAATTTCCTCCTTACCTGAACTAGCTGTGGGAGGTATTCTAACAATTCATCATTTGACACATTTTCTATTTGTTGGACTGCTGTCCTGCGAATATCTTGATCTGGAAAACTAGAGCAAAACAAATAGGTATCATTAAGACAACTGCAACTCTCCTGAGCTCTCATTGATATAAGATGTTAGAAAAACTGATTTTCTCTCATAATGGAACAGGAAAAAAATCAGTTAATTTGCTTTATTGTAACAAGAAACACCCCACAGATGACTCAATTGGATTTACTGTTAGAGTGCCACATGGGGAAAAAACCCCAAACTGATCTTCAAATACCTTTTTTAATTTGAACTACCACATATTGTAATTTCCTGAAATATGAAGCAAATTACAGAACTCTTGCTGCTCTTTCTTACCTGAAATAGGAAATTTCTGAGTCATGTAAACTTTTAACAGTCATTGAAGATTTCATTTGTTCTGAGCAACAACAAAAAAGCTTGAAATTTCCCATTAAAAAGGGTTCATTTCAGATAATTTCTTTGCAAATCAGATCTTCTGTTTTGTATCATAACACAATCAAAAATACTTTTTAAACAAAAACAATTTTGAAATTAAAAACATAGGCTGTGTTTTTTAGGATTTTATTATGTGAAATCGGTTAAAAAATTAACACCTTCCCCCAGAAAGGGTCCAAGTCAGTGAAACAGACATTTCTGATGAGAAAATGTTTGAGAACTCAGCATAAGCTATATTCTCAACTAAATCTGGTTGAAACCAGAGTGCCTGTAGCCTGCTATAGATTTTACGATGGAGCTCTCATTGCAAAAAATGATAAAAGAGGAAAACATGGTGTGGCAGCAGTGATAATGCAGAAAAAGAAAGCTGAACAATATAGATGGTGAAAACCTTTTCCTTTGAAAGAGAATGAAATTTTGATGTAACCTGATTGATCGAAATTGACTCTTAACAAAACATTTTCTCTCTTCTCTGAGAAAAAGACAGAATGTATACAGTTTCTCTTTTAATATTTGAAAGCTAAAAGATAATATTTTAAGGACTTCTTTTGAAAATATAAAAATAGTTTCTACCTTTTCACATTTTGCAATCGTGACATTAATCATTAAAATTTGGATTTGATGATCTCAGAGGTCTTTTCCAAACTTAATGATTCTATATCATACACAGAGAATTTCACATACACAGAAATTGCCTAGATTGGTTCAAATTTAGCTGTTTTGCTGCAGTTCTGCTGTCACAAGGAAAGGAAGAGATGTGCTCCTCTGTGTACATCTGCGATGTGGTGCCACCGTTATCTGTGTATCAGTACTTGCATGTTGTCCATTGCCATTCCAGGAAGCTTTTCTGCTTTCTCCTGAAGCAAACAGGGATTGTTCCCCGAGACCTTTCAGTTACCAGAGGTGCAAGAAGGGTCATCTCTGCCTAAGGGGCAGAAATGTCTTCAGACAGCACCACACTCAATGATATTGATCACAAGAGCCCAGGGCTTTGATCCAGTTCCCTGAGGGCAAGCACCTGCCCCACAAAAAAGCACTGAATCCCTACCCTCCGAATTGATGTGGCTATTAGGCTCTTGGGAGAGATCTCTGATCTGGCAGTCCAGGCACACAGAAAAATGATGACTAAAGGACATGGGTTATCCTGTCAATTCACCCTGAGGAAAGTCCTTTGAAATCAGAGCCTTCATGTATGGCAGGAGATGTCACAGGCCAACAGTGTCACTGCTTCAAGAGCTCCACACAAAACCAGACTGCTCTCTTCCCACCTTCCCATCCAGCACCTTTTGCCAATAATATTGAAATAAAAATCGGAAGTGGAACAGAGGAGGCAGTACCATATTTGCAGAAATGACTGCTTGGTGCTATCAAGATAAAAAAGAGAAGAACTTGTAAAGCTAAGTGCTCAGCAGTATAATGGCACCTGCTGCTTGAATCTTGAGATTCTAAGTTCAATAAAACCAGCTGAAGCAGAACAGTATGTGCACTTTGATCAGCAAATGAAATAGAGGCCATCTAATAAAAATGGGGATATTTTGATTTAAAAAAAGAAAAAAAAAGGTGGACAGTTGGACTTACTTGAAAAACCTGGTTTTTAGGGCTGCAACCAGCTGCTACCTCTAATTTCCAACCCCCTTTAACAACATGGCTTTTCCTATTTTGTTTGTCTGTTATGGTACATACTTAATGACATTTCTAATACTTTGTATAATGCTGAGAGGACTTTGATGGGGAGAGGAGGAATAAGTTATAAATAAATTATCGTGATAGGCCCAAATTAGCATCTTCTGCAAGGCTTATTTTCTTCTTATTTATTCTAGGCAACCTATTAGGAATGAGAAGCTGTTACTTTAATATTCACATGGCTATTTAGAACAAAACATATATGAAGGAGGACTATGTATTAAAAAATAATCTCTTTCATATCATCCTATTTTCTAATTATGCAATTGCTCCAAAGGGTTGTGTGCTAAGCACGTGCAGATAATATGGAAATGAGTCTTTCCCTTTCCCTTCTTGCCTAGTTCAACAGGCTACTGAACAGTGAAATACGCTCCACACAGGCACAAAGCCAAGCAAAAAAAATGTTATTACTTAGTTACAGCTTGTCCTTACTAGCAGCCAAGATATGAATATGCAATGCTATGAGGAGAGAAACTCCTGTATTTCTTTCCAGCTAGACAAAGAATGATAAAATTATTTTAATCCCAAACTTTCCAGAACTTTCAGCAGCTAACATTTGATTAATTCAGAATTAATTTGATGGAAGTCAAAACTGGGCTAAGTTGAAGTTACCAGAAGCAGTGCAAGGAGATGTGATTAGGGCAATGACAGGCACTGTGGTGAAATATCTGCAGGGTAGGTTGCTTCAGGAAAGGACTCTTGTCATTCTTCTTGAATGAGATTTTGGTAATTTTTTCATCCTGGTGACTAAACTGTTTCCTTCAGCTTGTAAATCTTGAGGGCAGCTTGAGGCTTAGTTCGGTCTTGTGAACAGAATGGGCAATTAGCATATTTTTTAAACTACCTGACAATTAGTTAAGCCCTAGATGTAATAGCCATTACTTTTTTTGAATTTCAGCACTAATCAGGGCCACAGTTACAAGCGCAATATTGAATTTGTGTTTAAATATTGTACACAGGCACAATATAGAATTCTATTTGTTTTACCCCCCCACATTTCTATTTGAGCAAACATTTTAACATCCTCAGAAACACTGGAGTTACAGCAAACTCTTATGAACTCCACTAGTATTATATGGTGCTCATGCTATTTATGCTTGCATACACCACTTTATCTGCTAAAAGCCAATAAAAGGGTATGCTTTAGAAGCAGATCAGACTAAAAAAAATCCCTTCACATGCCTCGAAACTATGCCATCTTGTAGTCTGGTAATTAATTAGGGCTGGAAGGGGTTTTTTTCCAGTGAATAATCTTGCAAATGTTTGAGTTGCATCAAATCTGATTTTAGTAATCCATAAATTAGTCTTGATTAGAGGACAAAATTAATTGATTTTTTTACTCTAACTCAGTGCAAGAGAAATCACTTCAGGCCTAAGAAAAAGTGCTTCACAGTCTGGATATTAGAGGAGAGCTGATTTCCAGGGCCTGCTGCAATGAATATGCAATTATTTACATATGCTGAAAACTCTAAAAGCAGAGAAGTGAGACAACTCTATCACAACAAATTCAATATTCCAGTCTTTAAGGGTATGCTCCTAAGAAAGAGGAGCTTATCTGTAGCAGAACACGTCTACATCAGATCAGTTTTGTAAGGGATTTGAACCACAGATTGTCAGATTTGTAACGTGGCCTCTGACTATGTCTTCACAGAGGCAGGACCTTTGAGGACTCCTCTTCCTAGCTGTTTATGGTTGTCACCAATATAGCTGAGAATTTAGCTAAAAAACCCCACCTTAAAACAGAAACTTTTAACAATGCTCCTAAGATTCTTTCTTTGCAGAGTTTCAAAATGGTGATTGCCGTCCAGGTTGAGGTTTCCATTCACTTATAGTTGGGTTTTCTTCTTCCCCCTCAACAACCAACCTATTGGTCAGTAAATACTTCAGTGAATAAAACTAAAGTGTTCCCCATTTATATGCCTGGCATTGCAATATCTTGCAGATTTCTTCTTTTGGCCAATTTAGTTGTTGTCTCTTAAGGCAATCAGGACTCCACAACAGAGATTGTGACTTCTTACATATTTGTTCCAGGTTTACACACACTTGAAACATCACAGACTCTACCAAAAAAATAAACAATATTATAGTTGAATTATAGTTGAATTTAGTCCTTAGTAATAGGTCACACTATGCAGAACTTCAAATCTCCTCAGCTTGGCTCACAATTTGGATTCTCTTTTCCCTCTAATTAAACAGTCACCTATTTAAACTCAACACCCTTTTTGCATTTTGTTCTTCCCTCTCTGCATGATGCCAATGATTGACAGCCACCCATTTTTTAACTGCTAAGTAGATTATTAGGCCTCCCTTGAGACTTTAAGATGTTTTTTTGTAAAAGTTGAATTTTGAGCTGGATGAGCACAGAATACAAATTGGTTTAGAAATAAGGACAACTTTCAAACTTTGATTCTTTTCATACACATAGCCAGTCAAGAGCTATTTGTCTAGCTGTACCTTTCAGCTAAATCAGATTCAAAGAGAAAACTAAGCACTGCTGAGGTGTCCTGTGGATTTGCGAAATTCTCATGAGATTTTAGCATCTGCCAGTGGTGAGCTAACTGTAAATGAGAGATAGATGTGCATTTCATTTTTAACAGTTTTATTGTTCTATTTTATTGTGCTGCCTCAAATAGCCCTATGCTGGAACACATTCACCAGGTAAGTGAAACTGCTCAGTTCTCTACATTTTCTGGTGTGTGAGGATCTCTGGAGAGAACAGGATGGCCTTTCACAGGCCTTCTTTTAAGGCAGAGGATAATAGCATGACACTCATTTCTGCATTCCCTACACATTTTAGGTTCTGTTGCATTTTCAAAAAAGAAAAGCTTCAGTCCAGTGAAATGCACGTTACTAAGTGTGGCAGAAATAAGGAAAGCCGAACTAGCAAACCTCTTGGAAGGATCATACCAATTGAAAACAAAAAACCCTTTAAGTAGTAAAAGATAATTTGTCATTGATGGATGCAACCGGGCCAGGAGAGAAAGTATGGAAGAAATGTTTGAAAGAATAGAGAGGGAAGTTTTGTGAGGCAGCTTAAGTATTTTAAAGCTATTAGTCAGGAAGAGGAAAGAAACTACTAGAATAATGATTAAGGTATTTAGTTTTAGCTTACAAGTAACATAAGCAGGGCTTTCTATTGGTGATTTTTTTCATTTCTTTGAGGCCTTCTAAGAAAACACTGTGGGGGTGTATGAAGGTTAGAAAATGGTAAGGACTGAAGAACAAAAATATAACAAATACTATCAGTTAAAAGGACATTGGATTTTCATAATTTTTTTTTGTTGAAAAAGAGAAAATTCACTCTTTACTGTGAGAAGTCATGTGAACCCTCCTCAACCCCACACATTTCAAAGGTCATGGTCAAATTCATTAGCTCTTGCTTTGGCTGATTGATTGGCAGATAGATCTGTTGAATTTATTCACAGAAAATATATTTTAAGTGATGCTTACATAGATTTTCTACAAGAAATTCTGACTGAAACAACTAAGAATAAGTTTAAGATGTCAGGGAGACCATATGGTGAACCATATCCTAGGACAAGAGGAGGAAAAAATTAACAAAAAGCAGTTTCCATTTGAAATCTGTATGATCTAGAAGGTGCTTCCCACCCCAGAGACAAACTTCTCTGATACATTAGAACTGAAGACTAAACCATGGAAAACATGATTATTTACAATTAAGCTTCCCACATTGCACATTTATGCATAGAAAGCGTGCAATATCCTACACAGTTGTCTATTTCTATTTGTTTTACTACAGCATTCTGCTACAGTACCTTCATAGTTATTGCCAAGAAAGCTAAAAATGGTTAAAAGCAATGAAAAAAAAAATAAAGAACTCATCACATTCCACTGCTTAAAAAGAAGACTTTTCTATTCCTAGCAATGCATACATCGTCATCTAAGTTATCACGAAATTTCATGTATATTAAGCATAAGCAGTTTTAAAGCTTTATCAGTAATGTGTTCTGTACATCAAAGTATCAAATTAATTGTGGAGTGTTGCTTTGTTCTTATCTTATTGCTTTGCATAAACCCATGTTTGCTCTCCATATTGATGTATAACTACAGCCAAGTAACAAGATGCAAATGGGCAAGATATGCTCTAGTTCTAGCTGGTTTATAAATACTCTGCTAGGCATTCCGTTGTGAGCTCCAAGAGAACATTTAAAATTCTCCTTTTACGGAAACAATGACAATCTGATTCACAATTCTAAATCGGTTTGACTTTCAAAGGTATAAGAACAAAATCTGTCTTCAAGGTATCACATTTTATTATAATTATTGGTTAGATATCCGAACCTCTGAAATGCAATAGCTACTCTGCTACATAAAGTGAAAATCAAGAATAATACTGTGACAGTCACAGGCTGAGGGATACTATAACCAAAATTGTGTCTGACACCACTGATTTGGCACATGGTTTTAAAAGAATGTCCTTTCCTGTGCGACTGTCCTGACAGAACTGGAATTCAACAGGAAGTTTCTAGGAAAATTTTTAAGCCTAACAGGGAGGTTACTGCTTCACCTCCTCAATCTACCTCAAAAAGTTCTCTCTTCAAAATAGTTGCAGCCATGCACAATGCTGGAGAAAGACACACCTTATTCTGTGGCTGTTTCCTGATTCTAGCTCAATTTCCTACTCCCTAGCCATGACACCTCACCGTGCTGCAAGTGTACTTTAAATATGCCAAAAAAAAAAAAAAAAAGAAAAAAAAGGCTGAAGAAGATATTTGCTATTTTGATTAACAAATATGTTTAGACTTCCATTGCAGTAATTTGACTAGCAAGATAACCTGACTAAAAATTCCAACCACGGTTATTCTAAACATACACAAACATTGGCCCGCTGGCAACACATCATAAATGATGGCATTGCTAGCCCTGCCTTTGGTTTCTTTCTGTTATCCAGAAAGTTTTCTGAGTAAATGAGTGTACTGGTGTTATTTCCCTGGCTAGTGTGCCACGCAATGCAGATACACTTACAGAAAGCTCTAATTCACTAAAGCTTGGCTTTTTACCAAACTCAATAAGCGAAATCAATGGCAAAATGTACAGAGCACCAAGAAGCTGTTCTGAGTATGAGAAAGCAGCTCTATAACTTCTGCTTTAGGGATAATTTTATATTTCAAGCAACTGTTTACAACCATCCTTCCCTGAAATTAGTGGTAAGATTGCAAAATCTTATTCTGCACTTCCCCCTCCCATCCTCCATCACATCTTTATTGATTGAAGAAACATTCATGATTTTTTAAATTGTTTTTTTTAAGCACTGGCTTTGGGGTCTCTAAGAATCCATGCACTTGCTCCAAGTACTGGATTCAAGGTTGCAACTGAATCTATCTGTGAAATGTACCGTGATTGTGTTTTCCATTTATGAAAGTTCTTCTTTTCCACTGCGTAAATGAGCATGCTATCATTTGGCTGCCTTGAGAGTTGCCTGCAAAGCGGAAGAGCATAAGCAAGAGAGACACACTCAAAGAACATGAAACATCTATTAAAGGGTACATTTAACTGTGCAGTGAACAAAACATCTTACAAGTTTCAGAAAGTTGCAAAGAGCTTTCCAGTTCAGATTCCTGATAATGGGGCTTGATCTGATGGGCTGTGATACTTCTCCCTAAGCTCTGTGATGCTGCCTCCTCACCCAGGACGTGAGGAAGCACCTCCAATGGTTTTCATCTCTTTATCCTTGCCAGTCTGAGTTTGAGTTTCATCATCACGACAGATACTGCTTTTTTTGCTCTGAGAAGGATAATTTAGAGTTCCCAGCCCAGGGCTTGCAGAAGTGACCAGTGATTTTGAGAACTTTCTAAACTATATAAAGAGTAAGCACATGCCTGCACCACACATTCAGGTTCTCTTTGAGACACTGCAAACTGAAAATTCACCACAGAAAGCATCCAGAATTTGGAGTGACTGGAAACTCTTGGTCTCTTTTATGGTGCTGATGAATGTGGTAAATTGTGGTGCATAGAAATAATAAAGCAGAGAGCTAAGCTGCAGATCTCCTTGCTTTAGGATGTACTGTAAGCTGGATATTTATGCAGAATCATTTTTAATTTGGAAAAAATCATGGAAGAAAAACACAAGAGGACTCAGAAAAAAAAAATCTGTCTAAGGAAGCCTCTGAGCTGCAGATTAGTGAGAGTTGGGAGACTAGCAGTGTCACTGTATTTGGCCCATTTTCACTGTCTTCCCTGGGTAGCTGTTGTTGGTCACCATTGGAGACAGGATGCACTAGACTGACTTTTGGGCTGATATAGTGTAGTTGCTCCTCTCAGCAATAAATGTAGACCAAGATCAGCTTTAAATCATTTTCCTTACCCACAGTTTGATAGTGATGGGAACACAAGTCCTTAAAATAGACATGAATATATGAAGAGCATTTATTTTATATTCTGCTCATGTTTTATATGAACTTGGATCTTTCAACCGTGCCTCAGCAATCACAAGAAATCAGAGAGCTGTTTCGTGGATGATAGAAGTGAGGAACTGAGTTGATGAGTTGTCAACGCCAAACATAAAACAGGATGGAGTTGGATGAATGTTCAAAACCAGCTCAGTTAAACAGCCCATAATCCAAAGTCAGTGAGGGTAAGGGGGAATTAAGGTTGGACCTTATCCAGTGCTACTGTACTTTTTTTCAAAATGATAGAAATCTGAGAAATAGAGAACTAAGAGAAGAAACCTCAGAAATCCATTTATATGGAAAGTACTTCTCTCCTTCAACCCACCCTCTTAATTTGCATACCCCTGTCTCTCAGCAGTTAAATCAGTGACCCAGCCATTTTTGAAACTAGGCATCTTTAAGGAAAAGTAATCTGTTTCTGAAGGTTAGCTTCCCAGTTGTTCATGTACCTCCAAAATATTGTGGGTATGAGAAGGACTTTTTTTTTCTTCTTGAGAGGATTTGTTCTGTGATCCAGAACTTCTTTCTGCAATGCTACCATGAAGCAAAAAAAACTGCATTGATATTATCTTCGGTGAGAAAGAAACTAAAGGGACAAGCCGCCTAAGATCCTGATCAGGAGAGAAGTACTTGCTCTTTGGAAAAACTGCAGGTGCCAGCCACTCCCAATGGTGGCATAAGAGAGACACAGTGATGACATTTTCCTCTCTGCCTATGCCAACAATCTTTGTGGTAGGCAGAATGAACAATCTGTACACTGCTGCCGATGCACACTGAGAAGCTTGGAGAAAGACTCAGTCATATTAAATACTCTCTGAAGCACCTGAAAGGACTGATATTCTGCACCACACCCTCATGCAGAGTTGCATCTTCAAAGAACAATCAAGCTCTTCACTTGCAGAAATGCCACCCAGACACAGAAACAAAATCAGGCAAAAGGTCTGATCTAAAAGCCTGGCATGCTCTGACAAACCCTGTCAAATTCTCTTTCTACTCTGAAGTCTGGAAGACAACATACTGCCTATATATTTCTTTCTACATGGATTTTTTTATAAATTAGAATTGAATCCTAATTATTTAATACTGGTAAATAACAATATTATGCTCCAGAATCTGATCTTTCAGGATCTTTCCTTCCACTATTTCCACCAACCTTAAAAAAAAAAAACCATGCCAACACGTGAAACTGCTAATAGTTGAGATAGAAACCTGGGATACAAGTATTGTAAGGAAACTGCATGCAGAGGGAAATAACAGGCAATAATCAGTTTCAGATTTTTAAGTAACTATGTTTAATAACATGAAGGTAAGTGTATCAAGTCACAGTGTATTTCTCAAGTAGAGCTTCAGAGGTGGTTTGTTTTCTTTCTAAAGGTACAGCATGAAACAGATTGCAAAGATGGTGCAGCTTGTGCTTACCCAAGACAAGCAAGGGCTTGATAAAACAAATTTGCTCAAACATTTCATCTGCATGTGTAATGTTTTTACAGGTCACTTAATGCAAAATACCTCCCAAGTTTTCGGAGGGAATGCAACTGCTGACACAGATTCTGTCCCCTGAAATATCTATTACATCATGGGCAGGGCTATCTCCAGCATCAAGAAAGTCATCTGACAAACATTCAGCTCCCACTGTAAGAAGTGGGGGTGGAACTTAAGGCACCGCAACAGAATTTATTCAACCAACTTCAAAGTTTCATCCAATCTACTTCAGAAAGATAGGTTACACGTGGGACTGTATGTATTTACATAGATTATTGTATTATCTAGAGACATATTTCAGTCCTCCTTACCTCCCACCATTAGTCACCTCATGTCTGTGCAGCAGTTTGAAGTTATGGAGTGCTATGTAAGTGCTAATAATTTGACCAATCACCTGTTACCAGAAATTGCCTGAATCTGTTCTAGAGAATGCAATACTCTTTTCATTATCCTGAGAAATAGAAAATCTTCTCAGCCAAGAAGACATGGCTGGCACACTCAACTCAAGGTCAGCACAGGAGCTGCAACTCTATTTTCACTTCGACATGGAGAGAAACAAAAGCACGGCCAGTGAACCAAAGCCTGATACTGTGCTGAGCAAACTGAAGTGCTGAATTTACCAGCATGTGATCATTCTGTTTATTGTTTCTTTCCTACTTGGTTAATTCTGCCTTACCTGAAAGTCAGCAGCCCAAGTGCCTCTAGAGGGTTAAAAAATCTCCAACGCCTCAGCAAGGCATACATTTCTGACACAGTGGTTCGATCCCAACTGGGTGCACTGCCCAGCACCAGAGGAAGGGAGCAGTTTTGATTATTGCAGGAGTAGCGATAAAACCATAAGATTCTTCTCTGTTGCTCTGAGAGTCTGGAAAAGAAGATTAGAAATTCAGTTTGAAATTAAAACCACCTGAAGCTCTGTGTAGCAACAAACTTTATTGTACAGAGGGGCCAAGTCACACAGTACACTGCTTTTCAGCTAAGTACATGTTTTCCTTGGGGCAGGATATAATTTTCTGCGGACCAGCTTTTATAAGAAAAGTGATACTTATACTCTGGATCTGTCAGCCTTAGGTCCTATAAAAATGAAGTGTCAAAAGACACACATATATATGATTATTTCATATCCCAAGCATTCTCAGTTTTCTTCTCTGCTGTCTCTATTGTTGGTGTTACTTGTTTGTTTTTACTGCTTGAGTTTTTTGACAAAGAAGGTGCAGTTGTCACTGGGTAAATTATTGTTACATCCATCTGCTACATATCATCTCTAACTAACTTTCATAATTAGACACACAACACTGCAAGTCATAGCTTTCATTCCTGCCCTTGCTTTGACTCTTTAGTGCAGGTGTGTCTATATTTAACATCTTTGCTTTTAAAATAATGTTTAGGCACATCCATGCACGTACACAAAAACATGAGCAAAGGCACACACACCCAGAGTGTGATTACCCCTAGTGCTGATATGATTTTGGAAAAGGGGAAAAAAGCTCCCAGCAACTTTTATACCAATTTGAAAAGTCTTGCTTGCCATGATTTGCTGTACTCAAAAAAATCCAAACAAACAAAAAAAAAACCAACCAAAAAAACCAAGAAAAGGATGCAATATGCCAGATTCCTCACAGAGATATTAGATATCTAAATTTCATACTGAAAAAATGGTCAGTCATGACACCATATTTCAACACAGTGAGAAATGCCTCCAAATAATTTCTGCCTTATATCATCTGGTTTGTCAACAATTCAGATGTCTTTGCCTCATGAATATTAAATCTCAGGTTTTGACACATCAGAAAACAGGAAAATAAATTTCCCTGGAGACAAGCTCAGACAATCTCCTTAAATTGATATCAGAGCCTTCAAAAGTAAGCTCTGAAAGTGCAAACCGATCCCCAGTTCATACAAATAATTACTGAAATCAAGAAGAACATTGGTTTCGTTGGTCATATTTGACCAGATTGGTGATTCATCTATTTAATAGCATAACACAATTGTGACTTTAAACAAAACTAAATATTTCAGAATGAGGTGTGAGGAATCTTGTAGAAGGCAGTAAATAAATAGTTTGCATCCAGACAAGCATTTAATTATCCAGATGTGTAAACAGGGCTCAAAATCCAAATGTTTACCACCTTTCCAAGGTTGTCTTCCTTCTATTTGCAATGTTTTGAGACGTTCTTAGCCAAAAAAATCTTAGCCACAGTCTAACTGTCAAGACTGTGTCATCCACAACTCATTTCTATGAGTTTTGTTGGCTCTGTACGAGAGAACTTTTCTCCCTTGTAATTTTGAATTGCCAAGTGTTTAGGAAAGCACAAAGATGGGCATGGTTTTTCCTGAGTGAGTGTTAACTTCTTCCCTTTAGGAGAATAACCTCATAAATGTATGCAGAAGATGAATTTAACTGTGATACCAATCCTGACTTTCAGTAATCATTTCAGGAAAAGTATCATTTTGGTAATGACTTCAAGAAACAGCTTCAGAATTCAAAGCATGTCTTCTGTGACAATTGATAGATGCCTTTGTGATCATGTGAAAAAGTCCCTCACAGAACAAGAAATAAAAATAGGCCTAAAACTTCATTGCCAGTCTGGTTATCTTATGCATTTGGATGACATTCTGCAGGACAGTTCAGCTGAAGGTCCTCTTTTATATGTTAACTTTCAGCAGAGATTTCAGCTTTCAAACAGCATCCTCCAAACTAGACAATCTGTTGTTCAGATTAAAGCAGCTAAAGCTTCTACTGAGCTTGCAAAGGGAAATACGAAATCAATCCTTATATCGTGTTTTCTAAATAACAGATTTCTCCCTCTGACTTTATTCAGAGGGAATGCCATTTTCTCTTTCCATGCTTTAAAGATCAGAGATGAAATTAAAGGGTGGGTGAGGTAGGAATATTTTAGGTTTTGATTTCCTATTTCTTAGTTGTAACAGAAGTTTGTATATACATGCAATAAGATATTTAAAATGGTAAAAATATTATGCATACATATAGGATCTGAATTTTGTTATGCAAATAAGGGACTTTCTTTATCTCAAGAGGGAAAAGATGCTAATTAAACCTTTTTCTGATAGAAATTAAGTTTATGGGGTTTTAGGTAGAGTTGTGTCTAAATCTCCTTCTGTATGAAGTCTGTATTAAAATATATAGCCTTCTGTTTAACACAAATAAAACCAAAATACCATAAAAGCTAAATAATTCACTAGCGTTCTGTTTAGGTTTTAATTAATCCCTTTCACTAAATGAAGAAAACAGCTTCTCTGAAGGCTTTGTTAGCTCGTGTTAGCTGTAACTTTTTTGGTGGGAGGGGGGAACAGCAAAAAATGAGTTTAAATGCTTCTGAGCTGCTTTTGTTGTTCATGTTCAGTACTGAAAGAGAACAAGGAAAAAGGCAAGAAGAGAGAGCAGCAAAGATCGAAAATGCAAATTTCTGTCCCCTGGCACTGATTTTCCTTTTAAAGTTTCTCTTCCATGGACAGACTAGAAAAGACCTCTTCCATTATTCACTCAGCTGCAAGTAGACTTCCTAATCCCTACTCACAGGAACAGGACTCTTGTGACCACTGGTAGGCAAAGTAGATTCTTACCAGCTAAGTGGCAGAAAGGAAGAGGGAAGCTGGAAGAGAGGGAAAAGTATGGTAGAGGGAAAACGATGAATGAAGGAAATAAAGATGGCAGAATCCAGACTGTCATGATCCTGGCTTCAAACCAGTCTCCCACCCTTGCACTGGGACGCACTGTGTGCACGCAGGCTGTATCAGGGTCAAAGAGCAGCCTCTGTCTCAGATGGTGAGTTTTGTGGGGCTTGTACTTCAAACACAGTAATCCTAAAAGGAATCAAAGGCTCGCATCTGAAATGTTTTCAGAAGTCAGCCAAAGCAGCTGGCAGTAACTAGTTCTCCTCTTGGCTCTCTCTTGTCTGGTTCAATGATGATGCCAAAGATCAGAGTGTAGGGCTGTGAGGAGCCCTAGAGCCATGTGGGGAAGCTCACTTCCTTCAGTCGCACTGAACACCATCTTCCTCAATCAACATCCAAGAGATGCTGGCCAAGGGACCAGTGATCTGAGCCACCTACCTGAGAGACAAGAGTCTGAGCTGCCGGGAAGACTGGAGCAGATACATATCCATTAACAGGAAGAGGCCCAAGCAGCAGCAACCAAACCAGTGTGGCTGTGACCCTTAAGGGTTCGTATGTCTGGGTGTCAGCAGCTGGGGAGAGCAGGGAGATCTGGGTCCAGCTACTGGACAGACTAAGCACAACTACCGGGACAATCCATTTTTTTATACTACATATGAAAATGTATCTGTATGTGCCTCTATTCCACCAGCAGACTTGGATCCTGGCCATGCAGGGAGGAGGAACAGAATCAGGCTGTCAGTGCTGTCAGTTTTGTGGCAGTGTTGCATTTATAACACTACTGGGTTCAACCACCTGTAAGAAAGACAACCATGCAGCTTGCCTGGTTTTAACCACTGTTTCTTCCTTTTCTACCATTGGGTTAAGAACATTTTCTGTCCATTTACATATTCCTTCTGCTTTCAATAGAATGAACAGAAGGATCCTGACAGCCTGAGAAAGATTTCTTGTGTCTTCTGACCACAGACACCCACTTCTTTCAAAGTAATATTTGAGGCTTGTAAGCCTGAAGGATCATCACACAGCCATATTGCCACCCAAAAGCTACCTAGATTCCTCTCTTTTTCTTGACATATGGGAAAAAAAGAAAGAAGTAATCTTCAGATATCATGCCGATAATGTGTTTGGATACCAACATGTTACAATTTTTTAAAGAAAATATCTCATGAATGAGAAAGGGAAAAATAATTCCTCTGATAGAGATACAAGAAATGTTACAGGCTGACAGATTCCTCTGGATTACAAAGTACTAAAAAATGGAATTTCTTCATTCAAACCCCAAATATGTTACCCTTCACCTTGATGATTCATTTGTAAGACCAGCTTTGCCTGTAAGATAGGATAAGAGAAAACAACAAACTGTGGGAAAACACAGGACTACCGTTCTCTTTCCTCCAAGGACCTGCTACTGAGCTTAGCACAGCCTTAACTCCAAACTGGTAACCTTCAGTGATCTCATCCCTTCATATTCCCACAGAACCCAAAGTTGTTGTATTACGGATGTTTTAGGGTCTACCCTTGCCTGGTCCTTTGCAAGAGCTGTTGATGACCTGTTATCCACGAATTTGTGTTTAGCCTTCATGAATGTGGTGATGTTGTCTGCCTTCACAGCTTTGTGACAGCAGATTTTAAAAGCTCACCACTGACTCTCTAAAGATGAACTTTATTCCATTCATTGATAATTGATTTCCTACTTATGCCATTGAATGTCCCTGAGTTCAAATACTGTAGGATTTGATGAGTAATTTACCTTGTCTATCACCATCATGATTTTACAAAAATTAATTGTACATATACAGACATCCTCTAGTCTTCTCTCCAAACTATAGTCTCAGCCATTTTAGCTTCTCTTGGTCAAAGAGCTGCTTAATGCCTTTCATTATATTTGTTGTCCTTCCCTGCACATTTTCCACATCTACTGTGTCCTTCCTGAGTCTCGAAGACAAGAACTGTGCAGCATTTTCAGTAAAATAGACATCAAGCAGAGAAATGGCACACACTGTCTTCTTTGACAAATTACTTTGTACTTAGCTATTTTCTTAATGATTTTATTCCTTCTTACTAAAACCACAATTTTGCTGAGTTTACAGAGGTCACAGGCATTGGGTTTGAAGTTCCCTAAATCATTCTGAAGCATATTTTGCAGGCGGAAATTTTACTGGCACTGTGACTATTCACAATAAAATACTGACATACCATTCACATTTTAAAATAAAATACCAAAACCTCAAATCACAGATCCCATGGTTAATAAAAATAATTTTACATTTCATCTGTCTCTGTAAAAGTTGAGGTAAACATCAAATACAACAGCAAATTGGTCTCTTGGGTTTTTTTTAATAAATTGATTTTAAAAAACTCTCAAACCAACAACATAGAAATCAGCACAGAAAAATCTTCTTAACAGATCCATCATAACACACTGAGAGTGCTGAATTAAGTTATTTAGTTATCGCACCATTAGTGCACCTTTTTACCTTTGATGGAGGATTAATTCACACAATTAACTGCCATTAGTATAATGGCTCTCTGTAAGCACCTGTGTTCCAAATTCCACTCTGATTACACCCAAAATTATTTTATGCAGTACATAATCCTAATTGATAGTACAATGTTCGTATAGCTGAGCATACTAATCTGCCTCAGTTCAGAGAGTGTTTTAGTTCACTTTGTCTTTATCCACCTCTGTGAAAGCTGAACTTCCCACACTTCTTTGCTTGCTTATAACTTGAAACAGATTTTTCAAAAGCCATTTAACAGGTACATCTGAAGTCTGAGTGTTTAATAACTAAAGGAGGGTGATTTCCATAGAACCTAAAGGTGTTCTTGCAAATACTGATACACATGCACTGCATCACCTGAAAAATCTTATATTTTGAACCAAAAATTAGTTTCTTGCCTCAAACACATTTAAAGATACAGTAACAGACCAGGAAAAACAATCCTTTTCTAAACTGGTAAAATACACTGCCACCTCCAGAGCCTGATTAGGCCTTGCTGTGATCTATTCTTTCATTTAGAGGTCTTACTTTTTGAATCAGTCAAGCTAGGCTCCTTCAGAGGAAAACTTTGTTTTTAACAAATTGGATACATTTAATTGTGATTGATAGGATAAGTACAGCACAGCAAGAATCAGCAGGGCTAGGTGGGGACAACTTACAGCAGAAGAGAATGTTTCTGTGAAAGTCTTGCAATGTGATTCAGGCACTCCTGGGTTGGCTTTTCGAGATTGCCTCTTCTTTCTTCAGGTTCAGGTTTAATGAACTCCAAAGCAGTTTCTGGAAAGTCGATCTTTATTTTAAAAAAAAAAAAAAAAAAGAAGACAAGAGTTTTAAGCAATGTACAATCTCAGATACAAGTGTCAATAAATTTTATCTTGAATTTGTACAGAGAATATACAAAGTACACCAGACAGAAGAGGGGATAATGCTTTTGAGGATGTTCACTGTATGTAACATGTTACATAAATGTTTTGGTGATAAATTCCATCCACAGAATCAGTGGGAGCTAAATTTACTGGGAGAATTTTATCCAACATATTTCAATTTTATTAGGACTGCATGAACTCAAAGCTGAAGCAATTTTTTACTTTTTGACTCCTTTATTTTAATGAGATGGCTCTCAAATGGAAAACTTTTATTAATGTAGATCTGTTTTGGTTTTTGAAAAGTGAGGATTTTTCTGAAGTGTAGTTTGTCACTGTAAGAGATGGAAATCAGATTCCTAAATTCACTTCTGCATGTTCAATTTATAAGGATATTGTGCAGCATCTACCAATTTTCCATTCTTACACATGCCTGTCAGAAATTTAAGGTAATGTTCTTTAAGATACAGGGAAAGTAAAGATTCAACCAAAACTACAATGCATGAGGTACTTGATAATCTGAGTAGACTTCTCTGAAAATTCAGATTGTTCTTCAAAATTCAGCTCGATTTGCACCCTGCTTTGGTTTGTTAATGCACACCAAAATGTCTTATTGATATCTACTTTTTAATACAAGTATTTGATATGCATCACACTTCTAAAGGTTAACAAAAATATTCCCTATGAAATAGTCACATCACAAAACTAGATGATCTTTAAGTCCCTTCCAACCCAAGCCTAGATTTTCTATGAAAACCTATATTTATAACATTTCCAGTATATTCACAAATCCTGATACTGCTACATGGCTGTGAATAACTGAAATTGAGGGGGGAGAATGAGAGATCCTGTTCCATTTCTTTCAGTACAGATTATAAATGAATAGCCATTTACGGTCTCAACTTCCCTTTATTATTAATAGGGGGAGCTATTTTAAGGCATGGTCTTCGACTGAACTCCTCAGCCTGGAAAATCCCCATTTGCTTGTCTGTTATAACAACGCTATTTTTAGGCCAGGCTGATTTATCTGTTTTATCTGCTTTTGTACTTCATTTGCTAACGGTCATTCAGATTTTTAATACAGGAAACAATTGTCTTTGTCCTTGAAATACCCAGTTGCTACTTTAACCTAGAAAGGTTAAAATGTTAATGTTTAATGTATTTCTTTGAGTAGCTGTAATGGAAATACGATTTTGAGTTTGTGTGGTCTCAGTGAGCTGTGGGAACATCCCTTTTTCTTGCTCTTTGTTAGAAAACAAGCCTTTGTGTTGCCTTCTGGCTTTCTCACCTGCAGTGTGACTGAGGTTGGTGTCTCGGTGCTGCAGATGCCTGGGGCAATCATTGTTGTGGGGACTGTGCTGTACAGAGCCATGCTGAGCAGCACAGTTCCGTGGATGAGCCTCCTGCAAGAAGCACAGAGAGAAACACTGCACTGGTAACAGGCTTCATTGAAATCCCATCAAAGAACGTGGAACTGGAGAGCTTAAAAGACAAGCAAAAGGGGAACACACCTTTTATGTGACTAGTATAAATCCAGCCTCAGCCAGCACAGGCTGCATGCTGATGGTCTCACTGCCATAGCAGTATCTTTGCATTTGCAGGGCTCATGAAAAAATCACACAGCCAAGACATTCTGAGTCAGCTCTGCGCTTTACCACTGTCTCCTGTGACAGGGGCTGCCCTTTAAACCAGGTGTGAAATAAGGATAATACAATATTTCTATCTCAAGATTTAATTTTGAGGACCAACATGGTAGAGACTGAAGCATCAGCACACGGTAAAAAGTTGAGGGCAGTGTATTTATTCTACAAAAAGAAGAAACTCCTGGCTATCTACTGCATCCATAAGGGATCCTTGCTGATTTTAAATGTAGATGACAGGGAGGGGGGAGTATGATATCAGAGTCTCCAAAGACCTGAAAGAAGTCTGAGTGGATAGTTTGTACCACATGTGCCACACAGAGTATTTGGACAGATAAAAGGTTATGGTCTGAAATACCAGTCTGAGCACTACACCTACAAGCAAGTCATATCAGAAAAACAGGCATGCATGTGGCCTGCAGATAAGAAACCCAGCATGACTTGGCAGGTCAACACAATTCAGTCTAGAGAATTTGAACAAAATCAGAAAGTCCAGGGGTAAATTCTAAGCATAACAAATCAACTCAAATTAAGAATGCAGTATCTGAATAAAGAAAGATACAATACACTGGGCTTACCCCTTAATTGGTCCATATCTTAATGATTAGAGAGGCCAGAAATTTTATTATGTTCAGCACCTCTTCTTTTACTGACAACTAATTTTATTAAGATCTTTTTAAACACTACTCAGTCAAAACAACTGAGAGAATGCACTAGATACTCTTCTGCCCACTGCAGCAGAAGGAGGCAGCCAAGTAAACTAGGTCTGAATGCCCGCCTTCTATCTGAGAGGAAGATGTCAGAGGCACAAGAGACACCAGATGGACTATTTGATCCCAGCAAGAGTTTGCAGGTTGCTGTAAAGAAAGTACCTTTCGAATTGCAAATTGAAATAAACTGCTTAAAGTCATCTGAAGAAGATTTAAGAAACTCCCACAAAGTGACTGCTATAGTCAACATAAATGAGTATAAACCTAATTCAGGACTAATTTTTCAATTCTCAAGCTGTTTGTGTTGTTAGTACAGACATTTTTTAAAATTTTATTTTATTTTATTTGGGGAACACAGCTCAGGAGGATCAAAGACAGCTATTTTCTGAAGTTTCTTTTGCATCCGTAGGTGCATTTGCAGAGGAATGGAGGCAGAAAAAACTGTGATATGAATAAGATAGCACTTGGAGGAAAGCAAGTGTGTGATATGAAGTCTCTCTCATTTAGGTAATTGATGTGAAAGAGGAAGTGATCAATGGTGATTCAAAGTGCTTTTTGTGTGATGTGTACTCAGATGACCTTTAATAAACGAGTTGAATCTCTTCAACCAATGCTTTGTTGACAAAGATTTACATCATAATTTGAACTAATTGGCACTTCTGTTAGAAAGGAGAGGAGTAGCTGAGAATAAATGAACATGAAGACTAAATTACCCTTTTGAGCTCTCATTACTGCTAATCACTTTCATATTGTGCTCTAAAACTATGGGGGCCTTTAAGAAAGAATACATACAGTGGATTATTTTTCTTGGGAAAACTGTGTAGACAAATACATGAAGTAGCACAGACCTCAGAGGTACTGTAAATGTGTTTGAGACATTTCCTTAGCTCATTATTTCAACTCATTTACACCTAGAACAGATGTGGCTAAAGACTGTCCGGGAAGACAAGGAAGAATTGGCAGATGGACTTCTGAGAGTCCTCAGCTGGAGAAACAGCAAGTAAAGCAACATGTCTACATGAGTTCACATGTTAAAGAGGCAGGGCTATGAGGAAAAAGAAAGATATTTGGACAGTCCAGTAGTTTGGAGATAACATTTCATAATTAAAAATGAACTTGTTTTAAAAACAAAACATATATATTGCATATTCAGCCTTGTATATTGAGTGGCTTAATTTATACCTTTACAAATAAGTGAACAACTTACTTATCTTCCATCAGTCTTTGGACTGAGCCTTGTCTGTAAACCCAGGAGGCATTTTTTAAAAGATGTAAGGGGGCTCTGACAACTGTGTCACCCAGTGGAGGTTTCTGAGGAACAGCTTTCCTCAATGGCATGGTTTAACCCCAGCCAAGCCCCACAGAGACACTCGCTCTCTGCCCCACCAGCTGGATCAGGGAGAGAATGGGAAGGGTAAAAGGTAGAAAACTCAGGGGTTGAGATGAAGAGAATATAACAGGAAAAGTGAAAGTCATGCACACAAGCAAAGAAAAACAAGGAATTAATTCACAGCTTCCCATGGGCAGTCAGGCATTCAGCCACCCCCGGGAGAGCAGGACCTCATCACACGTAACAGTGACTTGCGAAGGCAAATGTCACCGCTCCAAATGTCTCCACTCTTTCCCCTTTGTCCCCCCGCCCCATCCCACTTTATATACTGAGAATGATGTAACATGGCCTGGACTATCCCTCTGGTCACTTTGGGTCACCTGTCCTGGCCGTGCCTCCTCCCAACCTCCCAGGAACCCCCAACTTCTTTACCAGTGCGGCAGCACGAAAAGCAGAAAAGGCCTTGGCTCCGTGCGAGCCCTGCTCAGCAATAACAGAAACATCTCTATAGTATCAACCCAGGATTCGGCACAAATCCAAAACACAGCTCCATGTCAGACACTGGGAAGAAAATTAATTCTACCCCAGTGCAAACCAGCACACTCAGCAAACTCTGGGGCACTACATGCCCTGCACAGTCAACATTCCTCAGAACAGTCGACATTTGGACGGAGATGGAACAATAACTGGGGCCAAGTGAGTAAATGAAACAGTGAAACAGTGAAAAGATGTATCATTTTTTTAGAAAAAGCAGCAGGTGGGAGTGCAGGATCCATTCAGAAAATGAAGGAATTAGCATGATGAGCACGATAACCATAACATTTGGTGAGGAGGCAGATTCTTCTCTCTGCTACTTGGTTTTGCTGATGAGCTCAGGCAGGTCACTCCCTATCCCGCCTATCATTCCAGTTTTTCCATCTGTGAGGTGAGGGTAATGACCTTTTAAAGACTGTATAATGATCACAGCCACAGAAAATGGCTTTCATGTAACAACTTCAGGATCAAGCAGATCAGAAAGTGAATATGCTGCTCTGCGCCTACTGACATTTATTTAGCTTGGAATTACAGAGATTCCCTTCTCTTGTTTATTATTGGAGCTAAAATAAACTTCCCATCCTGTTACAGAAGAGGACATTGCTATATAAAGGCAGCTCAAGTTATCCCAATTTAGCAAAGTCAACCTTATGCCCTGAAGTCACATGGCAGACTTCCCTCACCGCACCCTGCAAGAGAAAAGTTTTGCTGCTTGCTCTGCCTGATTTGGAAATACCAGCCGCAGATAAATTGTGGTGTTAGACTCAGTAAAGCCAGAGCAACGGGAACCATGGGGGACATTGCAACTCTCAAATTGCCCCAAAATGACGGTTTCCTGATTGGTTAATTAGCTCTGAATCACTAAACTGTTCAGCCCAAGAGACAAAAATGGTTTCTGATGTGAAGGAATGAGAGGTTGGCACACAGGCTTGCAAACACTTTTTGAACTGCCTCTTCCTTCTAATAGTGCATCTGTATCAAGCTCTACTGCCACTGATTTAGGGCTACTGTCTAAAGTAAACTATCTGATAAGGCTGAGATAAGCAGATTTGATGGCTCACCTACTAGACAAGTTGGCAGCTACACTCTTTATCACTCGATTCATTCAGAAATGTATATAACATTAGAGTTACTGCTTAGGCCAAATAAATTGAAAAAATTAGGACAAAGTACTGTGTAAAAATAATGTAAGTATCCCCAAACCTGGAATTATAACTCTCAGAAGTTCAGAGTTGAGGTTAAATTAAAAGGAAATGCAAAGCTGCTAAAATATATTAAAAACCCTCCTACGTCTTATGACCCAAGCAGTCTTAATTCTGCATTGGAATGATACTGTGAAATAACCCCTTTATCATAATTACAAATAACACAGAGTTCTAGAAAATTCAAAATAGAGACAATTTTCAACTACAAACTAGTGTTAAATGTACTGCAGACATTTATAAGGATCACAAACTCCCTCCCCCCAGTTTCTAGTTTAAATAACTTCCATAAATATGTAAGTTATAATTACACTGAGTACAAAATTAACAGGTTATTCCAGACTTTGAAAAAAATTTTGCAGCTGTGTTCCTGATTACTTCGTAATTTTTGTTCCAGAAATATAAAGTTACAAAATTAGTTTACAAGCAATGATTTTACAGTAAATAACTACATTTAGGCAACTCTTGAAGAATACTTTCAGGAAGTCAGTTTGCTAAGCAGGAATCCCAACACGTTTGGCAAAGGCTACAGTGTATATCCAGCAGATAATCATGTTATAAGTCTGCACACTGCAAAAAAAAACTGTCAGAAGAGTGAAAGATAACACTAACATTCAGTAAATTAAGCAAATTTGAAATTTGCTAAACATCTGTTCACTGACAAGTCCTTAGCATCAACAAAAACCCTAAAGCTGGCCAAATTCTTGAGGATGTTTTTAGGTATTGTGTGGTTTCAAAATTGGCCAGGTATGAAGAAGAGATTGCAATATAAAATAAAAAGTAATATGCTTTAAATAAAGGACTCGATTTGTTTCTTTATATATATGTATGCGTGTGTGTGTATATATATATATACACATATATATATATACTCCTAATATAATCTGATTCATATTTTATAGAGGAGAACTGGAGGGCTAAACTCTCAGAAAATAACCACAGTCCTTTGATCTGGCTCTAACATGGTCTTGCCCAAAATTAGGAGAAACTTCACACTTTTGAAACAGATGAAAAGAATTTTTATAGATGTTAAAATAAGTTCACTTCTTTTTAATCTTCAGTTCAAATTAAACATAAAGAATTCAAATACAAAGAAGAGCTGCAACCATACAATGGCAAATAATTATTTGGGAAGAGAAAATAGGTATAAAATTTACAGAGAGGAGTAAATTCAGAGACTTTTAAATTACTGTTCTTTTGCCCTACCCTAGGCTAGCAAAAGATCAAGATTCCTAAGTAATACCTGCGAATAACCCAAATCTGGGTTGTTTTCTTTTTCTACTCTCTTTAACATAAGCCCAAAATGTTTGAATAGATTTTCTGTGGTTTTAATCAGAAGATTATATAAAAGAATAGAAATGAGGAACCATATGTTAAGAAATGTTTGACATTTATTGTCTTTTTCCAGTGTTTAACAAAACAATTTTTTAAAATCATCTGAATAGAAAAAGAGGGGGCACATTCTGTTCTTATCTTCTCTGACCCTGAGAAGAGATCAACTGAGACAAGGATTTGAACGAGGATGTTTGATGACCCAGGCAAATACCTCAGGGCAGCTGGCTTCTTCAAAGAGCTTATTTGTGTCCTTTCCCCAATAAATTAAATCCTAGACATAAGAATGTTAAGACTTTTTTAGAACTCAAATTCACCTCTGAGAAAAGTTTTATTTTGAGGAAGTGGTATTTTCCAAGCTAGAAATGTTTTGTGAAAGATTTTCTGGTCAGATTTCTTTAATCTCTTTTTACACATTTACAGAATTTGTTATTTAAAAACTCTAATACCATAATCTTTGGACATTAATACAAGGTGCTCTTGACATATTAGCATGACACTAGAGGTACAAATCTTTTCTTGGTACATACTTTCAAGTACAGAAGTACTCTATTGAAATAATTCTTGATGTTTAGATGCATTCCAGCAGCAAGGTGAGTTTCAGGGCAATTCGTATTTTCAAACCAGTCAGTCCATCAATTGAAATCACAGGAATGAATAATGGAGCTGTGGTTGGCCAAAGGAGGAAAAAGCTTCTTTGTGGTAGTAATTACTGTAATTGTAAATGATACAGCTATCAGATCAGGGGGAGTTGAACAGGCTATTCCTAAATCATTCCTCTGCAACAACTCAACCTCCATTTCTGCTTTAAAGGGTCATTTCAGCAGTGATCTCTACAATTACACAGCAAATGAAAGGAAAGTAGCCCTCTATCCCCTTCACTGTGCTGGTGGTGTTCCAGGAAGGAATGGAATGGAACAATTTTTCAGGAAAATTTTGAAACTGTCTGGGTGACTTGGGGATCTACCTAATGAAAACCAACATGCTTGCTCTGCTGGCACAGATGAAAAAATATATGTGACAGGGAACTGAGGACTTTTAGACCTTCCAAAAGTCATTCCTTTTGGACTGGAATGCTGAAAAATAAGAAAACCTCCGGAATAACACAGGTTCTCAAGAGCAAAATTCTCATATAGGCACCTTTGGAGGTAAATGGGATAAGGGTTCCCTCATTAAGTTATCACGCCTCAAACATATTTCATGCTTTCTTTAAAAATACACAATGGAAGAGTGAAGTGCTCTTCCTAAGGCTAACTATGAAAGAAAAGTAATTGAATAAATTGCCCAAGCAATCCTTGGAGCAGAAATTTGATTCATGCTTCTTTCTTTCCTTCAAGCTAAGTGCTCTAAACTCTAGGTCACAAAAGAGCAGAGTAACCTTGAATGTTCTCTGAAAAGATGGAAAAAGCCTCTAGCCCAGACCAAATTATTTCCTAAGCCTCTCAGATTAAAAGTTCAAGGAAACACAAGGTCTTTCAAATACAGCAAATTAATCCATGCAGTCAGATTTTTTTGTTTTATTTTGTTTTAAATAGTGATCGCCACCATATAGAGAAGTAGATCAAGATGTCTCAAGATAAGAAAAGAGCTACAGTTTAGAGGCTGATGCTAATGCAGAAACTTGTGGGGCTTGAACGTATTCCTCTATTACACAGAGGGCATTGCAGGGCTATGGACTCTAAATAAAAATTAGTATCACTGCAAAGACTCAATCCACATTCAGATGTCCCAGTGCTACTGAAATGTATTTAGAGCACCGCAGAAAATTTACCTTGGATCTTTGTTTATACATCACTGCAGAGACGTTCAAACCACAAGTACCTTTAAACCACTGTAACATTTTGTACTGTGTAGAAAGAAGTGTTTAGAAAAGAGAAGAAAGCTTCTAAAGTGGAGTGGAGAGTGAAAAGAGCTCGTTGTGGTCAGCACTAACTGTCCCAATTTAAGCAGAATGAATGCGTGTGAAAACAGAAAAAAGAACCAAAGAAAAAAACAACCATTGTGAACGAGAAAGATTTTGCAAAGCTTCAGGAAAGTGCCTTTCAATAGGCCTAGGGAACTTTATCCTAAGTGTTCAACAGTCACCTAAGCCAAGCTCAAAAAAACAGTGTATGAGAAAGAAAGAAAGAAAGACCTGTGGATTGGGCTCTTACTGGCACATCAAAGGCAGTTTCCTGTAAGAGACCCTCTTGGTCTTATTGCAGGAGGTCCTGAAATGAGTAATTTTTTTCTTTTTCTATTTCTCCCAGGTTAAGTGCAACACAATTGAAGAATGGTCTTTTCTTAGCTGTCATACAAAACAGAACTTACTCTTTTGCATACAATGGGGAGCATGTCCAAGCAAGCACTTCTGTATTTTTAGAGGCACTGTTTACTCCCAGTAATTTTATTGCCAGCATGGTTTCCTTCGGAAGAGCCTTTATTCGTACAGGGAAGTTGACTCTAACAGGAAATCAGAAAAGAGAAAAATAAAAGTTAAAAAAATCCGAGCATTGTTGCAACAAGAGAGCTCTTTCTACATTTTTGTAGATGCCCTAACACATATATCAAGCTATAAATTACAGAAGTTGCACTCTGAAGGAAAGCACAACTGACAGATCCCTCCAATACATTGATGAGTATTGGCAACCATTAACTTGAGTCATGACATTTGAGAAGAGGAAGATAAAACTCATTCACTTTAATGGTAACTACTAGAGCTGGCAAAGGCAGGAAAAGCTTAATTAAACTTTGCTTTAGAATTACCTTATCAATGAAAGGCTATTTCAGAATAAACAACCCATGAAGGGTGAATTGTAAAGCAGTAGTTATTTCCCTTCTTGTGTCTTCAGAGGAAAACACCTCTTAGGAAAGAAACCAAGAGTTGCTTCTGAGTATGATAACCATTCTCTTGTTCGGATGTGCTTTGGTGGTGGGATATTTCTCAACCACAATTTAAAGGCAGATATTGTCTTAACAGCAATGATGGGTTCGCATTTTTTAGTGAGAAAATTCAGTTTATCAATATTCATCTCAACTTTGAATTGACCATTAGCTCGCTTGGTCATTTAGTTCATTTATACAGTTTATGAAAATTGATCTAAAATTAGAATTATTCTAATAAGCTAGATACTTCCATATGTATGGGAAGAAGACTCATGTAATTATCCAGACATGTGCAGGTTTGCATTTTCTTTTTCCTGAAGAGTTAATTTTCTGGCTTTTTCCATGTGTATTCAGTGGAAACTTGAATTTCTCAAGTGCAGAGTAAAATTATGTTTTTTCTGTATAAACAAAATCAATAGAAGGAGCTAGGGGCTAAAAGGATTATTCCACATTGATAACATAATCATTAAGAAAACAAAAGATCTGCATAAACTGGAGATTAGGAAAACAAACTAAAAAATACATTTAATAATAGAGTGACAGAGGAATGCAACTCAGCATTTTTAAAAATATGTAGTCATACTTAAACAGCAAGCAAAAGTAGAAACTGCATTTACAAAGTATATTAGCCTGCAAAACATAGGAATTACGGGTGTTAGAAGTAAAGCATGGTAATAGTATAAGGTGAAATCAGCATAAGATTTTGCTCCCAGTTCCAAATCAATCAAACTTCTATCGAATTCCAGAAAGCTTCCTTGAATGCACTGAGGAGCCACTGAAAGAAATCAGATTTTCAGCTGAAAATCTGAAGTCCTCCAAGTAAGCATTAATGTCAAAATTTCAGATAATTCTTCCAAAATTTGGAAAATATACTCCCTTTTTTGAATAGCAAAGCAAGGCAACCATTTCCCACTTTTTCTGATCACCATGAACAGAACTGAGAAGCAATTCTCAACTGTCTTCCCACATGTCCCCATTTATAGCTTTCAAGTTTGCTTTCCCTCTCTCATGCACTCTTCCTTACACACAATTACTTAGAAACAGATAGTGGGAAACTGAACTGGTTTACCTGCTAAAAATAACTGGTTCTGTCTTATTCACTGAGAGGCCAACAGCATTGCCCTTGTTACATAAAAATGTTTGACAGAGTTACTCTTAACTTTAAAGAACCATTAATGCTTTGAACAGACAAAAATAAAAAACCAAGACATGCATTTTCTGATACAGACAATTGCTAACAGTCCCTGTGAACCTGGAGCAGTGAAAAAACTCTCAGTATCAGCACTGCAGACAGCAAAGGCTTGCCAGAGTTTCCCTAGGACATATAGCACTACTATTAGGAGGAAAAGAGTCTGAAAACTCTGACAAGTTACACATCCCGAGAGTTAAAGTATGGGCCAAAGAGGACCAAAATTTCCCTTCTGGTGACATGTGATATACAAAGAATACCTGTATTGCTCTTAAGAACTTTGATTAATACATAGTTAAGCTTACCTAGCTGGTCTGACCCTTTGTGACTGTATGAGACTGAGTCAAATGGATGACTAAGAAAGGGATGGAGCTCTGGCCAGAAATAAGAAATCCCCTGGGTGAACAATTTCAGCAGCAGCTGAGAAGAACAAAGAAGCTGCTCACTGAGTGGGTGCCATTCACAGGTATCAGATAAATTTATACAGCTTGTTTCCTAAAAGCACTCAACGCAGAAGAGCTCTGGGGCAACCCAGGCTGTGCCCTGAGATAGTGGAAACAAAACAGACAAGACAAACAAAATACGGAGATGAGGGAAAGCCAGTGCCAAGAAAGGATCTGAGGTAATGAATGGTAGGCTTAATGTTAATTCCACGCCTCATGTCTGGAAGTTTAACACAAATTATGAAGGATGGAAAATGAGGAGATGGTGAAATAAATGCATTAAGAGCATCCAGCTAAGACCAAAGAAAATAACTAAGAGATCTCAGCCACTGAAAAATGAAACTGATGAGAAAATAAGGGGGCAAAGTTTGGACTTTACACATTATAAGCTAAATGGTACCAGCCTGTTGGGACTCTGCACCAAGAAGACAATCACACTTTCCAAAGGTAATATACAAGTTCTAAAGCAAAAGTATACTCTCAAAAAAGAACAAACAGAAGAAACACTACACAAGGCAACCTCCTTAGGTATCAGATTATTCTCATCATTTCTGAGAACATTCTGGGAAGATTAAATATGGTAACAGACTTTAATAGAAGTTCATATTTACACGTAAAAACCTATCAAGTTAAAATTCAGACACTAACTGGTTAAAGCACTTGAAAATAGAAACTAAATACATGAAAATCAGCAAAGAAAGCAAGCCTTGTCTTTGGAAGAAGCTCTCTACCTAGATTCCTAATCACCAAAACACTACTCTCCATTTTTTTTCCCCTGTTCAAATCAGAACAAATCCCCTGTTCTAATCTAAGATCAGAACTCATTTTGAATTAGCCAGGTTTATTTTATGGCCTGACTGATACATAGCTATACAGAGAATATGTGACTTCCTAATGTAATAGATGCTCTTCCTGGTGACCTTTCACCACATGAATTTTTAACAGCCATGCTCAGCCTCTCTGGGCAAAGTGTGCCAGGGCCTCACCACCCCCAGAGTAAAGAATTTCTTACTAATATCTAATCTAAACCCACTGTCAGTTTAAGGCTGTTAGCTGATTTAAAATGCTCACCCAGTGTCTCTATTTGGACATTCACAAAAGCATTCTTTCACAAAACCCAGTCTTGGATACAAGTTTAACCTACAAAAATAATGGCATACCTGGTTCCCCAGATTCTCAGCCAGGACCTCAGGACACTGGGTTCAAGAAACCTCCCCTCCTGTATTGAGACTTAAAGAAATCTAGATCAATCAGTCTGAGGTGGAAAATATGTGAATACCTTTAAGGTTTGAGGGAAATATTAAAAAGCCTGCCAGACAGACATAAATTTTGGTGTTTTTACTTTAGAATCCATCTGAAATGGATTTTGAAAATTACTTTTGAAACTCAAGCAACAATAAAAAGTAAAAAGGCACTCTTATGTTTCACACAGTTCTAGATGTGATATTAAGAGCCTCTTACAAGCATCTATGACCTATGGAAGGATTTGGTCTGCATACTTAATTGCTTCTTTTTCCAAGAAGCTTTTGGATGGGATTGTGCACATTTAATAATGATTTCGCAAGGGAGAGGTTTCAATGGAAAGCCTGAAGCTTCAGTCTTATTGCTTTACATTTTCATGATATGGAAGAAGAAAAGAGTTTCTGCTTCAGTTATGCTAAAAATTTATTTCTACTCTATCTTATATTTTGTTTCAGAAAATGTTTTGTAAGATGCATTCCAGAAAGGCATTAGCCACATTTTATAAGCCAGAACTGCTCCTAAGAAATATAATCCTTCTCCTGTACTTCTATTATATCTGCCTATATGTACCATAAGAAACTACTTGACCAAAACTTGGTCAAGGTGAAGATTCCTACGGAGCAAAAGGGAATTACCAATTTTTTAAATACAAGGAGAGCTGCTACTTTCCAATCATACAGAAGACTGAGGGTCATGTACTCAAATGTTATGGACACAATTGAGGCACCAAAGCAAATGTTAAGCCCTAAAATAATTTATTTGGATGCTTAGCAGAAGTTCACCCGTTTTGTTTCTTAGTAATAAGGCAGACATACTAATCTTCCTATATCCCTCACCTAAGATAAAAGTGTTTGACATAAAAAGCTCTTCTTCCATTTGACCAATTTGAAACTGGTGTGTGTCTTAGAAAAAGGAAAACAGAAGTTAATGAATTACACTCTGTATTAAATTTTAATTTAAAAAAAACACAAACCTTTTCAGACTTGTAGCCTTTGTAATCAAGCTGCTTTCAGATTTAGAATACAGTAAACAGTGATGTAAAATACCAAAAATTTCAAAGATTGTAAATATAAATATGCCACAATCAAGACACTGAAAGAATTCCATACCACCACCAAAGCATAAAAACAAAGCGTATTTTTCTCTCATCTATTGCAAATATGCTTTTTGTCATGCCATTACCTTAAATGAATGTTGTTTGAGTGTGAGACAGAGAGGTGACAGGTAGCCTTTACCCTAAAATCCCAGTCTCAAATTAAGGTCTTCATTTTAAAACTGCAGATTCTTCTTTAAAAAACAAACACAATAAACCTCCAAAAAGTAAACAAGCAAACAAACAAACAAACCCCTAAATGAACAAACCACAACAGCCTTGCTGCTTTGTAAAGAAACACCTTCAAGAAATGTTACAGTAGGTTCTCAAGTTGGATTGCAGATGTACTAGAGGGAGTTTGAAAAGATGGAATTACTCAAAAACAGAACTACAGCCTTTGGTTGCATCTGCTTTCAGTGCTGGTACTCCTCAAAGCCTCCAGTGAACAAAAGCTATTCACAGGCCAGCTTAGTTTAGTTTATTGTCAGACCAGACTTACCTTAGACCTATTTCCCTTCCTCTGTCTATCCCATTTGTAACTCATTCCAGTCTCCTAAGTTTCTGTGAATTCTGTGGAGTTTCATTTGTTCAGAAGAACATCCATAAAAAAAGATGTGTTTATTTTGTTGTTGGTTTCATTTTTGGGTTTTTTTTTTAATGAGTATTTGATGTGCAATATCTGTCAGACAAACATATATCAAACATAGACCAAAACTTACTTCTCATTCCAGTCAGCCAGGAAAAAAAAGGATCTCTTAACTGGTGTACTTTTGCAAATCTTCACCTGACATATTGTCTTCCCAGCATAAATTAGTGAACAGGAAAAAGAGAAAACTTGGTAGCTACAAAGGAGAAAAAAATAAATCAATTGTAATGTGCCATGTCCAGCACAGCATATTTGGAGTTAACCACTCAGAAACATACGAAGATCCATCCTTACACGAGAAAAGGAATAACAATAATTAATCTCATATTAATTTGTGCGTGGAGGGATGTTTAAGTTTTTTGGGTTTTTTCTGAAAGTTCAGAGTTCAAGAAAAGTCCTAAAGACACTTGGGTTCTGTCCCATGTTTGTGCCATTAAGACTAACTCTTTTTCTTTCATTATTTCAGTGAATGACAATTTGGACATAAGCTGTGAAGTCTTGCTACTTGCTCATCATACATTCAACCAGAAATCCCCCACCTGGAGAAATGCCTCCAGCTCTGGGGCCTCAAAAAAATATGAAGGACATAGAACTGTCCGAGCAGTTCCAGAGAGGGACACAAAGATGCTCAGAGGGCTGGAGCATCTCTCCTCTTAAAATTGAGAGAACAGGGATGTCCAGCCTGGAGAAGAAAAGGCTCCAGGGAGACATTGGAACACCTTGCAGCAGCTAAAGGAGGTCTACAGGAGAGCTGGGGAAGGATATTTTACAAGGGAATGCTTTAAGCTGAAGCAGGTTAGACTTAGATTAGATATTAGGAAATAATCTTTATTGTGGGGGTGGTGAAACACTGGCACAGGTTCCCCAGAGAAGCTGTGGCTGCCCCATCGCTGAAAGTGTTCAAAGCCAGGTTGGATGGAGCTCTGAGCAACCTGGAATAGTGGAAGGTGTCCCAGGCCCAGGGCAGGGGGTTGGAATGAGAACTTTAAGGTTCCTTCCAACCCAGGCCGTTTTATGATTCTATTTATACCTTCTTTTCCTAATCTGTAAAAAACCAGATTATTACTGAAGGGACTCTACACATTTTTTACAGCAGAAGCATTAAAGCCCTCTGTGTTGGCCTTCAGAGAGCGAACTGAGAAGTTTCAGAGTGACATTTGGATCTGGGAATATCTCTTGTTTCGCATTCTTCTTACTGAAATCTTTTAAAATATTAGTCAGAATAGAGTATAAATAACTAATGTTCCTAATTAGTCTTGTAACTTCCAGATCTTCCTGCCAGACTCAGCTTTAGACCTCATTCTGTACAAGAATTATGAGCATGGGAAGCAGTCAAATGTGAACAGGAAATCTGAGGCAGTTGCAGATTGAAGGTGCCTGACTTTGCCATATTTATAAGAATGATGGTTTATCCCTTCCTGAACATTATAATATCTTTTGTAATTATTGTAGCTGATAAACTCGTTATTTTATTCTCTCTTTATTTTTACTTGAAAGACAATGATCTGTAGACTGCAGTACCTATGAGGTATCAATGCACTGAAGGAAAAAATTACCTTGTAGTACTAGGAAATACTTCTCCTAGAGTCTAAATTTTACAAATAGTCAGTGGATAGTTCAATAAATAATAGGTCTTAATACCATCAAATGATTAAGTATTGCTGTTTTTACAGAAGTACTGATATAGAATAGAATAGAATAGAATAGAATAGAATAGAATAGAATAGAATAGAATAGAATAGAATAGAATAGAATAGAATATCAGTATACTTTCTTATATAATATCTATCATACATTACACATATACAGGAATATAGATATATTAAAATACATGTTTAAACAGCAGCAAGATCATAATGTGACCTTTGGAAAGGGAACATGAGATCCAGGACACAGCCAGAATGAGTTCATGCAGTGCAGAAAAGCAAGAATGGGAACATGTACGTGAATGATATTAATAAAAGTACTTGAGGTAATCAAGTGCTAGAGCAGCAGTTCATGTTAAGAAGTCCATGCTAGCTACGAATATTGGAAAGACTGGAAAGGGAGATTAAGGAGTACGAAAGACTCTCATTTTTATGTGCTTGAACATAGTATTGATGTCATCAGTGGCCTTTAGGCTATGTGTAATTTCACATTTTTCTGGTAAAATATAAAATGCAGCAGGAATGATATAACCATCTGAAATCAGGCTAGTGATTATAGTTCTGTATTTATTACCTTAACTAATGCAAAGTGTCTCAGATTTTTATAAAACTGCTAATTACAGGCAATGCTGTATAGTCCAGTCTCTTGCTCACAGTCTAATGAAAATGATCCCCAGTTCGGGACTGAAGGTAAAGTGGGAGCAGGTGAATATTAACAAAAACTTTGAGAACAGCTTTTTGACTCACAGAAATAATGCTAGCAGACTGTGGTCACCTGTCTACCTTTTATCCCACTGGAGTGGTGAGAGAAGAACACCAGTTTAGCTCAGAGTAGGAAAAGCAGCTACTTGAAAAGACAAGTTTTTCCAAATCTGAGCAATGCAGAAGAGAATACTTCTATCAGCTTTTTATTAAAGTTGTCTCATTTTTGTATTAAATTTGTCTCATTTTTATTTCCTGTGCTATGCTGATACTAGGTATACTTGGGTCTGTAAACTCATTTTAATCACATTTATAAGGAACATCACCAACTCAGGTGCTTAGCCACATGACATGGTTTGAACACACCAAGAGCAAAAATTGCTGAGAAAGCCTCATTCAGACCAGCTTCCAGCAGAAGCACCCCTCTGTTTGACTTGGCAAGCTGGCCTCCAGCCCTTTCAGTTACTTGTCCTGCAGAGACCACACGGAGTTCCAGTCCAAATGCCCTCCATAGGCAGCACCCACCTTTTCCTGCCTCCTGCTGAGCAAGCCAGTCCTGGAAACATTTGTGCACACACCCAGCAAGGGCAGTGCTTTGATGTTGCTTCTATTAACATCCTTCCACACCAGTCAAGGACAACCAGCTAGGCTTCCCTCCTTGATTTTCCATCTATCTATGGGGCTTGGAAGTCTCCTAATCAGTCAAGCTTAAGAAAATGCACTTCATGCTAGAAAAAACAGTAGAGATACACCCACTCAGTCTGTAACACTAATGTAGGACCATCACCAAAGCACCAGAGGTGAGCTGGTATCTGTGAAAAATAACTGTTGTCAGAGACAACACATCTTCTTATGAACACTTGCTGGACTTCCTCCTACCTGTTCACCCAGGCTTCTGGGATATTATGGACAGCATAAACAGTGAAGCTGAGCTGGGAATTTAGGCTGATGGCTGCACATAAAGGGCTTTTAGGTATGGTGGCAAGCTGGAAATTTGCATCAAAGCTTCTGCTGTAGACATGGATGAGACGAGAGATGGCCATGGAGAGCTCAGTCACAGCAGCCTCTATTAACACTGAGAGAAGAAAGAGGAATAAATAAAGGTTAGCAATAGGTCATTTATGAAGAGCTATATTTATCTTAAACCATCAGTTATGGTTTTCAAATGCTTCCTAATAAAATTTAATTAAAATGACATAACCTACAACTGAAGCCAATTAGCCATCTGTGCTTCTGAAACCAGCCTTAGCTCATTTCTGGTGTATCATTAACATACTTTCATTACAGCACTTTCAAATTAAGGTATTTTCAAAGTAAGCATTTTCAACTACAGCAAGCTACTCTGTGCCTCAGATATGCCACTTTAGTCTTTGAATTTTTGTGCTGGAAGGATTTTTATTAAGTAGGTATTTTGTGACTTCAGCAGCTAAGTAGTTAGTTACTTCAAGGGAACTAACAAGGCAGCAGTAGAAGGAAGAAAAGGCACTGGTTAAATTTTAAGGCTATGAAGCTCTTGCAACTGCAGGTAAAAAACTGGTAAAACATACAAAATAGCAGCCACAATCAGAAAAAGTCAGCATTGAGGTGGTCATGGGCTGGTGATAATATTACACAAAAATGGACACTGAAATACATATGAATACAAACATAGATGAAATGCAGGCTGCACCCTAACTTATACCACACCTTTATTTATGTCATTCCCTCTGGCTTCAGCTCTGCAGTGCTATTCCCCCCCCCCCCCCCCTGCAATTACTGGCTTTTATCCATCTTCCCTCTCTGTTTTTTGGAGCAGCCTGGGATTGCCTGATTGCCAGTGTAAATTAAAATCCGCAGTCCTGGCAGCCTCCATCTAGTGGAGATGTTAAGAGCACTTATTTCTCAAGCACGGACTAGGTTGAGAGTGAAAGTGTCAGAGTCTATTGTATTGTTCCAAGATCAGGCTGATTTGTCTTCCAAGAGGAGCGCCCCAAATTCTCCATTTTTTACCCTTTTAACTGACATTTTTCTACATGATCAAGAACATACTCTCACCACCCATTACAGCTCTTGGCATGTTCCCTAAACTTGTCTGGCCACTGAAATCAGCAGCCATCTATTAGCTAATAGTGTCTATTGAAAGAAAACAGAAAAGAAGAAGTAGAAACAACCCAGGAATAGGAAAATTGAGACTCCTAATAGCTTTTTATACTTGGGAAAGGTGCAGGAGTCCTGCCCGACATCAGATACAGATAGTACAATTCACTGAACTTAGCTATCTCAGTTTCCTGACAAATATATCCAAAATGCCCTATCCGCTGTCAGGAATTTTATTCTCCTTCTTTGATACCTTTTGTCTTTAAGCCAGCAAACACCCAGAACTATTAAGTCACAAAATGCATTGAATATAGTGCAAAGAATTTATTTGTCTTAATTTTATAATAATTTTAACTATGCAATGATAGAAATACACATACAATTGAAACAGTTTGACATATAGTGGGGCTTGCTTCTGAAAATACTGACTGCAAATTATTGCATGCATGAAGGACTGGCTGGAGTACAACTTGTAATGTTGTAATCAACTTCCACATATGAAAACTGAATAATTTCAGAGCTCAACAGGTTAAGAAAACTCGGTCCTTCTACTCTCTCTGTCTACCACTTGGTTTTAATTGCCTTTTTATTTATCTTCATTAGTATTTTCACCATTTATCATCCTTCACCATAACGGTTTTGAAAAAATCTTTTGTCTGTAATAATTTTTTTTCCCTAATATACCATTTAATTCTCATTTCCAGTCCTCTTGGATGTGTAATCACTTAGTACCTCCAAACTAAATGTTTAATTTGCACTGAATTCTTTTACATCCAAGAACTTACACATACTCATACACATAGAGTCTCCTTAAAAGGTCCAGAAGAGGACTTCAGCAGACTATTATTTGAACCAGTACTTCATCTGAAAAGTACCATACTATTTTCATTAAGGACCAACAGCTCCTTGGGAGATTCCTAGTTTCCAATCTGTTCAAAGTGGTTGACAGGTAAATGTACTGTAATAGCAAACCCCTTATTCATGAAAATTGGCCTATTGAAGTCAATGATTTCTGAATGGAACCTTCTCAGCATTTTCTCCAAAAGAGGGTAAAATGTAGTTCAGAATCTGTGAAAATGTACAGTTTTAACATAATCTATATTATAGGCTGCAAAGCAACATTTCAGATTTTGTCTCCAGAGCAAGAGGAATTGTATTCTATCTCAGCTAAGCCAAAGACAGAAGGGAATACTCCTTTTGCAAAGGATTCCTGAACAATAAAGTTAGGAGAAACAAGAGAGTATATCCCACAACAGAAAATTTACATGTGCCAGATAAGGAAGTGATTAGATGCAAGATGCCTATCACTATGTCCAAGCTAGCCTGTCCATTGATCATGTTTGCAAAAAAATTATTCTCATGGTTTACCTGAGTCACAAAACTGATGTCAGAGATGTAAAATCCAGCCAAGCCAACAAAACCAAACCAAACCCCTCAGCTCGCAGTAACAGCATGTGAGGGGTGAAGGAAGCAATGGAACAATTAGGGGGCAATCGGTTCAGCTGCCAGCCAAGGAAGATGAATGACCTTCAGCATTATTTATCTAATTTTTAGGACACAGAGAATAAAGATATTCTCAGGAACAAAGTTCCTCAGGTTTAAGCAAATGTCCAAGTATGACGTGGTCTGCAGGTCCAGGATTTTTTTCAACATTCATTTTCTTACCCTTGCTAGCTCTCAGTTATAAAACAGTCTATGGTTTATGTGCCAGAATCAACCGTTTTCCAGCCCCCATTCTTCAGTCATTAAGACCAGTAGCAATTAACTAAATTAGAGGGAACATTTTGGGTAGTCTGTAAACATTTATTACTCACAAAACTTGGTCAGCATTTTTTCACTGTATTTTAATGAGCTGCTGAACAGGATATGGTAGGCTGAAATTATATCACTCATTCACAAAGCCAGAGGACTTTACTGCTTTTTATGACTTTTATGATTAATAAATTTCAGATAAGAAAGGACTGTGGTGTTTCACTGATTTACATAACACAGTCTATGGACTTCCTATAGCAGATTCATGGTTTCAGTTATGTCAGAACTTATTTTCTAGAAAGGTGTCCCAGACATACCCAGTATGTAAGAAACAATGAAGAGACCACATTGCAAAGTGAACTGTGACCAAGATTAATAATCTCACAACTCAAACCTTGTGATTTATTTCTGGTGTGAAATTATTTGCCATCACCTTCTCACTGCAAATGAGTAGAAATCTGACTTGCAGAAATTAGATGAGAACAAGAGAAGTGACCTTTAACCACAGCTGCCAGATATGCTTATTTCTGACATGCTCCTTGTAAAGCAATTCTGAAGGAATAAATTCTACTTAGTGAGAAACAGAACAATCCTCACAGTCCTGAAAGGGTTAAAGAGTACACCTGCAGGTGCCTTCAAGATTTAGTAAGGAACATTAGAGTTTATTCCTTACAGTAACCCACTTACTTTTTTCTTCTCACTCCAGTATTACAATTCACATATTATTTTAGTGCCAGGTCTTCCAACAGAGCAGGGACTTTGCTGTAATTGCACCAGCAGAAAATGTCAATTCAATACATGTTAAACACTCTCTCTGACTCTGTACATGTTTTCTTTGGGTAAAACATGACAAAAATCTGGTTGAACTGCATTTGGAATGAAAGCTTATGACCCTTTTGACACATTGAAAATTATTTTGAGAAATAGAGCTTGATTTTTTCTTTCCAATGTATTTTCAAAGAGAAAAAAGAAAGAGCAAGATCCTGAATACAGTTTAGGACACACACACACACAAAACCCCAAAACCAAAACTACAGGAATTAACCCACCTAACCTTTAGGTAAAGTGCTAAGCAGCATTAATTAGATCACTATTATAATATGAAAGAGGCAAAATATGGAAAGGCTGTAATGTGTATATTGATCAGACGCAGTTACCAAGCACCAATATTCACTGGATTGTTTCCTCCTCCTAGCTGCAGAATCCTATGGATCATCCCTTGAAAGCAACTTCAAAAACTCCTGCTGTCCTGGTATCAAAAATGTCTCTGCTCCTATATGATTTGTAAAGCCTTGGTAACTTCTGTCTACTCTTTTTCAAGGACTGGGGGGTTGCAGTTATTAAAAAATTGTTCTTGATTAAAAAGCCTCTGGCTATAGGGACAGTACATCAGGATGCAACACAGCAACAACTTAGAGGTAAGGAGCCATGCTCTGATTTGGAAACAATGCACTTAGAGATATGAAATGCAATCAATTAAAAAGCCCTTAAGATTTTTCCATATTGCAAAACAGAAGGAGTTTTTTCCAAAACAAAAATGCAATGGGCTTGTGCTAATAAAAGAAGAAAGAGAATTTTTCAGCTTCAAGGGAAACCTGAACAAAAAAACCTTTTATTTTTCCCCTTTTCTCTCTTTTTTTTTTTTTTAAAGCCTTTCTGTTGTGAATGCTTTTATTATCAGGTCTATAAGGAACTATCAAATCCCAAGCACAGTTAGAGAACCTTTACGCTCTTAAATGTAATGATGACTACATTAAATGTATTGTAAGCATTATATTTCTGCATTCACTTGAAAAGATAATGACTCCAGCAATTCAGCTGGAAAAGACTGTTGATTCAATACCATCAGTTCCTGGTGCATACCAGACTTTCTGGAAAGGTCCCAGAGAACTCCCAATCAAATTCCAAAAGCTGCTTATTATGTCTGATCTGCTGAAATCCCTGCCCAAAGTAGCAGGGCTGTAGACACTGAATAAACATTCATTCATCACTGTACCAGCCCACAGCCTTTTCATACTCTGGATTGCAGCAATCTCCAATGCCAAATCTCTATTAACATGAATAATCTTCTTCTCTATTTTCTGTGAACACATGATGCTGCAGAAAGGTACTAATGTCTAGAAATACCTATAGTTCCTCACATTTAACAAGAAATAAAGAAAATATTTTCAGCACTAAAATGTTAATATAATCTTCTAAGGACTTCATAGAGAGGAAAAAGATCATGATGTAGACTTAGTACTTATCCACATTATGCTTGCTTTATTCACAGCAGTGGCATTAATTCTTCTACAGAGATAACACTGTTAATAGAGGCAGTTATTTCAACACTAAATCAAGGCTAGATATTATGAATATAGCCTTTGACTTGCTTAGTCCATGGTGAACGACTAATAATAAACCTCTGAAAACCTGTTGTTAAAGAGTAAGGTTAAACAGTTTCTAAACAAATTATTAAGTAAGGCTTTAATTTTAATAGTATCCTTTATCTTTTTCTCTTTTCTGGTAGAGAGAAGCTATAATGGGAAAAAAACCCTCTTTTATGATACTCAGGGTAATAATTATCTCTTGGGGAAAAGAGGAGAAAGGAAAAGGAAATTATTAGTTGGAGTAACTGATTGCTGCTCTCGCTGTTAAAATTTGATCCTGTTTTCTTCAAGATAAAAAAAAAACATACAAGAAACAGAAAGGAACAGTACAAATGGGAAATCCAGTCTGTCTTTGCCTCGGCTGTCAACTCTGACTTCGTCTGCAAATGTGTTTCTTGAGAAAGCAAAGCACATGGATTTTAGCTTGCCAGAGATCTGGAAAGATTTAACAGCACAGAGCTAAGGCCATGATTTTCCTTTAATTTTGGGTAACAAGCTTGCCGATTTTTGCATGGCTGTAATCCTAGACAGCTAAGCATAATGAGGTTAAAAAAAATGGTGGGAAGCAAATGAGGTGGAAAAGGAAACACAAAGGTGATTGCCTCAAGAACGTACAACCCACCACTTACTTGGTTTTTACTTCTAGCTTCAGAAGGTGAAAATGTCATCTGGATTCCTCTTAAGGTTAGTGACCCTAGATCACTAACCCATCCTAGATCAATGGATGGGAGGTCCCATGGCATTATCATGGAGGTGAACACTAAGACGATGGACTAAGGAAAACTTGTGATGCCCAAAAGATAAGATGCAGTTTGGCTTTCCCCACTTCTGGGAGTTCAGACCTAGGTTCTTGCAGATGAGTTTTGGTCATTGCATTCACACTTTGTCTTCCTCAGACACATTCTGAACACTAGCTTTGACATGTTAGTTCATTAGCCTAACTTTAAATATTTTGCTGACTTTTAGTCTGTTTAGTTTATTTATTTGGTGCAGGTGTAAGGCATGTAGCATGTTAAAATATACATGAAATATATATCACTGCATTCAAAAGGACACTTTGAAATTTGGTTACCTTGGACAAATTTGAACGTAGGCTTTTCCACAGAATGACTAACGGCCTGGCAAGTTCTGACTTGCAATCAGTACATTGCAGTTTCTAATATTACACTACCAGAAAGATTCTGCAATTGTTATGAAATCAGGGCGTGCCAAGAACAGAGAAATCTTCACAGTAAAAGATTTCTTGGCATAAATAAATAGGTACAGAGAAGTTGGGAGTAAACACTGATTCCTTCACTGTTACTCAATAAATGAGATTTTCCTTGAGAGAACTGCTGATTCAATAAAGCTCAAATTCACAAACACCTGTAAGTAGAGGAGTGTTTTAAACCCATTCCAATTACATTTTCTCAACAGTGTGTGGAGGAAGATGTTTCTAGGGTAGATGTTCATCAGTAACTATTGATATACGAGCAATTAGCTGCCACTAAGGGTATTTTAAAAAATGCATGGGATAAAGTACTATATCCAAGGAAGAAGAATCCTACAAACTGCATTTACATTTTTCTCCCTTCTGCACCTGCATGTTCTCTCCCCACTCTCCTGGCCCTCCAGGTGCTTAGTTTTTCCTCGCAGGTTACTGATGCCTTAGCGTTTTAGCTTCTCTGTTTTTCATGTATCTGTAATCCTGAATTCTTTTACTGTATAACTCTAGACTCCGTATAGGGTGCTAAGCTGCTGTTCTCTCATTTTTAGACAAAACAATTCCTCTCTGAGCTCAAAATTCAAGGACACCTTACTGTCTCAGGCCCCAAGATATGTAAAAAACAGTGAATTGGGGGGGAGCAAACTTGGAGTAACTGACTTCATTACCTGAAGCTATAATTGGAGGATTAACCCCAGATATGCAAACAGACAAAATTTTTAAAGTATGAAAAACCCATGACCTGTTGTCCATTTTGGGTGTAGCCCTTGGGTGGGCTGTGACTGCTCTAAATGTACCTGAAGGCTCTTCACTAAAGACAACTGCTTTTTATTCCCTTAACTTTATCTATCCTCTGTTTTAGGTCGGCCAAATTTTAGGTATCGTTACAAATGTAATTGCTGTTTCCATTCTCTTCTGTTCATGAAGCTGAATAATGCTGAAACAAGCCTGGCATTTGGAAACCTGAATGTAAACCACCTGTGTGTTTCAAAGGCTGCTGAAATCATTGCAGTTTGTTCACCTTTTTGCCTCTCTGAGCACACTGCAACCCAGAAAAGCAAACAGAGAGAGGAAAAGAGCCTCACAGAGGGCATTTTCTCCCTCAAACAAAATGGAGAGAGACAACCCTCCCCCAGCCCACCCCAGTGCTCAGCTGGAGGGCCCTTTTATAGTGCCCATGCAGCATCCCCAGCTGCATTTGGGCAGCCACAGAGAGGTAGAGCAGCTCCTGGTGTGGCAGGGGCACCGATGTGGCTGCTCCTCTCTCCCGGAATCCAACCGATGACAGAGCAGACTCCTGCTCACCCCTTGGTCTGAGCGAGCTGCTTCAGAGTCATGTTAACAGTGCTGGGCATCTCTGAGCCAATGAGAATTAAAAAAGGCAGGGTCTGTAATTTTGTCCGTTACTGTTAATTAACCTACTCCTCTTATGACAGTCTATCGTTAGACAAGACACTACTTATACAACAAAAGATCACAAAGAACTAAGGCTTACAGAGGGAGGAATGAGAGTTATTGGAGTCAGGTGGAAACGTCATACAGAAAACTAATTTTTCAAGCTTCCATGAAGTTCATTATTTTCCCTTTTCTCCACATTGAAAGTTGTGGTTAAAGAAAACTACCATGACTGCCACCACCTGAACTCAGTTCTTTCACTCTACTTTTCATTCTCCATATTTGAGTCTCCAGATTATTTTGTGGAAATGCTGTTTTATTTACACTTCTAGATCACTTCAATTTTAACTTATCATAATTACCTTATAATACACCTAAACATGTAAACATCTGCAATATGCCAACTCTAACAGTTTAGTAAAGCAAACAAATAGAAAAATGTGTTTTCTGATGATACATCTTAAATTAACATATTTTAAAAATAACACTTTACCTTTGCCTGGTGTTTCCACACTTTGAAGAGAATTCTATAAAGACAAAACCAGAGAGGAAAAAAGTAATCAGTCACTTTAGAAAAGACCAGATAGCAGCTATAATGGTTGTTGGAGTAGCACTCACGGAAAATACAGTGAAAAGGGGGAAGGATTTATGATGATGTTATGACACAAGACATGAACAGGATTCAGAGCACCAGGACCTGCTTCCTCTACCACCTCAGACAAACCACCTGATTTCTGACAGCATTTAGTCATGGAAAGATACAAAGAATTCTTATCAGCATTAGAGGTGCACACTTTCTCAAGTGGTACAACACAGATAAGAATTCCCTCCATCCCTTTGCTTGCCTTACACAATCAGACATGAGGCCCCAAGGGCAGAATCTCAGCATCCTTTCAAAGCTGAGGAGCAGCAAATCTCCACTCAAGTGCCCTCCATTTCACCTATGTTCCTGTGCCAAATGAGTGAAAATAGCTGTGCTCTTCCAAGGCCTTTGAGCAGGCAGCTGACCAGATGTGGTCAACAGGAAATATTAGCTGAGGGGAGACCTCAAGGTGCTCTCCAGCTTCCTCATGAGGGGAAGAGGAGGGACAGGCACTGATCTCTTCTCTCTGGTGATCAGTGACAGGACTCAGGGGAATGACACGAAGCTGAGTTTAGGTTTAGGTTAGATATCAGGAAAAGCTTTTTCACCCAGAGGGTGTTTGGGCACTGAACAGGCTCCCCTGGGAAGTGGTCACAGCACCGGCCTGACAGAGTTCTGGAAGCATTTTGACAATACTTTCAGGCACATAGCAGGATTCTTGGGGTATCCTCTGCAGGGCCAGAAGTTAGACTTCGATGATCCTTGTGGATTGCCTCCCAACTCAGCACATTCAACGATTATATGAATCTATGATCGGATTTGCATCTACAAAAATAACTAGCAAATCTTGACCAGAGAGACTAGAAAGATAATTCTGTGTTTTAGCATTGCCTGTGGCTTGCACTGTTTGAATCCACATCCCTGAAAGTTTTCTGCCCTTTACAATCATTAATCCCTTTGCAGTGGCTGAGAATGCATTGTTAGTACATAAGTATTCAGCATGATGCTTCTTAAAAATTACAATGCGTGCAGAGGTGGCATAAGAAATACAATGCTGGATGTACATTCTCCCTCTGGTACCCAGCTTGGAGCTGCCAGTGTTTGTCTGGTGAAGATGAACAGAAGTAGTCAAATGCTTACTTGAGGGGAGAAAAGCAACATCCAGGCTGAGAATTATGTTTTCACAATCTTCATAATGCAGTGAGACAAATGGGAATGAAGACCTTTGTTCGATTCTCTCAAATTTTGGAAAGTAAACAACTTTTTGGCACAGTAGTTATAATTTCAACATAGTATAGCATTTTTAATATATAGTGGATTAGGGATTAGTGCCTGTTCTGGCAGGATTTGATCTAGGACTTTTTGTGAGCTGCTGTAAGAAAGGCATGGAAAAAACAAAGGGAGAGATGAAAAACATTAATTGTGCATCAGGCCCAGAGCCTCCCCTGAATGGATTTTAAAATCCCAGGGTTAGGTTGGTTAGAGACTGAAATAATCTCATTTACAAAGAGATGCAATCGGTTAAGAAGAAACCAGCACTGGTGCCAGTTGCTTTCATAATCTCTTAACCACTGTACAGGAATGTACAGTACTGGCAGTGAGGAGGAAGTAAGGAGGTAATAAGTACAATTTAATTAAACACAGAAGACTGAAAGTAAATTTCTTTGGGGGATTTTTTTGGTGGGTTTTTTTTTTGTTGTTTTGCTTGTTTGGTGGGGGGGGTCGCTGGTTTTGAGGGGGTTTTTTTTGGCTGGGGGTTTTTTTGGTTAGTTGTTGGAGGGATTGTTTGTCTGTTTGTTTGTTTAATAAAACCAGAACTAAATAGAAGCACATTCTTTTTTTTTCCAAGTATGCAAGCACACATGTACAGATAGGTATAAACAAACATATACTAGCACCCCACATGATTTACATTGGAAGAAGTAAGCAGTGGTTTCCCTGAGGCTTTATGTGCACATGTGCCAAATGGATGTGTTAAAAAACATTCCACACAAAACCACACCATATATTATGCTAAAGCATGAGGAAACCATGGTGAAAAAGCAGCTACAACACTTTTCCTGGTATTCCTCCCTTACCTGACGTGTAATGGTGCAGCGCTTGGGATGTAACAGGTAGCTTCAAAAATATCACCTAATTTGTGGGGCAGTTGACCTGCTTATCTGAAAAGCCTCTCTTCCATGTAGAAAAAAGTGTTGGTACTATGCTGATGAATATAATAGAAACAATTCAAGCAATATGGCAAAATACACTAATATTGCAGCATTTAGTAATTTTGTCAGTACCCAAAATTCACATTAAAAATGACCCTACAATTCCAGTCAAAATCAAAAAGAGGTTTGGGGGAATTGGTACCCCATCAAACAATGGGCTGCTGAGCACTAGTTTTGACTATACGTGTTGCTACAGACAGGAAAGCTGGTCAATTGTCTTTGTATAAATATTGATAAATAGAGATATAATCTTATTTGTTACATTGTGAGGTAGTTGCATATGTGTAATCACTATTTTCATAAAATGGGACAGTGTTCCTGTTACGAAACATGCAGAAATATATACTTTACTGCTGTTTTGACATTTACAGTTCAGCTGCTGAGAAAGATGAAGCTTTTTATGGAATCAAAGCCAAACCTTTTCTAGATTTCTGAGGTCTACTGACTGTCCTAGCAGCTATTGCTCAAAGGAATAAAAAGCCAGCAGCAGCATTTGCTGGTGCAGGAATAGTTGGGCTTTTTTTTTCCTCTCCACTTGCTTGAAGTCAGTTGTTAGTCAGGTCTGCTTCAGCAAAGAGGGAGTCAGTGGGAAAGGGGTGTCAGTCAAGGTCACAGGCAGCTTTCACAGGAGGGCTTCAAGGGACAGCCAAACAGCGTAGCCTGAAAGGCAGTGCTAAGAGAACAAAACTTCAATAACTTAAAAACTCTAAAACATGAGTAACAATCCAGTCGGTAGCTTCCAAGTGATATGTGAAGCAGTTTCTTATTGAATATTAGGACAGAAAAATATTAAAGACTATTCAATCAGGACACAATATTTTTAACATTCAGAAGAGGCTACTCAGGAACAGTATCATTTTGCTCATTACAGATGAGCAAACAGTATCATTATCATCACCACTTATCATCTGTAGCCTCTGGAGATCACAGCCAGGACCAGCACTTGACTGTGCTGGAGACTGTACACATAGATAAGGACAGGCTAATAAACTAAATAGGTAAAACAGAAAAAGGGAAGTGTATGACTCCCTCCACATGAGAAAGAAGGTGGAAGGTGTTTTAGGAGAACCTGTATATATTGGAGACAGTGTATACAGAGGAGTTAAAACTTTGACGTGCCAGAGAATGAGCAATGGCAAACATGGAACATTTGGAGCAGGGGTTTTTTGTCTGTTTCTTTTTACAGCAAGATAGATCAGCTCATAATTCAAGTACTTGCCTAATAATAATCACTTCATCTCTAAAATAACATCAGTATTTGCATGACAGTGATTCTGAAGACAAGCAGAAGCAATATCAATAGAAACCTTAGACTTGAAAGAGTTTGGTTTTTATCCCATTATTTTGTTCTCCATGGCATGATGTGGGGTTTTCTGACTTCTCTGGACAAGCCACACTAATAGGAACTGATTTATCTCTTTCACCACTGCACCTATTTCTCTCCTCCAATTCAGAGAGGATGGGGCTGCAAATGGACCAAGGGATACTCATGAAATATAAGCCAGTTATAGGAAGCAGTTTACACATTGGGTTCACAGGGCTGACCTGAGCACTAAAAGAGGAAACACACTGAATTTTTCTTACCTCAAAAAAATCTTTTAACAAATCAGTCCCAATACATTTCTCCTGCTCTAATTCCTTTCTAAAAGAAAGTTCTGTTACTGTCCTCTCTATCTTTTAACTGGACCCAGCTCTTTATCTGTCTCTTAAGAAAGATTATGGATTGACAAAATACTTTCCTCAAGGACAAGACACTGATCATCCTGATGCCTCTTAGGAGAGTCTGGAGTTTAAGTAAAAAGCAAATCACATGAATCCCTTGTTACTTCCTTTATATCTTTCCCTACAGTATTTGCCCTCTAACACACAAGAAGAGCTTTTCTTATATGGAGATAGTCATACTTCCATTTGATTCCACATCATGTCAGAAAAAATGTGTGTCAACACAGACCCACTTATGCAGGAATTTACCCCCAATAGTGACTTCTAATAATTGATGCCAAAGCAGACATTTAAAGATTCAGGATAATATAAGAAAGAAGATTTACAGTGAGTCATGACCTAGAAGGGAAGCAAGAGAAGCCACTTAAGTGAATCAGCCGGCCAGGTTTGAGCAATAGACCAAAAACTCTAGAGCTGTCTTGGTTCTTCCAGTCCTTGGTGCTCTTACACATATCACAAGCCATGGGAACAAACAAAATCAAGCCAACAATAAAGAGAAAGGATAAAAGGTCTTGCAAGATAGTGGTCTGAATGCAAGCATGCCATCCAGTTTGGATGTTTTTCTAAACAGTATTTCCTGCAAGAAAGAATGACAAGAGACCGTGCAGGGAAAGAAGATAATTCCTTAGCAATTTTTTTTTTAAGTATGAAGGGAAAATTTCATTAGGGTGTGCAAAAATGATCATGACTTTCAGTTACACCAGACTAAATCCAACTGATTAATGGCTTGATTTTCAAATTTGCTGAGCACCTGTATCTCCAAGATGCTGACTTTAAAAGAATTTTTGGGTGCTCGAAACTTCTGTAAATCATGACATAGGGACTTGTCTAAGGTCATACCAAAGCAGCTGAAGACCAAACTGAGAACAGATACTGCCCTCCAAAGTCCCAGTTCACAATCATACAGAAACCCCTGGAAAAACCCATTTCAGTGTTTTAAGAGTATTTCAGCTAAAATCAGAACTATCTGACACAGGTACTTTTTTGCGTAAATAGTAGGGACATTTCAATCTGAAAAAATCATAATTTAAATGACATTTATGGAAGTTTTTTATTATTATGAACAACTTATACTGAATATATGAAAATCCAATACTTTGAAATCACATGATTTGGTAAATAGATGATGTGGCAAAGCAGAGATTTGTACATTTACTGCCAGAGTGATTTTTGCCTTTTTTCTTTTATATATTTGTAACCTTCCCAGTACTTTTCCCTACTCTTCTCCCCAGCTAGAAAGACCAAACACATTCCAGAGCTCCAAGCCCTAAGGGGCACAAGGCCCCTCTCCTATCTTGGATCTTCCTGGGAACCAAAGTTGAGAACAAGGTCTTCGAGACACATTTTCATCAACAAGTCCAATCACTACCAATGGTGGGGGGCTCCAGAGAAGGGGCTTGACCTGGAGAGAATTGCATCACCACTTGTCCTCCTAATTGGTGCATTTTATCAATTATGCTAATTTCCTAAAACCTATCAAACTGTATTCACCCCTGGGGGGGTGGGCTTTTGTGGACATTCTTCCATAACTACCCCTGGAGCTCAAATAAAGATCCACCTTTATGTTATCTCCTATACCATGATTATCTCAAGTTTCATTTCCAGGTGAAGTAAGCAAAACACATTCAGTAGGAGCAAGAAAGAACTGGAGGAGAATATCAGTTCCAGTTAAATGCATGAGAAGCCTTCTGTTGCTCCTCTGTCATACATGGTCAACATTCTTTTTTTTACAGTGCCTCCACCCAACACTTGTAGAAGGAAAAACAAGTCGCAACTCAGTAAAATGGACTTCAATCAAAAAATTAGGGATACCCATTCAAGTTCCAGTTTTAAAGAGAAAAATAGGACATCACATATTTTACCTGTGCTTTCACCAATGGCAATGCACGGAGCTTCCTGACCGCATCAGTAATGTCTTTAGTTTCCACAAAACAGAGGACACTGCAGATGGCTTTAGCTGCTTCAATCACATTATCTACTTTATTCTGTTGATAGGAAAGAAAGGGGGAAAAAAAAAAAAAAGCAAACAGTAGACACTGAGCATTTATCAGAAATACCTTACCATGGAATTCATGCCAGTGAGGGTATGGAAAATCCTACCTGCTCTAGCAAAATTGAAACACCATACTTTCGTTTGGCTACACTAAAATCACCATAGGCCAATAGTTTCCTAAGGATAGCATCATTTTTGTTGAAGTCCAAGTATTTACCACAAAATGTACCTCATTGAAAATGGCAACAAATTTGGTATCAAAGACTGATTTTAAGGCAAAACATTGGTTTGCCTGAACTCTATGAGTGTAGAAGCTGCTTGTAAAGAAATTTCTGAGGAAACCTGAACCCAAGTGATTCATGAGCTTTCTGAGGTTTTGGGATTACGTGAATTTATCCTCACTATTGTCTCCATCTCTGTGGGAGTTGGAAAACAGTCATATTCCTCCTAAAAATAGAGACTGTGTGGGAGGCTGCAATCTGACACCTGTGGACTGAGTACTTCTGCAACTAGTTTTCTGCAAAATTAAATATTTAGTTAAAACTATTGAATCTTATTGATAATAAATGTAGATCTTTAAATATTGGCATTTGAAAAAAAAAATCTCTAGATGAACAATCTCAGAAATACTTCAGGAAATTAAAAAAATTGGATCCCCAAAGGAAGGAAATTACAATCTTCAAATAGAAGATACTCTATATGCAGGAAAATAAATAAAGAAAGAAAAATTCATGGGCTTTCTGCATAGTTATATCAGTTCATTAAACCTTTAAATACATTCTCTGAACTAGCAGAAGCCCTCCTATAAATATTCTCCATGTTTCTGTACTGATAAATGTTCCTTTTAGTGCACTATAGCATGCCTATATAGCCAGAAAATTGTTTCTCTAACTCACCCCCTTTCAGGTCTGAAAAATAAAAATTGTACCAAGATGAACTTTTGGTTTTCAGGCTTAAGGTCTACACACAGACTGTACCGAGAAGGTTAACACCTGTCATTATTAGAAATAAATATAAAAATATATTGAGCTGACTAATTCCACATTACCCGCCTTGAACAGAACTAAAGCAGGAATGAATTACAGAAAATATCCACAAATACTAGGTGGTCACATTTTTTAAATGAAAATTGTTGGGGTATTTTTTAGTAATTAAGGACAGCAACACTTTTTCATACTACAGGTTCTAGAGAGGAAAAGGCTGACTGTGATCTCTTGAGAGCTTTAGACCTTCCTTGGCGCTGAAGTTGATTGACTGCTTGTGTAACACTGAGAAACCTAAAGCATTATAAATGCTGTTTCAGTTGTTGAAGAAATAAGTGTGTGTATACATTTATATACACAATTTGTAATTAATATTAAATATCATTCCAATTTAACATTTGATTTAAAAACATTTTAAATTAGCATTCTTTTTCTTCACAAGTGGAGATGTGTTATTGGAAGAAGGAATTTTGTGCCTATAGATACACTTACACAGGGCAATTTCTGAGCAGTACACAAGCAATAGACATACACAAAAATAACCCCTGAGTAGAGAAACAGCTCTCTGGATAGAGAAAAAAACCCCAAAACCCAAATCCACCAATGGTTTATCTATTTTTGTACATACATATAAACGCTATTCCATAAAGAGAATTGGTGTCTTGAGGAATGTATCAATTTCTGTTTAATATGCTATTCTGTTTATAGATAAACTATCAAAGTACTTAATATTTGTAGAAGGTACTATACCATACATTTTGGTTTTATGGTAGCTACATCTAAGGAGCATATTGCAGATGAAGAAGAGTAAGCACATAAAATTATGTGATGCTGTACACTATGCATGATGACTTCTTTCACACTATTACTCTGCTGGGATATTATCATGTAAAGAGTTTTCTTTTTTATGTGCAGATGTATGACAATGACTTTTTGTCCCAAAGAAGGGAAGGCAGGGATTCATTTCTTTACAGAAACTTTACATCTTCTGAAATTTCAAAAGAATTACAGTCAACAACTTGTAATTTTTTCCCCTCTACATATTTAAATACAGAACCTTAAAAGGATATTTCGGTGTCTTAATTATTTATACGATAAAAAAATGTTATTTCATTCTAGAGCTTCTACACTCTGTATAAAAAATTTACAAAGTCTTCTCTACAGTAACAGAACATTTTGAATGGGTTTCAAAATGAAGTGCATGTAAAGTGGTTATCAGGGCAATCAAAATTGGCTAGTTGTTTGACAGCACATATTCTCTGAGAAGTACATTTCAAAATTTACATTTCAACCCTCACTGCACCAATCCCATCCTTGCGCCAAACATCTTAATTCCCTTTTTTTAAAATTTTTGTTTTATAGAGGTATTATCAATCTCAAAATTAATTTTCCATTTATTTATCATTATTACTAATTGGATTAATAATGACAGTGAGCTTTTCCCACAAGTCAGAAGTACTGGTACCCCCATGTCTTTGAACAAGTAAAGCTGGAAATAAGTAAAAAAAGTGAATTTTTTTTTTTAAACTGAGAATCTCAAGATGTGTCTGGTTAAAACTGAATGCTTAAGGAACTTCCAGCTGAGTGCAGAACTTCAGCAGGTATGTGTGCAGTTAATTTACAATATGCGAGTATTTCCCAGTGTCTTAAATTCCAAAGTGTGAAGGTGGATTGTGGTGAATCAGAGAAGGGTAACAAAAATCCCAGTGATGTGAATGGGAATAGTTTGGAAAAATGGCATAATTACTCCTGTGCAGCCTTGGGATAGGGGGCAGTTATAATGACCCCAATTTTAGACCTTCTTCAAGCAACCTAATCAGAAGTTAGAGAAAATAAGTAAACAAGGATTCAAAGACCAAACAAAGGGCCCTCATTTTTTGCTTTTTTTGCTACATATAACTTATTACATTACAGCTCCACAAATTTTGAGCCATTTATTAAAGCAAATCATACTGCTAGTTTTCATTATTCTAGGTTTGAAAAAGCTCCATATGCTGACTCCTCTGAATGAAAACATCCGCACGGTGATGTGACCTATATCATCAACTTGCAATCCAGCTCTTTTCAGCAATTCATGTGAACTTTATTGAGTGTCCCTGAGTAGAAAAGATCTTATTAAAAAAAATAAACTACAGAGAAATTTAGCTCTAGACACACACATATTTGTTGGATGGTATGAATATTTGAAAAATGTACTTCCTTCCCTTTATAAAAAGTTAATGATTTCAAGAAGTTGCTTACTCAATGTAAAAATTTTTAGCAAAAACAAATTTAGGAATGCTTCATTATAGGCCTGAGGAATATCTGCACAGCGTCAGTTGCAGAGGGTAGATTGCAAAGTCTCATTAATGTTGAGGTTATGGCTTTTTTTGAATTTAGAATCCTCTTACTTTGGGCCCTAACATTTCAAGTGAATGTAAATAACTACCCTGGTGGGTCTACTTCAGCAAAGAAATATATATGCCCATTTGAACTTGGGGACCTCACTGTTCCAAATGGTTATGACTGCATCACATTTTATACACTAAATACTTCCCTTTCAGTTGGTGCTTACAAAGGAAAATTCAGCAAATACCTGCACAGTATCAGACCCAGAGCTTTATTATGTAGCTGGGCACAGTTCAACAGCTTCTAAATTTGTGATGTGCATTTCAAAAGAGTATCAAACATACACACAAAACATAAAATGATTTTATATATCTATATTAATGTATATATGTATATATTTTTATATATTATTGATATATATTTATGTATTCATGTACATGTCTGTATGAATATGTGCATTTATACATATGTGTGTATATGTATAAACATTGAACGTAAATACATGTTTTCTGGTTATTCCAAACAGAAATACTAATGGATCAAAATATTCAGAGAGATTAAGATCTGAACTTAAATACAGGTGACAGAGCACTGAAGTAAAATAATCATTTTATATTGTAACATATTTCAAAGAAATCCATAACTTAGCATAATGAGTTACAAATCTGGAAGGGATGCACTGGAATATCTCCATGCTACATCAGAATTTCTTGATTTTTCTGAAGATTTTGTTTTCTTTCCAGTTTAAACACTAGAAAATCAGTTATCATGCCAACTTGGAAGTCAGATCAAATAACCATGTGGTTTCTTCCAAGTATGACTCAATTCGTCCTTTAGACATTTGTCTTTAAAATATTGGATAGCAGAGAAGATTTCCTGAAAGATGTTTCCTTCAAGCATGTAGAATTCAATTGGCAGCCCACAATGCTTTAGAATAAAGCTCTTGGGAGTTTTGCTGCCTAAACCGAATCCTTCCAACTACCACATGCTTGCAAATATATCTTAAATATGTAAACATTAGGCTTGGGGACTTGAAAAATCAGGGACAAATTTTGCAGATACATATAATGCATTATACCTCTACTAATTCAAAATTTTATATTGCCAGCCCAAACAACCCTGTTTTTATTTATGAGTTCCTAGACACTTAGAAACAGCCACCTTTGATATTTTAAATTTGTACAACTTTCTTCCTAGCCTCAAGCCAAGTTTTATTGAGAGAATTTATATCCTTTCAGAGTCAGATTAAGCAGTCTTAATTAAAAGCCTTCTTTAATTGCATCTAAGACAGATTAATAATTAGACACCCTTCATGTAGAAGTTAATGCTTTTCTGGTATAACAAAGTGAGAACAAATACCTCATTTTGCAACAGATACTCCACTTGACCTCTGTAGTTCATAAGAACAGAGACAAGGTTCTGCCTAGAAATCGGAAAAAAAAAGGAAACAACATCAAGTTAATAACAATTAGATAAAGAGGGCAGGTTTGGGTTTAGGCTTTCTCGTTGGGTTTTTTTTTTTTTGTTTGATTGTGTAGGCTTTTTTGTTTATTTTTTCACATTCTAGACATTTGAAATAATTTAATTTACAATGATTTAATGTTAGTATAAAACAAAGACAAGTGTATATGTAGACATCATGCAATTGAGCCTGGATGTCCCTGGCTTTTTGGAAGTAATTTGCCACAAAGAATAGATGCAAAAATCTTATACCTCGAGGATACAAGTTTCCCAAGTTAAAGAACTCCAATAAGTGATTTGCCATTTCAGTGTCTATTGAACTTCAATTACTATTTATTTTAATCTCTAAGGTTAAGCAAGTGTTTAAATATTGCCTTGAAGAAGGATGGAGTACATGCTACATTCTTCAGGCTAGACTTGATCTTAAAGGTCTTTTCCAACCTATATGGTTTTATGATTCAATGCCTTCTTTCTCAGTCACTTCACAGACTAAAGTTGCAGAGATTCAGATAAAACATCTGCAAAAGATCTGGAAAATCTCTACCTTTCAAAAGTATGTGCTAAGTTCCAAGTATACAGTGTATCATAAGAAGGGACTCCACGGCTACATAACCCATGAAACTTTATCTGCACACAGTTCTCAAGTCTACATGCTCAAACTGTTTCAGCAACCACCTTTTCCACAGCATTACCAAGGCTGGGAATTTGTTTGACTTCTGTAGAAAGACACATACCACTCTGGTTCCATGCCTTTGTCATGCTACAGAAATCACCGCAAAATTTGTACAGGCAGATTGTTGAGTCTTACCAAAGCCTCATTAAATTAATTAGGATTATCAAGAGGAGCATGCAGGTCTCTCTACCCTAAACTCCACAACTGATGCTTCAGCTGTAAATCTCACCTTTTTAGAGCCACAGGCTCCAAGTGTTATCCCCAACAGACAAACAGAACCTGAGTTTTTTGTTTCTAAGAAGCATTTGTGTAATTTTGTGTGTTTCAAGCACTGTGAAATCCTTGGGTTTTGTTAATTTGTCGGTTAGAATAAAACATAAACAGGTGCCTGTGAGACCATTGCTAAGGTATCTTCCTGTGTCAGCCTCCTCTGGAGGGTCAAATCATCAGGAAAGGATATGGAACCCTTAATTCCCAGAGTTACACCTGGCCTAGCCCACTGATTAGTAAAAGGGACACATTATTATTTGTATGACCATCAGAGGTAGTTGGGGTTTGCACATGCTTTTATGAAAAGGTAGAAATTGCAATATATATTCTTTCTTCATTTTTTATTTTACTCTCTCATTTTATCCTTCACTTCTCGCCCCCCCTTCCCCCCCCCCCCCCAATATCCCTCATTGATCTTTCACTGGGGTTCTCCCTCTTCAGGAAGCTTAGAGGGAATTCCCCTTCACTCTTCCAATCCCCACTGCAGTCTGGTAGCTGTAAGTCCCAAAAGTATTTTGATTTTTTTCAGAGCTTCAAAGCAAATGAACTACTGTTTACAAAGAAATTGTGGGTGTCCTCACGTACTTTAGCTGGGCTAACTAACCAATCTGAGATTAGAATTGCAACTGTGGCCCAAAGAACAGGTTTTATGGTCCATCATTAGACTTCCATTATTTTAATTTATGGCAAGAAAAAGAGAGAGAGCCATTGCACTGAAATAAACAGCCAGAATAGAGAAATGTTAGGTGGTCTTCCCTGTGCCAATAGCATAGTGCATTTCCCTGCAGATGCCAAGTATTCACCTCCTCCTACAAGTAATTTTGACTTTACAGCTTTTTATTTCCAATCTGCACTATCTTTATCTAGCCAGGCAGTTTGTGTGCGGAGTAGCTGCCTGGAAATTCCTCCTGTAATCCTGTTAAATCATAGCTAATACAAGTTGTTGCTCTGCTTTGACCAAGTCTTCAGGCATAACATCTTCTTCGTAGCCTTACCTAGCTCAAAATTATTTCTTAACATATGAGCTTACCTTGTCTTTTTCCATGCAGGTGAGCATGTTTATTAGCATGGTTGGTCTAAATGCAGAATTTCCTAAGCTACAATGCTAGTTCAAAAAATTAGCATATTTTCCATCAGTTTATTCTACCCTGGAGAATTTTCAGTGTAAAGTAGCCATAATTTTACATAATTAATAGGAAACAAATCCAGCAAGTAATAACAATGATTGAAATACCTCTATTAGTATTATCCTGAGTCTTTGTCTGCTAGATAACTAATAATACCTGTATCTTATCACAAAGACATACTTCATACTTGTGCATCTTTATAGCTGTATATAAATACGGCAAGCCAAACCAACCCATCAACATTTAGTATTTCTTTGATGTAAAGGGCATTTTTTTAGCTTTTAGCAATCAATGTGGGGCAAGAGATTTGAAAAGGCAATAAGAAAAACACAAAAGAGTCAGTCTTAGGTCCCAGCTGGTCTATATGGGAGGAGTGTGTCCAGAGAAGGGAGCAGAGCTGGTGAAGAGCCTGAAGCACAATCCTAGTGAAGAATGGCTGAGGGAAGTGGGATTGTTTAGGCTGGAGAAAAGGGACCTATAGTAAATGATCCTGTTCTGCAGACATTCTCTGTGCTCCAAATTTCATACACTTGTCGTCTATAAAATACCCATCTTCTATTGATCTCTTTATAATGAGGACCAGAATTTGGGCCATGCTCCTAGGAAACCAGATGGGTCCTCAGTAAGCACAAGATATCCACCTCAAACAAGTCACTACCCCTCTGCTTTCCTCCATCTCATAAATGACTGGTGTGTAATTTAAGTTTATCATCGTTGGCAAAGTACTTTATAACACATTGAAGAAAAACGTCGCAAAAAGTGTCAACAGCTTCTTTATCTAAAAGTGGAATTTATCCAAATGGAATATAATGAAAGGCGAATGAGGAAACTGATTTAGTGTTTGTCCATCACAGGCTAGCTTTAGAATCAGCTGCACTTTGAGTTCTAAGTTAAAAGCTCATCATAGTTAACCTCCATTAAAAAAAAAAAATTAAAAAATCACAGAACCGTGAAAATGAAGGCATAATGAAGAGCAAACCTATTATTTTTACAGTATTTTATCTCAAAAATTCTCTAACGGCAAAGCACACATGAAAATTATGACACCTTCATTCATGGGAATCTTTGGGAAATATGAAACCTCTAATGAAAACTTCAGCGATATGAAAAGAAGAGAATTGGGAAAAATTACACAGAACAAAAAAACATTGATTTTTGCTAAGCAATAACTATGGTCTAAAAATAAAAAGTCTGAAATATTGAACCAACTGTCTTTCTCTCTGGTATCATTCCTGTCCCCAGTAGTTCTCAGAATTGTCCTTTGGAGCAAGGAGGCTCCCTACAAATATGAACAATTACAAACAAAAATACTGCTGAATACCAGCTTACCAGGTCAGTCTCCAGGCACAAGTGTCTTTTAACAGCTCATTCACACAAAACCTTCTCTGGTCGTCCTCACACTGTAGAAGAGAGGTGTACAGTGACTTACAGATTATTCTGATAAGAAGAACGTATATTGGAGAGATTTACATGGTATTTTCCAAAGTCAGCGTGTTCTCGACTGTGTCCAGGATGTTTTGATCTGAAATTTTATTTGGTGAATATTTTATATTACACTGGGTGGTACTACATAGGTAACAGTGCAGGCAGGAGTGTTCAGGAAAACAAGCTAGCCGGACTTAGAAACAGAACTTTAAATTAGATTCAGTGGGGGAACAGGATGTGCTTGAATCCAGGCAGGGACAGTGGAGGCAGCAGCATATTCCAGTGCCCTGTCTACAGGGGAGACATGAAGAAGGCAGACAACGTGGCCTACGGCATGCATCAATTCTGGTTTGGTTTCACACTGAGGTAGGCCAGAGGGAGAGATGACACAGAGTTAAAGGTGAGTGGCGAGGGGAAACATCAACCTGGGCAGCTGAGAGGCTTTGCCTCTTGAGGGACCTGGGTATTTCTTTTACCAGCTTTTGTCATGCCAGAAATGAGGTAATTTATTAAGTATGTCAATAGCAAGTGGGTGTACAAAGAAAACATCTTCACTGATGAAGATGGTCCCCTGGCAAATGGATGTACCAAAAAAGCAGAGGCATTCAGTGCTTTTTTCCTGCTCTGAATACTTCATAATAGAGTGCCAGCTTCCCACAACAGGAAAGAAAGCAAGTATTCGCCTTAAAAGGATTTTTCTTTTCTTTTCCAAAGGAATTGGGAACATTTACTTATTGACCAAAGTACAAAAGGTGTCTGGTTAAAAAAAAAAAAAAAGTTGCTCATAACTTGTAAGTATCCATTTATGTTGGTTATTAAACATAATAGTGACTTGCATGTACAGCCACATATATCTAACTATGCAACCTGAATACAACAGTGTTATGTAAGGTAAGCAAAAGTCATGAAGGCAGTCTCCAAGTGGCCTTGGTGTACAGTTTGGCTTCCTTAGCACAGAAACAAGCTTTGAAGGTTCCGAAGAGACCCCTAAACATATAATTTGGTTTCAGTTTTGAAGATCTATAGTGGTAGATGCTGACCTAGAGAAGGTAAATTACTTTTTTATTTATAAACTGCTTAAAATGTTAAATATATGAATATAAATATAAATATAAATATAAATGTAAATGTAAATGTAAATATAAATATAAATATAAATATAAATATAAATATAAATATAAATATAAATATAAATATAAATATAAATATAAATATATTTGACCTTATTCTAGTCCTTCTTTTATGATCCAGGTAAGATACCGTATTGAACTTGATGCTTCACTTCGTTTTCCTTCTGACAAAACAGATATGAAAAGAAAACCTCTACCCTTTTCTTACTAGACCTCTGTCATCTGACCCATATATTGACAGACTCAGGCTATTATCAGACCTATGTGAAGCTGGTAATCGGTACTATCTGTGAACAGAGACAACACACTGCCAGTGAACACTGCCCAGAGCAGTGCTTCTGCTGGACTGCAAACTTTGGGCTGGAAGTAAACCAAAAGTAGGAATTCTCTGACCACCTGAAAAAAAACAGCATTGAATTCTGACAGAAATTATTTTTTTCCTGAAAAAGTAACCCTTGGTCTTTTTCAGCCATGTGTTCTCTACAGTTGCTCATTAGATATAAGTACAGGAGCAAAGCACAAAGAAATCTCCAGGAGATTTCAGCTGCAGTTCAGCAATAACATATGCATTCTCAGGAAAACAAATAATCTCTTTGATTATTACTGCAGCTTGCTATGCAAAAGGATTGGTGGGGGTTTTTTTCATTCAGGGATGCTGAAGCAAAGGGGAAGAAAAAAAGACTACTTACTGCTCGAGCCAAACTTTGCTTCAAATTACCAGCATGGTGTAGTCGAAGCTGAATGCCAGTGGTTGCCTTGCGAAGACTTTCATGGCTTCCCAAAGTACAGTTGCTGCAGATTGGAGGAAAACAAGCAAATAAATGGTTATCTCTTCTTGCCACTTCCTTCTTTTTAATTTGCTCCCTCTCCTAAAAGCACCAGTAGACTAAATTCTAAGTGCAAAGACGACTGAATAATACAAAATCTGTTATTTGGCACCTACTTCTGTGAAAACTGATGGGGTTTGGTTCTGGCCTGTTTTCTAGTAAAACAATTAAATACTAATTGCTTAGTTGTATTATTGACCCTTAAGTTCTGTAACAGAACAACAAGGACACAGAGAAAGAATGCCTTTAAGAAACTGCACATGCTCCCAAACCTTTAGATTTTTGGTATATTCTTCAAATTCTTCTTCTTCTTTGGCATATTCTTCAAACCCAAATTAGTTCAATTTACACAAAGTATCCTCGCTATGAATGCGCCACTGCAGAATGGTGTATAGTATCTGATACCCAAGTTGAAAATCAAATATTAGCTGTAAGTTTGAAAAGCATAAACATCAAGTCAGGTGACCCTTGATTCTCAAAGAAATCAAAGTTCTCACCCTGTGCAGCTCACACAGAGGTGGTAAAAGCAGTGTTGAAAAATCATATGCAAGCTAAGATCAGACTCACTCAGCTGGAGTGGTTCCTACAAACTAAGTTGCTGGTCGAGGATGATCAAGCAGCTCATGGCAGGGGAATTCCTTAATCTTATTTGCCTCTCCATTTACCACTCTTGGCAACTTCTTCTAAGTTATAACACAGTCTTGGTTTGTCACTCCGAAAATTACTTGGAACAAAAATAATTTCATTTCTCCCCCTTTCACATCTTGTTTTAAGCAGGTGAAATAATTCAAAAATTACTTCCGAGTTAAGGCAAACATGTTTTTACATTTGAAGAAGTCCTTTGGGATTAATGGGTAGGAAAAACAACAAGGATTTTTACAAAGGTAAATTCATCGCCAAAACAAATTAGTATGCATCATCAGTTACAGCTCTGGTGTGTGTTCAATTAGATTCAGGAGGCTTTGTTGAGCCTTCAGCCACGGAAGCACAAAAAAGGATATTCCATATTTATACACTTTTAGAGCATGGTAAATTGTTTCAGAACTCCCTGGGCCATGAAGGAAAGATGATTCCTTTTTGGTTTGTCAAGAGTCATGAAAAGCTCAGAATTCAAACACAAACCATATTTCTACCTAAAAGGGCTTTTGATGGAATGTCTGAATAAAAATGGCTGGATTTAGTTTTTTAAAAAACCCCTAAAACAAAACCAAAATGCTCATCTATGAATAAATCATGGAAAGGGTGACTTAGATGAGACTCATATCTCACACGGCAGCAGAAGTCCTCAGCATAAATGAATGGATAAACTTACACGTCATTCCCATTCAGCACAATTCCAGGGAATTATTTATATATCTTGTAAATGTTCTGCACTCACACTACACTGTAGTTAAGTAAAATACAGACTCTCCATTAGAGGTTACAAAAGGTGTATACATAAGAATTTTTCAAACAAACTTATTAAACATCACAAAAGACAAACTCATTTCCATCTGACAAAATAAATAAATACCTAAAGCAAGGATCACCTCTGATAGCACTTCCATACATTTGCAAAATTTCTTCATTTCAAGAGCATGAAGTACAGATGTAAGAGAGGGAGAAGCGATCACCAACACAGTGAAATACCTGTATTGGTGAGAAGCATATCATTGTTCTAGCTAAACCCTTCTCAAATCCTGTTTCAAAGCAAAAGACCAAGTGACCAATTCCCATTTCCTGGGACTGTACCAACATTCTCTTCTGTTGCTCCTCAGCTCATCTCTGTGTTTTGCCTACCCATGGCTTTCCTGACACTTCTTCCTCTCCTCATTTCACCTAATCATGTCTGCCTCATGACTATAATGATGAAGGCCACCATGATCTTCATATCCTTTGGCTGAGGAATACATTTAGTGCAGTGCAAGCCGCAGATTGCGCTCCAGGTAGTGGGACAGGGCAGCAGTCCAGGCAAGAGGCCATGAACTGGGACAGACTCTTTTCACAACAAAGGGAGTGTGACTGCCAGAGAGCCTCCTAATTGGTCAGACTGGGAAGCGTCCTTAACAATTTAGCCTCAAAAATATTATTTACCATATACCTCACCATTATTCCTGCTCTTTTCATTCTGCCTCACCATCAGCCTTTGGACAGGCACAGTGACAAGAATATTACAGAGAGACACCTGTGAATCCTGAGTCACCTTTTCCTGATTCCTCCAGTACACAGATTCCTATTGCAATGCCAATGACAAGAGCTGGTATAGCTACACCAGTACAGAGGAGCCATACCCTCCTATGAAGCAACAATCTTGTACCACAGATGTATAAAATCCATCTTTTCCAAGTATAATTTTTCCATGTCGCCACGCTTCCAGGCAAAACGAGCTACACCAAGAGAAGCTGAATTTTGTGATTATGACTACATTTACGTTACTGGTTTGTGCTAGTTCTGCTGTGTCAAGCAGATACTATCCGTCAGCAGAGCCTTCATTGACATAGCAACGCTGCCTGAAATATTGCAGGCAGAAGTGGCCATGCAGTTGACTTCATGAATGGATTTAATTTGCACAAATACAAAGAGAAAAGTTTTGACAGCTATTATTACTCAAGAGACTAGGCAAAATGGATTAATGCCTCAACAAAATAACGTGGAAATGTGGTTTAGATGAAAAGTGAGCCACAGGAAATAGAAGTGTAGCTTAGCCACAGATTGACAAACTACCTTTTAGCTGTACCCCAGGCAGATTTGCTACCATACCAGTACTACCAAGACAAAAGTAACACATCCCTTTTGGAAGGTAACATGATTATTAGTAACTGGGTTACAGCTCTCTGAGCTCTGTAAAGGAAACAAAAATTAAAGTTTTACAACCTTATTAACTCAACAGTTTTCCCCTTACTTTTTCTGAAATTACAAGAATACAGCTTTGCTGAGAATGCCATGAAGAGAAATGAAGTCTTTGTCTTTAGGAGACATGGTAAATGACTGGTCCTAAATATTGCAAAAACATCTAAATACAAGAAAGGGAAAATCGCTATCTTGAAACTCCCTCCCTGCTTGCTTCCCCACAACAAGGTTCTCTGATGTGCTATAAGTTCCAAATCCTAATACAGCTCAATCAGACTATTTTTTTTAAGCAACTCAGCTAAGCACCATCTCTGAATGTGAAATTTAATCTGCAGTGACAAGAGAAAATTAGGTTTATTTTTCATAAAGAACATATTCATCCAAAGGTGCTTGGTTCTTATGATTTCAATCTGCATGATTATGTCTCCGTCAGTCTATAATTAATAGCTTAAACTTCACTTTGAGTGGAAACCAATTTTTATTTATGTTTCAATTCCCACAGAACAGAATTAGTAAGGCCAAAAAAAAAAAAAATCATCAATAAGGTCACAGGCAAGAATGTTAGAAAAAAAGATAAGCATTTAAATTTTTCAATTCCATCCCCCTGCTCACTGTGGTGGCTGAACTGCAAAGCAGTAAGGTAACTGTGCAAATTATACCATGTGAGTGTGTGGATGGAACTTCAAATACTCTGACACCTTAGAATAAAAGGATGTTTAGAAATACAGCTTATAGGTATTCTTGTACTACATTTATATGCTGATCTACCTTACTGCAACCTATTGCTAGCACACACATCAATAAAAAAATAAAGAATTTTTTTTCAAGTCCACATTCTTATATACACTCATGTGTTTTATTAAGCATTTCAGGATGCCCTGAGATTGTGACCTGTTTTTCTAAAAATGGAGGATTGATTCATTGCTGACACATGACAAGGGCTGGTTTTGGCTGGCTGCTGGCATCAAGAGCAAAGAGTTATTTGACATGAGGTGTTTAAGCACAATTTCATTTACTTCATAAAGGGCATCATAAAACCATTTTTAGGGGTATCCATTCTAAATCTAAGGAAAGACAGGGAAGTGTGAGAGCAAGATCTAGAAGGTTTGGATGACGGGATGAAAAAGAGAGCCTGCAGGTTGCAGCAAGGCTGGGTTTCCCGTACTACACACAACGAACTTAAAAGCCAGAAACTAAATGAGATTCCAAATCAGAATTCCATAGATGGCTCTATTAATTACAGAGTGACCTGCAGTCTATATGCTGCCTTCTGATAGCTCTAATATTTGGGTATTTGAAATCTGATATTCTACATACAAGTTAGGCAGGATGTAAGCTTAAGGATTGCTTGTAGGAAGGGAATAATGGACAATGAAATCTGCTGGTGCTGAGTGTAATGGTCATTAGCACAGAAGTGAGGTTTTTTTTCCTATCTCATAAAAAGCTAAATGGATTCTAGAAATCATCAAGTCTTTCAGGTGCTTCTGCAGAAGGTGAGGTGAAGTGCTCATTAATACAATCCAATATAACAGTAAATTAAAGCTTTTGACAGAAGTTCACAAAGCTGTCTGCATCACTAAATGATTCTAGTCTGAGAACAATTGATCAGATCACCACTTTGGCTTCATTTAGTTTTTTCTTGGATTACAGTACAGCAGAAGCAGCAGAGTATTTATTCCCTTAACTGTCTCAGAACTTGGAGAACTTCTACTGGAATTCATCCGTGAACAGACTCAAAATACTTTTCTGGGGAAGAACTCTGCACAAGTGCATCAAATCACTCTGTTAGCAACACTGGGAGGAAACCAATTTACACTTAAAGATAGCCCACAAGTAGGAAAAATTTAACCCTGAGGCAATGCCTCAGGCCGTGTTAAACTACCCAAGGGATCCTTATGGTCTGGGGTTTCAAATTTGAGATACAGGGTTCTGTGGAACAGACAGAAGAAAGGGAACTGAATTTAACAGCACAGTATAGAATTAGAAGTTGCTGAAGTTAGAAGTGCAGCTCAGTGCTTTCTGCATGACAGTGAAGGACCAAAGAATGCTGAGAACATTATTGACCTTGTGTCACTGCTAATGACACATGCAGAGATTCTGCAAGTGCAGGAATTTAAACAGTCTGCTATTGATGCATTCTCCCCACCAATGAAAACAAAACTCTTTAGCACATACTGCACTGAGCTCACCCTCAATACAATGGCTCATTATTTCCATTTTTTAGCAATTATTTTGAAACAAGAAGAGCATCTTGGGAAAAAAAAGAAAAATAAAAAAGCCCTGGCTGCCTTCTGTATCTAACAGATCTATGACCTGGTTCTCTGCTTAACGGTTCTGATGTTCTAATGATTAATGCAGCACTCTGCTGCATTCCAGCTCCTGCTTTACTGAAATTGCAACGAGAGGACAGTGGGTTTAGAAATGTTGAAGAGGCAATCTTGGTATCTTTAGCTGCCAAATGTAATTCACTATAAACATCTGAACATTAGACCTGTGTAAGAGTAGAAGTGCTCAAGCTGCACAGAGAACTGTTAACTTAGTGTGACACTTGCTTTCACAACTGTTACTTTCATTAATCAGACTGACTTGCTCTAGGCTACTTCAGGTAATTTTTACACACTACTGTAAATATGACTGCTTCCAAAATCTTCCCTTCCGATTATAGACATGTACTATTTTATCTAATACTTTCTGCATCTCTAACAGATGAGCTGTGACTCCTGCAGTGCCAGCTTAACATAGTACCACTGAGCACTGCTAACTTCACCCGTTCTGCTGAAAGCCAGTGTCCACACAGCAGAGCTGACAAGTGCTGCACTGCAGCTGCCTCAACACAGAATCTGCTCACTTTGGCTCACATCTGAATTTAAGCTGCCAGAGAGCAAAAAACAACTAGCTGAGTCCAGTAGTGCTTTCAACCACCACAAAAGCTTACCTGGATTAATGTGAATCAGAGCATTTACTTCTCTATTTGTAGACTACATGCATTCAGAAAGACCTGCTTGTATGTATAGTGTGTTCTTCTTTAACTTGCAATCAGCATCAAGGTGCTGACTTCATTTGCTTTGCTACTACTGCAACTGGATATGAAGAAAAATCACCTGCTGCGCAGCTGCATAAATTCTGTTTCTCCTTCCTTTGGTGATTCCCCCTTTGAGGATTTGCTTATAACACCTCTATGAGATTGTGGAAGTAGCAGCATCCTTGTATTACAGATGAGAAAGACCAGAAGGACAACAGAGTGAAACAAATTATTAAAGGCTGCACAAATCTTACATAAAAGAGCCAGGATTTGCATCCTTGCACTGGAGCAGACCATCCTCTCTGCAGAACACAAGTACTGTGTGTTTCAGGAGTTTCAGAAACTACACATGCAGTGTTTGGAACCAATACCCTACACCTCTCCTGGTGGTTCTGTTTACATGGCTCGTGGCTTAATGAGGTACTTACTTTTGTAAGAATTCATCAGACCCATAAACACTCAGAAGGCACTCCTCCTGGGCTGAGTATTGATTTGTGCAACAGAGGATCTCTACAATTAAGTCATGGGTGATACAGCCAGCTGTAAATAAAGATAGCAAGGAAAATTAATAGGAGCTTGCTAGAGAATTCCAGGCTACATACTTGAGCAAAGAAAGTAAGGGTTTTTTTCTGTAATCCCTAACAACTGCTGGAGACTAGCTCCATCAAGAGGAATTAGATCAAAACATACTTTTTTTCTTTTTTTTTTTTTTTTTTTAAATTTTGCTTCAAATATTCTACATGAGATGGAATCTATGTCCATTTAGAGGAAATGACCAATTTGTTGGGCAGCTAGAATGAAGAAGAGATGAGCAGCATGCCCAGGAGGAAAGGAAGAGACAAATGGCAATTTTAATTTTTTTTTTTTTTTAATTTTCCTGATTAATATTTTGGTACATTTCCAATGATACAAAAGCTAACTCTGTAGCCACTTATGACACAAGGAGGCTCTAGAATTTTATTTTATTTGGCCTTGTTTCTCCTGTGTACATCTTTTTAGCCATAACAAAGAAGTAAATTAATACTCAAATGTATTTTTGATATATGGAATATATTATATTAATATTATTTAATACACGTGTAGCCATATAATAGTATAAAAACATACATAATCCCTAGAAATTAGGAAGTTTTATGTCAGTTTGTACAATCTGCTGTTCGGAAATACTTTAGCATTTTGAGAATTTTCTCGAGTTCTACTTCAGCTTTTTAAGGCATTTTCCAACACTTGCCAATATACTTCCTCTCTGTCCATTTTAGAAGAACTAATCAAAAATGAAAAAGAATTGTTGCATAATCTAGAAACACATCTGGTAAGTTTGATTTTAAGGGGACACATCCCCTAACATTTAAGGGGATGGGGAAACTTCAAAGAACAGATAACATTTCTAGGGGAGTGGGTTATGACAGAAACAAAGCTGAAATAAATAGGTTACCATAGCTTGCCTTTCCTTTGGTTTGGTTTTCCCCAGAGAGAAATGAATGCATGAATGGATTCAAAAGCTCCTTCTGAAAATTTTCATTTTCTTTGCAACACTGATTTTTTTTTTCTCAAAAAGCTACTTCAATTATACATTTTCTATTGGTTTTACTGATTTTAAACATTTAGCCTTCTGAGAACGCACCATTTTAAGCAACTCCTCATGGCTGGTTTGACACATAAACTGCAGTGCTTGTTTGCTAAATTTACACAGTCCAGAAGAAGAGTGGCGCAGAATCTTGAATTAAAATGTAACATGCGCTTTTTTGGGGTCACACATCGAAAAAAAAAAAATCTGAAACTTGCTAGTATCACTCATTTGCTCTCTGTAACCCATTCTCCTTTCCTTAATCTGCCAAACGTTATTGCCTAACTGAACAATACTTTTTCTTAGATGGGGCAAAAAAGGGTACTCCCTTCTCCTACTTTAACCTCATTGCTTACCTAGTCTAAGCAAGTTTAGGATAACTAATACTGAGCCTGTTACAGTAAAATAATTCCTTGACAACAGAAGAAATTATTCATTAAAAAAAAAAAAAGGAAAAAAAAGAGACTATCACTTAATGAAGCAGCACAGGAAGAGAGGGGGGAATAAGACTGAATTGCTTTTATTTTTGCATATGTTGCAGAAATAAAAATTACTAGAGCTGGAATTAAAGATTCTCCCATTAATCACAGATACAAGATCTACAGGAGCAGTGGCAGCTTCTCACAGTCTTTAATGACAGAATAATTTAGGTTGGGAAGAACCTTTTCCCCTGCAAAGCCAGGTCAACACTGAATTCAGACCACCTTGTTCAGGGTTTTGTCTTGTAAGACCTTAAAAATCTCCAAGCCTGAAGGTTCCACAACCTTCATAGGCAAACTGTTCCAATTCTAAAATATTCTCCTTTATTCTTTCCACCTGCCTGGAATTTCTCTTTTCATTTTATGACTGATGAGCTTTCTCAGACCTGCACATAATCTCAATCACTTACCACGTTGCGTGATGAGTAGAGGATGTGGCAAAAAGTCTGTCCAAATGCTGATTCTGAATTTTGTTCCACCAAGGATATGCTCTGGGAACTTTGTTGTGACACTCCAGATTTTCCCAGTATTTGTCGTCAAGTCAGAAGCAGGATAGGCATTTCTAATCCTGAAAAGAACGTGTGAAGAAGCTATGTCTAAATAGGTGAGCATTTTTGGCCTCTTCTAAGAGGAAAACAAAGATTCTACAAGATCCATGCAATAATACATAGCAATAAAATTCTGTGGAGAGAAATGGTAGCAACTCAAACTCTGTTTTCATACACTAGTGAGACAGCAGATAGCACACGTAACTACATCTCTTACTTTTAGGGAAACTATCAGCAAAATCTTCATGAACTTGATAGAATCACTGCTGAACTTTCACCTCAGTGAAATCAAAAGGAGTTTAAACAGAGACTTCAGTGTACACTGAGCTCAGTAGAAATTATAGTGCTCAAATATGTACTTAAATAACAGAGTTTTAACATAGAATTAACCAAGTGCACATGCACAGACAGCTGCAACTAGGACATCTGGTCAAAATGAATACAGGAACATGCCTCCTATGCAAAATCTTAAGAAGTGTCTATTTCCATAACTCTCTCAAATCCAATCTGAAATCCTCATTACTAAAACCCTGGGTATTTATGTAAAAGTCTGTAGAGTGCAGTAACTGTTACAGTCTCTGAGTCCCTCTGATGAACCATTAACTATAAAATATATTGCCCCTCCTTCTTCTAACTACCACAGACTTGCAAAAACTAATTCCTCCTGAGGTCCCATTTCCTAATGAACACTGGTCACAGCTATTATGTCTGTCATCTGGGACTAAACTTGCTTTTTAAGCAAATACACTGCAGCTGCAGGTAAGGGTACATATTGTACCAGCTGAAGCTTTACATTTCACTAACTGGCCTGAATATTTAGCAGCTAAACTCAAACATCCGATACTAAGCATCCTGCATTCTCTTTTGTTTGTTAGTTCAAGCAGCATTTTGTAGCTTCTGAGTTGGGAGTGCTTTAAAATGTCTCTGCTAAGTGTACTTTGAACCCCAGCTCTCTCACATAAAAGTCTTGTGTTACCTCCTGCCTCAGAGCTGCTGCCCAAGTCTCTTAAAAAACCATGTGAACTACTCTTTTGTGACACTGCACATTCTACAGCAAGAGAAGGGGAAAAAAAAAGCCTAGGCTTCCAAAATTAATAATCCAGTGAAGCAGCCTATTTCTTATAATGAAAAGCCAGGGGGCTTGGTGTTTCAGTGGGGTGGGAGGAAATGAGGCTTGACAAGAGTACCTCCAGTATAAGGTAGATTTATACTCATGGTTAGAAACCATTCTACTACAGAGGCTGTTTGGGTGACCTATATAGTTGGTGTCAGTCTGTTTTCTTTGTGCACAAGGTACAGCTTTCCTCCTGTAACATGTTTCTGCAAGAAAGCCAAGGACTGAATAAAACTGGAAACTTCACTGCCCTTTATCCAGCATCAAATTACCAGGCTATGTACACACACAGGGCATGAATCACCTCCTCAGCTTACTGGCAGTCATTTCAAAACTAAGCAAACCTCATCTCCTTCCCTTCCCACACACTGCTTATATTTTAGCAAAATGTGGGGACACAAATTTGGTTTCCATGCTTTTAAGATAAAAAAGCATTCAGTTTCTGACAGTGTTGCTCATTTATGGCCATCTACTATTTTCACATGATTAAAGGGCTTCTGGGCTGAGCCCGTGGGCAAAACATTGCAAAACTTTGAAAGTTCAGGTCTTCCAAAGCATAACTGAAGTGTTATACTAGTATGGCACAGAGAAAATCTTGCACTACTTGCTTTCTGTGCTGCAACAACTCAGTGTGTTCAGAAAATACTGACATTTATAGGGATTTGCTATTTCACAGCATTTCATAACATGGTGTGCTTCTTTGCAGTGCAAAGCACATCCTTGAAGAGAGTGAGAGGTGGAGGAATTCTGCATTTTGCAGCATTGAACCCTGAGACTGTCAGCTTGGCATCTTCTGGTCTGAAACTCGCTCTAGGATGTATTCTGAAGTCACCCATGGATGACTCTTCACTTTGTTCATAATTGTAAAAGTAACATGAGAAAGGGCTTTTAAGACTGATTTACAGTAGTGCACAACCAAATGTTTCAATTATAGACTGCTACCTGTACAAGCATTACCTAGAGACAAACACAATGGATTTCTATTTGAGCTACAAGCTGGAGCTGCAAGACTGCATGACACAGAGCCTGAATTATACATCCTGCCTCTGACATATGAAACTGCCAGCAATTGAGATTCATTGCAGACTGGAAGGATGCTCAATTGGCAAGACTGAATATGTAAGTTATTTGAAAATTTATGACATTTTTTGGTCTTTGGGTTGCTGTGACATTTTGTCCGAGAAGTTTTTTCTACTTATTTAATAGAAGAAAAGCAAAAGCTGTTCTTATTTTCTTTTTTAAGAATATTTGCTCATGACACAAACTCCTGCAAAACAGGAATGGCTCATTCATATTTATCTTTTTAGCTTTGTAAATAAACTCATCTATTCAAAAATCAATAGAAACCTTTTCCTATAATTAGAATGTTTAAACATCAAAAGAATCTGTATAGCTGGGAGGAAATCTGTCATGTGGAATGTGCTTTCATGCATCTCATGGTAGAAGAACTAGGTTGGGGTTCAGCCTGATGAATTGTGGAAAAAGAAAACTGAAACATGTGACTGAGTATGTTTTGAAGCTGACCGTCCATCTCATATGAATACAAAATATAGTTACTCTTCATTTCAGTGCAACATCAAACTGGGTTTTTCTGGTTGAGTTGTTTTGGGTTTTTTTCTTTTAAGAGAAGCAGCCTTGGCTGGCCTTGAACAAAATCAGTTCATTATAGTCTAATAAAAAAAAAATAAAAATCAAGATTCCATTTTCCAACTACATTTCTGGGGGGGAAGCATGCATTTGTGCTAACAACTTGACAGTGTGATCAGTGAATATCTACAAAAGAAAAATCAATCTGCACAGATGGTCTATATACTCGTAATTTTTAGTGTGCTTGGATTTCAACACAATTTATTTTTCTGCAGAAGATTAAGAAAGTAAAAAATGTTCTATCCCATTAAGTCAGGCTATTAAGTGTAATGGTAAAATATAATTAAAGCAGGTTTTGTCTCTTGCTAAGTTTCACTTTTCATCATGACAGTATGTAGAAATTTTGTTCTCAATCAGTTCCTCCAACTCTTATTTTCCTGCTCAGAGTTACACAGGCACTAATATTGTCTAAGACCATGACAGAAAAAGGAGGAGAAGTTTCATGTACTGTAAGCCATCAACAGTGAAGAGTTAAATGTAATTATCACTAATAAAGGGGACAGTTAAAAGAGAAAATATTTTTTAAATTAATGTTCCTTTGCTTTTCTTAATATTTAAACCAAAATTAGAAATGTTTCCTTATTTGACACTGGAATTATGGCACTATTCAGGAATGCAGGGTGTGGTGGGTTGACCTGGAGGCCAGGTGCCCACCAAGCTGCTCAGTCACTCCCTTCCTCTGCAGGACAGAGGCAGGGGTAGATAAGATGGGGGAAAAGCCCTACTGGGTCAGGATAAAGGCAGTTTAATAAAAGCAAAAGCAAAGGCTGGGCATGTAAATTAAGGCAAGAAAAAATATTCTTGACTTTCAATCAGCAGGCAATATCTAGCCACTTTCCAGGAAGAAGGGCTTCAGAGAAATGTCATAATAATGAATACTGCTAATCAGTAGCCCAAACACTGATATGTTATCCACCCCCTCCTGGCTGCCAATACATAGCCCAGCCCTGTGAGGGCTGCTGTGGGGATAATTAACTCCATCCCAGTCAGCCCCAATATGCAGGGATAACCAATCCAATAAGTAAGTGAAATGTGATAGATGGCTGAATAAAGTTTTTTCATTACTTACTCTTCCACTGCATTGCAAAAACCAACCATGTTTTCATTACTTCCTTGATTTGCTTCAATCAGCTGGATAAACCAACCTGCAGCCTAAAAATACAAAAAAGACCCCAGAAGAAATACAGCTGAGTTATTTAGATATCAGAAGCAGAATGACCATGAGGCTAACCTTGCATTTTGTTCCATGAGAGCTTATAATTTCTCCCCTGCCTTGATGGAGGACTGAATAAACACCAACAACCCCATTTTGACTGCACTTAAAACGCTTTCAGAAGGCACAAAGCATCAGCTACCCTGGGTAATAGCCGTTTTTTCCCTCTATGCAGACCATGGGGAATTTCAGACAAAGCTTTCACAATTCACCTGGTGTTAAGGCACAGATAACTCCAAATGCAGATGTTTAGTTTACAAAAGGGAGATAGGACAAACTGAAGCTTTATGCTTCAGTGCGTTTTAATCCTTATTTTCTCTCTTTCTGCCGTGGCAGGAAGCTCAGCATCCCCTCAAACTCCATAAACCTGTCAGGCAAGTCCCTAAGACAGGTAAGAGGGAGCCAGCGGATTCTACTGAACAGGAAAAATCCCTGCATACTTTTTGTGACCTTGGAGAGCAGAGGTCTGAGCCACTACTTTGGGTGAAGCCACTACTTTGTCTGTTTGCCTTAAGTACTCTTCAGCCAGAACATTACCTCCAGGAAAGAACTTAATACTATTAAATCTGCAAGCCCTTTCTACTGTTGCAGGTAGAGACATTACAAGGCTTAACTGTGTAAGAGCTTTTAAACCCCTTCAGAAAGAGAAGTGACATGTCACAGAAGAGGAAACTGAGATGTGGCAAAAGGTTTATTTTATAATTTTAATCACAATTTTTATAAAAGTACACAAATTTATAAAAAATAAGAATAACTAATAAACAGAATATAAGATTCTTTTTGGCTAGACAAGGAAGTGAACTGTGCATGAAAAGATACAGGCTGGGAAATTTTAGTTACAGTTTAAAAGATGGGATGATTATAAAAGGTTATAGATCTGCTGGGAGATGGCTGGTGGGGAAATCACAAAGGCAGAACTGAAAGCTTAGAAGTCAGAAACCTTATGTTGATACAATCAAACCCAAAATTTATGGTATTTAGTATTGTCATTAGCCACAATACCACAAACATTAGGAGAGTGCTTATGAAATTTAAAGATACTAAGGGGGCATCATCAATAGAGGGGAAAATTGAAATTTTCTTGTGGGAGAAAACATGGATAATCTAGAGGGTGTAAATAAGAAAGTAAAATTAAATTTAGCAATCAAAATCAGTAGTCCACCATTCCTTGGTTCTAAGAACTGCTGAAAAAGGTCCTTCAAAATCCGGTGAAAATATAACACCTCTACTGGTTCATTGTTTCCATTTTGGTTAGGCACCCACCTTACAATTCACCTCATCAGACAGTAATAAGAACTTCCGGAGAGCATTTACTATTTAGAAATTCTGAACGATTTGGTAACAGTAATGGCCTCCCAAAATTACCTAGTCATAAAAAAAACTCCACAAAACCAAACAAAGGCTCCTTTTTCACCTGCTGCTCTGTCCTAGCAGAGCAGGTACAGTGCCCTTGAAAAAGTACATGGAAAAAGAATAACAGCCAATAAGTGAAAAGCTAAGAAAATTAGTCCACAGGTAAGAAAAGGTGAGGCTGGGACACAACATTAAAGGGGGCTGAAGGTATTACAAGAGCAAAACCTCAACTGCAAACTAAAGGAGGAAGAACAGAGAGGAATTGAGCAAGAACAGGGACAAGACTTGGAATGCATAATTTGCCACAAGGACAAGGGTATGAATCCTCAAAACTTCATGGCTTGAAGAAGAATATGTTTAAATAATTACTAAAGGATGGGAAAGAGAAGCCTGACAGACCAAAGCTGCAATCTGGATCCTTCCCTGCAGGACACAGAAGTAACACAGGAGCCCTCTGCTTTTTTGCACCTTTGCTGGCAGCATCCCTGAATGATTCCTAGTGGCAAACAAGAATCCTGCATAGCCTAGTAATAGTCTACAGTTCAGGAAAATACCATTGCTAAGTCACTCAAATTCATTCTGGTGGCAGAGGTATACAAAGCAGATAAACAGCTCCAGCTCCATTGATGAATCATAGAGATGAGAGATTTAGTTTGGTCATGTCTTCTTTTCACATGTCCAGAAACTTTCTTCTTCTTGCATAAAAAGGTAAAATGTTGATTACATGATCACATTATAGCACATTGGTTTTCAATAGGACTCGAGTCTCCATGCACTGCAAATATCTTAAGGAGAGCAGTGAATGAGACAGAACTGCATATGGAGAGAACTGATGACAACAGGGATGAAGCAACAGAATGCATCCCTTGATGACTGGAATCTTTTTTCATCTACAGACGTCTCATATTACATTAATCAAGTCACCTAAACCATCCTTCCAAATTTGAACACTATTAGTGTATTTCTCATTTCTGGAGCACCCAAAACAAAATCATGATGATGGGACTTGGGTGAAGATCTGAGTCTTGTTAGTTACTCTGAAAACATCAAAATCTAAAATTAGATTCTAAATATAATAGATGGAGTAGCTAAACATATTAGATACTTTTTAGATTTTATTTCAGTTTTCTTTCTACTTTGGAAAAACTAACATCTCCTTTCACTGGGATGTTACAAAGATAGTTTCCTTTAATATTTTTGAACAGCTGACCTGTAATGACAAGGACAGAGAAAAATGTTTCCTTTGATACACTGGGTATATTTTGATTAGCACACATTAAATAAAGCCTAGGGCCATACAGGTGCATCCAAAAGCTGAGGATCAGAATAACAGTGTGATTTCAGCAGTGTCTGTATTTCAATTTGCCTACCTATGACTCACCCTCTGCTATCTGGATGCAGCATTTACTTGTTCTGGACCTCACAAATCCAACCTCTGCTCATTCTTTTGCTGTGCTGTTCCACCTTTCCAGCCCTTCAGACTGTCTTACTTGGCACCAGATCTGCTACCCTGCAGTGCTTGTCTTTTCCAAAACTCCCAGCCCAGCAGCAGTTACTGCTTTAAAGGCCTTTTTTGCTCTTCCCTCTCTCGAGTTTCTTTCACTCTTATTTTCCCTTATCCTCTCAAGCTTCAGCTGCCAGCCCCTTGCCTTGGCTCTTTTTCTATCCTGACATGGCTGTTTCGCCCTGAAGGAATTCCTGTGACCACACTGATTTTTATGCTACAAATCAATTCACTCCTCTCTCCCATTTCTTCCTCTTTGAGCTAAACAGCTCAAATACTTCCCTGACTTAATCAAATCCTCCCACACATTCGATTGTAGTCGCCCTTGACTAACTCAGCTCCTCTCTTCCCTCCCCTATAATTCTCTCCTCCTCCATCACAGAAGCATTTGTGCCTGTTCTTAAATGCTTGCTTCCTCTAGCACCTCTTCTTCCCATCCCATGATTTAATCTCCTCCTACTCATTTGTATCCCACTATTTTCTGCTTTTCTCCTGAGAAGGCTTGTTCTTTTCATCATCATGTCACCATGCTTTAGTTTCCCTATCATGAGTAAAAAGCAACAACAGCCTTTTGTCTCCCCACCTATTCTTCCCCTCCTCTTTTGTATTCATCACTGAAATTCTAAAATGCGGTGCACAGGATTAGTCTTAAGAGTTCTTGTCCTCAGATATATTTCCCCCTGCTGCCTTCCCATCTGTCTGGACCTGCATATGTTTACTTTTATAGTTCTCCTTATTCAGAGACATAGAAACAAGTCAATCAAGTGTCTCTTCCCCTTTGCTTTACGATACTTTGATCACTGGGAGTTAAAAGCAGAAGGCGAACCTAAACTGTCTTTTAATATTCATGGTGCAGAGGTATCCTGTAGGCTATTTCTGGATTCCTATAACGATTCAGAATGCTAACAGGGACCAGAGGAAAAGAATGATTTATCATTTTCTTTTCCCATCTCCATATCAGGATTTTGAAAGAAAGAAAATGAGGACAGATATAACATCACAGAGAGTCATGGGAGTCCCATAAGACGTGGTTATTAAAAATGGCAAAATCACGAATAGAGCTATGAACACCTGATGAATAAGGAAAAAAGATAAAGGATTTGCTTCAGACAGATGTCTACAAGACAGAGTATGTGTCACAGGATCCAGCTTCCACAGTCAGAGTAGATGTGTCTGTTTTTAGAAAAGAATTATATATGCACATGTAAGTGCATGCAGAACATGGTGAAAGCACAATGGGCTATTTCGTCTCTAGGATCATCTCTAGTTTCATCTCTCAGGATCAGGATATGGCAGCCAGACTGGACACAGAGACAATCTATCTCAACAAAAAAACCAAAAGAGATTCAACACAATGTATTGTTATTTTGAATCTCAGGTTTCATATCAGACCATAAAGATTTGTCATCTTACCTTTCAAACACAACTTACTCTACATTTCTCTACTTAGCCTTCTGTTGTAGTTTAATGGTTCAGTGAGCCATAAAATGAGCCCACTGGAGCATTCTAGACCATAATCTAGATTCTCTTCTGGTATAAAATGCTTTTTCTTCCCCTGAGGCATAAGTGTTTTATTTTTCATAAGGTCTTTAAATTAAGTGCCTCTAATCCACATTGCAACAGTGTGAGTGAATACACAAAGTATAAGGACACAAACAAGAACAGAAAAGTTTAATCGTTGTCAATATAAGAAAATTTAAATACCTCTCTGTCATGTCCAGAGCCCTGGGACCAGGTAGGTCCTATGTGGCATCTTCTGGAAGTGTTGGTTGAAGAAGCTTCTCCATTTCCACTTTCTTCTCTCACTTTTTGTCCAAATGGATAATTTTCTAAGCCAACAGGACTTGGAGCATCCAGATTGTCAAAGCCTATCTGAAACTCCAGATTTGTGTTGCCTCTTTCCACATGCGAGCCAAACACATCTTTGACTGAATTTACACTATTAGTTCCATGGAATTCTCTCTCGTGAGTGTAGGGGCAGGGATCCGCCACAGAGAAGTGTCTGCAATCACGGAGTAAAGAAGATCTGAAGCCAGCCATTGGTGACACTGTGCCTTGCTGCCAGTGAGAGATTGGATTTCCAGGGTAAAATTCTCCATAAGCAACGAAAGGCTGACCATAAAGATGATGGTCAGGCACATTCTGACCAAAAAGATGTGATGGGTAGAATATTTCTTCATGATGATGTGAATGTGATGAGCCATAAAAAAAAAATTCATTGCTGATTTCATCGACTATTCGATCAAATCCTAGGGGGATCTCTCCACCAGAACCAGAGTGGTACATTGGGTAAGATGCTTGGTGCCCAGGCTGTCCTTCACAGCATTCGCTGCATGAGAAAGGCACTCTCTCAAAGTGTGCCATGGCTGATTGTTGACTTCAGCCCTCCCTTTTGGTCCTCAGGAAAGTCTCATAATAGTTCCAAGGTCAGGAGAGTAATGCTCAGAACTGGAGCTACATAGCCCTGAAATGAAGCACAGAATGGAAGTTAAACCCCAAAATATCTAATATAATGAAAGCAGTACACTGCTTTGGTCTTTTTTCTTTAGAGTTTTCTCCATAGGGTGGAAATATTTTCTTAATGTGGAGCTTTATTACTCCTTTGGCTGATCCATATTTCCAGACATATTATTATTATTATTACTATAGTTGTAAAGATAATAATAAAAAATTACTACTATTATTATCCTTGTTTCCTAAATAATAGCAACAGCATGCCTGAAACAACCGATCTAAATATTAAGATACTAATTCTGACAAATATTAAGGAAAATCTGAAAATCTTCATTTTTTCTTCCCTCATTTTTATATTTGCATACCACTCAATACAGCAATCTAAATCAGGCAGCTAGGAAAGTTTTGTATTAACAGTTGTCACTTTCATTCACATCTTCCTCTTTTTTGTCCCTCATATTCCTTCATATTCTACCACTTTTTATCTTAGTGTAAGCAGGTGAAGGTTAAGTCAAAGAACATAGAAGACATGGACCTCCAATTAATATTCAAAACACTACACCCCAGAAGCTAGGATATGACATTTATAAAGGGGAGAAAAAACAGATAAACAAATTAATTTCAGCCTCCTTTTATTTGTTTTACAAAAGAGATTTACCTTCAAAGCCTGAGGCTGGATCTTTTTCAGTAAATTAACAGGCAAGGGCATGAGCTTCTGCAGCTCCATCATTCCTGTTGTACCTAGCAAACTTCCTGATCTGATTTTGGCACGTGCCAAACACTCCTATGGTTCAGATGGGCAGTGTGAACTGGAAATTGCTGTCAGAAGCATGAGAATATATATTTTTAGGAAGGGAGTTTAGTTCTGCAAACAAAGTCTATTCTGGGACATTTGCCCTCAAGGCCTTGGCCTGTTTCATTTACTGATACAGATGTAACCTAAAAACCATAAATGACATAGAACAGCAATACTACATGCAGCACACAGTTGTGCTGGAGTACTTTATGACATAAAAGAAATAGAAACATCTGATTCAATAATGCAATAAAAAAATATATTCCCAAACAGAAAAAAAAAAAGCTATTGAGATAAAAAGTGTGCTCAGAAATTGCTAAAGCCTAGCTCCACACATAGTTTTTCCATTAAGTCTCCAGGATACTGTATTAGTTTAGATAATAGCACCTTGCAATGAAAATCTATGTTACAACAGAAGGCATTCATCCCAATTTTATTTATTTTTCTTTCATTTTAAGTCAAACTCTAGGTAACATAAGCTTCTGTCACCCCCAGTGTGGAATGAGAAGTGAAATGAAAACTTAAACAAGCTGAAATGAAATCTGCAATTCAGAAGCTGAACCACTTTCAAACACTCCACTTAGTAATTCCATGTGTTGTGTGCTTTGGTTTGCTTTAACTGTGATGAAAAAAACCCCACATTTATGAAATTACAGTAGGCCAGATAAAATGATGCATAGCACTTTGAATGGTGATCTAAATTGCAGTTACAGCTTTGCACCTTTCTCTCAGAATGAATCCTGAAGCTCACTACGTTTTTAGATAAAGATGACACCATTTCTTAAAAAAAAAAATTAATAAGCATAACAACAGGAGTTTCTTGTACAAAATTGTCCTCATTTACAACTTTCTCTGTTTTTCATTTCTACAGGAGATAAATGCAAGAAAGAAAACAAGGAAGAAAATTATATAGCCATTAAATCAAGAAGTATAAGGTCTTTTACTCTTTTTAACCCACCTTGAAAATTGGAATGTTTCAAGAAAAAATAGAAGATAAAATAATGATATCTCCCTCCAGTCCCATCTTTCATAAAAATGCTTGGCTACCTGGGAAACTAAAAGGCATAGAAAATACAATACCTTTTACACCCTTTCAGCTGTTACTGAAATATTTTCCCTGCATTTCCAACAAATTCTGTTTATGATGACACATAAACCTTTAACAGATAACCTTCCTCGTTCACCACTAAGGCTTTCTGTAACCTCTGCACAGACAAATATTCACACACACAGAGCCCACCCTCATCTATCTGTATATCACAATTTATCGCACAGTTTAGCTGCAGTGCCAAAGGCTGCTCTGTGCATCCTGCCCCTGTTCTCCTGGCTGGGCTGGGAAGCCCACATGGATCAGGGCACAGAGAGGGCCTGGCAGGGAGCAGACACTAGAACAGCACTGTTTGTAAAATGGTACCTCTTTCAGAGAGGTTTGGATTTAAAACTAACCCGAGACTGGAAACTCAGCATGTCATGGTGCAAATCTCAGTGGCGTAAGTCATGCCAGTTGGGTTAGAACAACCAGGCTCTGTGTTTGGGCCGACTCCTGATCCTTCTCAAAGCAGCATACAAAGTTCAGGGATGGATCTAACTCTTCTCCAGCGCTATTACACTGTCTGAATATTGCCAAGTGCATTGATAAAATGATTTTCATAAATCACTAAGAAGACAAATTTTATATGCATTTTTTTATTTATAAAACATGTAAGTTTTTAGGTTAATTTTCTTTGCCTTAATGTGGTGTCTCAATTCACATTGAATTTTGGAGGGTTTGGCTTTTTTCTCCAACAGCCATGAAGCCCTCCTTGTCTTTTTGAATGTCAGGTGTATTATCACATAATCATGCGGTTCTGGGATTCAGGATTTTAAGGGAGAATCCCAACCAATACAGGAAAATATTCTCTACAAATCAAGAGACTTGAGAGCATCACACAACGCTCACAACATTGCAAATACTGTCCAGGCACATGGCAATACTTCCCATACCCGAGCATGCACGTGAGTCCTCATATAAAACCTTGGAGCAATGCAGGCTCAATTTTCACTTTTCGCAGCTCCCAGGAGGAGCTGATTGGGCCACTTACTAAGCAGTAAGAATATCTGTTGCAACTCCTTACCTGAAACACAATTTGTTAGAAGGACATACAGCCTCCTGCGCCTTCCTGCTCACTTTCAGGAGACACTTTCAGGTGACCTATGTGCTTTCAGTATCAAGGAGGCGTAACTTTTTCATCAGGAGCCTTCCTTCCTGCTAAACCGGTTTATGGCAGTGATGATTTCTTACCCAAGTCATCCCTCAGGGAAAATTCAAGCTGCAGTAACAACAAAAAGGTAACACCTTATCTATTCTCTTCTCTTTCTCAATTTGGAAACCCAACCATACCTTTTTTTTTTCTTCTTTAAGTATACTGGTAGATTATCTCACACTTTCAGTGCAAGTTTCTAACATGCTTAAAATAACAACTTCATTAAGGGAAAGACTTGCCTCTTAGGAAGACTTCTGCACAAGAACAGGATTCAAAAATTTTACTCTACTCCAGTTTCCATCTATGTGCTCTGAAATGACTTCCCAGCTGCAATCAAAGGGGAAGGGGACAATACAACCCTCTGATGGCAGAGTAGCCCTCTGGCTTTGGCTCCTCAGTGTGTAGAGCTGGGATAGTACAATGGTGGAAGAACCTCCCTCATGCTGAGATATTTCCCAGGGACCAGCGAGGCCCTGGCGCTCTGCAAAGGGCCTGGAGAGGTGGAGTAAACACAGCACTGGCTGCGTCCATCCTCCAAGACCTCAAAGAACCCAGCACCCTCCATAAAAGGGAGCAGCAGAGGCTGCTCCAGACACAACACAGAGGAAGTTCTCTCAGGGACCATTTGCCTTCACACTTCATACCATTCCTTAAAAAGTTATAAATTGCTCCACTGAAGTGGCTGTTCAGAATTCAAACAAAATCCCAGCCCTAGCCTACTACAAGGTTGTAACAGGCAAGAAAATATGCTCAGAAACAGCAGTGTAATTAGTGTCAACAAAACAGTATTTCACTTATAAAAAGCCATGCAATAAGACTGAACAGATGAAGATAAAGCATTTAAAGTTAATAATTAATATCAGATATCTTATATCTGATAAACTGAAGTAATAATTTGGTAAAGGAATACAGGAAAAAGCCCTGGCCTTTAAAGCATAAAAGCTGTCACTGTGATTTAAAAGCAGCTAGACAAGGACAAAACTTATTTCAGTTGGTGAAAGGTGATGCATTTTTTGTCGTATATTCTCCAGCCCTTAAAATGTCAACTTGCTCCACAAGCTATTTGGTGGCATTCGTGCTGTACTGTGCTCATTTCCAGTGATTACTGTGAAGTGATCCTGAGAGAGAGGAACACACCAATTTTAGGAGCTGCCATTTCAGAGTTTATGGCAGTGTGGTGTGGCTCCACCTCACAGTGGCTTGACACAGCTAAAGGAGGAGGATTGAGAAAGCAGGAAATACGCATGAGAAGAGCTCATATTCCCAAGCACACACAGAAGACGACACACATAATACAAACTGAGCTGGGACCCCTCCACCTCTCTCCCCATGAGGATTTCTGGGAGAAGGCTATGAGGGTTTTATTTTCAGAATTTTACTAGGCTTTTAGGGTGGCCAGTATTTTTCTGTTTCCTGCTTCCCATTAAAGGAGCAGACAGGGAACTGCTGAGTCACTTTCCACCCTAATTCCTCCACCAAAAATTGTCTCCTCCTCTTTCGCTGGCATGTGGGACAAAATCTCCAGAGACAAAGAAGACTAGACAATCCCTGGGATGTTTCCTTTCCTTCTGTTAGATACTCTCGCTGCTCCACCTCCCGGCAGGAGTGACAGCTCACTCAGATTAAGGAAGAATCAGGGATTTGATTTAGCTGTGCACGAGTGTGCTCGCTGGAGCCAGGTCTGATAGAGAGCTGCAGGGAAAAAGCTGGCAAAATAATCACTCCACACCCCCCAAAATGAAGCACAGTATCTTCAGCAGGCTTTTACTCACAGTGTTGCTTCACAGGCAGTTTGGAGCTCTCTGAAATAGTACTCTTGCGTTTGTAGCCTAGAGGCTTCGAGTAATAATAGGCTTGCAAAAGCAACACAGCAAAGTGTTTTAGCAATCCATAGGGATGGAAAACTGGCTAAACAGAGAGCCAGTGAGGAAACTGTTCCATTTCATAAGATTCATCCTTCTGTGCTACTATTCTCCAGTGCCATCTACTGTCATTTCCCCAAAACTGTGAGGCAGGGAACAGGGATCACCGTGTCGAGCACAGTGGCAACTATGCTTTACGTCTGCCACCAGGCAACATCTTCTTATCTACCACCATCACTGGCAAACATCATCCCAGTCTGAAGGCTGCTTTTAATGGGAAATATTCATGATTTTTGAGGTCCTTCTTGAAGAGGGTGTGATATTACTTCTCCATCAGTGCTCCAAAGTATTGCTGTACCAAAGTGATGACAAAACTGAGAGATCATAAAACTGCGTATAACAGCAAAACTGCATAGATACATTAGGGTTTTTTGATGTGCTACCAAAAAACAAATGCCAAGATGTTATGTTCAAGAAGCAGATGGACAAAAATACTGGTAAAAAAAAAAAAAAAAGAGAGAGAGTGTTTTGTATTACTGGTCTGTATTTCTTTCTCACAAGTTTCATCAAGCAGGAGTTGTGCCTTCCTACCTGTTCACTAAAACCCAGCAGAGTAGATGCTGCTGGGCAAAGAAAATAAAAGTTGCAACAGACACAATACAGTGGTTGAGTCATTGCAAATGATTCATCAGGAAAGGAGACACATGTTGTAAAGGGCAAGAAGGACTTTTCAATTCTGAAAACATCCCTCTATGCTCTATTTACTCACACAGAACAAGCAAGGGAAAAGACAGAGAGGAAATAGGGGGCGGGAGGCAAAGTTCCACTTTTCAGAGAAAAACAAATTGAAAAAAATTGTTTAACATAGAAAACATTTTCACAGGCACTGCTGATACCTTCATGTAATATACAAAGTTACCAACACCCGCCTGAGGTTTGAAATAGGCTGTTGTGAAAGATAACCTCCACAGCCTGCACACACTGACTGCAAAGCTAGCTAGGACTAAATGCAGACTACAGAATTTAATCTCTCCTTTTATTTGAACATCTTTTGTACTTTGATCCTCTGAAAGGAACAGTGCCCTTCAGCAGAGAACAGTTGTTCCTGGCAGAAACAATTACCCTGGCTTTAAAAAAATCAAATTGCTGAAAAAGTTAAATGCAGAAATGGAGAACAGCCGTAATGTATATTAAAATATACACTTAAAATAAGACAAGCAGGCATTTTTTTATGTGTATACATAGAGATCCACACACTCATGTATGTAGACTTATATATGTTATCTAAACATACATATATATGCATGCAAGCATATATGTGGGTACACTTTACATGCATAGACCTCTATAAAACCCTAAAACAGGTGTATGCATACAAATGCCTATTAAATGCTGAATGACCCAAGAAAAGACCTTAAATTATTCAGAAAATAAGTCAAGCCACAAGTTTCAGCTGCAAGTCAAACACCCCAAAGCTCAGGAGTGCTTGAAGCCAAAGCTCTTGCTCATAAGGCTTCATAAATTTCACTTTGTGCTGTTTTCTTCCATTTCTCTTACCTTTTCTGATTTTCCCACTGTTTTCTTATGCTGCTCTTTTCATCTTCCCAGTCCAGTGTGCCTGCTCAATGGCTTTCTGGGAAATTTACTTAGTCAATTCAGTGTATTCAATAGGGTTTGTTGACCTTCCAGAAATTGTTCATACCACAGACCGTACAAATATAAAAACAGTCTCGTGATACCGGCACACTGTTAAGATAAGCTCCCTAGCCATGATTGCAGGCTTTTCATATGGAAAATTTAGTGAGCTGGCTCATCACTGTTCCCAAGACCCTCTTCCACTGCAGTTCATGGTGCCTGGGCCTTCTACAAGGCTGCCAGAGCAGAAGGAGAGCAAAGAGCCACCCTAAGAACAGAGCTCAACCACTCACTCTGGCAGACCAGAGCTCTGCTGTCTTTACCAAAGAAAACCAAACCATTTAAGCATAAAAATAAAGGTTAAGGGAGGTGACTCCGCCTCTATTCTTCTCTGGTGAGACCCCACCTGGAGGGCTGCATCCAGCTCTGGGTCCCAGCACAGGAAGCACATGGACCTGTTGGAGCAAATCCAGAGTGATCAGAGGGATGGAGCATCTCTGCTGTGAGGAAAGGCTGAAAAAGTTCAGCCTGGATAAGAAAGAGAAGGCTGAGGTGGCCTAATTGCAGCCTTCCAGTACCTGAAGGGAGCCTACAAGAAAGATAAGGAAAAACCTTTTGCAAGGCCATGTAGTGACAGGACAAGGGGGAATGGCTTCTAACTGACAGAGGGTAGGTTTACATTAGATAACAGGAAGAAATTCCTTACTGCGAGGGTGGTGAGGTTCTGGAATAGGTTGCCCAGAGAATGTGGGCGCCCATTCTTGGAAGTGTTCAAGGACAGGTTGGATGGGGCTCAGTGCAGCCTGGTCTAGTGGAAAGTCCATGGTAGGGAGGTTGGAACAAGATGATCTTTAAGGTCTCTTCCAAACCGAACCATTCTATGATAGAGGACTCTAAAGCCAAATAACAGCTTGAGCCAAGGAACTTACTTAGATAATATAAACCTTGTCTCTCTTTGCAATATTGCACATATTGTAGCATTACAACAGTTTAAATAATACAATATTTCTGAATTTTCTGTGAACTTCTTGCATATGATCAGCTTCTTATATCTTTCTTCTGACTTCAATTTTACTGTTGTAATTGCTCACAATACAATTGAAACTTGCTTAAAAAAAAACACAAGCGAAAAACAAACAAAAAAAACCCAACCATATGGCTTGTATAAAAAAATAGTTTGTGGGTGTATGTATAATTTTTAAACCAATTGAACAACATTCCTCATATGCAATTCAGGATATATAAAGCATCTGCTTAGATAGCTAATTTGGCTGCATACTTAGGCTGCCTATGCATGTCAGCAAAGCATTCATTACTGTTTTCATTAAAACTTTACCTGCAGCATGAAAGCCAACAATAATTTACTTAAGTTTTCATATAAATAATGCAAAGCAATGGTTTACCTGCAATAAAACATATTTCTGCAAACTCCTATGTGGAAATTAAGCTCACAGCAACCGTCCACCACAATTGGACCAGCCTATGAATGAGTGGCTGGCAAAGAGATACTTGCAGAGCTGAGACTGCAGCTTCATCTATCACCCCAAAGTACCTTTCCCATCAATGGGACACACATACACATTATTCTTAAAGAGCCAGTGTTCTCTGCTGTGTCAGGCCCTGTGCTCTATGCATCTCCACCCATTCAAGAGCTCACGAAAAACCCTCATTCAAAAAGCTCAGTAGTCTCTGCACAAGCAGTAATTTCTGGTACTTCTGGGTGGGGGTAACTACCAGAAAAGAAAGCCATCACCATGGCCCTCAAGATGGCCAAAAACACCTGCACTGACTCCATGAGCACAGATAGGAAGAGACACACTCTTCACCACAGTTACTGGGGCAAGTGAAAAAACCAGGAAGCTCTGGGTGCATTCCCTACATTCAGTGGTAATGTCTTGTCACCCCTGCCCTACCAGTCTGTGCATAGCTCATTTCACTCTCCTTTGTGGCTCATGCAAAATAAGAAACCTCAATTCAGAAGAAGCTTTAGACTGAGGGCAATGACCCTGTTGTGAAGCATTACATCCCAAGCAGCACAACCATCTCTCCTCTTTCCCAAGCAAGTGCTGACCTTTACCAGATCCATCTGATCCCAAGCACAGGAACACCACACTGCTGGCAGTGTGGGAACTGTCCTGATGGCCTGGACACCTGACTACAAACCTCCAGCATTTAGGTCAAACATGACCCTGGGCTATGCCTAAATGCAAATGAACACAGAACTTACTGCCATTTCAGGTTTCATTAAGGGCTGGTTGTTTTTTTTTTGAGGAGGAGGGGACAGAAATTTCAGAATGTAAGACAAGCCATTTGGCCCTGTAGGTTGAGAGACAAAGAAAAAAAAACCCAAAAATGAAACACAAACTTAAATGCACCTGACATTCAGGTGCTGAGGTGTAATCTCAGAAAGCTGTGCTCAGGCCTCCAGGACATGGTCTAAAATAAGGTATCTGTCGTTCCACAGCAACATGCCCTTCCTTTGAGGTGTAGTGTCACAGCAGGTTAAAGTCACTGCAATTTGAGACTCTAAGCATGATTTATCTTGATATTAAAATAAATCTCATCCAAAGGACTCCTTGAATATCTGAACTTCCTTCCGACTGCCTCAATTAACTGTGCTATGTCTACATTATAGCACTGAGTCCAGGAAAAATCCAGACATCGTAGGCAGAGGCTGGCGCCCACACATAATACATAACACACTCATAATACATTGTTCTTATCTGCTGCAGACTAGGAATAGCTCTCTCAATCTTCACTTGGTTGATCTGCTTTTATATCCTTGATTCAAATGGAGTTATGCAAACTTCATGTTTGCTATCACGCTATGAAGAAGCCTATTGTAACCAGGTTAAGCTTCTCTTAGATGTAAATGTACATGCAAAACAGAAAGAGCTTTGATACTGAGATATTTTTCCCCCAAGGTTCAAGTATTTTATCATTTTAATAATATTCCATTTTCCTGTTGCACTCATTTTTAGAACCTCTTTTGTATTAGCTCCGAGTATTATAATTCCTTCAAAATTCCTCTGGAGGGCACTATTACCATAACTATACAATTAGCTACAGCTGGATGTAATAGAGATAAACACTAAATAGCCGTGTTGGCAGGAGGCAGAGTGTCTTTTAATGCAGACAGCTTCTTTACTGCTGCCTGGGTTATTACTCTGCTTTAAAGAGTATGGGAAACCTTAGTTACAGAGACGAAGAGAATTTAGAAATTATAATTGTAGAAGTTTGTTTTGCAAAAAGGTGCTGTGCGTTTGTTTGTTGGGGTTTTTTCCTTATCATGATCATCTTTGGTAGCAAGTACTAGAATTTGGTATGATCACTCAAAGGCTTTGCAAAAGTGTTATTTCCCAAGGCACAGGATGATTTGTGATATTTTGGGATGGGAAGGGATGGAGGAACTGGTTACATTGTGGACTCTTCCTGCTCTCCTGCTCCTGTGAGACCTGTACTCCAATCTCTTTCCATTCCCCATGGCTACCCTGGTCCACAGCACAGAGCAAGGTCATCTATTCCTCCAGGATTTAGAAAAGCCAGTGCAACAAAAAGCGAGGGAAGGATAACATTTTGGAGCTAGGAAAGAGATTATGACACACCAGGGTTTCTTAGAAGCTGCATGCTTTTTTCAGAACTGAGAAGGAAATCAGAAGTGAGCCTCGCAGTTCATAGGAAAACTTTTTTGAAACAGGAATAAACCTTGAAAGCTTGGAAAGGTCAAGTTGAAAGTGAACAAGTCAGTCTGATCCCGTCGCCCTCTTGTGATTACAGAGTAGACTGCAAGATCATTTTATATGAGTGCTCAGAGATTTCTTAAGGTAAAACCAGTGGTGGACTGCAATCTTCAGAGTTCCGGGTTTGACTCATTTTGGGGGCGAGGTTGTATGGGATTATTCCCTCCTGCATTTTTTGGGAAGCATCATAACTATGTACAGAAAAAAGATTTTCTTTATTTTGATTTTATTACTTCCTCTTGTTCCTTTTCCTCTTATGACTTGCACAGATAGTTATTTCATTTATTTTCCAATTAGACTAGAAATTATTCGAGCAGGTAGAATACTTGTGTGAGAATTATGAGGGTCCTCAACTATTATATCATATAGAAAAAAAAATACTGATATAATGTGGTATTAATTAGGACATCAAGCAAAGAAAAGAAGGAAGGGTATATTTCCATTATGGTAGGAATTATGTATAACAATCTAATATCCTGAGAAAGAATCATCAGAATTAAAAAAAACCAGAATAAAAACGATTAGAATAAAAATAAACCAATGTTTTGAATTAACTTTTTGTGAATTTAAGTTTGGATCTGCATTGGTAATTTCAATTCATAAAAACTATCCTTGCTCATTTTCATTGATTTCTTCCTCATTTCAGGCTGAATTCTCATTTACTAATTATCATCTAATTCAAAGACAGTCACCATACCTGTGTTTTGTTTCAGGATCTTTCCTCCTTCATAATATCTGCATTGCCACACCGAACACTCACAGCTTCTCCTCTTAATCACTACCTTCCAATAGCAATTGAAGCACTTTAGTTTAGATTAAAAGATTTTTAAAAGCATAAAAATGAGTTATATGAACTTTGCAAATAGATGTAAAAGAAAGAAAAGGGGAAAAAAATAAAGATAGGTCAGATTTTGGGTAGACCAAAATCTCTTTCTGCAGAGACCTTGACATTGTCCTTTTAAAGCACTCCCTAGGCAGCTTTAACTTTTGCAGCCAGCACTCAAGCAGCCTCTCACCCTAGGGCCCAGTCATCCTGGCAGGATGACAGAGGTCAGCATTTCACATGAGCGAACAATTTCTCCAATGCATGAAGCAAGCATTCAGCTCCCTCTCTCTTTTCACCTGTCCTTTAAAGTTTAAACCAAGACTATCATAGGTACTGTGCACAATGCAACGAAAATCCCTCTTTCTATTAACCCTTTGAACCCTTGGGACAGGACTGAAACCCTCACAGTTTGAAACTGAGGGACAGTAGCCACAGAAGGGCTCCTCTTTGTGCCCCCTCCCCTCCCCATGTAGTTTCCCTTGCGAACAAACCCCCCATTGCCCCTCTAACTCAACCACCAAAATCTGGCAGAGCATTCCAAGTGAGCACATGCAGTGGGGCCAAGTAGGTGCAGTACCCAGATTCACTTTTTGGATAACACATTTCTTTCTGTTTTGAATGTGACTGTCACTTCTAATCAAGGCACTAGGCAATATGCATACATTTTCACAAAGTCAAAGGGCTCAAAGTGGTCACAAATCTACAAGCTATACTCAAAGATTTAACTCTTCATCCTAAAAACCAAGAAACTCACACCTTACCTGCTTTTAGTTGAATGATCCAAATGGGTATGGAAGCACAGTTATCTACCCAAATTGTCTGGACAGCTCTCAGAATGCACCTCTGAGACTTTGGTTCAAGCTCCCTGTTGAAATAAACTGGAAAGGAGAAAGAAGAGGGAATTCTGGATAAGGAAACCTGCATTCCATTTGCTGTGCTGTTACAAGACCAGCCAAGTTCTGCACTCCCAAAATTCCGAAGTCCAGCACATTTCTCTGGGTTAGGCTAGCGCTGCTTTAAACTGATGTGCAATTTTTAAACGGGGTGGGGGGGGGGGGGGAATCCATTCAGAAACAAGTATCTGAGCAGTTATTAAACACAAAATAATGATTCAGCAAGATTCATTTAAAACAGGTTAGACAGATTAAGAAGGCTAATATATATCCACCCCACTCACAGAAACATCATGTAACTCTCTCTCACTAACCCAGGTGTCCATCATAATGACACCCACAGCCTTTGACTTGGGATGAATCCAGAGGCTCAAGGACCTAAGTGTACTTAGGAGATGGCAAGTAGCTGAATTGTGAAGATTTGGCTCCAGTGCCCTAAACTCGTGCATTGATTTTGGTTTTCTTTATCACAGCTGATTAAGAAAGTGACCGGTGATCATAGGGGCCTTCCAAGATGGCCGAGGTGGACTCATTTTGTGTCCAACGTGGATTCACATTGCCGGTCATCTAAAAGATAAGTTGGGGGCCAGGACCCAGAGGTAGCAGGGAAGCACATTGGAAATTCCCCGGAGAGATTTAAAATTAGCATGGGGAAAGAGATGTTATCTAAGGGACCACTTAGAACAGCTAAAGGGAGCAGCTCTACTTTGATTGCAACCACAGAGTGTGCAGTGCAGAGCAGTTCCAGCCCGCCCTAAATTAGGATTAGGAGATCTAAAGGGCCTCGAGCTCCGCGAACAGCAGGGCTGGAAAGGGCCTGCCAAGGCAAACGCGACAAGGCCCCAACCTTGCTACTCCCACACCTTTCTGATCTGGACCCAACACAGGGATGGGCACCTTGGCCCCGGCCACCAGCTGCCATTTGGCCTAGAGTTAGGGTTGAGAGATCTAAAGAGCCTCGAGCTCCGGGAACACTGGGGCTGGAAAGGGCCTACCATGGCCATCACAGCTGTGCCCTAACATTGCTGCTCCTCCATCTTTCTGATCGGGAAAACCCAGGTACTGGGCTTGGGTAATTAACTAGGGGTAGGGTTAGGGTTACACCTAGGGTTAGCATTAGGAGATCTAAAGGGCCTTGAGCTCCGCAAACACCAGGGCTGGAAAGGGCCTGCCAAGGCAAACGCAACAAGGCCCCATTGTAGAAGAATGGCTTAGAGAGCAAGGCCACATCAATAGTGTATACGTGCGCAATCCAGCGTTCCTGCACGACCCAGCCTTTGTTACTGGACCCTGAAATGTATCTAACAGGAGACAGAGAGGAACAAGAGGAACAAGAGCCAAGACTGTCAGCAACATAAAGGAAGAAAGACAAGATATAGAAGCTTACAGCTTTGCATAATGTTAGCTGCAGCAAGCAGAGCATAGTTAGTAGAGCAAGCAAGAATAGTGTCCTAGGATACATGGAAGGTGTAACCAAAAGTATGTATTCTATTACCATCTCCATAAGTTTTTAAAACAGGTGGGGCAGTGCTCTTCGTGTTCAGCATGACCCAGCCCTGATAACATCACCGAGGGGCTATCTCTGCTAATGGGCCATCAAGGTCTCCGGGAGTGACTCATAGGAGTCCATCAGCCCATTGTGAGATGCCCCGCCCAAATGGGAGGAACTGAACATTCCCACTGGCATATAAGAGAGAGACTCTGGAACACTGGGCTACCCTTTCCACGGGATTCCCAGAGGGGAAGAGCTCAAGAGCCACCGCTGGACCTCCAGAGACCGACGAGATTTGTCTACAGGATCACCACTTCAACAAACTACATCCATCACTCCAACAGGACTGCAGCCACCATCGTTAACTGGACTGCTAGCACCACCCTAACAGGGTGACAGGTTGCATTCTAACTTTATCTATCTGAAATGTTGTTTCTGTATTATTGTCTTGCTCTACATTTTAGTGTAAAAACTGTTATTCCCTCTCCCATATCTTTGTCAGAAAGCCCTTGATTCCGAAGTTATAATACTTTGGAGGGAAGGGGGTCACATTACCCATTCTAAGGGAGGCTCTCACCTTCCTTAGTAAGACACCTGTCTTTCAAACCAAGACAAAGAGGCACGTGAACACAAGTAGATAGCCAATCACCTAAGCGCATGGACAAGAGCTAACAACGAAACATAAGGATCCTCAGATCACGTAGACAGTAACATTTGTCTATAATAATGCTTGTCGCCTACTAAAAAGTAGTAGCACGAAGTAGCTATACTAGAAGTATAGCTAGCACGAAGGAGCACGAATACCTATATTCGAAGTAGCACGAAGTACCTATATGAGAGCGTGTGCTACATTCTGGCGACCCTCAACTCCCCATCATGGCTGCCCCCACACCTTTTTCATCTGGAGCCCCGACAGGGGAGAGTTCCTGGGACACGGCCACCAGCTGCCATTTGGCTTAGAGTTAGGGTTGAGAGAGGGAAAGAGCCTTGAGCTCCGGGGACACTGGGGCTGGAGGGGGCCTGCCAAGGCCATCCCAGCAGCGCCCCAACATTACTGCTCCTCCATCTTTCTGATAGGGAAAACCCAGGTATTGGGCTGGGGTAGTTAACTAGGGGTAGGGTTAGGGTTACGCCTAGGGTTAGGATTAGGAGATCTAAAGGGCCTAGAGCTCTGCGAACACCAGGGCGGGAAAGGGCCTGCCAAGGCAAAGCTTAATAAAAACGAATAGGAAACCAAAAGGGACTCTATAAGAGACCTTAAAGAGACCCTAAAAAGACACCAAAAGAGACTCTAAATAAGATCCTAAAAGAAACCCAAAGGAAACCCTAAAAGAAACCTAAATAAAAATCAAAAGGAAGCCAAGAAGAAACCAAAAGAAAACCAAAACAGACCCCAAAAGAGTCCCCAAAAGAGTTCCCAAAAGAGACCCCAAAAGAAAACTGAATAGAAGCCAAAAAGATACCCTAAAGGAGACCCTTAAGCAAATCCCAATAAGGGACCCTAAAGGAAGCTCTAAGGGAAACACTAAAGGAAACCCTAAAGGAAACCAAAAACAAAAAAGAAGCCCTAAAGAAACTCTTAAAGAAACTAGAAACGGAAAATGAAACAAAAAAGGAACAAAAAGCCAAAAAAGAAATCAAAAGAACCAGAAAAAACATAAAAAAAACCAAAACTCAAGAAATCCAAAACCAAATAAACTAAAAAAAAAGGCCAAACACACACACACACACAAAACCCCCCAAAAATATAGCACCCCAAAAAACCCAAACAAACAAACAAACAAACAAACACAAAACCCCAAACAAAACAACTCAGCAGGTGCATAGCTTCCAAGATGTACAAGTATTGTGCTAATGAGACATTGGCACATCTAAAGCTAATTCGCACAAAACACAGAATTTAGACCACTTAGAACCAGAGACACCAAGGAACACCCTAACTGCGCATGTGCTGAAGACAAAGTTGAAAAGTCCAGACGCAAAGACGACCTTGAGCCTTCAGCACAAGAAGACCCTTACGAGCACCCAACTGGGGAGGCGCAGGCACAGTGCAAAAGAACTATTTATAACCACGATATCACGTTATGTAAATTCGTTCCGGTGCGTATATGATGATGTTATAATGACAGAGTAACATTAAGCCATATTTACTGTATTAATAAACCACAGCACTTGACAAAGGTGGGTGAGTTAGGTGGAGAAATCCCCCTCACCTCCAGTGCTGCAGTAAACAAATACCTGCTCTAGAGGCACCAGTCAAAAATTCACATCAAAAAATGGCCAATTTTGTTTCGTCTAAATTACATCAGCTTTTCTTTTAAAAATGTTACTTTCCACTCTCCAACTATTACCTCACGTTTTCCCTCCAAAACGTCCCCTAGCTGCATCCTAGGTCATTTAAGATTTTACCTGAAAAAATATTCATTCTGTCCCCTGTAGAGGACGTCAAGTTTTCTCTCCAAAAAGCCCCCAACAGGTTATCTCAGGTTATCTCTTGCACCAAAACTATCCATCCTGTGTCCCAGAGACTTCTTCAGATTTTCCCTCCAAAATATTTCCTACAGGTTACCTAAGATTTCCCTCCTCAAATGGTCCTTCTGGCCCTTAAAAATTACCTCAGGTTTTATCACATTTTCTCTGCCTTTGCTCCACTGATGCCTTATCAGGCTAGTAAAAATAGGAAGTAGACACAGCAGTACGGGGAAAAGGGAATTTACCTCCGTTTAATGGGATCCTAGGTGCCCAGACTCGTCAAAGGTGGAAAACACACCGAGGAGCAAGCGACGAGCCGGAACAACCCGTACAACGCATACTGGATTTTTATGGACTTCACAAAAGTAGCACATCTGGTTCAAATCCCGCAATAAGAAACTTAATGAATGAATAATTGTCCCTTACTCGAATGAACACCCCCCCCCAAAATGAGACTATAGCCTAGTTTACAAAAACATGTTCCAAGAGAGAAGACTCCGTCCGAGGTTGGAGCCCCTAGATCTGAGGTAGTATAAATGTGTGGTCTTCCTTGCTTTGCAAGACCTCAAAGTAAGCTAAATACCAGACCACAAGAATTAGAAATATCTAGGGCTAAAGTACAAGGAGTGCTTGTGCAGGGTTAAAAGGAGTGTGTATAGAGGGTAACAGGGAAGGGAAAGGGTATAAAAATATACATAAAAAGGTATAAAAGGAAAATAGAAAAATCACCAGCATTAACAGCTCAGCCAGGCCTTGGGGCAGCTTTGGGGGTGCAGCAGGCACTAAAGGCCTCACCTTCAGCAGAGCCCGGCTGGCCCTTCCCAGTACACACAGGCATTGCCGTTCCCCGATCTTCCGAGACAGGCAATGTGCAGTCTCTGGCAGCAGCCTGCCGTGATGGATGCCCTTGCAATATCCTGTCCAGTGCCAGTGCCCCAAAGCTCTAGACTCCACAGTTCTCTGAAGCCTAACCCACAGGGCAGCTTGTGGCTGGGGCTGAGGTGCCCACCCCTGTTGGAGGTCCAGATCACAAAGGGATGAGAGCAGCAATGTTGGGGCCTTGCCGCGTCCGTCTTGGCAGGCCCTTTCCAGCCCCGCTATTCCTGGAGCTCGAGGCCCTTTAGATCTCCTAACCCTAACTCTAGGTGTAACCCTAACCCTATGCCTAGTTAATTACCCCAACCCACTACCTGGCTTCTGCAGCTCAGAAAGTCAGAGGAGCAGCAATGTTGGGGCACTGCCGCGATGGCCTCGGCAGGCCCTTTCCAGCCCCACTGTGCCTGCAGCTCCAGGCCCTTTAGATCTCTGCAGCCTGAGCCCAGCCCCCGAGGGCAGCTTGGCGCTGGGCCACAGGGGCTCAGCACCATAGGTGGCCCAGATGAACAAGGCTGCAGCTGCCAATGGAGGCACCCATTAAGCCCTGCAGCCTCAGATGCACTGCTTTAACTGAAGGCCTGCCTCACTTGCTGGCGACAGCACAGGGACTGGCAATGTGTCCGCAGCCAAAGGCACCTTCACAGACTGCGGGGGCATTCCTAAACCACCACGTCTGGGGAGCAAAGGGCTATGGAGTGAGAATTTACAAGAAGAATCATCATGTCATTGGGAAAGAGGAAGAATGGAAGTTAGAATAATTCCAGGGGAGCAGGAGGGATGCTGAGCTTTAAACAGGCTTTCAGTGAGGCAGCATCTCCTGCCATTTCTAAAGCACAGCTCCACGGCTGGGATTACAGGAGCAGTGCAAACTCCTACTGTCCAATCCCTGCATTTGCCTCCTGCCTGCACTCAGACCCTCAGGCATGTTTGGCTGCAAGGGCTCCAATGCTGCTGCCTCGAGGAATTGGCAAAATTGGCATTAAAGCCCTTCCCCTAAACAGGGCTGGCTCTGAGCTCTGTCAGGGGAAAGCATTTGGAACCCCTGGCATTTCAATAAAATCAGTTGCCGTCATTTTGAAGATACACTGAATAAACCCAGGGTACCTATAGAAACCTTTCTCCGTAAGGACAGCCCCAGGGAATGCACAATTCTTGCTATGCCTGCTCAAACAAACGAGCAGCCACTTTTTGGGGACAGACTCCATTCTCTCGTCTCCCTCCCTGGCTGTAAAATACTTGCAGAGGCTTTGCAGTTCACACAAACTTGTCAGGATTTGGATACTCCATTTCATTTCCATTTAGCAACTAAGGAATTGGAAATGTCCTAGAGGCACCTCCACTCAGACTTGAAGCCCTCTACTGCCGATGAATTCAGATGTTCTTTTGTTAGGAACACCCTGCCTCTGCTTCTTTAGATGTCTCCAAGTGGGAGATCAAAGAAATGGGGACAAAAGTTTGGAATGCATCTTCCAAATGAAGTTCCCTGCTAGGAAATGACTCCAGCTCTCTGCTACCTCAGGCTCCTTTAAACAGCCTGGCCCTTCACAGCTGCAGACTCTGAGCTATACAACTTGGGAGCTGGCAAGTAACAGCAGCTGTGCTCGCATCCCAGCTGCACACAACAACAGGAATTGGAGGCTGCATTTGCACACATGCAGGCAGGTTTGGGCCACTTCAGAAAGCTTCAATCCCTGTTTTTCAGAGATTCAGTCAGGGATAACCAGCTTTTCACATACAGTGTCTCTTAAGGCACATTAGAACCCAAGGAAGAAAATGGACTCCAACCCTTTGTTCCACTGGCTTCATGTCCTGAATTCCAATGGGATAGACAAGTCCCTTTCCTTGGAAGGCAACGTCTCCTACCCGCACCTGTGCCTTCCCCAGCCTTTGGTGGCCACTGTCTCCATCTTCCCACACCTCATCATCTTCCTCCTTGGCACGCTTGGCTTCCTCATCCTGCGCGGCAAACACAGGCACAGTCACCAGCCTGCTCAGCCCAAACCTGGGCAGCAGGGATGCACTGGCAGCACCCTCTGGATGCTCACCCCTCTGCTGGGCACCATCCCTGTCCACAGTCCATTCCCATTCCCGCCATGGCATCTCCATGGGAAACTGCAAACGTTTGCTCTGCTGCTTTTTGGGACATCAGAGACTCCCCTGAGGCAGTGGGCAAAGCTCCTGTACCCACACCCTCAGCCTCCCAAAGCCCTGCTGGGTGCCTGCACAGAGCACAGCAAACGCTTCAGTTCCTACTGAAATTTCCTCCTGTGCCCATCAATGCAGAGAAATCGTGGCTACCCCACCCCTGGAAATGTCCAAGGCCAGGCTGCATGGGGCTTGGAGCACCCTGGGCTAGTGGATGGAAAGGCAGGAGATGGAATGAGGTGATTCTTTAAGGTCCCTTCCCACCCAAACCATTCCGGGATTTCAGGATGATTCCACCATCTCTCCCTGCCTTTCTTTTGCATCACTTCCTCTCCAGTTCCAATTTCCAAATTTACATGATTTGTTCAAGGAATCATTTCCAATTATTCCAGGAATAAAAAGAGAAATAAAAAGAGTCAAACACAGAGGAATCATTCCTACACCCATCAAATCATTATTCATTGCAAGCCTATTCCCTCATCTTTGTCCTTGTTTTCCCTTCCTGGAAAACCTGATGATCCCACAGTTCCTCTGAGAGATCTACTGCGATGACTGGAAAGTCTGCTCTGTCAGAGAGCCAGGGGGTTTACAACACTTGTTTCTCTGCATCTTCATCCTTCAACCAGCCTTCCCTCAGAACAGTGCTGTGGGAGAAGTTCAGAATGGCTAGAAATGGATCGCGTTCACCTTTCTTCCTCCCTCTTTAACAACTCTTTCCAAATTCTTGGAATTACCCTCAACCAAGGCCTAGAAAACTGCTGTGAAAACATCAATCAGAGGAACATCTTGAAAAGAGAAAAGCACATCCAGCAGCAGCCAACACATGCCATGGCTATTCTTACCTGGTCTCCAGGTGCTCCTGCCAGAGCTGCCAACAGCCATTGCCATTCCATGAGGGTGAGGAAGCAGTTTTGGAGGTGTTCTTTGCTGTGGGATGGGACGAGAGAGGTCAGAGGGTCTTTGTGTTCCCTCCCAAGCCAACGCACCCCATGAGTCTATGGGGTATGAGCACCACCACACTCCTCACCCCAAGCCACCAACTGCTGCCAGGACCCCCGTCCTAAGGAGGGGGCCCACCCTCACCCCCAGCCCCGACGCCCCTCGGGAGCCCCCAGTGTGATGTGGGGAAAGCCGCAGCCCCGGCCGTGTTTCTGTGCTGCATGGGGGGACCCACTGAGCATGCCCGGCCCCGTGTGGGGCTTACAGCCAGGGCGAGGGGCACCGCGCTCCGGGAGACGGCGTGGAGAAGGCTGCGGAGGGGGGAGAGGAAGGCCGAGGTGCGAGGGAGAAAGGTACTGCGGGGGTAGGAAAGAGGGGATAAGGGGGGAAGAAGGAGGAGGAGAAGGGCAGGAGGAAGACGGGGAAGAAGGAGAGCTACAGGGGGTACAGGACGGGGCGCGGGGTGAGCCTCAGCTGGGCCTGGCCGGGGCAGCCCGGCCCTGCCGCCGCCGCCACCCTCGCACGTCTCCGAGGCAGCCAAGGGCGCCGCGCGAGTCAGGCAATAGAAATGCCCTCGGGCCCTCCCAGCCGAGCCGGCCCGGGGGCCGCTCCCGGCGCTGCGCCGAACCCGGGCCGCTGAGGCTGGAGCGGCACCGGGCGTGCGGGGGGTCCCGGGCGGTGCCGCCTCTCCCCCAGCAGGCGGGGTGCGGCTCCCGGGGCCGCGGAATTGAGGCATCGGCATCGGGGCTGCAATCGGCACCGGGAGGAGGCACTCCGGGACGGGCGCCGTCCCTTCTCTTCCGGCCGGCGCGGGGCTGGGACCCGCCGGGCTCCCCGCACGCTCCCATTGCTGCCGTCGGGAGCCGGGGCTGTGCCGCGCTCGAGCAGCCCCTGGGATTGATCCCGTGCTGAGCCCGTCCCACGCCGGGCTGTGCCCCGCTCGGAGCCCCAAAGCCCTCCTGTTGTTAACCCAGCTTAGCCTAGCCTAGCCTACCTTAGCCTAGCCCGGTGCCAGCCTTGCTCAGCCTGGTGGTAGCCTAGCCTAACCTAGCCTAGCCTAACCTAGCCCAGCCTAGCCTGGTGCTAGCCTAGCCTACCATAGCCTAGCCCAGTGCTAGCCTAGCTATGCTTGGTGGTAGCCAAGCCTAGCCTAACCAAGCCTAACCTAGCCCAGCTGAGCCTGGTGCTGGCCTAGCTTACCATAGTTCAGCTCAGCTTAGCATGGTCCTAGGCTAGCCTAACCTAGTTAGCCTAGGCTGGTGCAGGCCTAGCTTAGCCTGGTGCTCGCCCAGCCTAGCCTAGCCTAGCTTAGCCTGGTAGTAGCCTAGCCTATTTTAGTCTAGCCTAGCCTAGCCTAGCCTTCCCTAGCCTAACCTGGTGCTAGCCTAGCTTAGAATGCCACTAGCCTAGCAAACTTAGCCTGGAACTCCAGTGACACTGGGGTTGGAATGTGCCTGCCAAGGCCGTCACGGCTGTGCCCAAACATTGCTGCTCCTCCATCTTTCTGATAGGGAAAACTCAGGTACTGAGCTCCAATAATTAACTAGGGGTAGGCTTAGGCTGACGCCTAGGGTCAGCTAAAGGGCCTAGAGCTCCGGGAACACCGGGACTGCAAAGGGCCTGCCAAGGCAAACGCGACCAGGCCCCAACCTTGCTGCATCCACAGCTTTCTGGTCAGGCGCCCCCACAGGGCTGGGCACCTCGGCCACGGCCAGCAGCTGCCATTTGGCCTAGAGTTAGGGTTGAGAGAGGGAAAGAGCCTAGAGCTCCAGGGACACTGGGGCTGCAAAGGGCCTGCCAAGGCAATCGCGGCAACGCCCGAACATTACTGCTCCTCCATCTTTCTGATAGGGAAAACCCAGGTATCGGGCTGGGGTAATTAACTAGGGGTAGGGTTAGGGTTATGCCTAGGATTAGGATTAGGAGATCTAAAGAGTCTCGAGCTCCATGAACACTAGGGCTGGAAAGGGCCTGCCAAGGCATACGCGACAAGGCCCCATCATGCCTGCTCCCACACCTTTCTGATCTGGACCCCCCACAGGGCTGGGCACCTTGGCCCCCACCACCAGCTGCCATTTCAGCCAGCCCGAACCACACTCCCCCAGGCCCCTCAACAGCCATCCTGCACTACGCTCAGCCACACACCTCAGCAGCCAGCACTCACCAGACTCAGACACACCCCTCACCAGCCGCCCCTTACCAGGCAGAGCAGAACACCTCAGCTGCTATCCCTAAGGAGGCTCACCCTCAAACCACTCCAGCCACACCTCAGCAGGCTCAGGCTAGCCTAGACTGGTACTAGCCTGCCCTAGCCTAGCCTAGCCTAGCCTAGCCTAGCCAAGCCTAGACTGGGGCTAGCCTAGCCTAGCCTGGTGCCAGCCTAGCCTAGCATAACCCAGCCTAGCCTGGTGCTAGCCTAGCCTAGCCTAGCCTGGTGCTAGCCTAGCCTAGCCTAGACTGCTGCTAGCCTAGCCTAGCCTAGACTGCTGCTAGCCTAGCCTAGCCTAACCTGGTGCTAGCCTAGCCTAGCCTAGCCTAGCCTGGTGCTAGCCTAGCCTAGCCTGGTGGTAGTCTATCCTAGCCTGGCCTAGCCCAGCCTAGCCTGGTGATAGTCTAGCCCGGTGCCAGCCTAGGCTAGCCTTACGTAGCGTGGTTCTAGCCTAGCCTTGTGCTAGCCTAGCCTAGCCTAGCCTGGTGCAGGCCTAGCTTAGCCTGGTGCTAGCCTAGCCTTGCCTAGCCTGGCCCAGCCTAGACTGGGGCTAGACTAGCGTGGCCTGGTGCTAGCCTAGGCTAACCTAGCCTGGTGCTAGCCTAGCCTAGCTTAACCAAGACTGGCCAAGCCTAGCCTTGTGCTGCCCTAGCCTAGCCTAGCCTAGCTTAAACTGGTGCTAGCCTAGCCTAGCCTAGTCTAGCCCAGCCTAGACTGATACTAGCCTAGCTTAGCCTGGTGATAGCCTAGCCTAGCTTAGCCTAGCCTAGCATAGCCTAGCCTACCTTAGCCTAGCCGGGTGCTAGCCTAGCTCAGCCTGGTGGTAGCCTAGCCTATTTTAGTCTCGCTTAGCCTAGCCTAGCCTATCCAAGCCTAACCTGGTGCTAGCCTAGCTCAGCCTGGTGGTAGCCTAGCCTATTTTAGTCTCGCTTAGCCTAACCTAGCCTATCCTAGCCTAACCTGCTGCTAGCCTAACCTAGCCTGGTACTAGCCCAAGCTGCTGCTAGCCTAGCCAAACCTAGCCTGGAGCTCCAGGGACACTGGGGCTGGAGGGGGCCTGCCAAGGCCATCACAGCTGTGCCCCAACATTGCAGCTCCTCCATCTTTCTGATAGGGAAAACTCAGGTACTGGGCTTTAACTAGGGTAGGCTTAGGCTTACGCCTAGGGTCAGCTAAAGGGCCTAGAGCTCTGCGAACACCAGGGCTGGAGAGGGCCTGGCAAGGCAAACGCGACAAAGCCCCATCATGCCTGCTCCCACACCTTTGTGATCAGGCGCCCCCACAGGGATGAGCACCTCGGCCCCCGCCATCAGCTGCCATTTCAGCCAGCCCTAACCACACTCCCCCAGGCCCCTCACCAGCCACCCTGCAATAGGCTCAGCCACACACCTCAGCAGCCATCACTCACCAGGCTCAGCCACACCCTCAGCCCCTCACCAGGCAGAGCAGAACACCTCAACTGCTATCCCTAGGGAGGCTCACCCTCAAACCTATCCAGCCACACCTCAGCAGGCTCAGCCTAGCCTAGACTGGTACTAGCCTACTGTGGCCTAGCACTAGCCAAGCCTAGCCTAACCTAACCTAACCTAGCCCAGCCGAGCCTGGTGCTAGCCTAGCTTAGCCTGGTGCTGGTCAAGCCCAGCCTAGCCTGGTGCTAGCCTAGCCTAGCCTGGCCTAGCCCAGCCTAGCCTGGTGATAGCCTAGCCCGGTGCCAGCGTAGGCTAGCCTTACGTAGCGTGGTACTAGCCTAGCCTTGTGCTAGCCTAGGCTAGCCTAGCCTGGTGCTAGTCTAGCTTGGTGCTAGTGTAGCCTGGTGCTAGCCTAACCTAGCCTAGCCTGTTGTTAACCCAGCTTAGCCTTACCTAGCCTACCTTATCCTAGCCCCGTGCCAGCCTAGCTCGGCCTGGTTGTAGCCTAGCCTAGCCTAGCCTAGCCTAACCTAGCCCAGCCTAGCCTGCTGCTAGCCTAGCCTAGCCTAGCCCAACCTAGCCTGGTGCCAGCCAAGCCGAGCCTAGTCTCTCCTGGACTGGTGCTAGCCTAGCCTGGCTTCGCCTTGCTGAGCCTAGCCTGGCCTATCCAGGTGCTAGCCTGGCTTTGCCTGGTATGAGCCCTACCTAGATCAGCCCAGCCTAGCCTAGCCCGGCCTGGTGCAGGCCTAGCTTAGCCTGGTGCTAGCCTAGCCTAGCCTAGCCTACCCAGCCTAGACTGGGGCTAGCCTAGCGTGGCCTGGTGCCAGCCTAGCCCAGCCTAGCCTAGCTTAGCCTAGCTTAGACTGGTGATGGCCTAGCCTAGCTTAGCCTAGCCTAACATAGCCTAGCCTACCTTAGCCTAGCCGGGTGCTAGCCTAGCTCAGCCTGGTGGTAGCCTAGCCTATTTTAGTTTAGCCTAGCCTAGCCTAGCCTAGCCTATCCTCGCCTAACCTGCTGCTAGCCTAACCTAGCCTGGCACTAACCCAACATGCTGCTAGCCTAGCCAAGCCCAGCCTGGAGCTCCAGGGACACCGGGGCTGGAAAGGGCCTGCCAAGGCAAACATGACAAGGCCCCAACCTTGCTGCTCCCATATCGTCCAGATCTGGAGCCCCCACAGGGATGGGCACCTCGGCCATGGCCACCAGCTGCCATTTGGCCTAGAGTTAGGGTTGAGAGAGGGAAAGAGCCTAGAGCTCCAGGGACACTGGGGCTGCAAAGGGCCTGCCAAGGCCATCGCAGCAACGCCCCAACACTGCTGCTCCTCCATCTTTCCGATCGGGAAAACCCAGGTACCGGGCTGGGGTAATTAACTAGGGGTAGGGTTAGGGTTACGCCTAGGGTTAGCATTAGGAGATCTAAAGGGCCTAGAGTTCTGCGAACACCATGGCTGGGAAGGGCCTGCCAAGGCATATGCGACAAGGCCCCATCATGCCTGCTCCCACACCTTTCTGATCTGGACCCACCACAGGGCTGGGCACCTTGGCCCCCGCCACGAGCTGCCATTTGAGCCAGCCCTAACGAGACTCCCCCAGGCCCCTCACCAGCCACCCTGCACTACGCTCAGCCACACACCTCAGCAGCCAGCACTCACCAGGCTCAGCCACACCCCTCACCAGCCACCCCTCACCATGTTCACTCACACATCACAGGAGCCAGCCCTAACGAGGCTCAGACTCACCCCTCACCAGCCACATCTCAGCAGCCTCAGGCTAGCCTAGACTGGTACTAGCCTGCCCTAGCCTAGCCTAGCCTAGCCTAGCCCGGCCTAGCCTAGCACTAGCCTAGCCTAGCCTAGCCTAGAGCAGCCTAGACTGGGGCTAGGCTAGCCTAGCCTGGTGCCAGCCTAGCCTAGCATAACCTAGCCTACCCTGGTGCTAGCCTGGCCTAGCTTAGCCTGGTCCTAGCCTAGTCTAGCCTAGACTGCTGCTAGCCTAGCCTAGCCTAACCTGGTGCTAGCTTAGCCTAGCCTAACCTGGTGCTAGCTTAGCCTAGCCTGGACTAACCTATCCAGCCACACCTCAGCAGGCACAGCCTGGCCTAGACTGGTACTTGCCTGCACTAGCCTAGCCTAGCCTAGCCTGGCCTAACCTGGCCTAGGCTCACTAGCCTAGCCTAGCCTGTTGCCCGCCTAGCCTACCCTGTAGCTAGCCTAGCCTGGAGCCAGCCTAATTTAGCCTAGACTAACCTAGACAGCTGCAACCCTATCCTAACATAGCCTCGCCTGGCCAAACATAAACTGGTGCTAGCCTAGCCTAGCCTCGTGCTAGCCTAAACTAGCCAAGCCTGGTGCTAGCCTAGCCTAGCGCAACCTAGCCTGGTGCCAGCCAAGCCGAGCCTAACCACTGCTGGACTGCTGCTACCGTACCTTAATTTATCCTCGCGTGGCCAAACATAAACAGGTGCTAGACTAGCATGGGAGGGGTTAGGGCGCGGCCTAGGGTTTAGGCTGCAGGCCTTAGGATGCGGCCTAGGGTTTAGGGTGCAGGGGTTAGGGCGCAGCCTAGGGTTTAGGGTGCAGGCCTTAGGATGCGGCATAGGGTTTAGGGTGCAGGCCTTCGGGCCCGGCCTAGGGTTAAGGGTGCAGGCCTTCGGGACCCTCCTAGAGTTTAGGGTGCGGGCCTTAGGGCGTGGACATGGGTTTAGGGTGCAGGGGTTAGGGCGCGGCTTAGGGTTAGGGTGCAGGGGTTAGGGCGCAACCTAGGGTTTTCGATGCAGGGGTTAAGGCGTGGCCCAGGGTTTAGAGCGCAGGGGTTCGGGCGCGGCCTAGGGTGTACGGTGCAGTGGTTAGGCGGCGGCCTAGGGTTTAGGGTGCAGGGGTTAAAGCGCGGCCTAGGTTTTGGTGTGCAGGGCTTAGGGCGCGGCCTAGGGTTAATGATGCAGGGGTAAGGGCGAGGCCTAGGGTTAAGGGCGCAGGCCTTAGGGTGCGGCCTTGGGTTTAGGGTGCAGGGGGTAGGGAGCAGCTTAAGGCTTTGGGTGCAAGGGTTAGGGTGCGGCCTAGGGTTTGGGTGCAGGGCTTAGGGCGTGGCCTAGGGTTTAGGGTGCATTGGTTAGGGCACGGGCCAGGGTTTGGGTGCAGGCCCTAGGGCACGGCCTCGAGTCTAGGGTGCAGGCCTTAGGGTGTGGCCTAGGGTTTAGGGTGCAGGCCTTTGGGCACGGCCTCCGGTTTAGGGTGCAGGGCTTAGGGTGCGGCCTAGGGTTTAGGGTGAAGGGGTTAGGGCACGGCCTTGGGTTTACGGTGCAGGGGTTAGGGCGCGGCCTAGGGTTTAGGGTGCAGGGGTTAGGGCGCGGCCAAGGGTTTAGGGTGCAGGGCTTAGGGCGCGGCCTAGGGTTTAGGGTGCAGGGGTTAGGGCGCGGCCTAGGGTTTAGGGTGCAGGGGTTAGGGCGCGGCCTAGGGTTTAGGGTGCAGGCCTTAGGGTGCGGCCTAGGGTTTAGGGTGAAGGGGTTAGGGCGCGGCCTTGGGTATAGGGTGCAGGGCTTAGGGCGCGGCCTAGGGTTTAGGGTGCAGGGGTTAGGGCGCGGCCTAGGGTTTAGGGTGCAGGGGTTAGGGCGCGGCCAAGGGTTTAGGGTGCAGGGGTTAGGGCGCGGCCTAGGGTTTAGGGTGCAGGGGTTAGGGCGCGGCCTGGGGTTTTGGGTGCAGGTGTTAGGGCGCCACATAGGGTTTAGGGTGCAGGGGTTAGGGCGCGGCCTGGGGTTTAGGGTGCAGGGCTTAGGGCGCGGCGTAGGGTTTAGGGTGCAGGGGCTAGGGCGCGGCCTAGGGTTTAGGGTGCAGGGGTTAGGGTGCGGCCTAGGGTTTAGGGTGCAGGGGTTAGGGCGCGGCCTATGGTTTAGGGTGCAGGGCTTAGGGCGCGGCCTAGGGTTTAGGGTGCAGGGCTTAGGGCACGGCCTAGGGTTTAGGGTGCAGGGATTAGGGCGCGGCCTAGGGTTTAGGGTGCAGGGATTAGGGCGCGGCCTAGGGTTTAGGGTGCAGGGGTTTGGGTGCAACCTCGGGTTTAGGGTGCAGGGGTTAGGGCGCGGCGTAGGGTTTAGGGTGCAGGGGTTTGGGCGCGGCCTAGGGTTTCGGGTGCAGGGGTTAGGCACGGCCTAGGGTTTTGGGTGCAGGTGTTAGGGCGCCGCATAGGGTTTAGGGTGCAGGGGTTAGGGCGCGGCCTAGGGTTAAGGGTGCAGGGGTTAGGGCGCGGCCTAGGGTTTAGGGTGCAGGGGTTAGGGCGCGGCCTAGGGTTTAGGGTGCAGGGGTTAGGGCGCGGCGTAGGGTTTTGGGTGCAGGTGTTAGGGCGCCGCATAGGGTTTAGGGTGCAGGGGTTAGGGCGCAGACTATGGTTTAGGGTGCAGGTCTTAGAGCGCGGCGTAGGGTTTAGGGTGCAGGGGCTAGGGCGCGGCCTAGGGTTTAGGGTGCAGGGGTTAGGGCGCGGCCTAGTGTTTAGGGTGCAGGGGTTAGGGCGCGGCCTAGGGTTTAGGGTGCAGGGGTTAGGGCGCGGCCTAGGGTTTAGGGTGCAGGGTTTAGGGCGCGGCCTAGAGTTTAGGGTGCAGGGCTTCGGGTGCAACCTAGGGTTTAGGGTGCAGGGCTTAGGGCGCGGCCTAGGGTTTAGGGTGCAGGGGTTAGGGCGCGGCCTAGGGTTTAGGGTGCAGGGATTAGGGCGCGGCCTAGGGTTTAGGGTGCAGGGGTTTGGGTGCAACCTCGGGTTTAGGGTGCAGGGGTTAGGGCGCGGCGTAGGGTTTAGGGTGCAGGGGTTTGGGCGCGGCCTAGGGTTTAGGGTGCAGGGGTTAGGGCGCGGCCTAGGGTTTAGGGTGCAGGGCTTAGGGCGCGGCATAGGGTTTCGGGTGCAGGGGTTAGGCACGGCCTAGGGTTTTGGGTGCAGGTGTTAGGGCGCCGCATAGGGTTTAGGGTGCAGGGGTTAGGGCGCGGCCTAGGGTTAAGGGTGCAGGGGTTAGGGCGCGGCCTAGGGTTTAGGGTGCAGGGCTTAGGGCGCAGCCTAGGGTTTAGGGTGCAGGGGTTAGGGCGCGGCCTAGGGTTTAGGGTGCAGGGCTTAGGGCGCGGTCTAGGGTTTATTGTGCAGGGGTTAGGGCGCGGCGTAGGGTTTAGGGTGCAGGGGTTAGGGCGCGGCCTAGGGTTTAGGGTGCAGGGCTTAGGGCGCGGCCTAGGGTTTAGGGTGCAGGGGTTAGGGCGCGGCCTAAGGTTTAGGGTGCAGGGGTTAGGGCGCGACGTAGGGTTTAGGGTGCAGGGGTTAGGGTGCAACCTAGGGTTTAGGGTGCAGGGGTTAGGGCGCGGCGTAGGGTTTAGGGTGCAAGGCTTAGGGCGCAGCCTAGGGTTTAGGGTGCAGGGGTTAGGGCGCGGCCTAGGGTTTAGGGTGCAGGGTTTAGGGGGCGGCCTAGGGTTTAGGGTGCAGGGCTTCGGGTGCAACCTAGGGTTTAGGGTGCAGGGGTTAGGGCGCGGCGTAGGGTTTAGGGTGCAGGGCTTAGGGCGCGGCCTAGGGTTTAGGGTGCAGGGGTTAGGGCGCGGCCTAAAGTTTAGGGTGCAGGGCGTAGGGCGCGGCCTAGGGTTTATTGTGCAGGGGTTAGGGCGCGGCCTAGGGTTTAGGGTGCAGGGGTTAGGGCGCGGCCTAGGGTTTAGGGTGCAGGGCTTAGGGCGCGGCCTAGGGTTTAGGGTGCAGGGGTTAGGGCGCGGCCTAAGGTTTAGGGTGCAGGATTTAGGGCGCGGCCTAGGGTTTAGGGTGCAGGGGTTAGGGTGCAACCTAGGGTTTAGGGTGCAGGGGTTAGGGCGCGGCGTAGGGTTTAGGGTGCAGGGGTTAGGGCGCGGCCTAGGGTTTAGGGTGCAGGTGTTAGGGCGCGGCGTAGGGTTTAGGCTGCAGGGGTTTGGGCGCGGCCTAGGGTTTAGGGTGCAGGGGTTAGGGCGCGGCGTAGGGTTTAGGGTGCAGGGGCTAGGGCGCGGCCTAGGGTTTAGGGTGCAGGGCTTAGGGGGCGGCCTAGGGTTTAGGGTGCAGGGGTTAGGGCGCGGCCTAGGGTTTAGGGTGCAGGGCTTAGGGCGCGGCCTATGGTTTAGGGTGCAGGGGTTTGGGCGCGGCCTAGGGTTTAGGGTGCAGGGATTAGGGCGCGGCCTAGGGTTTAGGGTGCAGGGGTTGGGGCGCGGCCAAGGGTTTTGGGTGCAGGTGTTAGGGCCCTGCATAGGGTTTAGGGTGCAGGGGTTAGGGCGCGGCATAGGGTTTAGGGTGCAGGGGTTAGGGCGCGGCCTAGGGTTTAGGTTGCAAAGGTTAGGGCGCGGCCTAGGGTTTAGGGTGCAGGGGTTAGGGCGCGTCCTAGGGTTTAGGGTGCAGGGGTTTGGGCGTTGCATATGGTTTAAGGTGCAGGGGTTAGGGCGCAGCCAAGGGTTTAGGGTGCAGGGCTTAGGGCGCGGCCTAGGGTTTAGGGTGCAGGGCTTAGGGCGCGGCCTTGGGTTTAGGGTGCAGGGGTTAGGGTGCAACCTAGGGTTTAGGGTGCAGGGGTTAGAGCGCGGCGTAGGGTTTAGGGTGCAGGTGTTTGGGTGCAACCTAGGGTTTAGGGTGCAGGGGTTAGGGCGCGGCGTAGGGTTTAGGGTGCAGGGGTTAGGGCGCGGCCTAGGGTTTAGGGTGCAGGGCTTAGGGCGCGGCCTAGGGTTTAGGGTGCAGGGGTTAGGGCGCGGCCTAGGGTTTAGGGTGCAGGGCTTAGGGCGCGGCCTATGGTTTAGGGTGCAGGGGTTTGGGCGCGGCCTAGGGTTTAGGGTGCAGGGATTAGGGCGCGGCCTAGGGTTTAGGGTGCAGGGGTTGGGGCGCGGCCAAGGGTTTTGGGTGCAGGTGTTAGGGCCCTGCATAGGGTTTAGGGTGCAGGGATTAGGGCGCGGCCTATGGTTTAGGGTGCAGGGGTTAGGGCGCGGCGTAGGGTTTAGGGTGCAGGGGTTAGGGTGCAACCTAGGGTTTAGGGTGCAGGGGTTAGGGCGCGGCGTAGGGTTTAGGGTGCAGGGCTTAGGGCGCGGCCTAGGGTTTAGGGTGCAGGGGTTAGGGAGCGGCCTAGGGTTTAGGGTGCAGGGCTTAGGGCGCGGCCTAGGGTTTAGGGTGCAGGGTTTAGGGGGCGGCCTAGGGTTTAGGGTGCAGGGCTTCGGGTGCAACCTAGGGTTTAGGGTGCAGGGGTTAGGGCGCAGCGTAGGGTTTAGGGTGCAGGGGTTTGGGCGCTGCCTAGGGTTTAGGGTGCAGGGGTTAAGGCGCGGCCTAGGGTTTAGGGTGCAGCGGTTAGGGCGCGGCCTAGGGTTTAGGGTGCAGGGGTTAGGGCGCGGCCTGGGGTTTTGGGTGCAGGTGTTAGGGCGCCGCATAGGGTTTAGGGTGCAGGGGTTAGGGCGCGGCCTAGGGTTTAGGGTGCAGGGCTTAGGGCGCGGCGTAGGGTTTAGGGTGCAGGGGCTAGGGCGCGGCCTAGGGTTTAGGGTGCAGGGGTTAGGGCGCGGCCTACGGTTTAGGGTGCAGGGGTTAGGGCGCGGCCTATGGTTTAGGGTGCAGGGCTTAGGGCGCGCCCTAGGGTTTAGGGTGCAGGGCTTAGGGCACGGCCTAGGGTTTAGGGTGCAGGGATTAGGGCGCGGCCTAGGGTTTAGGGTGCAGGGATTAGGGCGCGGCCTAGGGTTTAGGGTGCAGGGGTTTGGGTGCAACCTCGGGTTTAGGGTGCAGGGGTTAGGGCGCGGCGTAGGGTTTAGGGTGCAGGGGTTAGGGCTCGAACTAGGTTTTAGGGTGCAGGGGTTCGGGTGCGGCCCAGGGTTTAGGGTACAGGGGTTACGGTGCAGCCTAGGGTTTAGGGTGCAGGTGTTAGGGTGCGGCCTAGGGTTTAGGGTGCAGGTGGTAGGGTGCGGCCTAATGTTTAGGGTGCAGGTGTAAGCGCGCGGCCTAGAGTTCAGGGTGCAGGGGTTAGGGTGCGGCCTAGGGTTTAGAATGCAGGCCTTAGGGCGCAGCCTTTGGTTTAATGTGCAGAAGTTACAGTGCGGCCGAGGGTTTACGGTGCAGGGGTTAGCGCGCGGCCTAGGGTTCAGAGTGCAGGGATTAAGGCGCGACCTAGGGTTTAGGGTGCAGGGGTCAGGGCGCAGCCTAGGGTTTAGGGTGCAGGCCTTAAGGCGCGGCCTAGAGTTCAGGGTGTTGGCCTTAGGGCGCGGCCTAGGGTTTTGGTGCAGGGGTTAAGGCGCGGCCTAGGGTTTAGGGTGCAGGGGTTACGGCGCGGCCTACGGTTTAACGTGCTGGGGTCAGGGCGCAGCCTAGGGTTTAGGGTGCAAGCCTTCGGTTGCGGCCTAGGGGTTAGGGTGCAGGCCTTAGCTCACGGCCTTGGGTTTAGGGTACAGGGGTTAGGGCGCGGCCTGGGGTTTAGGGTTCAGGCCTTCGGGCACGGCCTCTAGTTTAGGGTGCAGGGGTTAGGGTGCGGCCTAGGATTTAGGGTGCAGACCTTTGGGCACGGCCTACAGTTTCAAGTGGAGGCCTTGGGGCGCGGCGTAGGGTTTAGGGTGCAGACCTTAGGGCGTGGCCTGGGGTTTAGGGTGCAGCGGTTAGGGCACGGCCTAGGGTTTAGGGTGTAGGCCTTAGTGCGCAGCCTAGGGTTTAGGGTGCAGGCCTTAGTGCGCAGACTAGGGTTCAGGGTGCAGGGGTTAGCGCGCGACCGAGGTTTTACGGTGCAAGGGTTAGGGCGCGGCCTAAGATTTAGAGTGCAGGTGTTAAGGCGCGGCGTTGGGTTAAGGTCACAGGCCTTAGGGCGCGGCCTAGCGTTTGGTGTGGAGGCCATATGGCGCGGCTTAGGGTTTCGGGTGCAGGCTTTAGGGCGCAGCCTTTGCTTAAAAGTGCAGAGGTTAGTGCATGGCACAGGCTTTTGGGTGCAGGGGTTAGGGTGCGGCCTAGGATTTAGGGTGCAGGGTTTACCGCACGGCCTAGGGTTTAGGGTGCAGGGCTTAGGGCACGGCCTAGGGTTTAGGGTGCAGGGTTTAGGGCACGACCTAGGGTTTTGGGTGCAGGGGTTAGGGCATGGCCTAGGGTTTAGGGTGCACGCCTTAGGGCGTGGCATAGGGTATAAGGTGCAGGGGTTAGGACGCGGACTAGGGTTTAGGGTGAAGAGGTTAGGGCGCGGCGTAGGGTTTTGGGCATAGGCCTTAGCACACAGCATAGATTTTAGGGTACAGGGGTTACGGTGCGGCCTTGGGGTACGGTGCTGGGGTTTGGTCATGGCGTAAGGTTTTGGGTGCAGGCCTTAGGGCGCAGCCTAGTGTTTTGGGTGCAGGGGTTAGGGCGTGGCCTAGGGTTTTTGATGCAGGGGTTAGGGCACGGTGTATGGTTTTGGGTGCAGGGGTTAGGGCGTGGCATAGGGTTTAGGGTGCAGGACTTAGGGCGCGGCCTGGGGTTTACGGTGCAGGCCTTAGGGCATGTCCTAGGGTTTAGTGTGCAAGACTTAGGACGTGGCCTAGGGTTTAGGGTGCATCCGTGGGTTTAGGGTGCAGGCCTTCAGTCACGGCCTAGGGGTCAGGGTGCAGGCCTTAGCGCACGGCCTTGGGTTTAGGGTACAGGTGTTAGGGTGCGGCCTAGGATTTAGGGTGCAGACCTTTAGGCACGGCCTACGGTTTCAAGTGGAGGCCCTGGGGCGCGGCGTAGGGTTTGGGGTGCAGGGGTTGGGGCGCCGCCTAGGGTTTTGGGTGCAGGCTTTAGGGCACGGCATAGGGTTTAGGGTGCAAGGGTTAAGGCGCGGCCTCGGGTTTTGGGTGCAGGGGTTAGGGTGTGAGCAAGGGTTTAGGGTGTAGCTTTAGGGCGTGGCGTAGGGTTTAGGGTGCAGGCCTTAGTGCGCGGCCTGAAGTTTAGGGTGCAGGGCTTAGGGCGCAGCCTAGGGTTTAGGGTGCAGGCCTTGAAGTTCGGGTTCGGCTTTAGGGTGCATCCCTTAGGGCGCGGTCTAGGGTTTAGGGTGTAGACCTTCGCGCAAGGCCTAGGGTTTAGGGTGCAGGGGTCAGGGCGCGGCCTGGGGTTTAGGGTGCAGGCCTTAGTGCACAGCCTATGGTTTAGTGCGCAGGGATTATGGTGCGGCCTCGGGTTTAGGGTGCAGGCCTTAAGGCCTGGCGTAAAGTTTAGGGTGCAGGACCTAGGGTTTTGTGTGCAGAACGTAATGCACGGGCTTGGGTTTTGGGTGCAGGGGTCAGTGCGCAGCCTTGGGTTTAGGGTGCAGGCCTTACGGAGCGGCCTATGGTTTTGGGCACAGGCCTTTGTGCGCGGCGTAGTGTTTGGGTTAAGGCCTTAGGGTGCGGTCTAGGGTTTAGGGTGCATGCCTTAGGGCGCGGTCTCGGGTTTTGGGTGCAGGCCTTAGGGCACGGACTTGGTTTTAGGGAGTAGGGGTTAGGGCGCGGCGTAAGGTTTTGAGTGCAAGGGTTAGCGTGCGGCCTAAGGTTTAGGGTGCAGGGGTTAGGGCGCAGCCTAGGTTTTAGGGTGCAGGCCTTGGGGCGCGGCGTAGGGTTTCGGGTGCCATGGTTAGCGCGCGGCCTAGGATTTAGGGTGCAGGCCTTAGGGCGCGGCCCAGGCTTTAGGGTGCAGGCCTTAGGGAGCGGCCTAGGGTTTAGGGTGCAGGCGTTAGGGTGCGGCCTCGGGTTTAGGGTGCAGGCCTTACGGCGCGGCCTAGGGTTTAGGGTGCAGGTTTTCGGGCGTGGCCTTGGGATTAAGGTGCTAGACTTGCCTAGCCTAGCCTAGCCTAGCCTGGGGCTAGCCTAGCCTAGCTTAGCCTAGCTTAAACTGGTGCTATCCTAGCCTAGCCCAGCCTAGGCTGGTACTAGCCTAGCTTAGCCTGGTGATAGTCTAGCCTACCTTAGCCTAGCCTAGCATAGGCTAGCCTACATTAGCCTAGCCGGGTGCTACCCTAGCTCAGCCTGGTGGTAGCCTAGCCTATTTTAGTGTAGCGTAGCCTAGCCTAGCCTATCCTAGCCGAACCTGGTGCTAGCCTAACCTAGCCGAGCATAGCCTAGCCTGGCACTAGCCTAATCTGCTGCTAGCCTAGCCAAACCTTCCCTGGAGCTCCAGGGACACCGCGGCTGGAATGGGCATGCCAAGACCATCACAGCTGTGCCCCAACATTGCTGCTCCTCCATCTTTCTGATAGGGAAAATCCAGGTACTGGGCTCCGATAATTAACTAGGGCTAGACTTAGGGTTACGCCTAGGGTCAGCTAAAGGGCCCAGAGCTCCGGGAACACTGGGGCTGGGAAGAGCCTGCCAAGGCAAACATGACAAGGCCCCAACCTTGCTGCTCCCACACCTTTCTGATCAGGCGCCCCCACAGGGATGGGCACCTTGGCCCCGGCCACCAGCTGCCATTTGGCCTAGAGTTAGGGTTGAGACAGGGAAAGAGCCTAGAGCTCCAGGGACACTGGGGCTGCAAAGGGCCTGCCAAGGCCATCGCAGCAGCGCCCCAACATTGCTGCTCCTCCATCTGATAGGGAAAACTCAGGTACTGGGCTCCGATAATTAACTAGGGCTAGGCTTAGGCTTACGCCTAGGGTCAGCTAAAGGGCCTAGAGCTCCGGGAACACCGGGGCTGGAAAGGGCCTGCCAAGGCAAACGCAACAAGGCCCCAACCTTGCTGCTCCAACACCTTTCTGATCAGGCGCCACCACAGGGGTGGGTTCCTCTGATTCGCCCCAAGCAGGCCCAGAGACACTTCAGAGACAAAGTCATAGAAGTGGGTATTTGCTTTATTCGGCACCCCGGGTGTGGGGTATCGCTCCTCCAAACACACACCCTTTGGCACTTCCAACATACCATGTTATGGGTAACATTTATGAATATTCATCACATTCCCTGGGATAGGAGTGATTATACAAATCAGTTCTCAGAAATTATTAATATCATTAGCAAGTGTGCCACGTATGTGCTGTGTGTCCTGGTGGTCTTTGGGGGTCTTTTCGTGATGAAGATCTGTAGTCTTCATCACAATGCACTTTCCACCTTTCTCTCTGGAGCATGTGCAGTCCTTGGTGGGATGATTCAGGGTTTCTGTGCTGGCCTCAAACAGATTCTTGTCCCTCTTATCTTTACAAGATTAAGGGACCTCTTTTTCTTGAATTAGAATCCACATATTCTGTCTCTCAATAGTTAACTTGAGTTACCTATTGACTACCTGTTTCTCACCTTCACCTTCCCCTTGCTGTCTGTAAAGTAGAGCAAACACGGTGGTGATTTCTCAGCCATGCACAGCATCCCATTCCCTCAGGGCGGCAGAGTCCGTCACTGACCCAAAGCGTTTCCCGCTGCACTTGGGGGTCGGGCTCTGCTCCCAGGGAACAAGGAGCAGGACAAGAGGAAACGGCCTCAGGCTGCGCCAGGAGAGGCTCAGGCTGGACATCAGGAAGAAGTTCTTCACTAAAAGCGCGGTCAGACATTGGAATGGGCTGCCCAGGGTGGCGGTGGAGTGACCGTCCCTGGAGTTACCGTTACACCCCGAGGTGTTTACGGAAACACTGGACGCAGCACTCGGCGCCAGAGCCTGGTTCACACGGCAGCGTTGGATCGCAGATTGATCCCGCCGACCTCCGCGATCCCTCCGACACTAATGAACTACGGGACTTTAATTAGAGACCGCAGAGGGTCCCCGCTGCCCCTTCCTGCGCAGGCGCACTGCGCCCGCGGCCCCGCGCATGCGCCGCTCCTATAACGGCTCCGCGCATGCGCCGCTCCGCCCACGGCAGGCACAAGATGGCGGCGGCGACGCGCTGCGCCCGTGGGCTGCGGCTGCCAAGGACAGGTGAGTGTCAGCTCTGCCGGGCTCCTCACGGCGCCCCGCCGGCCCCCAGCGCTCCCACCGCGCCTCAGGGAGCTCGGCCCGTCCGTGCGGCTCTGCCCCAGCCTGGGACGCCCTCAGCTCTTGGTTCTGCGGGAGGGAGCTCGCACCGGAGCGGCTGGAAAGCAGCTGCCGAAAATTTTTCTGGGGGCGCAGAAATGATCGCGTTTCTGCCTCCCTTCGCCTTAAGGAACTCGGGCTTGGAGCTCAAAGGGCTTCCAGGGGTTGCCTCGGGATGTAGCTGTGGTTGTCCCGCTGGGGCTGTCACTGCCCTGTAAGCTAAAAGTTCGGATTCCTTTTGCCATTTCTTAGCTGCCTTTGACCTTTTGGGTGTATCTGTAGGAAAGTTCAGCTACCAATATTATATTTAAAGCGTGTATTTGGGTCTTTGTCTCCATTTAAATTGATTCTGCACACACTCCTAAATTGAGTAATATGGGAGATGGCAAATAGGTTTTGTTGGTAAAGGTGAGGGAGAAATTTAATATACTTTTAATGGGAGCAATGTGCCTTTTATTTACCTAAGTGGCTATCAAACTGCTTTTCAGGACAAAATGGGAGTTGTGGTGTCTTTTTGCACTTTGTGGGGTTTGGAGAGAAAAGAGATAGACAAACTTGTGAGTAGAGAAAAAACATCTCTTTGGATTTACTCTGGATATTTGAGCTTTAATTCATAGAATCATAGAATGATTGGGATGGGAAGGGACCTTAAGGATCGTCTTGTTCCAACCCCCTGTCGTGGGCAGGGACATCTTCCACTATCCCAGGTTGCTCAGAGCCACATCCAACCTGGCCTTGGACACTTCCAGGGATCCAGGGGCAGCCACAGCTGCTCTGGGCAACTGTGCCAGGGCCTCACCACCCTCACAGGGAAGGATTTTTTCCTAATACCCAAAATCTCTGTTAGGGTGAAGTCATTCCTCCTTTTCCTGTCACTACATGGTCTTGTATGTCAGTATCCTAATGATGTCCTACTTCCATGGCTGTCAAGTTTTCCTAGCTCCTTGGGAAAAGGCACACCTTTGAGGCAGTATCCGATAGATCATGGATCTGTCTCTTTGCATCTCTCCCTATCTCTTCATTCCAGAGCTGTGATCCAGGAGGATTGCTGCCTCTGCTGTATTTTGTATTTTTACTGAGTATTCTTTACTTGCTTCACTTTAAACTCACACTAAGCTTTACTTGATGTTTAGGGCTGATAACCTTTGTCTTCTCCTTCCATGTTTTAGTTTGGTCCTTGACTTTACCAACAGCTTCCCAGGCCAGTGCTCCCCTTGGACCTCTCCCGATAGCTCTGAAACAGCCCAACAGGAGTCTCAACATGGGATATGAGAGAAAAAGGATGTGTGATGAGAAAACCAACATAAGCTGTAAATTAACAGTACCAGATCCCAGTGAAAGTCCTTAACTCTCTTCTGCTCCGTGTTGCAGGCCCTGGAATTTCTGTCTTGACTGCAGCACCGTCTGTGTTGCAGCAGCACCGCCAGGTCCATCACGCAGTGATCCCTCATGGAAGAAGTGGGAGATCCTCTGTCAGTGGCATTGTGGCCACTGTCTTCGGAGCCACAGGTTTCCTGGGACGATACGTTGTCAACCGCTTAGGTAATGTTCCCTAGGAGTACTGATTAAAAAAACTACCAAAAAATAGTTTAACAAAATTAATTTGCCTTCAGGTTGCAGGATGATGTAGAAGTCTCTGGCATTTTGGATCTTAAAAGTGTTTTGCAACATGTTTGGTCTGCTGAAGTGCCTACCTGTGACAAGTAGTAGAAAGTGTTTTAATCAAGGAAATGATGGAGCTTTTGAAGACTAATGCCATTAAAAGAAGTCCTACTCCTCTGTAGAATGCAAATTTGAGGAGAGGTGCAGCACACATTTGAGTCTTCTGGGTTTTAACCCTATTAGGACATTTTACTAAAAAGTGTGCAGGAGTTCGATTGGAATTCTTTAAAATTACCCTTTTGAATTTCAATTTTGGAAAATAAGCCCTGCTGCTTCTCTTTCCCCCTTCTTTCCATGCAACTTAAAAAATGTAACTATCTTCATATGTGTTTCATTTTTAAAATATTGTGCTATGTTTATAGCACAATATGTTTAATATATGTTTATATACACACCATTTTTGTTATTGTTTGTTAACAAGCTTCTGTATTTTGTCTTACAAACCTAAATATTTTTTTAAAAGTCCTGTTTAATTATATAGGTTCAAAAAGAACCTTAGTTCTATTCTACTTTCAGCTTTGCAGTTATGCATTCAAAGTCTAACCCTGAGTCTAATTGTAGTGCTTTAATGCCAAGGGAAAAAAAAAGGGAGCTTTGTTTATTTAGAAGTTCATCTACTTAAAATTATGTAGTTATTTGAAAGTTTGGTGTTTTTCTGGCCCTTTAGGTCGCATTGGCTCTCAAGTCATCATCCCCTATCGCTGTGATCAGTATGACCTGATGTATCTGCGGCCCATGGGTGACCTGGGGCAGCTTCTCTTCATGGTGAGTCTGCCTTGAGATCAAACACAAACCCATGGCTATACAAGGCAGCCTGGTAGTCCTTCTCAAAGACACAACTCCAGCTGTTGTTTAGCCTCTAAATGGAAAAGCCATGAAAGAGCTTGCTTTGGTGATGCCTATTTACACATTATCTCATCTTGTTCCCCTTTGATCCTCTGCTTGCAGGAGTGGGACTGCAAGGACAAAGACTCCATCCGAAGAGCCGTGCAACACAGCAATGTGGTCATTAATCTTATTGGAAAGGAATGGGAAACAAAGTAATTTCTTTTTTTCCCCCCCCTATATATGATAGATTTGCACCAGGTGTTGTAGCCATGTTTACAGCATGTGTGTGCAGTTATGGTGCCATTGTTCTTGGCTTCTGTGGAAAGGCAACCCCAAAATTTTGCATATAAAATTTCTTTAAATGGTTAGCTTGAGTCCTTGTTGTGATCTGCTCTGGAAAAGTGCATTATTTCCATAATTTTCTAGTGTACTGCTTTTGTTCTGTCAGAAAGTTCAAATGTGCTGTTTTCACACATCTTGTAGATGTTCCCTGAGTGCCTTCCTACAGATGACAGAACCTCAGTAGTTTCTTGTATTTATATTTACTTTCGCGTTTTATTTCTATTATATTTACATTATATTTACATTGACTTCATTACAGAAGCAAGATTTCATGCTGTTACTTCGAGATAAGGATGAGTTGTAGCCGGCTAGAAAGTGCCATGATCAAACAGGAATAGCTAATGGAGAGTCCCTAAGATTATGACTAATAACATCATTCCTTGATAGAATTTTGGCACAGATAATATTAGTTTCAGAACCATATTTTCCTAATAATTTCTAAGAGTAGTTTCTTTTTGAAATCCATTAAAAAGTTCCCCTATGTATTTTAGGTTAAAAATACCTGTAATAGTCTCCTCTTGTGTGTGTGTGTGTGTGTGTTTTCATGCAATTATGTCCACTTTATTTAAAGCCTTGTGCAAAAATGTCAGAAAAAAATTTAATTGTGAGATTTGCCTTTTTATAGTGCATCATTTTGCTGTTGTAATAGACAAAAGCAAATGTAGGTATCAGTTTAATCTGTATTTACAAACCTAATGCTTTTGTTGCTCTTTTTTTTATGAACAGCCATTTGATGCTCAAATTGTAAAATTAGTAGGCAAATTGTATTAATAGGCTAGAATTGGTAGTATCAAAAGTATGATTTATATAAAAAATAGTTTGTTTATTATTTAAAGGAAGTGTGAGCACAACAACAGAAAGTTTCATTCTAGTTAAAAATCCCCAAGCCTTGTTCTCTGGGTTGTTTCAACAGATTCAAACAGACAAGTCTTTGTCTATGTTCAAAACTTTAGGACATTACAGAATTTAGCACCGTGTGGCACAAATGTTTTAATCACATATTTTATGCGTGTGGGTGTCAGTGGTGGTGCTGAAACTCTGAGATCAAGTTCTCTAGTCTGTTAAACACGAGGTCACACTAACCATTGTAATCATCCCAGAGCCTATGAAACACTTGGGCAGGAAGAAAATAAGATTAGATGTAGAGATTGGTCAAAAAAAGCAAAGCCTGCCGTAAAATACTTTCCTCCTTGCCTTGTGTTCCTGTCCAGGCTCCTCTGTGTGTACTATGTTGTTTGAAACTCCATGGTTACGGGAGGGATGTTGTTCATTCTTGTGTGTTTCTAAATCTATTTTTGTGAGCAGAACAGAAGTGATGGTTCCCAGGATCAGATTAGTTATTGAAGGCTCAAAAATAACTTCTTATTTTTAAGGCTTTCTTTGGACCCCAGTGGGACCTGAAGATCTGTGGGAGGAGATAAGGACACAGAGAGAGGTGTTTGGATAAGATGTTTGTTACCCATAGCAAATGGGCAAGATGCAGGGGTGCTTGTAGAGACGGTATAATGGCAGGATAAGCTAATTCTCTTTCTTGCAATCTTGGGATAGTTGGAAAGAATTTTGGGATTGTTGCCAGACTATAATGTCAGTTCTTCTTGGAGACAGAGCTTCTGTCTTGTTCTCGATCAGATACCAAACTGGTTTGCAGTATAAGCCCCTAATTCAGGCCCCTTGAATGTCATACAGTGAGGGGAGAATTTCTTCTTGCTTCTCCTAGAAGTGCTTTTCAGCTCTGAAATGATTCTAAATGCTCTGACAAATTGTTTTTCCATTTGCATGAGCACATCTGTGTTCTTTGGTTTGTTTTTGTGTGCTTCTCCCGTGCCAAGCATCTGCTCTGACTTGTGCTGCTCAGAAATTTTGAGCTTCTTTGTGATGTAATTTAGTGTATCAAAACAAGGCAAATTTTGAACTGGTTTTGTAAATAGCCTTGTTCAGAGTTCAGGATGTGGGAGTGCTTCTCTTAATAAAAATAACCTCTTTTCACTTCACTGGGAGTTTTCTGTATGTTGCGGACAGGTGGGCAAGAGGATTTTTCATACTGATTTATTCTTACCAGGTGAAAAAGAAAGCAGAGAAGCTAAAATTGAAGATTATGGTTGCATTTCACTTGCAATTTTTATTATATGAAGAGTCAGTCAGGAAGGGAAATTCTGTTTCTAACAAAGAGTGTCAATAGGTTTCTGTAATACATTCAAGTAATATGTAATGATTGCATTCTGGCTGATTGGCAGCCACTGTTGATTGCTCTTGAAGTAAAATTTGGGTTTTGCCTTGGTTTAGAAACTTCAAATTTGAAGATGAATTTGTAAATATTCCTCAAACTATCGCACAGATAAGTAAGGAAGCTGGTGTGGAAAAATTCATTCATATCTCTCACCTGAATGCTAGCATGAAGAGTCCTTCCAAATACCTCAGGAACAAAGTAAGTCTGGAATCCACTTAAATATATCTTCTGAGAACATACTTTGCATTTGGTTTAGTTTGGTTTTTTCCCCCAGCTGGGTCTGTTTGAAGGAAATCGGTGTATGAATTTACTTAAGACTGTTTTCTTCAGCCAAGAAACGTTTGGACATTCTGTGAGACCTTTATCTTAGTGCAGCATCTCAAGGATCAAATGGCTTAGATATAAATAAGTTTTGTGCAACTGGTGGTGTAATTTCTTTCAGTTCTGTAGTCAAGGCTGCATTCTGTTCTGAAAGGCATCCACTTCTGCTTGGTTCAGCATGAATCTAATGAATGTGTTCATTTTACTTGACTGATAGGCTGTTGGAGAGGAGGTAGTGAGGGAAGAATTTCCAGATGCTGTAATTTTGAAGCCTTCTGAGATGTTTGGGAGAGAAGACCGATTTCTCAACCATTATGCAAGTATGTACTCTTGGAATAATAAACCTGTGTATGATTTGTATAACTGCCTGTAGAGAACAGAGGGAAAATGAAATTTGCTTTTGAAAGGCAGAGAGGTGTGTTTTTATTAGGAATGTATGGGAAACATAATAACGTAATAAATTCTCACCTCTTGACAGTATTCTTTCTCAATCCAGTTAGATGTTGCTCTTTGTTTTTGTTTTTGTAATAATTGTATTTTGAGGTTTTTTTATTTAGATAATTCTCAGTTGAAGTCTGGTCATCTTAACCCTCAAAGTAGTTTGTCAAGTTGGACAAATGTAAAAATCTTCTGGAGTTGTTTTGGGCTCAGAAGCTACAACAATGACAAAATTGCTCTCCAGGACAGTGGAACCAGTTTCTGTCTTGCAAAGTTGAGAAGTGTCTGAGCTGCTTTAAGGAAACAGTAAATGCAGCCTTTCCATTGCTGTTAATATGAAAACTAAATGTGTGCTGAAAAAAATGCTGCTGCAATTGGCTGGGAATTCTTCCCAATTCTATTTTTTTTTTTTTAGGTGAAGTCAGTTCTCAGAAGAGATCCGCACTCAGTGTGGTGTAAAATGTCTTGGTTATTCTGGTAGTGAAAGGATTCTCAAATTTTCTCTTTTTTTCTGTCAGACATGCGCTGGTTTGGTGGTGTGCCTCTTATTGCTCTGGGCAAAAAAACAGTCAAGCAGCCAGTCTATGTAAGTTTTCCATAAAATCCCACTCCCAAATCATTGGTGGGTGGGTTTGTTGGTCTATAAACCACCTTTGAAGGAGGAGCATGTGCATGTATTGCAGTTTTCTCTTGGTAACTGTCTGAATTTATTCCTCACAGGTGGTTGATGTAGCAAAGGCAATTATTAATGCAATTAAGAATCCTGATGCAAAAGGAAAAACATATGCCTTGCCTGGGTAAGTGACTTTTCTGATTGTAATTAACTGTAGTACTTCTTTTTGGTGTCATTTTTTGGCATGCTGCACAGTACATTTAATTTCTCCATCCATGCCCACAGTTTGAGCTGCAATAAATTCCACCTCCTTTTTGGGAGGAAAAATGGCTCAAGCTGTTATTGTGAGTACTCTGAAAATCCTAGTCTGGGCCCCATTGCATTTCATGTCGTGTATGTGCACACAGAGAAACAGGCAGCTTGGGAACCATGCTAGACAACATGGATTTGGGGAGAATTCTGGTAAAGCTGTGTGGAAACCTCCTGGAATTAGAATGGGTTAGAGGCAGTGGATCTATGGTTAGAGACTGCATTTACAGGTTGCCCAGAGCAGCTGTGGCTGCCCCTGGATCCCTGGAAGTGTCCAAGGCCAGGCTGGATGGGGCTCTGAGCAAGCTGGGATAGTGGAAGGTGTCCCTGCCCACGGCAGGGGGGTTGGAGTGAGATGGTCTTCATGGTCCCTTTCAACCTAAACCATTTTATGGTTCTCTGATCTCTTGGAATTTTTCTGAAAAACATGTCAGTTAAAGGCTCAGTTTTCATGCCTGTAACCTCAGACCCTGACATCTTTGAGGTCTTGGGTTTATCAAACTGCTCAGCAGTGTGCTCTTACGGTGTCGTGAAGCTTTTCAAAACGGTTTGGAATAGCAGCAAATTGCCTGGGAAGCCACGGGAGATACCTGACAGCTCAGTCTGAGCCATCTAGAGAGCCTAAAATTCTAAGGCAAAATCTGAACAAGAAAGGGATGGAAATTCCCAGTGGTGTATGTTACTCTTGAGCAGGTGAATGGGAGACTTACTGCTTCCTTCTGTCCATCTTGAGAGAGGGGGAATGCATTTTTTAGGTAATTCATTTTAGCTTCTTCCTCTTGCTTTTAAATGGAACAATCTATTCTTAGTCAAGTAAAGGCAAATGAATTGATTTCCCTGCGGCCCTTTCCTACTAAAGATGGGATGTCTTGTTAAACCATCCTTAATTTTCCATTTGCTTTCTGGCTTCCAAGTGGAAGCCTTGTACAAACTGCTGTGACAAAAAGCCTTGTACAAACTCCTGTGATAGTGCTGAAAATCTTGTGTTCAGAATTAGAGTCTGCGTGGAGGAGGCACGTTAAAGGTGCTTTCAGAGCACACAGAATACACTCCATTCAGGGTGGTTGTGGTGGGTTAGCCTTGGCCAGCAGCCAAATGCCCATGGATTCTTTCTGCCACTTCTCCATGCTTTTCCCCAGCTCCATGATGGGCCCTTCCACAGGCTGCAGTCCTCTGGGATAAACCTGCTCCGCTGTGGAGAGCCGCAGGGCAATCTCTGCTGACAAGTTTTATGGATTGAAGAAACAGGCTTTTACTGGAGCCTTGGGGGTGGAGGGCTTTGAATTGTTTTTTTTTTTCTTGCTGCAAATACTGAAGTGTAGCTGGCTTAGGTGTAATGTTTGCTGCTTTTCCTTTCAGCCCTCACCGGTACCTCCTGTACGACATGGTGGAATACATCTACGCCGTTTGCCACCGCCCCTTCCTTCCCTACCCACTGCCACGGCCTCTCTACCAGTAAGTGGGGCCCTAATTCAGCAAGCTCTTGGGCTCCACCAGGCAGCACAGAAGCCTAAATACCTGTTCCATGGGTTATTTACCCTGCCCAGTTCTTACTTAACGTGGTGGGGTTGCTGAAACTGCTTTCCCTGATGTATTTGTTAGCCAATTTAGAGCCTTCACTTTAGGGACAGGCCTGCATTTGATGAGCTGGTATATGAAATGCATGCTTGTAGTGAACTTAACATAGCTGTTTATTCCAGAGTCATGTCTCCCTGGCATCTAGTTACAGGATGAGAGGACAGTAGCCTCAAGCTGCCCCAGGGGAGGTTCAGGTTGGACATCAGGAAGAATTTCTTCACAGAAAGGGTGGTTGACCATTGGACTGGGCTGCCCAGGGAGGTGTTGAGGAAACAATTGGATGCGGCACTCAGTGCTCTGGTCTGGTTGACAAAGTGGCAATTGGGCAAAGGTTGGATTTGGTCATCCTGGAGGTCTTTTCCAGCCTAAGTGATTCTGTGATTGAATGGCTTTGCTGAGTTAAGAAGTGAAAAAAGGTACTAATTTGATAAAATTCTTAGCAAACTGAATGAATTTTGATAATATCACAGGGGAAATCTGTGTGTATGTTGCTGAATGCAGGCCCTGACAGATTTTTGTGCACAATATTAAGGAGTTGTTACCGTCAGCTGTCCTTCCAGTCTGGTAAGCACTGCCACCCTGGAAGCCAAGGTGTAAAGGTGGATGTGGGCGTGGATTGACTTTGTAGTTCAGACTTTTGTATGGATTTGAGTCAGTGCTGGAGGTAAATTTGTGCTGAGATCTTGGCCTGCCAATTTGAGCAGTGTGGTTGTGAGCAAGCATTTCTTTGTGATATGAGGGCAGTGACATCTTCAGAAGATGGCGCTAAATGCTAATGTTAAGAAGAGAATGGTGTAGCATCACTTCAGCTGACTACAGCAGGCTGTTCACGTGCCCTGAGGGTAGTAACAGTGCATGAAAAGGATCAGTATAAATCTGAGCCAGGGCCTGATCCTTAAGGAATTATCACATCTCTTTGAAGAGCTACCCCAAACAGCAAATGCCTTTTCAGAAGTTGCCCTCAGCATGATAGAGCTGTGCTATTATTTGGCATCCCGCTCCTCTTCATTTTTAGTACAATGCAAATAAATAAGCTAAATCAATCACCAAAGTTAGAATCATCCTGATAGTGTGCCAGTAGGACTCAGCACTGGATCCATGGAAGTGCTGATGGATAATGCTTAGAATGTCTTAAACTGTTGTGGCTGTTTCTGTATTGGCTTCAAGGGGCACCAGGTTATAACATGGCTTAGCTGACACAGAGCAGTTAAAAAGGTGCTATGTGGGTGCTTCTTAGTTTTATTCACATTTGCTGCAGTCCATGTTATGCTTTTTCATTTATGAGCTAAACTACATGGTATTTCATATTTTTGAGAAAATAATGTATCTAAAAGGCAGGTGAGCCTAGTTGTGTTTATGTGCAGTAACTCAGTAACACTGATCTGCCAGGTGAGCTCTTCAGCAAGAGGTTCTGCCTGTCCAATAAGAGATTGTGCTGTTGATCCTGAGACACTGAGCAAGAGCTGTACCATTATTTTCTTTTCCCTACTTTCAAGGGAAACTTCATTTCTCAAAACTGCAGATATCCTACTCCTCATCCTTTTTATAGATTGCTCCGGATTCCATCAGCTTGTTTGTGTGGCTGATCACTCATTTAGTTGTCAGCAAGTGTGTTTTCTCATGGAGGCACGGAATCCAACTTCGTGACTAATTGGATTTCTGCCTACACTGGTAGGGAGCAGAATCTGGATGAAAGGCAGGGGCAAGATTGAGCCCTCTGGTGTGTGGGGAATTGGGTGTGGGGTTTACTTTCCCCACCCACTAATGCTCATTTTAACTTCTAGAGATCTCCTTCTCCATTCCATCCAAAGTAAATTAATGCAAGACCCAGTAATTCAGGAGCAGTTAATTACCAGAAACACAACTAAGAACTTGGTGGCTGGTATGTTCAGTACTTTAATGAACTCAGAGCTTGCAAGAACAGTCTCAGAACAAGCTCTTGCTCACTGTCTATTAAGTGTGAAAGAACAGGTCTGCTATCCTCTGTGCATCTGGATAAATGACTGCACTTCTGCAATGTTTCTTCTGTTTCCAGTTTAGTTGCAAGATTCTTTGAGATGAATCCATTTGAACCATGGTTGACACGGGACAAGGTGGATCGGGTAAGTGTGGGACCAGCCAAAAATCCTTCTTGGGAAATGTTTCACTGTGCATTTGTAACTCCCACTTGTAGTTTTGCATTCCCCAAAAACACATGCAATCGAAAATAGCCAAAAGTAGAGGTTGGATGAGCAAAGTGATGGGGGGCAGTGCTTCCCACTCTTAGGTAGTGAGATTCTGTCCCTCTAGATGCACTAAAATCCCTTACATCATCCAGATAATGGTGTTTTTAACAACTGAAGTTCAACTGACACCCTGCATGTATTCCAAAATCTTGCTTAAGAGTGCATTTCTTGGGAAAATGTTGCCACTTCGTGTTTATTCCTGACGTCTCAGAGTGTTTCAGTGGGGGTGGAGAAAATAAGTTGCAAAAAGTCAACTGAAAGCAAGGAAGAAGTAGGAATTGGCAAGTATTAATGTCAAAACTTGGCATATGTGTAGGCTAGCAGAGATAATCATGTACATTCTTTAAACTTTCTGCTTTCTGAATTATAGAGTGACTCCCCCAACTGTTTTTCGGAGTTTGAGTTTCAATATATTTTGTTATAACACAGTATCTGTAGCCTACTTTAAACTGATTGTCCCCCAGGATGTAATTGTAACATCTCCAAAAACCTTTCTTCGAATTCCCTTTATTGAGTTATGTTTCATAAAACAAGCCTACACCAAATCACTAAAACTGCTGCAAGTCAGCTATAGCATAGGTAGTGTAAGAGGGAGTTTCTCCATGTCACTTCTGTGTTTGATTGTTCCTCTCTGCAGGCTTTTCCTCCTTAAGTAATCTGTACAATATTAGATGTGTTTGACTTAAAGACCTTTAAAGGAACAACAGCATAAGAGAAATCCCTGTTTCCTAGGATTTAGGTCACGTGTGTTGAATATATGGTAACAGAATTAACTGTTATTTGTTCTGTACATGTTCTAAACTCTAAACAGAGCAAAACAATCTACCAGAGGTGATAATCCAACACACATTTTCTTGACAAAGCAGAAGATCCATAATTTGAGTTCAAGTGTGCCCTTGGAGTTTGGCTTTATTTTGTGGTTGTAATGCAGTAACCTCCCTGATAATGTATGGAGAGAAAAGGAAGACACCTCCTGTATGTCTCAGTGGTATTTATTTCTGAATTAAATCCTGAAGGACTTTCTTCTGGATGCAGAATACCTGTATCTCCTGTTGAAGGTGTTGGTAGTCAGTACCTTGTGTAATTATGCTATAGCTCTGCTTGAACCTTTCCTCCTCCCTTACTTGTTTTAGCAGGAGAATGGTTGCATTGAGTGTAATGCTGTTCTTTTCAAGTGATTTCTCTTTTTTTTTTTTTCCTTACCTTCCTCATTCTTGTTAAAGTTTCACACAACAGACATGAAATTTCCTGACCTGCCTGGTTTTGAAGAGCTGGGGATTGAACCAGCCCCTCTGGAACAAAAAGCCATCGAAGTCCTGCGCCGTCACCGCAGGTTCCGCTGGTTGGATGCTGAACTGGAGGAAGCAAAGCCAAAGACGTATCCCATGTAACAGATGGCAAGGGGGATACTTAATGCTTCTTCAACTGCCTTTGGATGACCCAACTTCTTTGGAGAAGTGTGTACATACTGAGTAAAATGGATAAATCATGTATTTCACCAGTGTTGTCTTTTCAGTTAAGGGGGGGACTGTCACTGCAGTGCAGATCTTCTCTCTGTCACAAAAGCAAATAACACGGTTGCTTAGCTGGTGAGCATTGCAGTGGTTTGAAGGTTGGGACTAGAGGCAATGTGCCTTAACACTTGTCCCTTTCTCCCTTGGCTCTCAGAGCAAGCATATCGCCGAGCTTTAGGTGCTCAAATGACTGCAAGTGTTGCATTTCAGGACTAGATTGCCCAGCACATGCCTTTTCCAACAGGGATTGCTGGTAGTGCCACCTATTGTGATTATGAGATCCCAGACAAAGCTCTGATTTTAAGTTCTTGACTCTTCTGAAGCTGGTTTTCTCCCCTGAACACACCTCTTAAAATGAGTGCCAGCTTCCTTTCAGGGAGTTGTAGGGAGCCATAAGGTCTCCACTGAGCCTCCTTTTCTCCAGGTTAAACACCCCCAGCTTCCTCAGCTGAGTGCTGTAGCCAACCTCTCACTCTTTATTGCCAAACTACTGTGAAACTCCTGGGCAGAGTGTTTCTTAAATTTCAAGAGCTTCCACATCTTGTTGTTCCACATCAAAACCGCTGCTGCCAATGTTTACTCTGTGAGAGAGAGGTGGACTCTTGTGATAGTGTGAGTTTTTTGATCCTGCCTTCTAAAGAAGTATTCAATTTGGCTCTCATGGATTGTTTATTTTTCTTTTGATAACATAAGTTCAGTGGTTTTAAAATAAATCTGCCAGTTCAAAAGCTAGGACAAACAAAATGAAGTGCATATTGTTGGTAATTTGATCCTCAACTTTTATTCTTTTTGACTGCCAGCTTTTCTCTGTCAGACCCTAACTGTAAATGAGTAATCTCATTAGCACTCATTTGATAAGTGTGGGCCCTGATCTTGATTTATTGCATGTTGATCATATCCTGCTGTGAAAACAGTCATGTTCCTGAGCTGCTTCACAAGAGTACAGAGGGACGCAATTATCGCATAGCCCTGCATGGCTAACGAGCAGTTTCCATTTTCAGATGGCAGAGTGCTGCAGTAAAAGCTGGCAATGGCAGTGTTGGAATGTGAGGTGCCAGTTGTAGGAATGTTTACCATGGTGCAGTGTTTTATTTATTCCACCCCCTCCCCCCCATTCAAAGCACAGCTTTTCCATTTGCACCCCTGAGCTCTCCTACAGGATCTTAATTCAGACAGTCATTAGAGAGTAGGAAAGGGATGAACACCCATGAGAAATTTACCTTTAGTGGCTATTCCACATCAGCAATACGGGTGAAGTGGAATATCACACCACAGTACTTTCTTACACAGCACTTCTCCTTCCCACCCTTGTAGAAGGTGCACTCTGATTTCTCATTAGTTGTCCTTCTGAAGGAATTTATTTTGTAGTACAGCCCTGAGTACAAAATTGCTATGATCCATAGAAGTTCTAGGTTTGCAAGAGACTTGAGAGACTCCAAGATTGTTGAGTCCGTCTTTGATAACCACCTTGACAATTTGACTGCAGCACTGAGTGCAACATCCAGTCATTTCTTGAACCCCTCCAGGGATGGGGACTCCACTGCCTCCCTGGGCAGCCCCTTCCCATGCCTGACCACCTTTTCCATGAGAAAATTCTTCTGATGTCCAATGTGAACCTCCTTTGGCACAGCTTGAGGCTGTTTCCTCTTGTCCTATCTCATCTAACCTGGCAGCAGAGCCCACCCTGGCTGCACCCTCCTGTCAGGGAGTTGTGCAGAGTGATAAGGCCATCCTTGAGCCTCCTTTTCTCCAGGCTGAGAAAAGTTTAAAGGTTTCTCCAGTTGCTTAGAGAGCAGATTTTAATGACTGAGAAGAACATTCATACTGGCAGTACTTACTCTGTAGTTGCCTATCTCTGCTGTTATTTCTTCTTCCTTTCCCTCTGCTCTAAGAAACGCACATGGATATGATTATATGAAATGAGGAGATTGGAGGACTGCTACATTTAAAGTAATCCAAATTATGAGTAATTCATGATAATATGACTGCAACTTCTTTGAGTTAGGGGAGCCAAAAGGGAAGGGCACTGAGGAAAGAGCAAAGGGAAGCTGGTGGCAGAGCTGAGAGCAGTGATGGTGTGCTGCTAAAGGGCTTCTTTCTCTTCTTTTAATGAGTTACAGCCTGGGACTCACTCCCTGAACACCATTCTTTCTTGGAAAAGCTTAGGAAGGTGGTAACATCAGCTGAAACATCAGTTATTGAAAATTATAGAATGGAAATTGCCTTTCTCATAGTCACTAGGGAACATCAGGCATTTTGTTGTTGGGATTCTGATTGGGAGCAGGGTGTGGAGTTCCTAGCTGGAGAAACTCATTCCAACCCCCCTGCCATGGGCAGGGACACCTCCCACTATCCCAGGTTGCTCAGAGCCCTGTCCAACCTGGCCTTGGACACTGCCAGGGACAGCCACAGCTTTTCTGGGCAACCTGTGCCAGGTCCCTCTGGATGGCATCCTTTCCTTCAGGTGTGGCAACCCCACAAATCTGCTTTAGCATCATAGGAACATGTGTGTGTTGCTTTACCCCCTATAGCCTCAGCCTGCATTGAATCACCAGTAGTCGGAGCTGCTGCCTAGCAAATACTGATCCCGGGTTTCCACCCACTCCTTCCAAAACTTCCTTGCCCAACATTCTTCCTTTGGGCTGACACAACGGATTAAAAAGCCATTAGATATTTCCCTTCAAAGTTTTCTGTATATACACATCCAAAGGGTAGTGGTCAATAGGTCACTGTCCTGATGGACATCAGGGACAAGGAGTGTCCCTCAGGAGTCCATACTGGGACCTGTGTTTTTAAATATCTTTATTAATGACATAGTCAAAGGGATCGAGTGCACCTTCAGCAAGTTTGCAGGTGACAATAAAGCAGAGTTTTGTGGTTGCCACACCTGAAGGACAGGATGGCATCCAGAGGGGCCTGGCACAGGGTGCCCAGAGAAACTGTGGCTGCCCCTGGAAGTGTCCAAGACCAGGTTGGATGGGGCTCTGTACAACCTGGGATAATGGAAGGTGTCCCTGCCCATGGCAGGCGGTTGGAATGAGATGATCTTTAAGGTCCCTTCCAACCCAAACCATTCTGTGATTCTGTGTTTTTGGCAATAGAGGGTGCATGCTCCTTGCTTTAGAAGTATTGAGTTCATTTGTCTCAAGATGATCCCTGAACCTGACTCTTGCAAACCTCTCTCCTTGGAGGAGATGCCTCTCAGCTTCTGGTCCCTGGTCAAAGCGGTCTGTACTATGAAATAGAGACACAATTCTGTCAGAGCAGCACCCCAGCTGCTGGAAGGGATTTAGTCCAACTGCCTGCACCTGAGGAGCCTTTCAAGTGTGCTCAGGTGTGGCTGTAGGGAAGATTGGGGGCAAAGGTGACTACAAACTGCTTAAAGCAGCCCCAGGCGGTGGTGAGGGCTCTAAGTGCAGGCAAGGAGTTAGTTTGGCTCCATCAGTGGTGGTGAGAGCTCTGGTGAGCTGCTTGTGGAGTTGCTGCTTCCTTTCAGCTTGCAGTGCCTGGGGTAAGTCAGACTTTGGACTTTTTGCTGTATAAAATATTTGCCATGGGTTTTACAGAATCAAGAATGGATGATTTTGTAAGGTGGAGCTTCAGGTAGCAGATGAAGAATTCTGCCTTGAGGACATATGGTTTCTGCTGGATTTTTGTCTTGTGTTTGGTGTCTCAGGTATATAACAGGGCATCAGAACCTCATTTTGTCCCAGTTAGGGTGTTTGTGTTGTCTCTCTGCCATGGAATTAACTGGTGTGGAAGGCTTAAATTTCTGTTTTAGTCTTTCTGCAAGTGGGTAAAGGGCAGGTTTTGTTCTCTGTGAATTTGTTGTCTTTGGCCAACAGGATGGCGCCTTACTAAGGGAAGAGTGGAAAATAGGAGCACGTATGCATTCTGTAGATAAATTTTTTGTAGGAAGTTCACCTCTAGCTAATATTGCTGTCAATTAAAGTAAAGCTGGTGCTGCCACTGCATTTTGTGAGGTTCTGAAGGCTGAGGGCAGCTGAGGTAAAGCAGAGGTTGTGTCCCTAGAATGTATCAGAGCAGTAATTTAGCACAGTAAGCAGTTGAGTGAAAATGAAAACAAAAGGTGTTTGCCTGTTTGCTGTTTTGCAAGCATATTCCTTACCTGATTCTTCTGTGTACACCTCGTGCTCTATACCCTTAAGTTGGGTTTGGGTAGGAAGGAAAGAGCCACTCATTTTGCTATATTTGTTGCTCCACAACAATTCTGTCCTTTTCCTGCCTTTAGAATTTTCCCAGCCTGCACTACAGTGCCTATGAATCTTTAACAAAGGAAAAATCACCTCTCACATCCTTGTGTTTTCTTGAAATAAGAAAAATCCAGTGGTACCACATAAATTAAGCAACAATCCCCTTCCCCATTAATCAACTTTTGCTGTAAATATTGGGCATTTTCCCTGCTCGTCATCAAAAACTGGCTCAAACCTATTTGAAATTCCTAACCTAACTTAACCAGGTCACTGACTTCATTTTAGAATCACAGAATCATCATCCCTGGGCAGCCTATGCCAATGCTTGATAACCTTTTCTGTGAAGAAATTCTTGCTGAAAAGGAGAAAATTCAGAAATGCAGAGGAAACGCTTTCCTCCTTGGCTGCAGCCTCAAGCTTGCTTGGCTTTACTGCTTGTGCAACCTTGGATGGAAGAATTTGAAAAGGAAATAAAAGGTTTTATTGTGTAGTGTCTGATGGAGTGGAGAGAAGAGCCAGTCGGGAGACAGGAGCTATTTAAAGGACTATTAACTCCCAGTTTCTTTAAGGGGAAACTAAATCAGAGAACAGACAGAAACATTTAATCTGTCACTGGGGGATTTGATTAGTTCTGACCAGCCCTTGTGTGGTGAAACTGTGATAATCAATAATAAGATAATTTAAAAACCCCACTGCTTTCCTTCACATCTTTGTTTGCTTGATTTCTCTAATATCAGGAGATAAATTTAGCTTTACCTTTTAGTTTCCCTCCCTCTTTGTGAAACTGCTGCCCTACTGAAACATCAAGTGTGCTTGTTATCGATGCGGTACAGGGCTCTGCTTGCATCGGGTGCAAATCAGTGAGGATCAGTAGCAGCCTTGAGCCAAAATATTATTTGTGTTTCATCTGTCTTGTGTCAAAAGCAAAAGAGAAGAAAAACCATAGTTTTCAGAAAATTAGATGATTTAGTGTTGGTTCCACCTGTTTGTCACTATTCCTGTCCATTTCACAGCACAATTTTTCAATTCCCACACAAGGCACAAGTAGGTCCCTTCATTCTCTGGTTTGATTTTTTTTTTTCCCCCCTTATCTGGTTGATGTTACTGGGCCTTGTTGATGCTGTTTAACCAGCTGTATTCCTGTCTTCCTGTGCACATTTTCCAGTGCACTGTGTTTCGCATTTATTTTCTGGTACATAACATGAGGTTTTTTTAAATATTCAGCAGACTGGGAGCCTTTTTCCCTTGTGCTGAGATCCAGGTGAGGTGAGGACATCCACCAGCTCGACAATTAATTACCAGCACTCAGAGGGCTACAGGGCAGAGCTGCTCACAGGCAGCCACCCCAAAGCCCTCAGTAAACCGTGCAGGACCAAAGACATGGAGGGTCCATCAGTCCCACAGGGCAGATCGGGGTCATTTCCCATCCCTTGTGCCTGGAATTTGGAGCTCTGCATGGAGCTTCCTGCTTGAAGCCAAGCACAGACAGCACTTGGGTGTTCAGCTCAACTTTCTGCAGCAAATGTGATTTTAGCAATTGTTTTATACTTCTCTGACATCGGTAGGTTTTGTCTTCAGTTATCAATCGTGGTTGTAATCTCAGATTAGATTTCAAGTGTTTTTCCTGATTTTTGGGAGGCTCGGCATTACTTCGGAGTGTGTTTTTCCATCTGTTCACTGTGAATTTGCTTGGAGTCCCTAGTTCTCCCAGACTCCTCTCCCAGACAAGGCCAAATGGCACCTAGCAGTGTGTGTTTGCCTGCAGAATTCCCCAGAAATGTGCCGTCTGTTTTCAAGTGCCTAAAGCACCAATGATAATGGCAGCAGCTTTGAAGCCAAAACCATGCTTTACTTGAGTCCTGCTGTGGTGGACATGCAGAGCTCCAAATTCAGCATCAGGAATTCAGCTCTGAAGTCAGTGCTGGCTTCTAATGCCAGTTGTGTTCCTGTTGTAGTAGTTCAAAAGAGATTTGCAAATGTAGGTCAGTTCTGTGTGGATTATTTAACAGGAATTCTTGCTGGAAGTGTTATTTATGCAAGTGTCAGCACTCAAATCTGGGAGCTCCGTGGTGCAATGGCACACATCCTTCAGCTACTACTTCTGAGGGAGGAGGAGTTTGATGAAGGGGGAATTCTTGCTGTACACAAGCAATTTGAGAAGGCATTATCTATCAATTTGCTATAATTCAAGTAGTGATGCTGAGCTAGAGCTCTATGCTGACAGCCTCATCCAAAAAAGACAAGTATTTGCAAACCTGTATGACCAACACCATAGCATTGCCCAAGTTTGCTTCTGCACCTCTTTTGGACTTTGAATTTGTGTGTCTGCTGGGTTTTTGGTTGGTTTTTTTTGTTGTTGTTGTTGAAGGGGTGCAGGTGCCATTAGTGTGGATGAAATAAGCCTGACTCCTTCTTCACCTCCCCCCTTAGAAATGGTCCCTAATGTGCTCAGCTCAGTCTGCATCGAGTTCCATGTCTCTGGGACTGGCGTGCAAGTCAGTTGGTTTAAGTAATAGCACACTGTGCTGCAATCTGCTGCATAATTATACACTTAATTAGATTCACAGTTTGCTACCTATGTCACACTGTGACAGGGCTTGCTGCTCTTTAGGGAGGGCAAAAAAACCTCTTCTGCTTAGAGCTCAGAAAAGCATCATAACAGTTCATTTTCTCCCTGAAGGTTTGAGCTCCTTTTAGAAGAACCTGCAGAACAGATTAAAGCTCAAGTAATTACTGTTTATTAAATGTTGGTGGTGAACACCCCCCAATTAAAATAGGCCTTTGGGCTTGCAGGCAAAAAGCCCTGGGAACAAGACGATGATGGCAAACACACTTAGTGCTGTGAGATAAGCAAAGAGAAAATTTCAATGTGTGAGTTCTGAGGAAGCTGTGATTTTGAGATCTTACATGACATTGTGTGACCGTCACAGAACGGCCTGGGTTGGAAGGGACCTTAAAGATCATCCAGTGCCACCCCCTGCCATGGGCAGGGACACCTTCCACTGTCCCAGGTTGCTCAGAGCCACATCCAGCCTGGCCTGGGACACTTCCAGGGATCCAGGGGCAGCCACAGCTGCTCTGGGCAACCTGTGCCAGGGCCTCACCACCCTCACAGGGAAGAATTCCTTCCCAATATCCAATCTAACCCTGCTCTCTGTCAGTGTGCAGCCATTGCCCCTTGTCCTGTCACTCCAGGCCCTTGGCAGGAGTCTCTCTCCATCTTTCCTGCAGGCTCCCTTCAGGCACTGCAAGGCCACAGTGAGGTCAATATTTCATGAGGTCAATCTCTTCCTACTTCACACAGGGCAAACATGCTCTTGTTATATACAAAATATCTCACTTCTAAGTGTCTTCCTTATCCATGTTAAACCTGCCTTAAAACTCTCTGTGGTGGACACTGCTTGTGTGTGTATGCAAACAAGAAATAGCCTTAATTTACCATTATTCTTTTCAAACAATAGTGTGTTTTGGAATGGAGGTATCCATGGGACTCTGAACAACCTGGTCTAGTGGAAGGTGTCCCTGCCCATGACAGGGAAGTTGGAACTGGATCATCTTTCAACCCTTCCAACCCAAGCAGTTCTATGTTCTGTCATTTTGTCATTTAATCCTTCTTCTGTCCTTCTCTGTGAAATGAGATGAACAAATGGGCATAACAATTTATTTCTCATTCTGTGCCTCTGCTTCCTTTCTAAATGGAAATTTTAGAAGTGTCTGACTGCTTGAAGGCTCCACAGATGGGCTGCTTCCCCAAGCATGACACTGCAATGTGCAGTATTTCAGGGACTGTGTCAAATTGTCCACGCTTTTTAGCGTTCAGAAACATAAGCCAGTGTTTCTTTCCGTAAGGGAAGAAACCTTCACAACATCTTGCTCATGCAGTCATGGCAGATTGCGTTTGTACAGACCCTGCTATGATACTGTGAAGTTGATTATTGTGCATTTTTCACTGAGCAATAGCAGCATTCAAGAGCCTATGCTGTTAATTAGGGACGTGATTGTGCCTCTGTACTCAGCAGCGATGAGGCCACACCTGGAGTGCTGTTTTGGGTCCCTCACTTCAAGAAAGGTCCCTTCTGTTCCCATCTTCCTGGACTCTTTGCTTGATAATCCCATCCACCATTTCTTCGTCAGGCTGCTGGTTGTCCTCTCCCTCCCTCCCACATCATTCTTACTTTAAAGCCCTCCTCACCAGGTTGGACAGTGTTTTGGGGGAAAAAAAAAAAAAAGATTTCCCCACTTGAGCACATGGATTTTGTCCCCTCCAAGATGTCATTGGTCTGCAGGGAGGATCCCATGGTCATGGGAGGCAAAACCTTGTTGCCAACACCAAATTTACAAATAGTTCTGACCTGCAGGATCCATCTACTCTACCTCACTGACAAGATCGAGGGGGACAATGCTGATTAACTGTCACACACATTAAACACTGCCACATTAGGGAGAGCCATATTAATCTACATTGTACATTAAATAAAGACTCTACTTGCTTCCTGTTACGTTCTTAGAAAAAGTGGAGCAGTTCTGGCAAAAGGCCTGGCTTAGCTCTTTTGACTCTGGTGATTTCATCACCTCAAGAGGGTTACTAGGAACAAAAACATGAAAGATTCAGCAAACTTTAACCAGTAAATATAATATAAATAAATAATAATAAACTCTGTGCAAGTATTTCGTACCTCAGATCTGTAGTACTTTCCCATAATGCTGTTTACAGTATTTTCTCATGCATGCACAGTCCACACAGCCCATAAATCCTGCAATGGAAGAGCCAGTCCAGGTCTCTGTCAAAAAGGGCTCCTTTACCCCCCTGCTCTGTTCCAGAGCTTCATAGTTCTGATCATTAGAAACTTCTCCCCAGTTTTCAACCCACATCTTTCCTTGGGGGGAGTGTAGATAAACAATACCATATGTTCTTCAGCCAGGATTGTGTTTTAACTTAGAAATTTCTCTCCTTTGTATTTTTGCCTCCTGGGAAACTAAAGAATCAATCATATTCCCTTTTCAAGTTCATTTTCTAAGGCAAGATAAAGTAAGCTTTCTTTTTCGTTTTTAGTTTCTTTTCTTTCAAAGGATTTTCTTAACTGCCTTCATAGTCTTGTCCTATTGATCTCTTGTAATCATCCTGTAATCAAGCAGTAAATGGAGTCTTCATTCTTTTTCAGTCTGAACACATAACAGACAGGAGAAATTCTGATTGATCTCTGAATAGACACTTTTTAATTTGGTTTATTTAATGTGATTTCTATAATTCTAGTCCTTTACTTCACCCATTTGTTTTTTATTGATTTCCCAGTCTTTCTGAAGAAGCCTGATTTAACAAACTAATGATATGGCTCTTCATTGTCATGGCTATATAAGCAGTGTTCTAGAAGTGATATCTGGAGTAGAAACTATCATCTATTTTTGGCAATGAGAATAAAAAACAAAGCAAACCACACAGCAACCAGATCTCCTTGTCCTCTCCACTTAAAGAGTGGAGACATTTTATGCAAGACACTGTCTTTGGAAAAAAACCCCAACAACCTGAAAATACATAGCTGCTTAAAGAATAAAAAAGGCAGGAAAAAGTTTGTCTCCATTTGAAGTTGGAATATTGGGTGGTTATCACCTTTGAAAGTAAAATTACGGGGGGCAGGGAGGTTAAGGCAATGTAAAATTAAAGATCTACCTGAACCAATTTTGGAGTTGGCGGGGAGTTTGTTTCAAGGTTGAGTGAAGTGTCTCTTGAGTCCACAGGCAAGGACTTTCCAATTTATTGTCAACGGGGCTGAGAAATTTTAGAAGGAATTATTGATTTTTTGCAAAATTTGCTTCCACCCAGTCCCAAGGCTTGAAGTCCTTTGTCTCCTGCAGTCTGTGGCTTTAGGGTGAACTTTGTGACTTATCTCAACGGGAAAGGCAAGGAGTTTCCTGATTACTCTCTCCACAGCAGGAGACCTGGGAGGTTTTGGATGAGAAAATCTATGCTATTCTTGAACATGAGTCACTTCAGAGCTGGGTAAGGCTCAGGACTGTGTGAAAAGCTGCTGCTCTCAGTTGGATGCTGCACGGCTGAGTGAGCAGCCTCAAGCCAGCTCTCAGGGGTGAAAGATCCCATGGGAAGAGAAGGTAAATCCATTCCTTAGTAGGGAGCTGTCAGAGTGGGGACTCTCATCAGCCAGCTGGGGAGTCCCCTGGCTGCCAGAAGGGTCACACATGTTTGGGGGGCACTGTAAGTTTAGCTGAATGCAAGGCAACAGTTCAACCAGGCTAGTCCAGGGCAAATGTAGTAAACACAAAGCCAAACACTTAAATATTTGCAAGGCTTTAGAAACATTCAGAGAACAGAGGCCTTGCTGCTTTGAATCTCTGGTAGTTTTGCCTTGCCTAAATTCCTGCAGACCCGGAGATTTGTCTTTTTTCTTCCTTGAATGTTTCTCTTGTGTCCCTGGCACCTTTAAAATTGATTTTATAATCCATATGAAACAATAGAACTAAAAACCCCCTCGAAAGGCAGTTTTCAGGTTGCACATTTTTTAATGGCCCACATTATCTTTGGCTGAAGGATTCTTGACAGAAATTGTCTTTTACAGCAGTAGGCAGATCAGGGTCTAGCTGGGCTCTGACCCATGTAATTTTCTCCCTACAGAACCTCACCACATCCTTGTAGTCCTCTGGCATGTCTGCCCCTTCTTCTAGAGGTGGTGAGTGGCCTTTTTTTTGGTTCTGAATTCCAGTTAAATCTCACTGTTAATCCTGGCTGCCTCCCATCTCTGCCAGGAAATTCTCTTCCAGGAACCTCCTGTCCTGTTTCCCCTCTGCTGTGTTGTATTTCCAGCAGACACCTTGTTAAATTGAAGTCCCCCACCAGAACAAGATGTTCAAAGGCACTCAGAAAATGAAATTACATGTGGATATTCACTTTCTCTCTTAGGGATTATGATTGGGGAGTTTTGATTATTTTGGGATTTTAAATGTTTTAATCTGCAAAACCCCATTGTGCTGCCTTCAGGCAGAAACTTATTGACACCTGCAGTAGGAGAGGGTCTCAAGGTTGGTTTGAAATCAGAGAATATATTACCAATTCTGGATTTCTGTCCAGGCATGCAGCTGTGCACAGCTCTGGTCTAAATCTACTTGTGTGGGAGGTAAAAAGTTCTGCGCCTGCAATTTCAGGTCTGTGGTGATGGCTCCTGTATTTCCTCTGGCGTGATGAAAGGAAAAAGGTTTTCATCATGAGAGTGGCTCACTGTTGGTAAAGCTCTGAGAGGCAGTGAAATCTCCATCCTTGGAGAGTCTCCAAATTAGGTTAAGTCTTCATAGAATCATATCAAGAGTGGCGTGGAAGGGACCTTAAAGATCATCTAGTCTGAGCTGTGGTTGCAGTGATTGATCACTGGGAAACCAAGGAGTTGGGTACCCAACCGTGGCATCTCCATCTCTGTGAGTGGATGGTGTTCACCCAAAGCTGTTACAGTCTAAACAGAGCCTGAAGATACCCCTAGACCACAATTTAGACAGCTTTGGGAGCTGCCTTTGGCACGCAGGGAGCTGAATTTCACCCAGGAGATGGAGTTCCCGTGCCTGCTGTGCCATCCCAAAGCCAGGACAAGCACTGCACTTTGAAAAGCCTCTTCAGCACCCTCCAAGGAAAACCAGATTGGATGGAGAGGAGGAGCTGATTAGCCATCCTCTTTAAGAGATTTTCTTTTCTCTGTGGCTGTTTGTGTTTCTTTTTAATCACTTTAAACCGTCCTGGGACTGCTCTGCCTGGGCTGCTGCTTGTCTGGAGATTTGTGAGGGATGAGCTGCGAATTAGGAGTGCTCAGTGTTGAAATGCTTTTTCATCTGGGAGGTTTAAGGCACCTGGCTGGACTGCAAGACAAATCTCCTTAGTTCTAGCACAATGGCTTACTGTAGATACTGAAGAGAGATGCTCAATCAAGAAATTCTACATGACCTTCAGAATGCATTGATGGCAGGGTTGCTTTCTTTGTTTTCTTTTTCCGTTCAAAAGTGCCCTTTCCCCCCAGTTTTCCATGAAGGTTTGTAGTTTTTTTTTTTTTCTTGTTCCTTTTTTTGTTTCCTTGCTCTTTTTCCACATCTGACTTGGACAACTTTTTTAAAGTGGCATACCTCCTTCCTCCCCTCCTTAAACAACACTGCAGATGAGAAACTAAACCTATTACTACATAAAAATTAAATTTCCAAGCGATATCATGTGCTTCCAGAGTCATTCCCACAGCTTTGAAATCAGTTTCTGCCTAGCTGGGGGGATTTCACCTTTTCTTTCCCCTGTGGGCCAAGATCTTCCCAAAGCCTTAGGTGTTTGCAGTTTGAGAAATGAACCTCCCACTTGTTCCTTTTAAGTATTTTTAAAAAATGATAGAGGAAAGCTGCATAATTCATCAGAGAAGAGTTCTGTTTTCTAAATAGTTGAGCTGTATCTCTTCCCACTTCCTACTTCTGTCTATATTCACCCCCTGATTAAAGCCAGGAACATGCAGTGAGATAGGCAGGCCGGGATTCAGCCCCAAATGCGTCTCCCTCGCTTTCCAAAATGTTAACAGAGCACTTACACAAGCTCCCAACAGGCTTAAAATGTGGCCACCCCTTAGGAAGAGACTTCGCTGAATTTCTCAGACACAGATCAAAATGCAGGCTCTGTGCTGCAAACCCTACTCTTTCCCAAGGAATATGTGTGCAAACACCCAGGGCACACCGCAGGAGACACCTGGAATTGATCTCATCTTGTTTCCTACACAGGCATTCAGGAATGAATTGTCCAAGGATTCTTTTCTGTTAACAACTGTTGAAGGTTTTTTATTTCCCTTTGGTAGGGAAATTTCTTGGCTTTTTCTCCTCTGTGGAAGCTTTTTCTATCAGAAATTTATGTCTTCCTGTTGCATTTTGTTGAAATCAGGCAGTGGTGGCACTGCTGGAGACACAAGGCAGCTCCTTGGGCAGAGAGAAATCAGGCGGCACTTGAGTAAAGAGCAATTCTTGGACACTTTTAGCACAGGTCCTGCTTTGAGGCTGTGTTTTATAACCTGTTTATAGATATGCTGGCATGGGAGCTGCCAGAGAAAGAGCCAGCAAGGATTTCTAAGGCTGATTTGACACAGGTGCTGCTGAGAGGGGCTTAGAGAAATCCCTTGTATCCCATGTGGGAGCATCAGTGCTCCTGGGGAGTCATTGTCATCTCACTATATGGAAGGTTGTGGGAGCTCAGCTGTAAGTGGTTGGTGCCTGGAGATTCTCAGACAAGGGGTAACTTCACATACACTCCTAGTAAGTTTGGGAAATTGGTCTAAAAATGTTAATATAAACAGGCTCAATTATTGTAAGAGACAGTTTATACTAACGTAAAGCAAGCCTGTTGTGGGCAGGGACACCTTCCACTCTCCCAGGTTGTTCCAAGTCCCATCCAGCCTGGCCTTGGACACTGCCAGGGATGGAGCAGCCACAGCTTCTCTGGGCAATCTGTGCCAGGGCCTCACCACCCTCACAGGGGAGAATTTCTTCCTGATATCTAATCTCAATTCCAGTTTGAATCCATTCTCTTTTCTCTTGTCACTGCATGCTCTTGTAAATAGTTTCTCTCTTTAGCAGATTATTATCGACACAGTAAAAAGTTGAGGAATAGATCCTTGGGTAACAGATAATATGTCTGAAATGGATTTTTTTTCCCCACCCCCAGTGATAAATCCAGCTCCCTGGACTTACCTCTCAATGAGGGGATGAGTCTGCAAATACTCACTTGTGTAGATCCTTTTTTCTAGGTGAGAAGAGCTGCAGGTCTTGGTGGAGTAAAATTTCATAATGAAGTTCTTATCGTAGATTTTTGGCCTTTAAGTTCTCTGCTTTGGCTAGACAAGTTCACTTAAGGTTGAAAGCTGGTACAAAAATGTTGGTCTGACCTCGGGATCAAACTTTTATTTTTAATACAACTGATGGGAGCAAAACTGGTTGTGCACTTCTCATCAGCAAACAAGTTTCAAAATAAGAGTATGACAGAGCTCAGCTGCGTGGGATTTAAATGTGACTGGCTGGCTTGGGCATGAAAAATCTCTGGCAGTGTTTGTACAGCATAATATAGCTTGGATGCTGCCTTTGGGAAATGTTTTAATCGGGACTTGAGGTATCTACTTACTTTATTTTTGCACAGAATAGTCCATCTAACATGTCTAATGATGGTGGGTAAGAGACTTTATCTCATTCTTCCTGTATTAAACCTAGGAACAAATTCATGTGCCCTGTCTAGTTAGATGTAATCATCACATTAAAAAAAATTGAGAAAGAGCAAAGTCATCCATGTGAAGATAAGGGTATAAATGCAGATTTTTCTTTTGCAGTAAAACTACTAAATCATGTCTTCCCAGCCTGGAAACTCAGTGTTTGCACATGAAATTACAGAGAAGAGGATATTTACCCTACCTGATCCCTTTGGTTCCCTACTTAAAGAGTGAAGAGCTTTGATCTGAAGTTAATAAAAAGGAAGCATAATCTGTTTTATACAGATTTACCCAGGAGACTTTTCAAATAGCTTTTTAAAAATTTTTTTGGTTTTCATTGAAGGCTAGGAAGTTGGGCCAAAAAAAAAAAACCAAACCCCAACCTTTTCTCAAGCACAGCATTTTTTAAAATCTGATTCTTTACCAGAGAATACATGAGGAGGTGTCATTCCTTTGACTCCAGAGTTTATCCTCATCCATGCAGATTTGATTCCCCATCTTCTGAACGAAAATTCACATGGTACAGAATAGGATTTTTATAATTAGGATGACAAGTGGAGTGGATGCAGAGTTTTAAAATGTCTGTTCAATATGACTTTTATCTGCACTCCTATATGACCAGTGAGTCGCCAGGGTTATAGAGAGGAGCCTTTGAAAAATCCTGGAAGTGTTGGCTGGAGGGCACCTCTGGAAATCTTCCTGCAAGGGCAAACTGCCACCAGCTCACATCAGCGATGGCTTTGCCTGCCTGAATCTTGAAGACTTTTGCAGATGAAGTTTCTGTGACACAGGAGCCCTTGAAAGCGATACCTTGTCATTTGTGTTAACTCATCCCCCCACAAAAGCTTTGCAGGAATCTGTGGCTAAAGAAGAAAAAATGTGCCCACAGCTGCAGAAATAAAGATTAATTGGTTTGTTGCTTTTCAAATGAATTGGCGTATTATATTTTAATAGTTTAAGCTGGATCTATATTTAGCAGCTATACTTCTAGAAAAGATTAAGAGGCCTTTGTTCCATTGATCCTTAGGATAATCAGGCTTCAAACTGGAAGATCAGGACATGCAGAATGGGTTAGGGGAGTTAATTATTTAGAAAATGAATGGCTCAGATTTTTTCCTGTCTTTCAACAGCTCTAAAGCCTAACTGTTTTTCCCAAAATAGGGGATTTTCATAGAATTGGAGAGTCATAGAATGGCCTGGGTTGCAATGGACCCTTAAATATAATCTAATTCTGTGGGCAGGGACACCTTCCACTATCCCAGGTTGCTCAGAGCTCCATCCAACCTGGCCTGGAATATGCCCAAGGATGGGGCAGCCACAGGTGCTCTGGGAAACCTGTGCCAGGGCCTCACCACCCTCACAGGGAAGAATTCCTTCCTAATGTCCAACCTAAACCTGCTCCCTGTCAGCGTGAAGCCATTCCCCCTTGTCCCGTCACGCCAGGCCCTTGTCAAGAGTCTCTCTTCCACCAGGGACCCATAGTTGCAGGAAAAACTCTCATGGCCTTGGTCTCCCTTCTTGTCCTCTGTCTTTCCAGGAGATGGTTTGGGGAAGCCTTGGAAGACAGGGAGACACATCCTGGTCTTTATTATTTTACCTGTGTTTGCACAAAATATAAACCAATTCAGAGCTGCACAGGCCTCGGAGCTGCTGCTGTTTTATGGTCTAAATCAGCGCCACAGGGTGGAATCACAGAATTGTCCAGGTTGGGAGGGATTTCTGGATGTCTGGAGTCCAGCCTGCTGCTCAAATCAGGATTGACTCTGAAGGCAGACCAGGCTGTGCAGAAATGTGTCAGGTTGGGTCTTGAAAACCTTTGATACTGCCCAGTACATAACATCTCTAGGCAACCTGTCCCTGTGCTCTGATATTTTGCTATGCCTTTTTTCCCCACCCTCGTGTCCAGTAAGAACCCCTCTTGCTTCAATTTAGGGTGATTATCTATTGTTCTCTAGCTGGCCATGTGAGATCCCAGCTCTCTGGCCTTGGCAAAAGCCTGTCAGGGATTGGAAGGTGGCTTGAACATGGCCCCAAAGTTTTATTTTCAGTATCATCAAGCTCCATGGCCTCAGTTTGTCCTCATAGGACAAACTCTCCAGGCTGGAAATTTTGGTGCCTCCCCACTGAACTCATTCCATTTTACTTTTAAAAGATTCCCTCACATAACTCTTCATGTTTTAGGAGTGTTTTATGCTTCATCCAAAAGGATGGATAATCATGGCTAAAACATTTTGACTGGCTTTCCTACAGGCCTATGATCAAATATACAAGCACAGCATCTGTTTTATGTTTCCTTGACTTCCTCCCTGGGTCATCTCTTTAATTTTGTGTCTCCCCCGTGACAGTCAGGAGTCCTATTCTGTTTCCACAGGGGAAATACAGAGGTTTCGCCTTGGACTTAAATGAAGCAAAAGTTTTTGTCTTACTCCGGTTGCTTGTGTCATTAAGTAGGCAAAACAGCAAGGAAATGCTTCTTAGAAATGTACATCTGTGGTTTTTCAGGTAGAAAAACCCCTGGATATCACTGCGTATGTCTTGTTATCATGGTAAATATTAAAAAAATGCAAATAATTTATGTTAATGCTGAGTTTTCCTGCCAATTCAGATGAGCACATTATGGATAAAGCCTGGGTTCCCAACCCCTCATGCCAGTACAAGGAATGTTCCTTCCCTTCTCAGACTTGGTCAAGAGAATTACTTCAGGAATAGAAATGGATTATATAAGGCTGTACCCTGGCCATCTGACAATCTCACATCTTCCCAGTAGGCACAGTACTAACTTTATCCCAGCACAGTGCTCAGGCTAATATGAGTCATCTGATAACCTCCTCATTGTGCATTGACCTCAACCTTGGACCAAAATAAACAGAAATTCAATTACAAACCTACCCTTGGTGCTCTCACCCTCCCTCCAGTGTGTCTGAAGCTCTGAGGAGCGTGGCACACTCGGAGGCTTGGCTTTCTTTCCATCCGGCTGTGGTGAAACGGGAGCCGAGCCTCGGGATGGGCTGTGTCTGTCCTTTAAAGAGCCTCAGGGTCTGATCCTGTGTCCAGTGGGATCAGCTCCTACTCTGCTCTGCTCACTGCAGGTGAATTACTCCTGACTGATGCTGAGCAGGAGTCCTCTGGGATATGTATGGGAAAAGCCCTGCATCTTCCTCTGAAGGCAGGACCTCGCTTCTAATCTCTCATTTCTTGACTTTTGCATTACTGAATGGGAAAGATTTTTGTACTTTAATAACATTTTGCCATCCTCCCTTCCTGGAAGCCAGATGCAAGGCAGGAATCTTCAGGGAGAGAATAGGGCACCTGTGCTGGGGAAAGAGTGGGGACCATCAGTGATAGGCACTTCTGGGAGGAGTTTTTCTCTGAAACAAGTCCACTTTGAAGAAACAAACCTCTGCGTGTATCCAAGAATGAGCAGCTGAGAAGTGCTCTGTGTGACAGGAGAGGGATGGCACATTGCCACACGTGGATATGGGTCTGTGAAAGCATTGGACTGAGCAGAGGTAACTCAAAGATAACCTCAGCCCTGCCGCTGGGGTGCTTTGTGTCCTTGGGCACTCAGCTTGTGCCTCTTCCCCATCTACAAAACAGGGCTCATCACTAAGGTTGGCCTGCTTCAAAGCCATACCCTTTTTAGGGAAAGATTTAGGGTTTTGTAGTTTGTCTGGAGAGGATTCCAAGGGGGTTAACTTACAGAGGGTGCTGAGCATCCCTGCACCAAAAATATGGCTGCTTATCTTATACAGCTCTGATTTAAAGCTCACTGAGCTGCTCTCCGTGAGTAAATTATAGAACAAATCTACCTTGGTTTCTGGAGCCATCCAGTCCTGATTTCTCTTGACATAAATATTTGAAACTTCACAGTGAAAGGCAGATGTTAAATTCATGTTATTTTACAGTGCCTTTGAACTGTTTGCTTGAAGGTAAGCCCCCTTTGCTGTTCTTGCCCTGCATTGGTCATTTGTTCTCCAACACCTGAAAACCACTAAAGCGGGAAAGTTATCCATTTAAAAAAATAAGGAATGCAACAGTATTTAAGGTGCATTTTCAGTTGCATTGTGCAAAAACTCCAGAAAGGATTCAAGAACATGAATTTACAGGGACACACGTATTTCCACAGCCAGGGAATAACTCCGTAGCTAAGCACAGCCTTGCAACCAAACATGCATGCAAACATGCCCAAATACACCAAAAGATTTGTACAGAGCCTGCACTTATTTGGCTTTAATAACTACCCACCTATCTAGGCAAACTAAAGGTGAATCTGACAAAAATTCTAAAGGTGAGTCAAGAAGTTTGGGTGGAAGGCATTACTGGAAACATGGAATCATTTTGTTTAAGAAGGCCCTTAAAAAGTTGGGACTTGCAGACACCAAACTTTCAGTACTGAATGTGACAGAGAAAAAGATGTTCTGTTCTGAGAAAGAGCCTACTCACCTAATTTGTACCCAAACTACCCTGGAATGAAAGGATTCTTTCATCTGAACCACTCAGGCTCAATGCACCTTTTGTTTTACATGAAGCTTTAGGTACTCACCTCCTGTCACTTTCCTGGTGAAGTGTTTTACCTCCTTTCTGGCTTGATCAGGAGATCTTTGTATTCAGCAGAATGTTTCCTTTTAACGTCAGTCAGGTTGGGAAGATGTGTGCACCTCGTTCTTTTGAGAAAGGATTAATGATTCAGAAATGCATTAACTTTGAATGTCCAGAGTCAGGCACCTCAGAGAGTGAGATCTTGACTAGCAGTAAGAACCTGTCTGGAAAATTAACTTCCTCTTTTTAATATTCCCCAAAAGCACACAAACGTGCCAGTTCCTCGTGGAAATGGAACAATGAGCTCACACATAACTTCAAATTTTTCTAGAAGCAACATTCATTGTGTCTAGGGTAAGATTTTGAGCTTGAGATCAAGCGTAGTGCCTCTGCAATAAGGACAGAAGGAAAAAAAGTAGGTGGAGATATTGGTTTGCTTCCTAAGAAATCGATGAGGTGATTTGGCAACAAGTAGTGCTTGGAAGTCATTATGGAATTCTCTGGTGCAAGTAATGGCAATCACTTGGGAATAGCAGAGAGAAAAATGCCTTTCAGGATGATCCCTAATTTTTTGCTCCTCACCCAATTATCTGAGTATCAGTCTGTGCCTCTGACTTTATGTGCAGTCTGCATACTGAGATTTTGGAGCACACAAATTCTGTCCCTCAGAAGTATTTAGGTTTTTCTCCTTACCACGTATTTTAATACCCTTCAAAGGAGCAGCTGCTGTATCTTAAATAACTATGAAGTTTATATTTTAAATTTAAACCTCTGTCTGTTAGAAGGTCCTAGTCCTTTCTATTTCCTCTTCTGATCTAGGATCAAGTTCTGCACACATTTGCCATCCTGGAACTGACAAGTCATCCCCAGTGTCCTGTGGGTCTCTTGGACCTCAGTTATCCTGATGTAATCCTGATGACTGCCAGCAGATTTCTACATGTTTACCCAGGGATAATCAATAACACTTTGGGCTCAGAAACAGTGATTCTTTACTGGAGGCTCCTTCACTTGGCTTCCTGTGAATTAAAAATTGGGGATCAGACAAACCTTCTCTCGAACAATGAGGATGATAGTCCCTCTTTATTTGTAAATATTTGGGAATTACGTTTTAACCAGGGCTGTCTGAGAATCTTCTATGAGGACAGTTTTCTAATGGAAAATGCATATTATTAGACACAATCATCAGCTGAGATTTTATGGCAAGAAAGCTTTTAATTTCTCCCTCTCTAGGATGAATAGAGGGAGTGATCCTTGGTTCTCTGCTCAGAGGAAACTCAGGAGCACCTGTCAGGTGGGGATGAACAGCAACCACCTCCCTGCCTGTTCCACTCAGCAGCATCCTTGGAAGGCAGGCACTGGAAAAGGGGAGAAGCAGAGAGACACACAAGAGGCTGTTGCTCAGCCTTAAGTTTCCTATAAGGAACCACTGCTGAATTCTCTTTCTCCTTAGGAGCAGACTGGGAAAATGGGGGAAGAAAAATGCATGGATAAGGCACCAAACCCCTAAACAACAAGCACTTAGCATTTCCACAGGGGTATTTCTGGTGCAGTGAACTGATAAAAACTGGAAAAGAGACATATGGTGTTCCTTCAGGTTATCATTTCCTTGGATGACAAAAGTCAGATGAATTCATCAGGTGAATTTACCTGACATGAGGCAGGAGTGGCCATAGAATCATGGAATGGTTTGGGTCGGAAGGGACCTTGATTATCTCATTTCCAACCCCCTGCCATGGGCAGGGACACCTTCCACTATCCCAGGCTGCTCAGAGCCTCATCCAACCTGGCCTTGGACACTGCCAGGGATGGGGCAGCCACAGCTTCTCTGGGCACCTGTGCCAGGGCCTCACCATCCTCACAGGGAGGAATTTCTTCCTAATGCCCAATCTAAACCTCCTCTCTGTCAGTTTAAATCCATTGCCCTTTGTCCTATTACTGCATATCCCTATGAAAAGTCTCTCCATCTCTTTTTGTGGGCTCCCTTCAGGTGCCGGAGGGCTGAGCAGTTTGATGTTGCTTTGTTGCCACAGTGCTCTGTCTCAGCTGGATCCAGCTGCAATCTCCCCCATAAGTCAGAGATAAACAGCAAATGAGAGATATCTCCTCAAAACAGGAGCAGCATGGCCACAGATACCTCTGAATCTATCAATGCAAGCTGGATAGGCTTACAGGTAATTGAAAGAACGCTGGAAACAAATCCATTAAATGGGTTTTCAGTAGCACTGATGCCCCTCTAATAACTCAGGCAGAGGAATGACTCTCAGGTCAGTGCTGCCTGCACAAGGAGGCTGGAATTCCTCTTTCAGAACATGTACTTGCATTACCTCACAACAACATCTGCCGAAGGGGCCCACTGGAGTGGAAAGCAGCCTGATCCTTCCAGTGTTCCTGGGGGATGTGCTTGGGAGAGAGCACTGGTTGGCTGCAGAGAAAGAAATCTGTGCAAGAGCCTTCCTCAGAAGGTTTGGGAAATATTTTTCTTGTGTAACCTCCCTCGTATGTTGTTTGGGAGCACACACTGAGTGTTTTACTGGGCTGCAAAGCTCTCCACAGCTTCAGGTGCTGCAAAGAGCTAGCACTTGCAGAATTATTGGTCACTTTGGGCTTACAAAAATAGATGTGATCTTTAAGGCTCCGTTCCAATAGCTGGCTCTGATGACAGCTCAAAATGCCTTACAAAATGAAGTACAGTTAATGCTATTTCTGTCCTGAGCTGATCTATGGTTTTTTTAATTATTATTCTTAAATATTAATAGCAATGTCTCCACAAATGATCTGAAATTCAGAGTTCCACATTTCCTGATCATTGAGTCAATCCATTTCTCATTCTAGGTGCTAGTTATGCCAAAATGGCTGAAAGGGCTCTTCTCAGAAGGGTAAAAACCTGCAGGATTGGGATCACTGTCCTTTGGTGAAATGGTTCCCTTGGGAAAAATCCTAGCGAAGCTCCTCCGGAGAACCTACTGGGAAATAAGAGGGGTTTTATTTGCTTTCTAAAAGCCTGGAATACTTCATTTATTTTTAGATGTCTGGCAGTGAATCTGTCTGCTTTAGGGAAGCTTAAGCTCTTCATAAATTCAAGCGATGTTCTTTATTTTTCCTCCAACAGCAAGATGCCAACAGTAGTTTTGATTCCACAGACCTGTCAGTTCAGTTACGTTTGCTTAATTGACATTTAGTCTGATAAAGCTTTGTTTGCAAATATTTAATTCCAAGGGTTTGACTGGCCCATTACACTGACAGGGATATACAACAGGAAAAGGTTAGGAGATTATATTTGTTGTAAAGAAAGCTCTTCCTAAAAATCAGGGGCTACTCAAAGCAGAGTTCTAGAAAGGGTTGGTATATGATGATGTGTACAAACAGAAACTGAAATTTCTGGATTTTCAGGGCTGTGGAACTGAAATATGACAGTAGCTTAATGGCTCAAATGCAAAAACAGCTTCCATGATAAATGTAAGTCTCCTTTTTATCTTTTAACAAATAATTTAGGTATTTTCCCACAGAGGTTTATTGACTTCAGAGAGAGCAAAATCAGAAAGAAATTCCAGCCTGAACTGAAGCAACTGGAGTTTGAAACCTTGCAATGGAAAAGGCATTATGCATTTTTCATAGAAAGCAATAAAATATTAATTCCTTTTAGTGACTTAGATGAGCACTATAAAAAAAAGAAGTATTAGAACTGGGGCAAAAGAATTGCATTATTCAACCACATCCTCTTCATTACCTGTTATTAAAGAGCTGTTCGATACTTTGAGAGGAAAAAGGCTTCTATGGTTCTGGCTATTAGAGTAAAAAGTTAAAATTTCTTCATTCTTGGGACAGAGAACTTAGGCTGAGGGAGATGTTCCCACTCCTTTCTTTCTAAAGAAGTAAGCATCAACATTATAATTCAAGAATTTTGTTTGACCCCTGTGCTGGAACAGCATTTTACAAGAGTGCTCATCAGAAAAGCCCTCAGCAGAGTTAGAATCTGGCTCCACTGACACACCAGGCTCCCTCCCAGGGATCCCAAAAGAGGTTAGAGGGATTCCACCAGCTAAGAAAAACTGCTCCCATGCCTGTCCCTCCAACAGAGTACCTAAGTTACTATAAAAGGCTTCTCCTGACTACAAGACTGTGTAATATTTGTGCCTTACATTCATAGTCCATTGAGTGCTGACATCTTCACAGCAAGCCTTGACCTGGTAATGCTATAAAAAGTTAATTTTATGTATTTCTCATTAAGGGTGGTTCAGGAAGGTTTATTTTACAGGCAGCCTGTGCTTGTTCAGGGCGGGTTTAAAAAAAAAAAAAAAAAAAAAAAAAAAAAAAAAGTGGTGCTGCTGTTGTTCCTCCTCCCAAGAGCTGAGGCCTGGTTTGGCAGCCATTAGGAAACTGTTGGATATAAGTGGATAAGACAGATCTAATAGGAGAGATGTCATGGAAAAGAGCATGATTCACTGCTTTGAGCTGTGCACAGAGCTCAAATACTTGGTTTCATCTGCTGTTAGGTGCCAGCTACAAGTCTATAGTTTGACACCAGCACTAGGACAGAGTGCTTTTTTTCCTTGGCTGTTCCTGATCCTGAAACTCTTCTTCCCCTTCTGAGGAGCCTTTCCTGCATGCCTCGTGCTGATCACCTCCCAGTGAGGTAATCATATAGTGGTGCTGTAGATATGTTCTGCGGGCAGAAGCTTGAGCTTGGAGAAAATACCCCTTCTTGGGAAACCCTTGCTCTCAAACAAGTTTTACAGCAAAGTTTTGCCAGATCTGCTTCCCAGATTAGCACAGAAGGCTTTAAACCACATCTAGAGCTTAAAACTGTGACTCTTTGAGCTCCAAATCTGAAAGAACCCTGAAATTGGGGGTCTCATGTCAGACAAACTTGCAGTACAGCACATTGTTCAGATTTCATTCAGTTGTAGCACAGGACAAAGCCAGGGAAATGCAATGGCTTTTGTTTCCTAGATAATGGACATCTAAGCATGAGGGAACACTGTACTCCTGATAAAACAAGGGAGACAACACTCACCACTCTCTCCTCCTCCAGCGAGGCAGTCTTTTCATCACAGAAGTTGGTCAGACATGATTTGATACACTCCTGCTGGCTTCTCCCAGTCACCGCCTCATCCTTCACGTGGCTGGAGATGGCTTTGAGCAGGGTTAGCTCTGGAACTCCTCTGTGAGGCCAACTGCCCTGCAGCCTCCTGAATATCCTTCCTGACAATGGGCTTTGTATGAGCCTCTCAGACAGCAGGAGCCTCTCCATGACCTGTGGAGCTGAGAGAAAGTGGCCTTTGAATGGCATTGGCAGCTCCATCAGCACCATAAAAAGCATCCCTACTGATCCCGTAGACTTGTGTAGGTCCAGCTGACTTGTGCTCCCTAATTCCATCTTCCTCTGTTGGGGGGAATGCTTCCCTCCCATTTACTCTGCTGCTTGGCTCAGTGTCCTGAGGGGGCAGATGGCCAATTTTGCTGAGAATAACTCAAGGGAAAAAAAACCAAAACAAAAAAAGCAGTGAATAACTCAGACTTTTTGTTTTTTGTCCTTATACCTTCCCTACCTCTGAGCAATGGGATCATTTATGTATTAGCTTTCCTTTTTTTGCCTGTTTACTTATGGAGCCAGTTCCTCTTGCCCTGAAATCTGATTCAGACTGAAAGAATCAGAACTTGTGGCTCTTCAGTGGTTTCCAGAAAGTCCAGGAGCAGACAGGGATAATTTTGCATGGCTGATTCCTGTCAGACATTTTTCATCCTCACCTTATCTGTGGCTCTTATAGTTTTTATTCAGCTTCTCTGCAATGCCCCACTGATTTTCAGCAATTTTCATGCAGGGGAAGAGATAGCTTATGTTACAAAGATGACCTTACATCTGTATTTTTTTGCTTTGTATTTGACGACTCACTTAATGTTCCAGTGGTCAAGAAGAGGGGAAGCTGTTTCTGCCCTTTATAGCAAGGAAGGTGGGAGGGCTGTGTGAATGGATTTAGTCTGGTACTGGTTTTTCTACATCAAGTTGAGCTTTAATTGAGTTTGGTGTCTATTTGGTCTATATTCAGTAATAATAATTCTAAAATATTGTCACTAAGCTCAATGATCATACTACTGTTTTCTTTGAGGACTCTGGTAAAACCATCTCTGCCACAACTAGAAGGTTTCTTGTTGATCTTAAGACTGCTCAAGTATGATTTTTTTTCATGTTGCTTGTCTACCTCTGGGCTAATTTGCTTGCTGGTTTTTATTTGGAAAGCTTCTGCTAAAACAAACCAGGGGGAAAAAAAAGGAAAGATTCGGCTGTCTATGAAACAAAGTTGGTGGAAAATGTTTTGCTCTGCCAGTCAGAAATTATTACACTCATTTTGCTACAAAGCTCTCCTACTTTTTGAGCAGAGCCAGAAAATTTGGCAGGGAGGCTATTCTGACGTCATGGCATGCTTTTTGCCATCCTTGAAGGAATTTTCTCAATGCATTTTTTTAAAGTGTGTTTCTTTAGAGGCTTGTCAGAGATTTGCTATGGAAATCCCTGAGGATTTCTCAGCTCTGGAAAAGACCAGATGTTCCCATATTGGTGGGAGGGATTGCACTGGCTGGCCAAGACCCGCTGCTCCTGGCAGGAATGGATGGGATAACAGGTGGCAGACTGGAAGCTGTGTCTCCAGGGCTCTCCATGCCTGCAGGCAGGACACTGGGGAAGTGGAAAGGTGTAGAAGTCACAGAAGGAGGTGAAGGGGAGGCAGCCCAAGGTGAGAGAAGGAACACGGTGCTGCCAGCTGTGCCCTCACAGGTGGGGATGTGACCCTTTTTTAGCCACATGACCTCTGGAAATCTTATCACTTCCATTCCCCAGGTGAACAGAAATCCCTGTGAAGGGCAATGAGAAGTTACAGAAAGGCCAAATCCTTTCCCTCGTGGCTGGGACTGGGGACAGGGAGAGCAGGCAGGAATGGCTGTGTGGCTCCAGGGAGCAGCATTCCCTTCTGCTTTCCTTCTTGCGTGCACCTGGTCAGTCCAATGCCTACACTCACCACAACGCTGCCTGCTGAGAAAAATCCAAAGATGATCTCTACAGAGGCAGACAGACCTGCATTTGGGGGGACAAATGAATTCTGTGGAAATATGGGAGTGGGGAAGGTCTTTGTGCAGACAGGATATTCCTCATGGCCCTGCCGTATGGGGCAGGATGGGTGCATGGTACACAGAGGATGGGGGCTTACCTTGCAGACAGCGAGCTCCCTTCACATCAGAACAGTACAAACCTCATTAAAATCTTTCTTTATTGTTACATCTTAATAGTGCATAACACCTGTTATGCGGTGATGGCATAAAAGAAAGTGAGCTTTGTTACAATAGAGGCAACATCAAACAGCCTGTTAGAACTTGTCATGACTAACAAATTTAAATGTAAAAAATTTCCACAGCTGGGGTGTTCTTTTGCTGCTGTTTGTTGCTTGGTTGGTTTTCCTCTGGGTTTTGTCTGTTTTGATTTTATTTTTCTTTTTAATAAAGTTTAAAAAGGCTGCAAGTGCGTGTGACTGTAGAGATGCCTTCAGTGGAAGTTTCACTGGCTGACCCCAAGCTCTCAGGGATTAAGGGATGCTGCAAGTGGCCAGCAGTTTCTAAACTTTCCCCAGCAAGTTTTGAAGAGTTTCACAGGCCCTCCTCAACTATCACAGCTCCTCCTGTTGCTCTTGTTGCCCCCATCTGATCCATTGCAATTAGTGACTGAAGAATTTTGGTGTTTGTCATTCCTCTATTATCCCTTTGTATCTCTCTCTTTTTCTTTCTATTTTTCCCTTTGTTAACACCTTTCATAGAATCATAGATTCGTAGAATGGTTTGGGTGGGAAGGGACCTTAAGGATCATGTCATTCCAACCCCCAGCCATGGACAGGGACACCCCAGGGTAGATGCACCCAATCCCACATCAGAATTCTCAAAACTCGCTTGTCGTTTTGGTAATGATGCATTTCTCTTGCATGAAAGGGGGCTTTGTTGAAATATTTGGGTTTTGGTGCGAGCCAAAGTTAAATAAGAGGATTAGGAGCAGAAGGGACTGGGAAATGAGGAAGGATAGAACAGAGAACTGAAAAGGCTGGGAGAAGATATAAAATGGGAAGGAGGATGGGACATGGGCAGGAGCCAAGGCACAGGATGGAGGGATAAACACTTGGGACCAGCTCAGGGCCTGTAGGATGGAAATAAATTAAAGAATGGAAATTGAATGTCAGAGTGCAGGAGCAAAAGGAGTTGAACAGACCCACAAGAGGACAAAGTCCAGCTTAAGGGTAAACAGAGATGTCAAAGCAGTTGCATCTGATGCTGCAGAACCTGACACAGTATTTGTACAGCTCAGTCATTTTAAGCTGCCTAGCAAGTAGTTGTGAAACCTTCCATCTTTCCCTGGTGATGGGTCTGTGCACTGCTGTCATTTTCTGTCACTCTCATTTGCTCACACAGCACAGGGTTGTGTTGTGAACCCAAAAATTGTGGAAGGCCAGAATATTTTTCCTCCAGTGATAAATAGAAACCTGAAGTCCCTGAAATGCATCTACAGTGTCTCTCTGTGAAAGGGCATCTGAAAAATATCCAACATATTTACATGGGAAATACTTCAGGGATTTAAAAACAGAGGTTTAGAAGTTACTCAGCTGTAGAGAGAATTTTGGGGGAAAACCCAAGACAAACACAGTGTTAAAGACACTTAGATTAACAGAACTAAGTACTTGAAAGCCACGAAATACTTGTGTGAAATTTTCTGGTACAACCTGTTTTCCCTTTCCCTCCTCCCTTTATTCCCAGTATTGTGAAAAAACCTTTAGTTACACCATGGTATATTTTTGTCAGTACAAGAACCTGTCCTCATTCAACACACAGAAAAGACAGTGATCCAGGAATAGTCCAGGTTGATCCAGGGAATGGGACTGTCACCTTCACTTCATGGAAGTGCAATTCTTCCTCCATCAGTCAGCAGTGGCACAAGCATCCTTTTCAAAGTGGCTGAGACTGTTCAAGGCCAGGTTGGATGTGGCTCTGAGCAACCTGGGATAGTGGAAGGTGTCCGTGCCCATGGCAGGGGGTTGGAATGATTTGTTCTTTCAGATCCTTTCCAACCCAGGCCATTCTGTGATTCTATGACTGGGATGGATAGTTTCCCATCAAATAATAATCAGGGTTGCTTCTATTTTGAGAAAACTGGGATTTTTTTATCCCTGCTCATTGTAATGGATGAAACTGCATTGTGATGGATACATGGGTTTTGTTAGATGCCCCAACCCTCCTCACCTTGTGCTTTGAGATCTGCAGTTAGACAAATTGAGAATTCTTTGTATATTTTCTTCCCCTCTTTGTGTGTAACACAAATGGGAAAGCCAAGTTTCACTGCCCATTTTCAGTGAAATCACTCCTCTTTCCTCTCCTAAATGAGTCTAGCATTCTGTGAGATGCAGAGTAATGTTTCAGTCCTACACTTTCTTCTTTCTTCCACTTTATTCTTTAGAATGAAGAGGCTAAATGCACTTGGGAATCTGGCCATGAACATTTGATGTCATAGCAGTTGATTCTCTGATGCCTGGAAGTATGTTAATAAACATCCTTCAGGCTTCTCCCATTTTCTGATGAAAGAACAAACCAGGAGTACTCCTGTTTCCGAGTGGTATGCCTAACAGCTCCAGGGCTCAAGCTAATTCTGCTTCCCTCCCCTGTTCAGCACTCTCATTTATAGATTTATGGCTCTGAGTAAGTAGGGAAGTATGAAGTTGGCTGTAATTGGTACTGTGCATAAGTGTAAATTACCATTTCAAATGGGGATGCTCTGCCAGCTATTGCATTTTTTTTTCCTTTATTTTATTTTCCCTGTCTATTGCTCATTTTAGACCATGGGGATTTGTTTGATGTGTGGAATATTTTGGCTCCTGGGAGATGAATCCTACCCCAGGGCCTCCAGCCTGTGGGAGGTTCTGTTGTGCCTCCCAGGCTGCACATTAAGGTGTTGATGGATGATTTCAGAGGTGTATTGATCGCTAAAATTTACTGCAGGTAGGGAAGGCTGCTTGGTGCTCTTGTTTCTTCATTTGATGGGGGTGAGTGTTAAAAGATGTCATGTGAGCAAAGCATGTCAAGCTGTTCTGCTGAATGCCCGGACGGTCAGCCACCATCTCCAGAACTTACTGGGCAGCCTTCAGCCCCGAAAGGATTTTTGGAAAAGGGATGTGAAAAGTATTTTGCTACTGGGGCCCACTGGGCTGCAAGGAAGGGAAGAAACTGTAGTAGAGATGGAGGGATGAGAAGCTCCATAACTGGGGAAAGTACCTGGATGTGGGAAGCAGAAGATAGGGGTAGCACAGGAGTCATGGAGGAGAGAACTGGAAGTTCAGGAGAAGATGGATTAGCTGGGAAATGCACGAAGGCAAGGAAGAGGTATCTTAGTTCTGGAGTGAGGGTCCTGGGGTTTGGCTTTCCTGAGAAAATGCTACGCAGATGTAACTTTTTGGCAGCTGCAGTGCTGATCACATCAAATGCTGCAAAAGGGAGCTAAAGGAAATCCAAAGGGTGGCAGTGTTACCCAAAATGCTGAGCCATGTTTTGGGGTGCATAAGACATCCAAAGGAATGGTTGAAACTGAACTCTGCTGCAGATTGACAGTGCCTGTATGGACCAGGCTTGGGAGAACACTGTTCTTCCAGTTTTTGGAGTAGGATGAGAGCCCAGAACTGGGGTGTCCTGTGCTAGTCGGAACAATTTTCCCCATGTATCTATGGAGGGATTTTTGTGCACCTTGGCGTTAGTGACTGATACAGCCTGGGGAAGGACGTGGTCATCATGAACTCTGGAACCACAGCGAGGTGCCACACCTGAGCTTGGAGACGTGATCACAGCCCCTGCCTCTAAGAGAAGCTCAGTGGCACCCTGAGGTGGCATTGGCCTCATGGTGTTGGTTTCAGAGTCAGCCCCCAAATCTCTCTCCAGGGAGTGTTATGGTGCAGCAGCATGGCTTTTGGGAATGCTGCTCTGGGGTTCACCTCTTGTCCCTCCCGACACCTTCAGGTCTCCCTCGCTTCCAGCTCTGCAAATTGTGTGCCATTGGGAGCTGCTGGCCCAGCAGGATCTGCACGGAGGCTGAATTGTGGCAGCTGGCATCGCCTCTTAATATAGAAGTGAGGGGTGTGGCTGCACAGGCACGGTGGTGCAGAGCGGCTCGGGAACAGGCTGCGTGCTAAAAGGAGTTGAGCTGCACATTGCGAAGGCTTCTGTGTTTAATACCGAGACTGAGGTGCACTGTGAGCCCTCCAAAGGAGGGACAGCGGCTTCTGTAGGGATTTAAGGAGCAAGCACAGGTGGTACAGAGCAGCCTGAGTGCCTGCTCCGAGTTGGGCTGTGGCCGGAGGTGAGGCGAGAGGCAAGGCGTGGGATGCAGGGAGCACCTCGGCTGTCTGGAGCACTGCTCGCCCAGGTAATGGGAAGGCCAGAGCTGTGGCAGCATGGAATGTCTGTGTGGGCTGGAAAATGGTCCTGCAAACCGTGCTGGAGCTCCACGCTGTCTCTGCTCTGCTGATTGGAGCTCGCTGGTTCAAACCCAGCACAGGGTGAGCTCCCTCATGTAGACATGCCCTGTGTGTCCCCTTAGGAACCTCGGGAGCTTTCCCATCCCTCCCGAAAGCAGTTTTGAAAAGACTTCTCAGTAGTTAACCCTGCGAATGAATAAATCATAATTCTGATTCAAATAATTCCTGGAATGAATAATGCATTGTAATAATTGAAAAAGAAATTTCAGTAAGAAGCATTTTACTATTGTAAGGGAAAACATCGATTTTTTAAAAAAAGAATAGGTATAATCTCCAGCAAAGTCTTTTTCATCTGGCTGCCATACCCCAATTATGTATAATATGAAACAAAAATATGCTTCCTTGTGTGACAGCCATCTCCCTATAAATGAAAAAAAAAAAAGCTTTCTTTTGCAACAGCCGTCTTCAATGCTAATGCATGAGAAAGGAAAAGGGATTAAGTGACATTTAAATCATATTCACCTCCTTCCTGACAACAGAGCCAAAGAAGGCAGCTAGTCAGCTGGTCAAAATGTCCAGAGCCTGAACCTAGGAATTGCCAGCTAGTTAGGAGGGACAGGGAGGAGGGGTAAAAAGGGGAATGTTTTCCTCTAGATCCGTGCTGCTAAGAGATGGTGTAGGCTAAGCACATGGCTTGCAGCCAGCAAAGGCATCAGATGCTGTGATGATAAAAGCCTGGTTAATAACATTTAGCACCGACAAAGGGCTTTCAAGGGAAAGACAGACTTTTGTCCTGGGAAGCGATGGAAAGAGAGTCACCTGTTAGCCCCATTTTCGGGTTGTTTCAGGAGAAAGTACAGTGTCGTAGAGTTTCTCTGCGCTTTCAGATGCCGAGTGTGACAGGGACGGAGCAAGCCACAGGTTTCTAAAGCCACGAGAGCTGGTGGTCTGATTGCTTGTGAAATGCAGATTCTGATTCCGGGGAGACTGAGTGCTGACTGTGTGGTGGTAGACAAAAAATGAGCAATCTTACGTGATTGGTATGTGGGAAAAGAGGCAAGCTCGATCCAGCCCAAATGAGGAGAGAAACTGCATTTACCTGTGTCTTTCCCCAGTTGCACTGTTTACCGTGACAGGTTGTCTCCATCTGTGGATGGTCCGATGGCACCGTCGTGCTTGCATCATGGCAATGACATTTATAAATGGAGGTCCGCGAACCACAGGCACGGAGTGACTGGCTCAAGGTCAACTCCAGCCTGCGGCGGGGACGGGAACAACACCGAGGTCAGCCCGGTCCCACGGCTGAGCTCTGAGCCCTGCCCGGAGCCCGCGGTGTTGCTCAGCCCCTGGCAAGGGTTTGGCTGAAGGGACAAGGGCAGGTTTCAGGGGGGAGAGGTGGGGGAAAGAAGGGCGGCGGCCGTGCCGCCCTTTGGAGCGGCTCTTGCCAAGCTCCTGGCCGGAGAGCTGAGCCCGTAGCGGCTTCCTCTCGGGGGTCTCCCCGCAAAAGCCGGCGCTCTTGGGCTGGGGCTGCTGCGTCCTCCGCGGCGGGGGGAGAGGTGGGGCGAGCATCCCCCATCCGCGGGTGCGCGCATCCGTCTGTAGCTGAGCGTGTCGGCGCTGGCGCGGTGTGCTTGTCTGTGTCTCTCTGTATCCGTGCGGGTGCCCGTGTGTGTGTGCGTGTGCCCCTCTCCCCGTGTGTGACACTGTGCGTGTGTGCTCGTACAGCTCCCTCTCCTCCTCTTTCCCGCGTGTCTCTGTGAGTCTCTGCGTGTCTCTGTGTGTCTCTGTGTGTGTGTGTGTGTGCGCGGGGAGCGCAGCGCGGAGCCGGGCGCGGCGGCAGCGCGGTGCCCCCAGCCCCGCGGCCGGAGGAGGAGCCGCCCGGGAGCCCCGCGGAGCCGCCGGGCGAGCGCGGCAGCACCGAGGCGCAACAGGCGGATGGCGGCGGGCGGCGGGCGCTGAAGGCGAGCGGGGCCAGGCGGAGGGGCAGCGAAGGGCAGGCAAGGAAGGGCAGCGCCGGGCGGGATGCGGGCGGAGGAGCCGCTGGCGCTGGCGGCCCCGCGGGCGGGCGGCGAGGCGGAGGCGGAGGCGCCGGGCGAGGAGCGGAGCGGCGGCAGCTGCTGCAGCAGCGAGCGCCTGGTGATCAACATCTCGGGGCTGCGCTTCGAGACGCAGCTGCGGACCCTCTCCATCTTCCCCGACACGCTGCTGGGCGACCCCAGCCGCCGGGTGCGCTACTTCGACCCGCTCCGCAACGAGTACTTCTTCGACCGCAACCGGCCCAGCTTCGACGCCATCCTCTACTACTACCAGTCCGGGGGGCGGCTGCGCCGGCCGGTCCATGTGCCCCTCGACATCTTCCTGGAGGAGATCCGCTTCTACCAGCTCGGCCAGGAGGCTATCGAGACCTTCCGGGAGGACGAGGGCTTCATCCAAGAGGAGGAGAAGCCCCTGCCCCAGCACCACTTCCAGCGCCAGGTCTGGCTGCTCTTTGAATACCCCGAGAGCTCCGGGCCGGCCCGGGCCATCGCCATCGTCTCCGTGCTGGTCATTCTCATCTCTATCGTCATCTTCTGCTTGGAGACCCTGCCGGAGTTCCGCCAGGAGCCCAAGGGCCCCCAGCCCGGCTTCGGGGAGGCTGCGCCGCTCGGGGAAGAGGCGCTGCTTCTGCCGCCGCTGCCGCCCCCGAGCGGGACCCCCCCGCCCCTGCGCCCCGCTGCCGGCTCCGGGCCATTCTTTACAGACCCCTTCTTCCTCATCGAGACGCTGTGCATCATCTGGTTCTCCTTCGAGCTCCTTGTGCGCTTCTTCGCCTGCCCCAGCAAGCCTGAGTTCTCCCGCAACATCATGAACATCATCGACATCGTGGCCATCATCCCCTACTTCATCACCCTGGGCACTGAGCTGGCCCAGCAGCAGCAGCAGAAGCAACAGCCCGGGAGCAGCAGCAATAATGGGGGCCAGCAGCAAGCCATGTCCTTGGCCATCCTCAGAGTCATCCGCCTGGTCCGAGTCTTCAGGATCTTCAAGCTCTCCAGGCACTCCAAGGGGCTACAGATCTTAGGGAAGACTCTCCAGGCCAGCATGAGGGAGCTGGGCCTCCTCATCTTCTTCCTCTTCATCGGGGTGATCCTCTTCTCCAGTGCTGTCTACTTTGCAGAGACTGATGACCCTGACTCCCTGTTCACCAGCATCCCTGATGCTTTCTGGTGGGCGGTGGTGTCCATGACCACTGTGGGCTACGGGGACATGTATCCTATGACCATTGGTGGCAAGATTGTGGGCTCCTTGTGTGCCATTGCAGGTGTGCTGACCATTGCCCTGCCTGTCCCTGTCATCGTGTCCAACTTCAACTACTTCTACCACCGAGAGACTGATCACGAAGAGCAGTGCCAGTACACCCACGTCACCTGTGGCCAGCAACAGTCACCCTTCTCTGAGCCCAAGAAGGGGGACAGTAATCAGTCTCTCAGCAAATCTGAATTCCTGGAAGCAGAAGACCTGGAGTCCATGAAATATGCCAACTTCATTCCTCCCAATAACCAGGGATATAAAGAGAAGAAAATGCTGACAGAGGTGTGATGGGTTTTGTTGTCCTGGGTCCAGAGACGGAGCTGCAAGCTGCTGTTACAGTTGTCTTCCTACAAGCAGCTGGATCTATTCAGCATTTACATGCCAGACTGTGAATTGTGATACCGTAAACAGAATGATTGTGATAATGGGCTCTTCTGTCCTGATTTGCTGTTTCTCATTACTGTGTGCAGCCAGAAATGTTCTTGCTTTATTCCATGGAGTGCTAGCTGTCATCCCCACTCCCTTGTGCATTTCCTTCTCTGCTTTTGATGACTGCTTTAATCCAACATTTGCTCCGAAACGAAGCCTCGTTACTGTAATAGCAGAGAAGCCCTTGCCACTACTTCATCTGAAGGATTCAGCAGAGCAAACAGTTAAAGGGGCTACAAACATCTGGCTCGAGCTGTGCCTCAGTCCCTGTGCCAGCGCAGTGCCCTTGGCTGTGGGATCAGTCACGCCTGCCATGCCATTGCCTTTGAATAATGGAAACGCTGCAGCCAGGATCACAGGGAGCTCTGCAGCTGTAGCGGGGGGAAAGCCAGCAAGCAGATGCCTGCCTTCTTTGCAACCCTTGGCATGCTAAAGATTCTCCTGGTTTGTGTTTTAAAAAAAGAAGGTGCATACATCTAAAAGCTCTTTGCTGCTTGTGACCATATATCATGTATCAAAAACAGGCTTAAAGCAATCAACAGGCTTGGTGAAGATTCTCTGTATTTTGAGCTTATCTCAGCCTTATTTGTGCCAGTGCCCTGGTGTTAATTGGCTTTTATAGTACCAACTTAATCTTCATAGTGGTAAGTGCCTTCTGATGCAAGGCGCGTTTGAGTAAATTCATTTGTTATCTGCAGAGTTCATCTTCACACAATAGCATTTAATGAGATGTGCTTTATGCTTCAGATACCCAGCTCTGTATTCCAGCATGTGAGAGCAGTTGACTCCATCCCCTGTTTTAATTGAGCAGTTGTGTAGCTGAGGGAAGCTTGCATGTTGGGGTTTTGTTGACATGGCAGGAAAATCCTGACCACAGACAGCTCCACCTGTGCTGCACGAAGATCGCGCCGGTTTAGAAAGTCACAGGCATAAAATGCCCCAGGGTGAGCGTGTCAACATTTAAGACTGAGATTGGCATGGGTACAAACTTCCCTGAGCTATCTGCACAAAGCCAGCAGCATCCTCCAGACCCTGTGAATGAGGGGAGAAACAGTAAGCCCTGAAGAGATGCTTTTGCTGTGTTACTGGTCTAGCCAGTTCCTGTTATTTCATGGATAGAAGGGACAGCAGTGTTTTTGCACCTGGTTTTATGAGAACAATTTGTGCTAGCCATGTGAAAGATGCATAGCTTGGCCTGCAGTGCCAGGTTTGCCAAAGGACCAGAGATTTCTATGTTCAAATGCATATTTTGCTTCCCAGATAATTTCATTAGTTTCAGTCAGCTCTGCCTTACACCTAACTTTAAAAACATTTCAAGTGCTGCCAGCAGGTGAGAAAGGGAAATGGATGCTTTCAGATTCTACTGGCAAGTTTTCCTGCAAGGAAAAGTCTTTCTTGTTTTAATTCTGAGTGTTTATTCTGCATTCACGTGTCTGCATGTGTATGAAAACAAAGGCAGCCATTAATGCCTTGCATCATACTGTATGAAATGCATATTAGAATGTACTACATATTGCATGGGACACATGTAATACATAAAGCAGACATAATGCCAAGGTGCAAAAATACAGAGAATAGATTCCATGTATATATTGTGCTTTTCAGCCATAAGATTAAGAATGCTAAAGGCATATCTTAGGATCATAAAATGGCCTGGGTTGGAAAGGACCTTAAAGATCATCTCTTTCCAATGCCCTGCTGTGGGCAGGGACACATTCCACCAGACCAGGTTGCTCAGAGCCCCATCCTTATACTTTAATGTAGTCAGAACTGGCTATAGAACAGCTTGTGAGATGGGATTTGTTTGCATCTTCACTCCCCTGCCTGTTTTCAGTTGCCTTGAGATATGGCTCCATGCCTAGAATGCTTTTATTGGGGCCTCTCTCCATCCTGGCCCTGCTCATATGGTAGAAGTTGTTTGTGCAAATCCTAATGACTCCGTTTCTCTAGAGTCCTGTTGCCTTCTCAAATGTTATTGGTGTGCAAGGATCTCCCTTGGGGTCAGCACACAACCATTATATTAAAACTTCTGTTCTTTCTCTCTCGCTGAAATCAGTAGGAAAACACCACTTGTCTCAGTCTGGGAGACACAACTTTGGTGTGGTGAGGGCTCATAGCTCAGAGGGGTTTGCCTGAATAATGCCAAATTTCTCTTTGCTTCATGGGACTGAGGCAAAGGTTGGTGAAGGTCTGAGCTCTGGGAACCATTCTGCATCCCTTGACATGTGTAATCAGCTGGTGGGTAAATTGTCCTGGAGAATAAGTGGGACTGAAGGGCATGGTGGAATCTGTTGATTTTGTGTTAGAGTTGTCCTGTTGACCGAGTTTATTAATTTCTTAGTGTGTCTTGGTCTTGGTGGTGTTCGTAATTGTGTTTCAGGGTCACTTTAATGAAATCTTTACTGTGAGGCCAAGAGAGGGACTTCTCTTAAAATTTTATGTTGCTAGAAACTAGCAAAAGAAGCTGCTATTTAAGAGGGACGTTTCGAGGCTGCTGCCCTCTCCCAGCAGAATGCCCATGTTTGGGGATATTTTATGCCTGAGTCCATCAGCTGATGAAAGTTTCCCCAAAGTAAGATATAAAAAACCCAGGTTGAACACAAGTTCAGGAGGAGTCATGAGACACGCTGAGCCTAAGTCAGAAAATTCCTGTGCTCATTTCTCCCCCTGGGCCTGGCCCCATTGGCCCTGCCAGGCAGGAGCCCTCCTTGCCCAGAACAGGTTGTTCTCCCGACCAGCATGACAGACGGGCACAGACACACCAGCAAGAAAAAAAGATGTGAGGCAAATCGCTGGTGGTGCAATCCTGGTGTGTTTTACACAGATCCTCTTGGAAAGGACTGTCCTGCCCTTGGGTGAGATCCAGCAGTGAGTTTCCAGGTGAAATCCAGCAGTCAGATTCTAGTGGCTTTGGGAATCTCCTGCCTGCAGATCGTACCCAAGGTGCGAAGGAATTCTGTGGTGACTGAGGCAGCTCTGTGCAGTTTTTTGAGCCGTGTTTTTCAGTTCTGAAAAGAAAGCGCACATTAAAGTGTGTAAAGCAGGAGTGGTGTTTGTTCCCTGGGTTTTCTGGGTCGGCTCTAAGAGAAATACAGCAAGTAACAGAAGCGTGGAAACTGTAACCTTGGGACTCATTTGGGGCATGTAAATCCTTCTCTAAGCACCTCCTGAAAAGCAGTCCCAGAGTCGTCAGTAGTGCTATACGTTATAGAACTTGTGGAATCTGACTTTTTTTTAAGGAGCCTTCATATTTTTTTCCACGGGACTGAAATGACATAGTGGCACCTGTGCCATCGACTTTACAGAGGTCTCGTGCCACCAAATCAGAGATGCTTTCAGAAATCTTACCTCAAGTCCTCAGCCCTTAGCACTCCCCCCTGGATGTTCAAAATGCAAATCTCTCTGTTTCCTTCTGAAGCTTTTTCCTTCTGAAGGTAGAGCACATCCCTGCGAAGCCAAGTAGGCACCTCCAGGGACTGGTTTCCATAACAACCTCCCGGACTGTTTCTCTCTGTGCTGTGACTGTGGCTACAAGCGAAAGCACTCGTTGGATGTTTTGTGTTCAGATATCAGCACCTTATCTTTACAGATGCTCTCTTTGCTTGCCGAAGCTGGTCCCATCACCTTATCTCGTGTACAGCTGTCCTGTCCAACCTCAGGTGGACACTTTCCAGCCTTTGAAAGCAACCTGGAGAGGGGAAGAGATTTTATTTGTCCGTCCTTGCACACAGGGAGCTGGAGAGTGTGTGAAGGACAATCTGAGCACTCAGTCAGGGAGCTGAAGGGCAGCTGACCTGTGAATGTAGAGTCGTCTGGGTGCCTGGTGACAAGGAATACAAGCTTAAACATCGCATTAAAAAAAGCCAGACATTCCTCTTGCAGCAGTCTCATTAGGAAATAGTTTTGCAGTGGAAGAGACTGTTGCTCCTTCCTTATCCCCTGGCTGCTTTGTGACAGTTGGTTCCCCAGGTAATTTTCCCACAGGATGTTTTGCACCAAAGCAGGACAGAGCAGAAATCATCTCCTTGGAGGTGGGGAAGGAAGGAAGGAAGGAAGGAAGGAAGGAAGGAAGGAAAGGAGGAATTTTACTGAGGACACCATTTTTTTATCCGCGTGAAGGACTGGAAGCATGAAAGGCACGAAGACCTGTTTTGTGGTGTTTTACTGATGGATTCCTGCACTTACCTCCAAGATGGAATTCCTACTCTGCTCCTTCTTGGAAAATGTTGGAATTTGGGATTTCTGAGTAATTTTCTGTTTAGGCCTTTTGATCCAGCTTTCATGGATAAAAATTCCCTGCTGCAGCAGCCGTGGGGGTGAAGGTGGCTGCAGTTGGTGTTCTCTCCTGGGCCCTCTCATTCAGGGGTCCCTATGGAGATAAAGAAGAGTGAGTATAAGGAAAATTCAGTGCAGCAAGAGACAGGGTAAGGACTGAAGTGTCTTCCATACGGTGATGGAAAGAACAGCATCAACCCTAAAAGCAAAGGAACAAACAGCTCCAGCATCTGCTGCTATAGCAGAAATAGGTAAGGTTTCTTTTTGTTCTGGGAAATTAATGACTAAGAGTTTCTTGAAGTTAATGAGGAAGGATTTCCTAATTAAGATTTGCAGCCTAAAGGGAGAATCTGGTTCTAGGTGAAGAAAGAAAGATAATTATAAGTTACAGAAATGTAGTATGAGCCAGATCTTCACCATCTGCTGATTCAAGCTGGCAAAAATCCTTTTGGTACAACTACCTTGGATTATATCGGGCTCCAACTTTAGTATTCTGCATCAAATTAAAGCATATGTACTGTTTGTTAAACTGCTTCTTTTTGTTTGTTCTTCTCTTGAGGTCCTGTTTACATCAGGGAAAGATCTGCAGATTACAGCAGGAGTCAACCACAGCTTTCCCAAAAGTTCTCATCTTACTCGAGCTCAAGTAAGTCCCACCAAACTTGGCACAGCTAAGCTTAACTCTAAGTTTATATTGACAGAAGTAAGAGCGGCAGCATTTTATGTATTTATTTCTCAGTGGTGGAAAGATGTGGACAGATTCATGGGGAATTTTAAGACTGAAGAAGATGCTGCCCTCCATGGCAGCCCTGTGAGCACAAGATAGCTCTGTTTGTGCTGCTGTAACCAAAAGCACAGCCTTGAGCTCTTCAGCATTGCTCTTTGAAGCTTGCACTAGAGACAGATCCCCTTCTGAAAACATTTGGAGCCATGTTATCAGCAGGTTCACGGGAGAATGCCTGAACTGCAGTCACCTGCTTTAGGCAGGAGGGGAGCAGGTGCTGGCAGGATGAAAAGAGACTTAATCCCCTGATGAAAGGAACCAGGGATGCTGTGTCCTTAGCTGCCACCAAAGGCAGTGGCTGAGGAAATTGTCTGCCAGTTTCAAGGAGCTCTTCTTGGTCAGGGTGGGGTCCTAAGTAACACAAGATCTTACCCAGAGAGGTAAATCCTGGAAAAATGGTGTTGGGGAAAGCAGACAGGGACTGTGCTAATTAACAGTGTAGCATATGCTGTTAGTATGTGTTAATTCCACATCCTTTTCCCTGTTTGAGTGGGTTTTCCTTTGCTCCAGGAAAGTCTGTCCGGGGCTTCTTGGCTGGCACAAAGAGTTTGGACATCTTAACGTGGCTTTATGTTTTGGGAAACTCTTAGCTGTGTTGAGTGTGGGTTTTACAGTCCTACAGCTTTCGCTGATGAACCCTTACCCCTGGAAATATCCAGGTTGTCTGTAGTGCCAGTTAATAAGAGGGGCTGAAGCAATAAAAGGAATTGCATCAGGGAGGGTGCTCATCAATTTCCATTCTCACCATAAATACTGAAGCTCTGTTGACTATTCATTAGAGATAAGAATTAGGGGAAACTTTTGTCTTCACACAAAATATCATTCAAAATTCAATAAGCCCTTCTTAGGTTTTGTTTTCACTAAATGGATATAAAGATATTTATTCAGCAGTATAAAATTTGTAAGACCCTTACTCAAACAGTGGCATAAATCACAAATGTATCAATTTAATTACCAAATCTAGCCATTGTTTGTTTAAAGAAATGAGGGGCCTCAATTCTCCTCTCTACCCAAGGTTAGATAAATGTTTCCTTAGGACTGTGGGTGGTATGACTCCTGATTTAAGTGTGAGAGAAGAATCAGGCCCGAGGAAGAAGGCTGTAAGTGCAGATGTCTAGGCTGGATCTCTTTAGGTGTTATAGGCACACATTGGTCCATTCACCTAAAAGGTTGTATACAATTTTACACCAACAAAGCTTTAGCTTTTAGAGTACATATTGGTTTATTCTCCTACATTCTCTGGGGGGAAATTAAATGATATTTTACAAGAAAATTGGAACATTACTGTCTCTTCTTGCTGCTCCTTGATGCATCTGTTGTTTTCAATTAGCTTGATGGCATCCATTTTCAGAAAGCAGATGCTGCCCTCTTTTACACTGGTGCAATTCTGGAATAACTCCACTGACGTCAGTGAAGTGACTCCAAATTTATCCCCCGTGAATGCAGAATTGGACCACGGTCTCTTTGTTTGTGTCTCTTCTCTGGAGCTCTGGGGAAGGTGTGCCACTGCCACACCATAAGGTGAGGGCGAGTGCCTGTCTGCTGTGCTGTGCTCAGCATTTTTGTGTCCTTGACGCCCCCACTCACGTGCCTGGCTGGAGCAGGAGCCAGGCTGGCGTGGGGCATGCATGGTCACCAAACTGCTCGTGCTGAATGGAGCGCTTGCTGGCTCTGGGTTCCTGACCATTCTCCACCTTAGCTTTCTCTTGCCTGGATGTGTTTTCCAAGGAGACAGAGCTTTTCAAGCTGAAGAAATGTAGTTGCAAGTCTTAAGGAACAGAGCGACAGAAGGGTGGCAGAGGTAGATGTGGAGACAAGCTCTGCGCCTCCTACATTTTTTTGCTGTTAGGGCTATGTGAAAATCCTTGCAGCCCTGGTAGGTTGCCTCTACATCTGTTGGTTTCAGTGTCTCCATTTTTTGGGAGTACTAGGTTTGAGAAAATGGGCCTTTTCTGCTCTAAGTCTTCTGATCTCATTCATGCCTTCCCTGAAACTGGGCAGAAAGCTTCATGTGAAAGCGTTAGTATGCTGTAAAGAAAAAATACCACTGGAGATGGGACAGATGAGGGAGAACAGAAGGAATAGTTGGAGAATCATAGTCATAGAATGGCCAGGGTTGGCAGGGACCTTAAAGACCATCTTGTCCCAACCCCCCTGCCATGGGCAGGGATACCTTGGTTGCTCAGATCTCTGTCCAGTCTGGTCTTGAATATCTCCAGGGATGGGGCAGCCACAGCTTCTCTGGGCAACCTGTGGCAGAGCCTCACCACCCTCACAGGGAACAATTCCTTCCCAATATCCAATCTAAACCTCCTCTGTGTCAGTGTGGAGCCATTGCCCCTTGTCCTGTCACTCCAGGCCTGTGTCAGGAGTCTCTCTCCATCTTTCCTGCAGGCTCCCTTCAGGCACTGCAAGGCCACAGTGAGGTCAACCCAAAGCCTTCTCTTCTCCAGGCTGAACAATCCCAAATTTCTCAACCTTTCCTCACAGCAGAGCTGCTCCATCTCTTTGCTCACCTTGGTGCCCCTGCTCTGGACTGGCTCCAGCAGCTCCATGGCTTTCACTCAGCCAGAGTGCCAGTGTCACTTACTGAGCCACCCGAGTCATGCAGCCATAAAAATCAAGGTGCAGGTCTTTGAAAATCTCAGAACAAGCACGTTCAGTACCACCTGGGAAACGTTAATTCTGTCAGGCCTCATCAGGAATGCTGTGTGCATTGTTAGTGACCTAAATTTTGTTAGGAAGGATGCACAGAAGAACAGCAAGAATGATCAGGTAGATGGAAACTGCTTTGCAAGTGAAAGCTGGAAGAGCCTGACTTTTCTAGGCCAGCAAAAGACTGACAATACCTGTAGTTAGGAAAATATTGGGGGCAAAGTAACCAAAAGAGAAGAAAAAGATGAGAAATTGTAAGACCTTCCCACGTTTCTCATTTCTCCGCCTCATTTACCACACTGCACACGTTTACCTACAAAACACTAAATCCTGGTGATTTTGCTATTAAATACTTGGGGTTTGTGGGTAGGAGGGAGAGCTGGGGGGAGGAGCTGTGAGTCTTAGGAGGTGTTTTCTCTCTGTTGGACTGGAGGGAGAGAAGGATGTCCTAGGAGTGGGTTAGAATATCTCTGGGGATACCATATCCCTCCAGGAGCTGGTCTGAAGGCAGAGAGGAAATTTACACCCTTTAAAAAACCCACCAAACTCTGTTCACTGCTCTTTCCCTCAGTCTGAAATCTCTGCTCACCTTGTCCAGTCTTTTCTCCCTCTCCAGAGAGATACTGACCTTCTGATTTTGATGATGCAGATGCTGATCTTCCTCCTTTCTGGAGTCTGTGGCCATTCCTCACTGCCATGAGGAGTGAGGAATCATTGGAACAGTGCACTGCATCTGATGTTGAGAAAATCCTTGAACCAGCTCTGCTGCCACTCAGTTAGGTTGTCTGATTTGAGCAACCTGCTCTGCTGGAAGGTGTTCCTGCCCCTCTGGTAGGAACTTTGGAATGAGTTGATCTTTAAGGTCCTTTCCAACTCACATCTGTCTATGATTCCATGATTTGTATGCAGAAATAAGCAGTGGCTCATGATCTTCAGTGGCTGTTGCTCACAGAATCATTAAGGTTGGAAAATACCTCCAAGTTCATCAGGTCCAACCTTCAGCTGCATATCACAATGCCCAGTAAACCATAGTGCGAAGTGCTGTGTCCACTTGTTATTTGAACACTTCCAGGGCTGGTGACTCCATCACTTCCCTGGGCAGTCTCTTCTAATGCTTAAACACTCTTTCAGTAAAGAAATTTTTCCTAATATCCAACCTAAACCTTCCCTGGTGCAGCTTGAGGCCCTTTCCTCTTGTCTTGTCACATGTTCCCTTACAGAAGAGGCTGACCCCCACCTGGCCACACCCTCCTGTCAGGGAGTTGTGGGGAGTGGCATTGTTGGATAGGAGCTCAGGGCAGTTGATCCCCATGGCCACTCTGGCCTGAAGAGATGAGCAGAATAATTTCCCATTGCAGGCGCTGTTCTGACGTAGAGAGAACAAAGCTTCATATTTCCTCTCTACCCTCTTTCAAATAATTTCATCTTGGGGAGGTGAATATCCCCTTAAGCTCAGGAAGCAGAGAAAACAGTGATCAAAGTGGGAACCATTGTCTTGTAATTTCTATGTCTCTTTTGGCTAGCCAGTTCTGCTCTTTAGCTTTTCTCCTGGGAGTAGAAAGATAGTGAAGGGTCTGGAGTTGGAGCCTCATGAGGAGCGGCTGAGGACTCTTGGCCTGTTCAGCCTGGAGAAAGGGAGACTGAGGTCAGAGCTCCCAGCAGTTCTGCAGCTTCCTCAGGAGAGGTAGAGGAGGGGCAGGCACTGATCTCTGCTCTCTGTGACAGGGACAGGACCCAGGGAACGGCTGGAGCTGTGTCAGGGCAGGGTTAGGGTGGATATCAGGGAAAGGTTCTTCCCCCAGAGGGTGGTGGGCACTGAACAGGCTCCCCAGGGAATGGGCACGGCCCCGAGGCTGCCAGAGCTCCAGGAGTGTTTGGACAAGGCTCTCAGGGATGCACAGGGTGGGATTGCTGGGTTTGTGTGCCAGGGCCAGGAGTGGACTGGATGATCCTTGTGGGTCCCTTCCAGCTCAGGCTGGATGATTCTGTTCCATGGTTCTGCAATTCAATGAGGAGAAAAAGAAAAGCCAGGCAAAGGAAATGTTATGAATATCCATGCATGTCATGAAAGCCCGAGAATGTGGGCACCACTTGTGCTCTGTCAGTGACATTGGCAGGATGGTGCACACAAATCCACTGGTCCCTAAGTTGTCTTAAGAGCCTGTCACAAGCACTTGGCATCATGTGAGTTATGGCAGCAAGCCACAGTAGAAAGGAGTTACAAGAAATACAGAGTGAGCCAAGGAGTTTGATTTGAACCATTAACTCAGTGTTGCATTTATTTCTGATCTCAGTTTACTCTTAGAGTCATGGAATGGCCCAAGGTGGAAGGGACCACTTAGCACTGTATAGTGCTCAGGCTCCGAATTATTCTCATATTTTCGTGTGTCAGAAATTGCACTGTCTGGCACATTCCTTTTAGAACTGTAGACTATGGGCTTTCCTGCTTATGACAAAGCAATTGATCTTTGTAGTCTGTCCTTGGAAATGACACTGTGACTTTCAGAAACATTTTGGAGAGTAGTCACTGTTGCATTAGTCTGGTATTTGATAACCTACTACAGTTTTCAGCAATGGACTGCAAACATTTCTCTAGGACGTATTTCCATCAGAAGGGCCCCTTCCTCAAAATCAGCAACACTTGTGAGAGAAGTTTCATTTCAGTTCATTTTGGTACTCTTTACAAAAAGGCATGTTTGGAAAACTTTGTAATGTGCATGATCCCTTTCTTCATATTCAGATTTTTTTTCCTTTTTTTAAAAGGAAAATGTGTATAAACAAGGTAAAATAGAACATTTTGCCTTTTTTTTTTTTTCTCTCTTTGACCTGGAATGAAAGATATAAACATGCATTTAGGGTTTTTTGGGTTGTGTGTTTGTTTGTTTGTGAGGTTTTTTTTTTGTTTTGTGGGTTTGTTTTGGTTTGGTTTTTTTTTTTTTTTTTTGGTAAGGGAAGGGATTGTCCTCAATTTAGGAGAATTTATTTTTAATAATCTTTTCCTTTTAAGCAATGCAGTGATAAACATTGGTTGTTCCTGTGTATTATCAGTGTGTTTCCAGTGTCAGCTCCAATACTTCCTTGAATTCAGCTAGGTGATGCTCCAGAAAAGATGTAATGACAGGCCAAATCTCATGGATACAACAGCAGGTATTACCAGTGACAGAAGGGATGTTCCAGTGCTTTGGCTGTGGCTGGGCCAAGCCAGTTGTTCTTTTTTTGCAGCTGCAACATCTGCCCAGGTGAGAAGGTTTTTTTGATGAGACCAGGCTTCTTTTCCAGTGGAGTCCGACTTGTTAGAACAGGTCATTCTGAATTCTGAGCTTCTCCTGTTCCCACTCAGCTGGTCAGCTTTTTGGATCTTTTTACTCTGAGATTATATAATAATAAATAATTTAAAAACACCTACAAAAAAATTGTTACTAAAATTTTCTGGGCAATTTCAGAATGGAAGGAAAAGGTGCTATCTGCAGAGTGCTGTAGCTCCCCCCGTATTTACTCTTCTCTTGTCTCTTTAAAAATCAAACCTGTGCAGATCTGTGAACTTTCACTGCTACTTAGCTAAGAAGATTTCAGAGGAGATGAGTTGGGAGTTCTTTGCACAGCAACCACTAATCAACATCCCCATAGAAGATGTCTGAATACATATTGATCAAGCCAGCTGCAGCTGGGAGGGGTTCTGGGGGCTGATGCAGCTTTCCTCTCCATCCCAATCATGGAAACTGTGTAGAAAAGCCGCCCACTGGTACTTCTGGCCCTGGCATTTCTGCTTGTTAGTAATTGCATCAAAACGTTGTGTGGGGTTTTTTTGTTAGTTAAGAGACTACTTAGTAAGGAAAGTAATTAAATACTGGCCTTGGAGTCGAGGGGACAGTCCCCAGTACTGTCACATGGCCTTTGGATGTCCCACTAATCTCAGTGTGATAAGATGGGACAGTATAAGGCCATTTTGTTCCTTCTTTTCCCTAAAGCTTTTAGAGTGGGAGATCTTTCTGAGTATTCGTCATTTCTTCCCTGACACCTGGATAATGTCAGGCACAGCTGGGGACCTTTCCTCCCTCGGGACATGGTGTTGTGTCACTGTCCCAACAGCGGTAACAAACAGATGGGCAGTGAGGATCAGAAAAAACCACAGGAAAATGTTTGTCCCTGTGCATGGGACTCATGGAATTCCCAAACGCTGACAAGTTCTGCTGTTACCTGGCTCTGTGCTGGGCTTGGACCATGCTGATCTGATCCCTGGTTTCCAGGCTTAGACATGAAATCCTCAGAGCAGGCCCTTTGTTCGTGACTCTCCCTTTCCTTGCAGGCTGCCTTGTAATTAAAAGCATGCAAAATATGATAAAGCCCAGAGCTGCCTTAACTGCAAGGTAAATTGAAAGCTTTTTGAATGCTCCATGGAGATAAGAGGCTGGCATCACTTTTCACAGCTAGTCCAGAAGAAGGGAATTTAAGCAAGTTTTTCTCTTCTACCCTCTGAGTTGCTTTCAGGGACCAAGGTGTTAAAACAGCAGAAGAAAATATGCTGGAGGTGGAAGGAGTTCACCATCTCTTTCAGAGATTTCTGTCAGTTCTCCAAGCATGAAGGACTGGTACTGAGCAGCCAAATCTGTAGTTTGAATCTGGCAAGACTGTTTTGGTTTGTTTTTTTTTGTTTGGTTTTTTTTTTGTTTTGTTTTGTGGTTTTTTTGTGTTTTTTTTTTTTTTTTTTTTTTTTTTTTTTAACAGATTATCACTGTCATTGTTAGGAGCTAATCCTCCTAAATGCTTTGCTAGTTTTTCTTCCTTTATGGTATATCAGAGGAATATGAGGATACATAGAATAGCAATTACAGCTCTTCATGGTTTATATTTAGTCATATATTGGTGATTCAGAAGCAAGCATATGTAAAAAGGCCCAGATGAATCCTCTTGCAAATGCCTTCCTGTCCTATAGCACATTTAGGTGCTGGAGTCTTAAAAGCAATGCATGAGTCTTACAAAAACCTTATGTTTTTGGAGAGGGACTATTGCCATGTCTTTGTGTCCACCATGATGTGAGAAGAATGTTTTTTGATGGCTGAAATGTTTTAACAGCCCTGCTGATGCAGAGACTTGGTTTCAGACAAATGGAGCCAAATTCTCAGCTGGTGTTCATACATCAGCACATTTTTCTTCTAATGCCAACTAGGCAGTGTGGTACAGGGTGCTTTAGAAGCCTTTTTTTATCATTTAGGGTTTTTTTTTTTTTGGTCTATTTACCATATCGTTGGGAAGCAAGACCTGTTTATCTTGAAAGTTCGGTGTTTTGACGTGTAACTAAAATTCCCATTTGAATGTTCTTTGATTTCTGACTGTCAGATGTGCCACAGCACCGTGCCAGTCTGTGGACAGACTGATGCTCACAGGCATGTTCTGGGTCTGGATCTGTTATGGGTCTAACATTTCATTTTTCCTGTACTTCAGTTCCTCTGACTCTGGAAGAGAAATAACATTTTTCTCTCCTCAGCATGCAGTTGGGTGTTTATCAGTGATAACGTTCTATAGGAGAATTCATAGTGTCCATTGGTACAGTCATTTGTCCTCAGATAATGCAAATGGTCATTTATTTCCTGTAGGGAATCACAAGCAGGCAGTGTGAGGCAGGCCTGGGAAATCAGAGTAATGGAATCACAGAATGGCTTAGGTTGGAAGGGACCTTAAGGATGATTTCACTCCAGTGTCCCTGCCATGCACAGGGACACCTTCCACTGGATGGGGATGATCAGAGCCCCATCCAGCCTGGCCTTGGACACTTCCAGGGCTGGGGATTGACCTAGATGTGCAGCTGGGGCAGCTGCTTACTTTGAGACCTTCAAGGAGCTGCTCTGATCTGTTTCTGATTTCACATGGTTGTAACTTCTGTAAAGGGCATCATTATTTTCACAGCTGGAAATAGGTTAGATGGCATGTTGACCCTGTTTACTTACTACTCTGTTAATATTATTTGTCTTAGGAAGAAATTCTTTCCTGTGAGGATGGTGAGGCCCTGGCACAGGTTGCCCAGAGATGCTGTGGCTACCCCTGGATCCCTGGAAGTGTTCCAGGCCAGGTTGGATGGGGCTCTGAGCAACCTGGGGTAGTGGAAGGTGTCTGTGCCCATGGCAGGGGGTTGGAACAGGATGATCTTTTAAGGTCCCTTCTAACCCAGGCCATTGTGTGATTCTCTGAATATTTCCCTGTGCCCCTGCACCCCTTTCCATGCTTTCTGTTAATAACTGTAAACCTTCCTAGTGGGTCTTCAGGCAACTATAGTGGGAATATACTTAATAAAGCAGCCAGGTGCTCAGAAAATGCCATAAATTCCCACTTCCAGAAGTTTGGTAGAAGATGGCATTTTAAAAAAATGCCTAAAAAAAAAAAGCCTAAACACACTGTGGCCATTAGGAATTTTTTCTAGCGGTTTTAGTGGAACAGAGTTGGACCAATAGGAAGCACATTTGAAAATCCTGCCTCTTGCTGCAAACAGCAGCTCAGGGAGCGATCCTGCCCCTCTGCTCAGCCCTGTGTGGCACTTCTGGAGAGCTGTGTGCAGTTCTGGGCTCCTCAGGACAGGAGGGACACGGAGCTGCTGGAGCAGGGCCAGCAGAGGCTGCGGAGATGATTTAGGGCTGGAGCATCTCTGACTGGGAAGGGCTGAGGGAGCTGGGGCTGCTCAGCCTCCAGAGGAGCCCCAGCTGAGAGGAGCCTCAGCCCTGGGTGTCCATCCCTGAGTGCAGGGAGGGTCAGAGCAGGGCCATGCTCTGCTCCGGGGGCTCAGCAATGGCACAGAGGAACGGCACCGACTGAGCCCAGGGAGCTCCACCTGCACAGGAGGCACAGCTTCTGCCCTGGGCAGTGACTGAGTCTCCCTCACCCGAGACATGAACTTGCTGCTTCTATTTCTATTGCTGGTTTTGATCACAGAGGAACCCTAGAGGCCCTTGGGAGGAAGGGAAAGGGAAGGAGTGGAGATGACTATTGCCACTGCCACAATCATGGCAGGAGTTTCCTCGTCCCTAAGCCCCTTTCCCACATTTCTCATCAACAGCTGCCAAACTGGCTTCCCAGGGCTGGGATGGAAGCAGAGGTGGCAGCAGGACCATGGCTGTTTTGCTGTCCCCCAGTCCCAGACCGTGGCTGTTTTGCTGTCCTTAGCAGCTGCTGTCCTTAGCAGCTGCTGTCCTTGCCTCTGCTGCAGAGGGGCATTACAGACCTTATGGCATCATGCTCGGTATATAAAGCGGGGGAAGAAGAAGGATGGGGAAGGTATGTTCAGGGGTTGTTTCGGTGTGAGTTTGTGTGCTGGTTCCCTTGGGATATTTCAAAAAAGCATTTAAAACAGCAGGGAAGGGAAAAGAGGTGAGGATTTAATGAGGGCTAGCAGCTGAGGTTAAAGCTGATAAGGAAGGCTGGATTCAAGTTGAGTAAAACCCTGGTTGCTTCATCTTCTCAGCTACTTTAAGCTGAAAACATTGACCTTTGTGGTCCTTTCCAACAATTTTAATAAGGACAAGCATATCTTGTTGAATTTTAATTTAAAGTCATTGACTCTGCAGTTCTCCCAGAATACTTCCCATGAAGGGATGCTCTGTGAGTCAAGAGAAGAATCTAAGCCCTGTGTCATAGCCTCCTCCAGCACTGATGAGAAGGCTTTGAAATCTGATGCACAGCCCAAATTTTAGCATCTGTGGTTTGGCTGCATCTTTGACACATAAATGGGAAAGGATTGGGAAACTGTGTGGATGCTGAATCTGTTGAGCCAGAGGTTATGGGCCAAGCGTGTCTGCGCACATGGATAAGGCTTGGGGGACATCAGTGCTGGAAATCTGTAGGCTCCCCGAACTGCAAGGTTTTGCACTGATCTCAAGTAAAGTGCAAATGGGGTGGTAAATAACAAGATTGCAACGTGGATTTGGTTTTGTACAGTACTTTGAAGTGTGTTGTAAGCAATAGCTGGTCATAGAATCAGAGTAATTCAGGGTGGGAAAGATGCACAAGATCATCAAGTAGAGCTGTCTGATCCCCACCGTGTCACCCAGACCATGGCACTGAGTGCCACATCCACTTGTTCCTGGGACACCTCCAGGGATGGTGACTCCAGCTCCTCCCTGGGCAGCCCCTTCCAGTGCCTCACAGCCCCTTCAGTGAGGAAATTCTTCATGTCCAGCCTGAATTTCCCATGGCGTAGCTTGAGGCTGTTTCCTCTCATCCTGTCTCTGTTCTCTGGGAGCAGAGCCCGACCCCCTGGGCTATCCCCTCCTGTCATGGAGTTGTGCAGAGCCAGAATGTCCCCCCCAGCCTCATTTTCTCCAGGCTGAGCCCCCCTAGCTCCCTCAGCTGCTCCTGGCTCTCCAGACCCTTCCTCAGCTCCATTCCCTTCTCTGTTACTAGTCTCAGGGTTTACTGAATACAATTTCTCACCAGCAAAAAGCAGTGGTTTTCCTGGTGGTTGGTGCGTGCATTGCTTCCAAGGAACCCTTTTCTGGGGAGGAAGATCATGGATGTTTATTCCAGCTAAGTGCATGCAGAAAGAGAGGTGATCTCTCTGGGCAAAGACATGCACGGGCATGGGAGAATCCATAGAATTCTACTGAATTTTCTGGAAAGCCTGAAAATTCAAAGGAAATTTGAATTGCAGTGGGAAGAAGTCTGACTTTGGGAGGAATACTGACTCTTGCTGTCAGGAAGCGCCGCCGAGAGCCCGGGAGGAGTTTGTGGGGTGTCGCAGTGCCATCCTGTGGGCCAGGGAGGTATGAGACAAGGACACCTGCATGGGTGACCCGCACTGCTGGAGCCTGGTGGCAGCTCCGGGGGGGGGTCTCACTCACTCCCCCCCGACAGGATCAGTGAGAGAATGGGAAGGGTAAAAGCTGGAACAGCCCTGGGTTGGGTTTTACAGGGAGAGAAAGAGCCATGTACGCAAGCAAAACAAAACAAAACCCTGCTTGCCAGGTGCTCAGCCATCCCCGGGAGAGCAGAGCCTCATCACATGCCTCAGTTACTCAGGAATACAAACATCATCACCCTGAACATACCTCCCTTTCCATCTTCTTCCCCCCACTTTATAAACTGATCATGATGCCATCAGGTCTGGAATGTCCCTTTGGTTGGGGTCACCTGTCCCAACTCTGCCTCCTCCCAGCTTCCCACACACCCCAGCCCCCTTGCCAGCATGGCAGTAGGAAAAACAGTTGACTCTGTGTCAGCACAACCAAAACCATCTCTGAATTATCAGCCCGGTGTTCAGCACAAACCTGAAACATCCCTGGTGAAGAAAATTACCTCAGCCGAAACCAGCCCAGCCATGAAGGCTCCACTCGCACGAGCAGCATTGTCTGCCTCAGCATTTATTAATCCATTTCCTTTGCTGCTGCAGTTCTACCTAAATAGCCAGTGCCTGTTTGTCTTTTTTTTAAAGCTGAGCATGGATTGGCTCTTTGAAGACCTGAGAGAGAGGGCAGCTTCTTTTCGTGTAATGAGCAGTGCTGGGAGAGCCCCCCAGCCACCATGCAGCAGAGGAGGCTGGTTTAGGGGTGCAGCAGGATGCTCTCCTTGCTGCTGAAGCTCTGTGGGACATGGGAGTAATGATGCAGAAGAGGAAATATGGCTCCAGAGTCCTCCTTGGAGAATGGAATGAGACCTCCTGCTCTTCACTTCTTGCTTCTCTCCTGGGTGGGAGTTTTTCCATCAGCAACCCAGTGGATTTGCCTTGTGTTGTCATTCTGCCAGAGGGTCTTGAAATCATGATGCTGGGCAAAGACAGGCAGCTCTGGGAGCACCTGATGGCCAAAGTGCCAATGCCTGGAGCTTTGGGGCTCCCTTGGGAGGCAGCTGCAGTAGAGGAGAGCACAGAAAAAAGGTGTCTGGTGTCCTGGCTGACTGCTCTCACTTCTGAGCTGTTTTCTAAGAGGAAGCAACTGCTCTTTCTGCTTTTCCTCTTCTGGGGTGATGGGAGAGACAGCAGCAGTGGTCAACATGCCCAGAGCTGGGCCTCTTGCTCAAAGCTGTAAGCAATATATGTAGTGAGGTATGGGCTGCTGGCATTTGCTGGGCAGGCCTGAAGCTTGAGACAGCCTGAGTGGCACTGTAGTTTGCCATAGATATGTAGAGAAATTCAGGATTTTCTGTGTTTTTTGTCTCCAGAGTTAGCTTTGAGGGAGCTGATTCAGTGGTAGCTGAGGACAAGCACTAAGCCTTGGGTTGGATTTAGACACGTGAAAGGGAATGGATGTGGGACTTGGCCACATGGTTCACTTTCTGGAGCAAGTCAGTGTAGTCCTTGCACAATGTCATTAAACCCAACAATGTCCTTTCAATGTCAGAATTGAGCACAACATGTGCTGCATAGTCAGGATTTCTCAAGGGAGGTCCAGATGGCTCCCAGGGAGAGAAGTGTGAGCTGCATATGGCCAGCGCCGTGTGGGGTTAAACTGGGGGTTTTCATTTAAGGAAGGATGGTGGAGTGCTGGGAATTTCCTTGAATATTTTGCTTCACTCAGTCAAGCTAAAACAATCAATCTCACATGAGGCAGCGCTGGATCTTTCCACTTGGTTATGTCAGCTGATTTGATGTGTCAATTGCATCCGTGTCCTTCGCTCTAGCGGGACACTGGAAGGAGTTCATCCTCATCAGGAACAGAGCGGCTCACTTTCAATCCTGCTGCTCTTTTCTGCTTCTCTCTTTTTAAGATGGGCACTATAAATACACTGGATCTGGTCTGTTAAATCACTTCTCCCTTTTCTCTGCACAGTGTTGTACCCTGGCTGCCACTGGGGTCTGTCCTGATGAATGCGAGTAAAATTTGCTTCAGTGGAGTTACATCCACTTGAAGTAACTTTCCCTCCATTTTTGCCATGCCCAGGGATGCTCAGAGCCTGAAATTATTCTCAACTAACTTGCTTGAAGTTCTTCCTGTCTGTAGATCTCCTTCTTACTTGCATGTATGGTCTGAATGGGATTTTCACCATTCAGAGGGATTCCAGGATCTTGCATGGAAGCAGCAGGCAGCAGTTTTGTTAGAAACATGAGTTTTATTCCATCTTTTCAATTCATAAAGGTAAAAGATCTCTCAAATGGAGTTGAAAAATTGCCCATACCAGAGCACAGTCCAATTTTTCATGTCTCTGGTCTCAGCCTCACTGAGGAATGTTGAGCTATTTATTATGAATTTAGGCATCGCTATCAGGCTCTTAAAATTAAGGGCAATAAATGATAGAGAAATGAGTGTCCCAAATGAATCCCTTGCATCCCTCTACACATATATGAGGTTCACCTTGTAAAAAATGATAGCAATGTAGTAGGTTTTGTTTTCTGTACGAGACCTGCATTCTGCTTTCTGGAATTCAGTCCCTTTAGAGTTCAAGCTGAGTGTCCAATGTCATTCACCACTTGGGAAATTCTTGGTTTAGCTTTGTACTTTATATTGGAATGGTATTTAAAAGTAAGTAAGCAATAACTGAGTAAAGAGTAAGTCATAAAGGAGGACTACTTTGGTATTTTATTCGTCTTATGTTTTATATTTGCCTTCATGTCCATTCCTTTTAGGCACTTTATTACTTTTGCATTTATAGAATTACAGAGATAGAAAAATCTTCTTTGGTTCACCTGCCACTCTTCTGGCCCAGTCCAAACCTTTCCTATTGCTTTTTCTGTGTGAGTGACAGTAATCATGATTTTAATGGTGCTTTCCAGCACTGCCATAAACTTGGATATAGGATGTTCTCATGCCAGTCCTTCTGCTGTGCTGTGCTGGCTAAACCCTGGCTTGGCTGACAGGTTTAAAATGTGAAGTTTGCTGCCCTGTGGCCACACTGATTGGGTTTCCCCCAATATTTGCAGTGTTGAATGACTGTTTGTTCTGCTGTAACTGAATAAAACAGCTCAGTTATGCAGTCTAAGCTGTTTTCAGAGATCTGCTTAAGGCTTCAGAGTTTGATCCTTAGAGTTGCTTTGTTTATGGAACAGCTGATGAAAGGTTGTCCAGGAAAATTTAGATTTGGGCTTTTCAATTTGCAAGTAACTCAAGAAAATGTTTCGTGCTAAACTCGAAAACCTGTTTATGTAATTCATTATCTTTTTATTTACTGGGACCATTTCTTTGCACAACCCTTGCTGTGGACAGAGGTTACATTTCATACCTTAAACATGCAGCACTTCCAGTTCAAAAGGAGTCAGGTTTGATGCCAAGGAGTTTTACTGAATGAATTTCCAAATCATAAAGGAGCAGGAATATTCTCCTTGCAAATCAGAAACGAGCTGTAAAAGAGTATCTTTTACAATTTCTAAGCATTTTTTGATTTTTGATATACATGATGGATAAAAGGAGATCTTAGATATCAAATACTGAATATTTAGACTCTCATCCTTTAATCTTTCCCAGTGGAACATCTCTACTAACTTTGGGGAAGATCCGTGTCAGATACATCAGTGTAAAACTAAAACTAGGATCAGACCAAACCACCACTGTGCTTGTTCACTCTGCAGGGAAGTCCAGGGGTTTGTCATAGGTTCAGTTCATGCAGTTCTTGCAGACATATCTTTCTGCCTCTCAATTGTCTGATGGGGTCTCTGACTTATCAAACTCCAAACAATCACTGGGATTCAATTATTGCTGCTCTGAGTCTCTTGAAAACTCTGAGCTGGCTTCAGCATCTCAGTTTGTTTATCCTCTGTAATCCCTGGAGCGAAAACTCTCCTCTCCAACATACAAATCCCCAAGAAAAAACTTGACATGAAAGAAAACTCGCTGAGGGAATTTTGCTTTGAAGATCAGCACATATTTAGCATGTTAAGCAGAGATTTCTCATAATGGTGTTGAACTCAAAGCAAGCAAGTTGTGCGTTTTGTTGGTAGACCTGGCTTTTCTTTGTCTTAGAAAATGTTTTGAAGAGCAGATGCAAATGTGTTGATGTATATTTATATTTATCTAAGGATGCATATTTATATATTTTTTGTGCTGCTGACATTTTCTCCTTTCTGAACCTAGACAGAGCTCTTGACAGATCTTGTTCACTTTGTAAGCTTCTCCCATCTCTGATGTTTCTCCCACTTCTTTCTCCTCCTTTGGGCTTTGGCAATGTGACAACCAACCTTCTGGCCCAGGGTTTTCTCACTGCCACACTTTTTACAGCCTGTTCTTGTTCTTTTTCTGGCTACTTGAGTCATTGCCAAGCAGTAGCAGGAACTGTGGGAGCTCAGGGACTAGAAAGTGTCTGGTTTTCATAGTGGAATAAGCTGCTTTCAAACTCCTGCACTGAGCAGGAAATGGAATTGTTGTGGTAGAAACTGCTGTGTGAGGATGCAAACAGTGTAAACTCCTTGCAGTACAAGGCTTCAGCTGCTCTGCATTTAGGCAGGCACAAGCTGAACTTCTTTAAGCTCATTACTAGCCCTGTTAGCTGCTCACAAAATTAAGTCTGGACCTCAGAGTTTTGTTTAGCACTCAGGGGCCCTGAAATGATGAATTTAAGATCACAGTCTATCTGTGTCCTTGTGGTGAGTTGACCTTGGCTTGATGCCAGGTGTCCCCCAAAGCCACTCTGTCACTCTCCTTCCTCAGCTTGACAGGGAAGAGAAAATATCACGAAAGACTCCTCACACTCTTCCTTTGGTCCAGTGTGGTGCAGTCCTTCATTTATTTCAGGCATTTTTTTCTTTCTCCTTCTTTTGTAGTGGAAGACTGCTGATACTTTTAATAACTTATTAATAGCCCTTTAGGTTTCATGAGTCACCAGTACAGATGCAGCTGGAATGGACTGCACAAAAGTGTGAGAGTGGAGAATTCTCTGGAGGAAGAAAAGTTCTTGCAGACCCAACATTTTTTCGTTCCATTGTCTAATAAATTGTTTCAGATCTGAATTAATAAAATTTTTAAATTTTAAATTCCCTTACTTGCTTTGATAGATTTTTGTGCCCCCAGCATGCAGGGAGGGGCGTATAAGCCAAATTGTCATTACAGATCTGCCTTAAAAGGATCTAAAATTAGATGCCAAGAAAATGGCTCTGGGAATTCCCAAAGTCCCAGTTACAGTAAGAGTTAGACCTTGTGTCTCTGTCCTTGAAGAGCACAGCATTGCAATGTATCCTAACAAACTTTGCAACATTCTAATATACATATTTCATTTCATGCAAGAAGACATGTGTGTAATTTCTAGGAACTGTAAGGAAAAATCACCCCCAAATCCAATCCCAGTATGCATCAAGGTAAGCAAAGAAATGTAACACTTTCTATTTTAACCAACTGCAGTTGACAAGATGCTACAAATTCAGCCCCTTCCAACATTCTCATGAAGAAATGAAACCTTAGGTTGGCATGGCTTTACTCTGATCCATGTAAAATAACACCTTTTTCTTGTGCATTTTTTTTAACACAACACTTTTTTTTTTTCCCCCCCTTGCTAGGCTGGATACTGGATGCTGCAAGGCTGTCATGTCAGGATGCTGCAAAAGAGGTTGTTACATCTTCTTCCTGTAGAGCTGGTGAAGTTTCCCTGTGTGCAGAGGCTACAACTTTTATGGTCAGGAAACTGGTTTCCTTGCTCTGTGGTTTTCTTGTTGCTGTTGCTTTCAAAGAGGTCGACACTCTTAGTTCCAGGAAACTGAAACTAAATGTGAACGGGGATTGGGTGAAGGAAGCAGGGAGAATCCCCTACAAGACTCCAATGCGTCTCATTTCTGGGAAAACTAAATAAAGCAGGATTGAACTGCCAGTGGCTAAATAGCAGCAAATTACGAGCAGTTCCTCAAAAGCCCCAGACAAGCACCGAGTCCTGTGGGAAGCTGGAGACTGACACAGGACACCTCCAGAAGAATCTGCTGTTGAAACTTCCTGTAAGCCTTTTTTCAAGTGGAGCATCCATACCTGGCAAATGCATAAGGTCAGCCCTTGGAAGGGCAAACAGCTCTCTGGAAAATCAAACGAGTGGCCAAAGTCTGTCCGTTTGTCTGCCTGTCTCTCTGGCCTTGGATTACTGTGCTTTTCAAAGCAGTGTTTTCATAACTCAGATAAAAAGGTAGATGTTTCACATAGCTCTGCAAGTAGAATCATCCTGTTCATGCAAAATATCTGCTACCCAAGGGATGGGCCCAAACTAGAGGTGTTTCTCATTTACCTGCAAAGCGTCTTGCTTTAGCATCTGTACAGTCAATCCTTGTGAACACGTGAGTCCATTGCCTGCTTTAAAAGAGTTAGTGACTTATTTTCAGTGGTCGTAGAGAGTTTCACTGAAATAGCACTGTTTGTAGTCTTTTGTGTGATTTAGGAGACATAATAGCCAGACCATTCTGGAATTGTAATACAATTGTACATGGTGTTCCCAGAAAATGCTCTGCAGTCTTCTCCCGTTGCACCACTGTGATAAAAACCTCTGTTGCTTTTCAAGCTCTGCAAGTCCATGCTGCGCTGTGCTGAAAGTGATAGAAAACCCAATTAACTCTGAAAAGTGAAGGGCAGAGAGGGATGCTTTGGCCTGGAATTCCTTCCCTTTGAAAGCAGCACAGGTCAGCCATGCAGCCAAATTTCCCTGACCACATGTGGATCCAGCCTGCGTCTCCGATGCAGCTTTCTGCATAGGAGAGTGGGGGAGAGGGTAGGAAGAATTGATTCTGGAAAGAGAGAGCTTGAGAGGAAGAGTGGAGTTAAATGTGACGACTGGGATTTTCAGAAGGTGGTTTGATGAATACTGGGCATCCAACTTCCCTAGAACCCTTTATTAATAACACCCTCTGTATCTTCCTGAGTCACTTTTAGCCTGTCTGGCAGTTTTCAGAGTCAGTGTGTGAGGGAAAAGAGGTAGAAAGCAGCTCACACTGATTTGGCAGCTCTAACAGGCTGGGAATACAATACCTCCTTGTGGCTGCTGGCTGAGGGTGTGGATCTCTGAGGAGCTTCCTGACTACCTGTGGCCCCCACAGCCTTGTAGGACTGGGCTTAGAGAAGCCCTAAGCTGCCAAATGGAGGGTTGCTTCTAGTGCAGGTCTTCTGAGTAGTCCTGGGCATGGATGTGAGCCTGTAGTCCTTGGGAGGCAATATACACTCCACAATCCCTGCTCTGTCCCATAGTGCAGGCCAGCTGTGAGAATTCTCTTAGTCCCTGTATCTTGATCTGTGTATCAAGGCTATGTGGCTGACCATGAGTGACCAGAGCTGCCATGGACCCTTCTTGCAAGGGCAGTTGTCTTCAGAGTCAGCCTATGTGCAGGCTGCCTTTGGAAAAGTGTGACTATCCTGTGGATATCCATGGGACAGAGACCTTAGGCCATACTGTGTGCCCACACCATCATCAGGGATGATAGTGACAGGGGCACTTTGCTTTTGGTGTGAAACCTTGTTCTGATGCATTATTCCAAGGAAGACAGCTGGAATTTGCAGGCCAGATCATGTGAGATAAGTAATTCCAGCTCCCTCACTGGAGCTGATTTTTACAAGTTAGGTCCAGCATTTCTGAGAGATTGGTGACGGTGGAGTTTTTTCCTGTTTGTTTGTTTGTTTCACTGAAAACTTGAAGCCTTTCAAATAAAGAATGTGAGGTATAGGGATTTTTTAGCTGAAGAATGCGCTTCAGGTTGTTTGCTGGATTCAGGCTTTGAGAACACAAGTTCTCTGCAGACAGTCCCACACACAGTGGGAGACAAGGTTATTGGGCTTGGAAGTGGACCAGGGAGATGGGACTCAAGTGAGCTTTGAACAGCAATCATTGTCATTAGTGGTGGTGCCATAATATGTGGTTGACTCAAATCCAGCGTTGCACAGGTGAGAACCTGATGAAACCTTGTAACTCAGTATTTGTGGTTGTTCCTACCAGTGTGATCCACTGTTGAATAGGCTAGACGTGAATAAAATCAGTATTTTTTAAAATGTTGTGTGGGGTTTTTTATGTCTAAAAGACTGATTTCCCTCTTGTACTTTATTGTGTTCATATGAAATGTTTTATGTGGAGTTAATATGGCTGTGCAGCTTTTTTAGGACAGCCCACGTCCACTTGCAGAATTTCACCTTCTGTTCCTCAGAGATGGTTGCTGCAGTGCTGCACTGAACTCCAGCCACAGGGAAAGATGTGAAGATAAATTGTCATATCCCCCAGCTGGTCCTGCAGGGGTTGTCCCTGTGTTCAGTGACAGCTCTGCCTGCCTTCAAATTGAAGCGATCTCCTGTCTGGAGATCAGTGTCGTGCGGGTGAGGCATGTGTCTGACTCCATTCCAGCCCTTGCTCAAGGAAAGGTGTTTCTGAAGGTACCTCCGAGGTGCTTTCCCATCTCCCGGATTCTGTGCCTGCTTGGATACCAAGACAAAACAGAGCCACCTTGGGCACTCCCCAGAGTGTTGCCGCCTTCAAAGAGACCTGTCCTGCTCCGTCGTGTTTGCTGCACGTGGGAATGCTCTATGGCAGTCTCCAAATGACTCCTCACTCATCTTTTGCTTGCTTCTGGACTTGGAAGCCACAAAGGTAAGCCTATGCCCATGGAATTTATTCATGTGTCTGCCTCACAGTCACAGTGGAAAAGGAGATAACAGTCAGGGACAAAGCCCTCTTTCCCCACAGGATGCAGGAGTCTGTGTCTTGCTGAAGGGCAATGGTTCACACACAGATTGGTTTTCTTCTCTCCTGACACTGTGACAGCGTTCTTACTGGTGAGTACATGTGCTTGTCTGCTTCCTGTCAGTCACCCAAAGCCCTGACTGCCTCTAATCCTTGAGCCCTGGACCCTCCCACTTTTACATTTGAGTTAATCCACATCTTTGATTTGTCTTATCAAGTCCTTTGGTTTCTCAGCTGCCATATTTCAAACACCACTTGCCTACTTACTTCATCTCTTTCCCTTCTTCACTCAGCCTAGATGATTCTTGACTCCCCTTTTGGAGGAAAGTTGCTGTCCCAAAAGACTCTGCATTAAAGTGAGTGGCACAAATGCCATCGAGGAGCTGTGTTTTGGATCCCATCATTACAGATCCCATCACTACAAGCCTGCATCATCCGTGCTCCAAACCTGCAGCAACATGTGTAGAATTGAGACAGCTCACAACTCCCAAAATATTTTACAGGTGGATGCAAAATGTCCAGGCACTATCAGATAAATCATCTTTTCAGCCAAAAAGAATCAATTATAATTAATCTGATTTGGGTTACAATGACACAAGCCCCTTTATCTCCCTCCCTGCCACCACTTCTCCGCCTTTGTACTTTTATTAAGTAAAACTAAAAATGTTTTTTGAAAAAAAATTATTTTTCCTATGAAAATGTCTTTTTTATCCAGCAGGGAGCAAAGATCTGAAGGAAGGTGTGGTCATCTCACCTGCCTCAGGCTGCTGCAGGTGGTCACTCATCAGAACTGTCAATTGGTGATGGAGATAAAAGCATTTCTAGTCAGGCTGCATGCACAGCCCTGACCTCCACTCTTGTAAATACTCATTACACAGCTTCCTTCTGAAATCTGGGATTTAGAGAGTCCCAGCAAAAGGTGAGGCCACTCCAGGGCTGGGTCTGTGAAACCCAGGAAATTGTCTTCCTACATTTTCTCAGTCCCTTGAATGGTGTTGAGTTCTGTGACTCCCTCTTCAGTCTGACTTACTGCAGAGGAGACAAAGAGGGTTTTTTATCCAGTCAGGCTTAGGGTAAGTTTGGAAGATGGTTTTTGGAGGGTGAATTATGAAGGCATAAACTGTGCAAAGCTGACCACTTGAGCTACATCTGCCATAAGGGCCCATGGGGTATTAAACTGCGTTCGTGACAATACAGATATAAAAGAAATGTCAGGAAGAAGGAGCAGCAGGGAGGAGTATAAATGTATTCATTTTGACTATGGCATTTGTATTTGCTGTCGTAATTGGTCTGTTAAAATTATTTTCTTGGAAGTGAATTAGCGATCCCAGTAGAGAATACAATTTGGAGAGTCATTGAATTAGAAGAAATTAAATCAAAGAGTAGCATCTCTTCTATTAAATAACTGTGTGCAGAAACTGTGTTGCAGATGGATTGAATGCTGACAGATCATCAGATCTGAGTGATAGTCACTCATGTCTTCCAAGGGAAATAGTGGAATTACTTACGGCACTTAATTCACCTAATCCTCCATTGGTGCCTGAAGCCTGCAGAAGAGCAAGGGTGGTGCCTTTCTTCAAAACAGTTTCCACAAGTGTATCTAAGGTACTGCAGTTTGGTAAATTTGACATTTGTAGTCGGCCAGTTAACAGTAGAACAAAGAATTTAATCAGTGAATGCCTGATAAATTTTTTTAAAAAGTCCTTTCATAAAAGTTAACACAATTTCTGTTATGAAAGGTTTTGCTTTACGGAACTGATGTCTTTGAAGGGATAAACACAGTGGTAAGGGTGAGTCTCTTTAGGTCAGAAGGCTTTAGAGGGAGCTGTACAGTAATGGGGTAAAAAGAGACGATCCTGGTATGGTTAAAAATGGGAAGCAGTGGGCAGAGTCTCTGGCCAGCTGAGAGAATGAAGTCACTGTTGGATGTCATTTTCAGACCATAACTGGAAGGTGTTTAGAGAAGGCAAGGAGGCTTATCAATTACATGAAGTGTGACAGAAGTCTAATTATGAATAGTAGGGAGAGCTTGAGTAGGGATTAAGCATGGCCTGTTTCTTCTTGGGTACCTAGATTTGGAATAATCCAGTGAGACTGTTGGGACTCAGGTCCAAAACACCACGAAGGGAGTGGCACTTCATGCAAATTAAAACAGAACTGGGGAGCTCGTTAACAAAGGATGGTGGGGATGCAAGTAATTTATGGGGAAATAAGGGGAGATTTGGTAAGGTGTAAGAGAGATTGATTGCAGGTTTTTCCTCTCGTGTATAGTCTTTACATTACATTTTATCCCTTGAGCTTTCTCCTTCCTAAGCGGCCCCTGCCAGTTCCCAGCTCTGACCTTCCCCTGGCACACCAGTGTTCTGTTCTCTCCGCCCTGGCTTGGCTGGGATGAGCAGAGCACTCCAGCAGAGGGCGCGGGATCCATTCAGGAATGAGCTCGACAACATTCCAATGCCTGATTTTTTATTTATGTATTTTTTTCTTTTCCCCTGATGTGCTGTTTCAGGTGTGTGGATGCTTGCCCCTACAGACTCTGCCTCTAGGACAGCCTCCAGATTTTTCACTCTCCCATTGCTGATGGAAGTGTGGGGTGTTTGCCTGCTGAGATAATTCATAGAATCATTGAATAATAGAATCGTTCCAGTTGGAAAGGACCTCTAGGATCATCGAGTCCAACCTGTGACCAAATACCACCATACCAACAAGTCCAGAGCACTGAGTGCCACGTCCAGTCATTTCTTGAACACCTCCAGGGATGGGGACTGCACCTCCTCCCTGGGCAGCCCATTCCAGTGTCTAATCGCCCTTTCAGTGAAGAAATTCCCTCTGATATCCGACCTGAACCTCCCCGGCACAGCTTCAGGCCATTTCCTCTTGTCCTGTCCCTTGTTCCCTGGGAGCAGAGCCTGACCCCCCGTCTGTCCCCTCCTGTCAGGAGTTGTGCAGAGCCAGAAGGTTCCCCTGAGCCTCCTTTTCTCCAGGCTGAGCCCCCCCAGCTCCCTCAGCCCCTCCTGCTGCTGCAGACCCTTCCCCAGCTCCGTTCCCTTCCCTAGACACGCTCCAGCCCCACAATGTCCATCCTGCAGTGAGGCCCAGAACTGGACACAGGATCTGAGGTGTGGCCTCAGCAGTGCCAGCACAGGGACAGTCCCTGCCCTGGCCCTGCTGCCACCCCATGGCTGGGACAGCCCAGGTGCCATTGGCCTCTTGCCCCCCTGGGCACCCCTGGGCTCAGCCCAGCCCCTGTCCCCAGCCCCCCAGGGCCTGTCCCAGCTTTCCAGCCCCTGTGCCCCAGCCTGGAGCCGCAGCCTTGCTGTGACCCAAGGGCAGGGCCAGTCCTTGGCCGCGCTGCCCCTCAGACCATCGGCCTGGGCCCATGGATTCAGCCTGCCCAGGTCCCTCTGCAGAGCCTTCCTCCCCTCCACAGCACCAGGTTATGTGGGGATCCACACTCCCACACAACTTGGTGCCATCTGAGGACTGAGAATGCACTTGGTCTCCTTGTCCAGGTTGTCATTTAAAGAGAACTGGCCCCAGCCCTGGGGACTGGTGACCAGCTGGCTGCAACTCCATTCACCGCCACTTCCTGGGCCTGGCCATCCAGCCAGTTTTACCCCAGTGAAGGGTGGATTTTAACTTGTGGATTTTAACTTATGGATTTTAGCTTGTGGACTTAGAGGACAGGGAAAGTGCAAGGCTGACAGTGGGAGAAGTGCTGGCTGCATTACAGGGCTGCTGTGCCAGTAGGTTGAGATTCCACTGTTCTCTTCCCTTTTCTAAGTACAATACATGATCATAGCAATCTTCCCTGGCTTTAAAATAGATGGCAGCTATACTTCCCAGATAATGAGTCTCATAAAAGAACTGCATGAAATCTCCTGTTGAATTCGATAGCAGAGGTGCTGTTCCAATTTAAAGGTTACAGGATGACGCAAGAAAAAGCTAAAGAAAGGTTATCCTTTTCCACTCAGCCTCTGCAACCTGGGTTGTTACAGAACTGACTTTGTCAATGCTAAAACAAATGCTTTTGGATGACTGAAAGCTTTCTGTGGACAAAGAAATGAAGGAATGTTCCCCATGTGTGAGTTGCAGAGGGCCAAGAGCTGTGCCACCATGATTTGTCACTGAGCTTCTTGTGGCAGAGCAGTGACACTTAAAGTTTCTCTGAAAGAAAAATTTAAAATCCCTTTTCTTTTTTTTCAAACTGGAAGTATTTGATCACATAACGTTATAGAATTTTTAAATTATTATTAGTGCTGGTAATCTCAGTGGTATGTATTAAAATAACTACAGTACTGTAATACTGTAAAGACTTTTTCATTATTAAATATTATGTCATCTTATAGACAGGCCTGTAGCTTAGAGATTTGGCAGCAGGTGCTCTTCTGCTTCTTTTACAACAAAGTCTTTACTCCTCTTATCCGTGGAGGATGGGATGACTCCATGGACCAGGTGTTTAAAAAGAGACTGGATGTAGCACTTGTGCCCTGGTTCAGTTGATATAAGGTGGTGTTAGGTCATAGGTTGGACTTGATGATCTCCAAGGTCTTTTCCAACCTAACTAATTCTGTGATTCTCTTATTCTGTGACCAAAGCCCTGCTCTGACAGTGGCTGCCATGGTGGACCTGCCTCTTTTCCCTGGGGCAGTGGCAGCAGATGCCTGTGTTATGGTGTGTGACAAGTCTGTGTCCCCATGCTCACACAGCTGCTTGAACGCAGACATTCTTGTTAAAAGTGTCAAACATGAGTGTGGCCAAGGCTTGTATATAGCAAGAGAGCACAGAATAACCAGAGCCTTTGTGTCTTAATGGACCTAGTGTCAAAAGACTCCACTTTTTCTTTTCTCATGGCTACCACAGCTGAAGTTATCCCCAATTTGGGATTGTGGGGGATGCTAAGGAGCACAGCAAAGCAGATGCAGGAGAGGCAGGATGTGCGCTGACATGGGAAGGATGTGAGCTCTCACAGGCATCCAGGTTTTAGTGGCTGAAATCCCATTTCGTGCCACTAGAGGATACCCAAACTGTTGCCAGCTCATAAGAAACAGCTCCTTAAACCCTGCTTCCCTGGAAATTCATTGCTGGGAGAGGGAAATGTCTTTGGGAGGAATAAAGGGAATAGAGATTTAGGTGCATCTCAAATCTCTCCTTCAGGTTACAGTGGGAGTTCAGTGAATAGAATCACGTGCACAAAAATTGAAGCAGTGAGTGACAGCAAACAGAGTTGATGAGCTCCCTGCATCTAAAAGCTGCAGCTTTCTCTGTATCAGAAAATGGCTGGTTCCTGGGAGATGGAACTGATGGAGCAGCCACATCCAGTTGTGAGAGGCTGGAAAAGACATATAGAGAGGCTTAGAGAAGCTGGTGGTGGGACCTGTCTAGATTTTGTTCTGTCTGGACAGCTGGGATCTGGTGCAAGCCAGAGACGTGGTCTTGGTTCCAGTTAATGTTGTAGAGGGAGCAGAGCAAACCCACAACATTCACTGAGGTGCTCATTCTGAGGTGAATTGCAATGGTGGCCTGATGTGGGGATCCACAGCAAACCATTTCAGACAGGGCAGAGCCCAGCGCTGTGATGAACTTCTCAAGGAACTAACAAGAAACCACTGCTATCTGACTCCAAAAGTCAGGCCAAGCAGGGCTTAAAGCATTTTCTTACCTTGGCCAAGCTTAGCTACATCGAACACACCAGCAGTGCTGCTGCGGAGTCTGACAGTGTCACCATAAATCCTCCTACTGGGGTGGATGCAGGAAAAAAATTCCTCTCTGACCTTTAGTAACATTCCCTGCTCAGCAGGGCCTCCGTTCTGGAGGAGGACTGTGCTGGGGATGGTTATCCTGTTACGGTCTGATCTGCATCTTTTGGGGATGGTTAAGCTGACAAAGGTGCTTCATCTGGCAATTAGAGCGGCACAGAGTTCTTTGCTGCTAATCAAAGAATTTGTGCTCTGAAGACCCACGGCAGAGCTGCATCCCAGTAAAGGCATTCTCCAGCGTTCCCTTCCAACACATTCAGGATTAACGTCCAGGATTCATTCTAGGGCTGTCTTTTCAGTCTCTATCTTGCCTTTAAAGACTGTAGTAGTGGGAGTTGGATACATGCCAGGAAAAAATATCTCCAAAAAATTCCCTCCAGAGACTGGAGATAACGTTTTTTCACAGGGGCCAGTCAGGAGTGCAGCAAGAGGATCCCATGCCGAAAGGCTGTACACTGGGATGGATCTGTTGGAGCCAGCCCAGAGCAGGGACACCAAGGGGATCAGAGGGATGGAGCAGCTCTGCTGGGAGGAGAGGCTGAGGGAATTGGGATTGTTCACCTGGAGAAGAGAAGGCTTTGGGGTGACCTCACTGTGGACAAAGAAATGCAGGAATGTTCCCCATGTGGGGAACACTGTGGCCTTGCAGTGCCTGAAGGGAGCCTGCACAAAAGATGGAGAGAGACTCTTGACAAGGGCCTGGAGTGACAGGACAAGCGGCAATGGCTGCACACTGACAGAGAGCAGGGTTAGATTGGATATTGGGAAGGAATTCTTTGCTGTGAGGGTGCTGAGGCTCTGGCACAGGTTGCCCAGAGCAGCTGTGGCTGCCCCTGGATCCCTGGCAGTGTCCAAGGCCAGGCTGGATGGGACTCAGCAATGTGGTCTGGTGGAAGGTGTCCCTGCCCATGGGCAGGGGGTTGGGACAAGATGATCTTTAAGGTCCCTTCCAACCCAAACCATTCTATGATTCTGTGATTATAAATTAAGGTGACCTTCCTTCCTAAACCAAGGTCAGACAGACAGCCTTTTTCCCTTGGTCCTGGTGACGTGGATTTCCTGATTATCTGTTTCTCAGTGTCCTACCTGCCCACCTGAATATCATTTGTATGCTGCAGACATGAGGACTTGTTTCTGCTCTTCCAAGGGCTGTATATCAGTGTTGAATAATGCAGCCAGAAGTCTCTAGAGCTCGTGTACTGCAAGTCATTAAACTGGATTGACTGGTTCCATGCATGGTGAACAAGCTGTTCTTTTTAAAACGGTAATTTATTGTCTCAGATTGCAGTAAATTCTGCTGTATAAAACCAGAGTAACTCCAGTTTGCAGGGAGACACTTTGTTTTAAGGTACCTAAAGACACTTTAATTGCTCTCTTGGTTAAATTATGGTCATTTCTCCTCACTGTCATCTTGATCTCAAGCAGGAAATAAGACATCTGAACATTTTTTTCCTAGGCCATTGTGGTGCTTTTTCACCCACAGGAAGTTTCTCCAGCTGTACCTTTGGAATCTTACAAAATTTCTTCCATAGTTCCCTCTTCTTTCCCACTTGTTTGAGCCTCTCCTTTTGTCTTACAAATGGTGTCAAATGCTTCCTTGGGTTCTTCCCAAGGAATGCAGTCACCCCCCCAGACTTACCCAAAATGCAGACACCACTTTCATTCTGCTGATGGATTGTGGCAGTGTGAAAGATTTTTTTCTTTTGTGGTAGCCCTCCCAGAATGGAAGTGATAATTTTAGTGCCATTTGTGGATATGGCTATTGGGGGAAAAAATCATTAGTTTTGCTCACTGATGTCTGAGAACTGAGAGATCTGTGGTGGGGGAGAAGAAAACAATGGACGTGTGACTTTTCTTACTAACCTTTTTCTGGCTCTTGGGTTTTCATCTGCAAAATGCCATACTAGACTTCATAACTCAGCAAAACTGCATTTATATAGGTTCTTCTATTGTTCCCCCCTTGGTTATGTGCTGTTTTAAGTATATTAAGGTTTCTGGGGAATAATTCAGCTCATACTTTTTATGTCCTGTATGTCCTGGGTTTTGGCTTCTTCTTTCTTTTTTTCTTCTTTTTTTTTTTTTAATCTCTTCATTCATCTTGTTTTTGAAGGTCCGTGAGAGAAGATCTAACATGGGCTGAAAGGTTAATCTGGCATCAAAAAGTGCCAGCCCACTGTGCCAACTGGGAATATCATCCTGGTATCTGGAAGCTCTGTGGAATGTGCACTCCTTCACTGTCAGCACCTCTGAGTGGGCAGGGAAATGGGACTGGAACCTTGTGGAGAAAAACTCCAGGTGCTTGTGGTAAAGGATCACTCTGCTGCAAGGTGAAACAAGTGACTAATGAGATGCTTGGCTGCTTTTCAGTTGAAAAGTTTGGGATATCTTTGTCAAAATGAAATGATGTTGGAGGCAAGTGGCAACAAGGGGAGAGGCTGATAAATGGCCCTCAGTGAGCCCAGGAGGTGGAGTCACCCTGTCTTTGCTCTCAGTTTGCAGGGTTGGGAAGTACAGGTGAAGAACTGGTGTTGTCCCTGGGAGCTCTTGCTCCATGCTTGGTGAAGTTCCCTGCTCCTCTGGAAGGTTTCTCCCAGGAGCAAAGAGAGCTGGGGCAGGGTTGAGGCTTACGGAGCCTGTTAGGGAGGACTCTGCCACTCCTCAGCTGGAGAATTCCAGGGCAGCCTGGATCTGCTGCTCAGGGTGTACCCACCCTGCAAGGAGGGCACTGATGGTCACAGGAGGTCAGAAGATGATGTGGCACTTGCATGACTCCAGAGGTAACTTGATTTCCTTGTGGTTTTGGGCAAAAAAATCAAAACCGGGGTGATCAAAGTTAAAGGAAGGAAACCCTAGACAAGCAAATCTACTTTCTTTTGCAAGAGGCAGCATCTGGTGAGGAGGGTCACAGCAACAAGATAATCCTGTAAAGGAAGTGCTGTCACACCTCCAGGATTCACCATTAGGAGACCCTGAGACTTGGAATGACACACACACAAAGCTCAGCTTCTGCTGAGCCCACTCCTTGGTAAACAACACAGAACTGGAGAAAGAACAAGTACAGTTAGGTAACTGCTCAAGGAAACAGAGAACATCGACACTGAGTAGTTGTTTGTAAGGCAGCTACCAAAAGCACAGGTACAGCTTCATTTTGGCTGAATTTGGTGGCTATCTTAAAGGAGGAGAATTCCTTGGAAATTCATAGCTATTCTCTAAGGTGACAGAGTGGCATTTCTGGGGGTGTCTGACCTGTGGCTGTACCGGTGGCTTGTCTTCCCATTGCAATCCTGTCAAAAATTCAGGCTAGCTCCTTCCTCCCCTGCAACTCTCTACTGGGAGAGCTGGATCAGATTATTCCCAACACATGACCATGGCCATTTGAAGTGGCGCCCCATTTCCATTGGTGTCTTCTCCACTAGTGCTGACAGGATTTCAGCCTGTGGGATCCCACAGTCCTCATGTGTGTCTGTGCTGGCTGCTCCCTGTCCCAGTATATCCCACTGACTGCAGCTGTGGAGCCCTTTCCATACTGGTTGTTGGCCGGTGCCAAGGTAAAGTAGGGCAGCTAACTTGGAGTCTATCCCTGGTTAGCCTCCAGCAAGGTTACTGGTGTGGTTTTGGCCACTGGAGGGCTCTGGTTTTATTTCATAACTATGAGAGAATGATACTAAAAATTACCACTGTAGTGGGCCAAAAGGAGGGTCTAAAATCCTGCAGAAGCCTCATGCCTTATCCTAATACTTGGGCATGAAAATTGAAAATGGGATGTCCAGCTTCCTGCATCACGAATAACCAAGAATCTGGGACGCTTGCTTGCAATTATTTGGGTTATTACAATGATTTTCTTAGCCTCCCGAGGGCTGTCTCTGTGCCAGTGCAGCAAGGATGTGCTCACAAAATCTGTTTTTGTCAGAAGAAACTGTGGCACTGGAGAACAGAGGCAGGAGTGTATGGAGGGAGAAGCAAAGGTAGATCTGCACTGCTTCTGGGAGATGGTTTAATCAAAAGGTGGTCAGGGGTAGGAAGGAGGGGAAAATTCAGGTTGTACCTACTTGAATTTGCTAAAATTCTGCCTTTCCCCCTCTTCCTTCCTTATTCAGAAACCAGTGCAGCACAGGAAGGATTCAGAGAGGGAGATTTCATTCATTTCATTGCAGAGCACTGCAATGCATTCATTGTGTGTCCTTGAAGGAACCCCACATTTTGCAGCTGACCCTGAGCTTTAGCATCAGGAAAGCTTTTATTTTTTTTTTTTTTTTTTAAATACTTTTTTTTTTTTTTTTGCCTTCCTTAGCTCTAGTCCTATTTTTAGAGCCTGTCGTTTTCTCAGGGGCATCACAGTCTATTTTTAAAGACTTTGCAGGCTGCCAAACCATTGTTATTTTCTCTAGGGTGATGTCAACACAGTGCCTATAGTAAATGTGCCCAGCATTTACCATAGGTGATGCTTTAGAACAGATAAACATTAATGTTGAAGGTGAAAAATGTTTTTGTAAGCAGAGCCCCACTGTGAAGTGTGTTATTTCTACAGAGCATCCTTTTGCTTGCCTGGTGGCTTTCCCCTTTTCTGAAACACTGTTGGTCTGACCGTCAAATTGCTCACTGCTGCATGAACCTGATCTGTACATTATTAGATCATCTAGAGTGACTGTAAATCAGGTTTGGTCCAAGTCTTGCAGCATGTTTAATGTTTTTACAAAGCTTTTTTTTCTTGCCTTTTATATTGGGAATGAATTTAACAGCCCAACTCTGAAAGCAACATAGGGAAGAGTTTAAAGGGCTTAAAATATGAACAGTACCAAATATTGGTAATAATCACCATGGCATCATCAATTTTGGTGGAATTTCTCAAACAAATCCAGCATAAGCACAGCTTCTTTTTACCTGTGGGGAAAGAAAAAGAAAAAAAAAAAGGGAAAAAGTCAGGAACAGTTATGTAAAGATGTGGGAGCAGATGTACTGCTGGTGCAAGCTGGCACTGCTCCACTCATGTCAGTCAGAGTAGTTGATGTGGGGGAACATTTGTCTTCAAGGGAAGCAAGATTTATCACTGAGCTGTGGTGGCTCCACAGAAATCACAGAATGGCCTAGCTTGGAGGGGACCTCAAGGATCATGTGGTTCCAACCCTCTGTCATGGGCAGGGACATCTTCCACTATTCCAGGGTGCCCAGAGCCCCATCCAACCTGGCCTTGGATGCTTCTAGGGATGGGGCAGCCCCAACTTCCATGAGCAGCCTCTGCCAGGGCCTCCCCACCCTCACAGAGGATGGTGAGCTATCACACATCAGCTAGTGTAGTTCATGCTCTGATCCCCTCACAAACCTGACAGATGATGTCTGTATTCAATCTTTTCATGGATGTTTAAGCCAATGTCTCTTCCATAATTCCTGCTGCAGACAGCACTGCCCAAGAGGACAATTCCTGCCCTTCAACCATGTGGATTTGTTCCTTGGGCTGTACTAGCTCAGCTGTGCCTTTGGGTACTGATTTTACAGACCATGGACACGTGTGGAGCACCTCCTCCATCAGCCACTTGTGTGAATGTCATGGGAAAACTGAGGAAAAGTCTCTGTGGGAGGTGGTGAGCCACCTTTCTGCAGAATTACAAAGGCATTTAGAAACTTCAACTGCATTGTTTCAGTGAAGTTTGAGATCATAAATACTTTTGCACCTTTGAATTCTGAGTGATGGTCAGGGAAATAATCCACAGGGCACAAGAATGGCTCTTTGTGCTGTTTTTGCTTTGAGTCCATGCCCTGAACCATGAAACACCCAGAAGCTTCACAAGTGAGTGGAATTTATTTCAAATATAAACCTCCAAGGGATTTCTCTCCCATGAGTTTGATGAGCTGCACCCTTGTAAACAATTGCCATCTACAACATCCTGCAGCAAGGAGCCCTACAACTCATCCCTCCCAGACAGAGTCACCTCCTCTTGCACAAACCTGTCCCTTTGTTTGTGCCTCCTTGCTCTTACCTTGATTTCAGAGGGTTGCTCAGGGCTCTAAATTTCCCAGCATTCAGTTTTGGTTCTCAGAAGGCCCATCTCAAGTTCACCAGGAGATCTTTATAGTCTTTTGTGAACCTAACCTGAGACTCACATTTGTAACCAAACCAGGGGAGTTTTGCCTAGGTTTGCATTTCATTGCAGATGCCTTACACTCTTCTTACATATCATCCCACTGGGCAAAGAACAGCCATTTGGAAGACCCCAGGAAAACTGCCTTACTTCGAGTTCTGTTGGCACCAGCCCCCATGCTTGGAGAAGGCACCAGTTCTGCTTCATGCTGCTGGCAGCTGAGCTGGTTGGCTGCCTTTGAAGGTACAACTGCCACAGCAGATGGCTGGGAGGTGAGCAGGGAATTTATTCAGAGCTATGCATAAATGAGTCTGTCTTTCCTTGGAGAGAATGGCAGCGGAGAGCACGCTCACATCCCCACCCACATCTGCACGGTGACATGGCAGAGCTCCGTGGTGACCCAGGAGCGGAGGAGCCAGCCTGTCTGTCACACACCAACTCCTCTGTGCTGCTCTAGCCCACCGTCTGTGCCAGCTCAGCAGGGCTGTGGGCTCTGTCTGCACCGCTGAGCAGCGGAGGTGTTTCAGCAATAGCTGAACCCACTCTGCTCAGGGGGAACAGGACTGGTGTGGTGCAGAGCCTCCATCTCAGGGATGTCATCCTTTTGGATTCCCTTTGTGCCCAGTCAGCAGCCCCAGGTCACTGTTGTGCTTCCACTGTGAACTGGGTATCAGCAGTTTGTAGCACTGCTTTTTCAAAGGAATCTGCAAATATGGTGGGAGTTGAAGGGCTGGGGTAGGAGGCATAGTAATCTTAAAATCATAGAATGGCTGGGTTAGAAAAAGGACCTTAAACATCATCTGTTTCAAAAAACCCTGCCATGGCCAGGGACATTTTCCACTATCCCAGGTTGCTCAGAGTCCCACCAAACCTGGCCTTGGACACTGCCAGGGACAGGGCAGCCAGAGTTCCTCTGGACAGCCTGTGCCAGGGCCTCACCACCCTCACAGCAAAGAATTTCTTCCCAATATCCAATCTAACCCTACTCTCTGTCTGTGTGGAGCCATTGCCCCTTGTCCTGTCACTGCAGGCCCTTGGCAGGAGTCTCTCTTCGTCTTTCCTGCAGGCTCCTTCAGGCACTGCAAGGCCACAGTGAGGTCACCCCAAAGCCTTCTCTTCTGCAGGTGAACAATCCCAATTCCCTCAGCCTCTCCTCCCAGCAGAGCTGCTCCATCCTCTGCTGCCCTTGGTGTCCCTGCTCTGGGCTGGCTCCAGCAGCTCCATGGCCTTGCTGTGCCAGACCCCAGGGCTGAGGCAGCTCTGCAGGTGGGGTCTCACCTGAGGGGAGCAGAGGGGCAGAATCCCCCCCTCCCCTGCTGCCCATGCTGGGGGGTCAGCCCAGCACAGGGTGGGTTCTGCGTCCCAGAGCACACAGCCAGGGTAGGGCCAGCTCTCACGCACCAGCACCCCCGAGTCCTTTCTGGCAAAAAAATCCCTCTGTTTTCCTGGGAAATAACACTATGTTAGACCCTGGTGTTGCAGTGAAGATGGCTGAACAGAGGGAAAGCTGCAAATGCTCAAGAAGTTTCCCCTTCAATGCCTGTTTGTAAGGGTTAAGCATCTTTGCCATGAGCTGAAGCAGATGTGCAGGGCCCTTGGTCAGAGGCTGTGACTGCTTGCAAAGATACCTGCAGGTAATGGGATTTAAGCTGCAGTTCCTTGACTTCGCTCCCTGCCCCTAGAGTAACTGCATTAATTTTTATCTTTAAAGATTCCTGCTATGCAAAAAAAACCCTACTGATGTTACCACCTCTGAGTCATGCCAGCATATTCTGTGTGCTGCTATATTTTAGGAGCAAAGCTGCTGGAGTTCAATAAGTATAAAGCAGGATTTGATAAGCGACATAGTGGAAGTAACAGGCTATTTAGATAAAGGAAAGGAGGTGTGGTGTGCTGTCAGTAAGTACTTGGCACCTTGCAGTGTTGATCCCAAATGAGTTTGGCCCAGGCTGTCTCTCCGTCCCTGGATTTTCTGCAGGTGAAGTTCCTTTCCTCAGGCTTGGAGGACATATCAGTGTTATCTGCCTGGTGGGAGGCAGGGTTAGATCACAGAATACAGAATTGTAGAACCTCCTGAGCTGGAAGGGACCCACAAAGATCATCGTCTCCAACTCTTCACCCTGCCCAGCACAACCCCAAGAAGGTATCACTGTCCTTTACTTCAGATCTGTTCTTACCCCTACAGGCATTTGCAGACCTTATCTGTTGAGTGATAAAACTCATGTATCACATCTGTCTTCTCTTCCCCGCAGGCTGCAGTTGCACAACTAATGACCACTGATATGGGATCACTGAAGTGTTGGATCATTTAGCAGGACTGCTGGGAAAAGGTATGGATGTTTCCTCATGTTTCTGCTGCACTATTGATAGCACACACAGGAGCTGCTGACCACAGCTGCAGGAATTACAGCATCTGCTCTGACATAAGGCCTGGTGGGACAGATTATTCTTGTACACTTTAGGCTGCATTTGAATGGATACTTTATGTGCTTTTGCTATGTGGCTGTGCCATATTTGCTTTAGCAACAGAAGTCCTCAAAGGAATTTGCAGTGTCCCTTCACAGGGGGTAGACGCTTGCTGTGTCCTATTCTTGTGCCTGTGCCACAGTGGGTGTGTAACCAAGATCTGAGGTGTGGGTGGAAACCTGTGAGGCATCCCTGGGTCCACAGTGCCCTGGAGTTGTGCTGGACCAGGCAAACATGCCAGTGCCAGGGTGTGAGTTCAGGGCCATCCTTAAGGGATGGCACTGGCACAGCTGTTGCTCCCCAACTCCCTAGCTGCTTTATTCTAAAGAAATGATCATCACAGACTCACAGAATGGTCTGGGTCGGAAAGGCATTAAAGTTCACCTCGTTCCACTCCCCTGCCGTGGGCAGGGACACCTCCCACTAGCCCAGGTTGCTCAGAGCCCCGTCCAGCCTTGCCTTGATCCCAGTGATCCCAGTGCTCTGCCTTTTCCCTGCTATCCCAGAAACTCACCTGCTCCCCTGAAACACAGGAGAAAAGCCTTTCATTCAGTCTCTGCCTGAGCTCCTTGTTCAGATTCGTGTGCACACGAGCCCTGCTTGTCAGGCTGTGGTTTCTGGGTTGCTGCTCTGCAGAGCCCTTGCTGCTGTTCCAGGGGAATTGGTTTGGCTTCAAGGGAATGGGTTACCTCTTTGCTTCCAGCTGCTAGAGAGCACAGCAAGAAGCTAAAAATACCTCCCAGCCGACACCTAATGTCACTTCTCCGCACGAGGGGTTTGTGCAGTTGCCACGGGGATCTTAAGCAATCGCACAGGGGAGGGGATAAACCTCTTTATTTTTGTGAATAGAGGGGGAGGCGCCCATGAGAAAAATCCCTCTATGAAAAGGCTGTGCAGCCCCGTGCTTTGATGCCTGGGTTGAAAAAGCTAAATGTCCACGGATTTAGCCCAGCCAATGGCGTGAGAGTGCTATTTTTGGAAAGCACAGTGCAGAATTATGGCACATGTATCACATGTGAATTGGGAAAGTGCAAGCTATTTTTGGAGCCTGTTTGCATATGTGCTGAGTCAAGGTTTGCACACAGAGCAAGGCTGCACCTAGCATCTCTTAAATCTGCTTTAGCAAGGTTATTAGCTTTCAAGCAAGCTCTGGGTCCCTCAAAATCCTTTCTCCCTCTGATTTTATTAGCATCTCAGCATTGCAGGGAGACTAATTAAAAAAGACAAAAAATTAAGTGCAAAAGGGGAGGCACAAGGACAGGGGAAGCAATTTAGAATTGAAGGGGGATGGGTTCTGCACAAGCATTACCTAGGTAAGCATAGAAAGGCCAGAACAGCATAAAAATACATGGAAAGGCAGGAGGAGCTCATAAAGAAGGTGAGGAATTTGCACCTTGTTCTATCACTGCTGAAGGAAGCCTATTTACAGGGAGCCACCCCTAGAGAAAACAGGAATTAGGAAAAGAAATTGGAGCAGCGTCACGTGAATTATAGCCAGCCCTGGATTTGGGGGCATGGAAGAAAAGCCCCTAGGCTGCATGGCAAAGGGATGCTAGCTGAGGATAACAGGACTGACTGGCTGGGGGTGGTCTTGGTGGGTGGACTCTGTTCCCAGAGGACACAACCTTCTGCAGGCTGCCTTCCAGAGCAGTGCTGGCTGTCCTCACAGATGATGGATACTCAAATAGGGTTCCCTGTATGGCCAGAGGTGTTGCCTTAGCAGGGGATCTTTCTTCATCAACTGTTTCCAGGAGGCAAAGGCCTCAAAGATAGGAGACAATTAGACTGTTGTGGCCATTAGGGCGGACTTGAGGTTGAACAAAGCCAAGTGCTGGGTCCTACCCTTTGGCCCCAAAAACTCCCCACAGTGCCACAGGCTGGGGCAGAATGGCTGGAAAGGGAAAGGACCTGGGGGTGCTGGGGACAGTGGCTGAATGTGAACCAACATGCCAACATGTGGGCAAGAAGGCCAATGGCACCTGGGCTGGGTCAGCAGTGGTGCAGCAGCAGGACCAGGGCAGGGACTGTCCCCTGTACTCAGCACCAGTGAGGCCAAACCTCAAATCCTGTGTCCTGTTCTGGGCCTCACTGCAAGAGGGGCATTGAGGGGCTGGAGTGTGTCCAGAGAAGGGAACAGAGCTGGGGAAGGGTCTGGAGCAGCAGGAGGGGCTGAGGGAGCTGGGGGGCTCAGCCTGGAGAAAAGGAGGCTCAGGGAAATCTTCTGGCTCTGCACAACTCCTGACAGGAGGGGACAGACAGGGGGGTCAGGGTCTGCTCCCAGGGAACAGGGACAGAAGAAGGGGAAACAACCTCAAGCTGTGCCAGGAGAGGTTCAGTTGGACATTAGGAAGAATTTCTTCACTGAAAGGGTAATTAAACATTGGAATGGGCTGTCCCCAATGGGAAGTGTTTAGGGAAACACTGGATGTGGTACTGGGTACCATGGTTGACAGGGTGGCGTTCAGTCATAGGTTGGATTTTATGATCTCAGAGGTCTTTTCCAACCTGAATGATTCTGTGGTTCTGTGATTCAGGTGTTCTCCTGTGCCACTGTTTGCCTTCTGCTGGTGGGAAGCACCAGCCCAGATCTGTGGAGTGGGTGGGAGTGGGGCAGATGAGGTGGCTCTGTCCATTCAGGGGTGGCACTGGAGAACCTTCCTGGTCTGGTGTGCACAGAAATGGGTTTGCAGATGTGGAGAACATAATGCTGGCACAGCAGCAGGCCCACCAACCAAACAGGGAGCAGGAACCTGCCTGGAAGCTCTGGGAGAATGAGAAAGTGTTTTTAAACTACACAAGATGAGAAGCAGAGCAAGAGCAATCTGAGCACTGGCTTGTTGTTTGTTGGAGGTCCAGATGTGGTCCAGAGCAGAACTATTCTGTATTGTTCACACCAGGAGCAGTCCTTCAGAGTTTGCAGAGGTGTTTTAAAGCCCTTAAAGTCCTGGTGATGTTGGCTGTAGAGATTGACCCCAGGTGGAAGAGCAGAGGCTATGGAGGAGAAGGAAGCAGCAGTCCTGGACACAGATAAACATCCCTGTTTTGCTGATAATACCATGTCAGGCAGCAGGACACAGTGAAGAGGTGGGGGTCATGCTGATCTCTCTAGGGGGATGCTGTTGTCTCTATTATTTCATAGACACATATGATAACATCAGACCTGACATACACCTATAAACAGGGTAAGATACAGCATGAGCACCCCTTGCACACTGCCTCCTATGTTTGCACTTCTGGAGTCTTTAATCCTGATGGAACTAAACCTACATGGTCCTTTCTGGGCCCTTATCTGCCTAGGTACATGTACTTGAGAAGAGTTTGTTAAAATTGTGTTTTTCCTCTTGCAGTCAGAGAAAATAAAAATTGAAATCCACTCCATCAAAGAAAAAAAAAAATTGGTTTGAAATACACATGGGGTCTCAAGCCCTTGTCTTGAAGGTGAGCCTGAAAATGGGTTAAAATAAGAATAAAAAATGCAAATGTTGATGTAATTTCCCAGTTTGGAAAGCGGACCCTAGCCAAACAAATGCCAACATAACAATGCCCACAAAACAAATCAAATCAGAATTCCCCTCCATTTTCCAATGTATGCTAACAAAAGCTTGAATACGGATCCAAAATTTAAGGAAAGGCAGAGTGCAGTTGTGTAGTAACCCACTTTTAAGCAGCTCTATTAGAAAAACCTTTTTCTTTTTTGCTTTGACACCATTTTATTCTTCATATAAGCAATGAATAGAAAGCAGCGCTTTTCCAGATCATAGTTTGGAGTGGTTTCCAATTAAAACCACTTAGGTTCCTCACCTTCCTTTCTGCAACTGTAGATCCTCAGCCTGAGAGCTTGAGCTTGAAACATGACTTGGACCTGCTGGAAATCTGAGCGCTCATTTCATTCAATACTCAGCTCCTGTTCTGGAACTTTGATGAACCCAACCTGAGATTCATGCTTGTAATCAAACCTAAGCAGAGATCAGTTTTGCTTGGGTTTTAGTTTCAAGTAAGAAGGTGCCCACCTTCCTACCTGTCTTCATCTTCACCAGGCAGTGGGATATCTGGCTATCTCCTTGCATATCATCATTAGCTTCTCAGGATATACGATCAGCCTCCTTGTCCCGGAATTTGTAACCCACCCATTTGTGCTTTCTTGTCATAAAATCAGCTTAGTCCAGGTTAGTGTTCCCTGCAGCTGATATGGCCACTGAATATTCTCAGCTGGAAAGGACCCACAAGGATCATCCAGCCCAGCCCCTGGCCCTGCTGCACGCCCCAACAATCCCACCCTGTGCCTGAGAGGATTGCTCCAACACTCCTGGAGCTCTGGCAGCCTCGGGGCTGTGCCCATTCCCTGGGGAACTTGTTCAGTGCCCACCACCCTCTGGGGGAAGAACCTTTTCCTGATATCCACCCTAACCCTGCCCTGACACAGCTCCAGCCGTTCCCTGGGTCCTGTCCCTGTCACAGAGAGCAGAGATCAGTGCCTGCCCCTCCTCTTCCCCTCGTGAGGAAGCTGCAGAGCTGCTGGGAGCTCTGACCTCAGTCTCCCTTTCTCCAGCTGAACAGATCAAGTACGCTCAGCCACTCCTTGTGTGGCTTCACCTCCAGGCCCTTCACCATCTTCATGTCCCTGCTTTGGACACTCTGTAACATGTTTAAATCTTTCTTATGTTGTGGCACCCAAAACTGCCCCAGCACTTGAGGTGAGGCTGCCCCAGCCCAAAGCAGAGCGGAACAATCCCTCTCTGGCCCAGCTGGCCATGCTCAGCCTGGTGCCCCCAGGACAGGGATGTCCCTGATGGCTCCAGGGCACTGCTGGCTCATGCCCAGCTGGCCAGTGACCCGGACCCCCAGTCCCTTCCCATGGCACTGCTCCCCAATATCTCATTCCATACAGTCTGTCTGTACATCCAGGCTGGCTCTGCTCAGGGAATGACTCTCTGCCCAGATGGCAGCAAGCCTGACAAGGACTCTCTTCAGAGCTGTGTACAAATGAGGCCATCGTGGATGGATTAGAGTCAACAGCACCATAATTCCAAACCCACGCAGCCACCTCTGCACACCAGCATTCCAGCGCTGTGTGGAAAACAGGATGCCTGCCTGACCCACACAAGTCTGCTGTGCCAACAGCCCTCACCAGCTGTAAACAGCATCAGAGAAAATGCATCAGCAGCTTAATTCACACAGCATTTCTTCTTTGTGGCAGCAGCGTGGCCATTTTCCACTGGAGAAGCTGAGCTACAGCAAATCAAAATGCTTTGCAGAGGTCAGTCCTACACCCAGGAACAGTGACTGCACTGTTGTACAGAAGTGATGATCTTGTTATTTTGGTGTCTTCTAGATTGCTTTGCAAAAATCACGTGAAAAAAATCGTTGTGTTTGCATCCTCTCTGCTCTCAGATTGTCTTAACTGTCTGACCCCTTGTGTCTGAAGAAATATGCCACAATCACAGGGGATTTTATAGTGCTCACAAATAGGTGGCTATCAATAAATTGTTATTTAAAGCCCTAGTTATCTTAGCCTGCATACATCAGGTGAATAAATTGCACAGTCCATTCTGTTTCTGGATAGCTGAATGTCTCAGGCTCTTGGTGGTCTGGAAAAAATAGTCTCATTGATACCTTTAAAATGGACTTCCTTTGGATATTTTGAATAACTGACTTTAAATATTCTGTTTCTTTCAACTGTCTGACCACTAGACTTTTTTTTTAATAATCGGTTACTAGATTCACAAGGTTTAAAACTGGAGCTTGCCTAATAACTCTCATAAGCAGTGTGGCTCTTGGATTTTTGGTTTCAAAACATACACAACTCTTACTTGTGCCAATGTCAGTGGTAAATGTGTCCCTCTGGGCCCCTTTCTCTCGAAAGGACAGAACAAAACCCTCTGGTCCTTGACACAACCAACTCTTCAGAGCAAAAAGGTTTGAAAGAAATAAGCAGTGAACTTCCTAGGGTATCCCAGACATACGCCCAGGGAATTACAAGCATGGAGAGTGGCACTTTCCTGCAGCAAAAGCTAAAAGCCAGAGCAGGGACATCCTCGCCAGCCTCGGATGGCATCAGATGTCCATGATTAAGCAACTGCTCTGAGCCATGGAGATCCCGCTGACGGCCAGTGGAGCCAAGAGAGAGCTCCTGCTTGGTGTAAAGCAACACTGGCTGGTGATCAGCTGTGTCACTGGGCTCCAGGAGCCAGCACTGCCTGGATTTCCTGCATCTGCAGACCCACCTCAAACAACCAGCCTGCAATACAGATACTGCCACAGGCCTGCTCGGCAGCTTGAGCTCAGCCTCCTCTCAGCTGAGATGAAGAATGGGATTGGGTAAATATGAGCATGCCTGTGTTTTCATTGGTAAGAGATGGAAGAATGAATAGAAAGAAGAATGAGCTACGTAGACAGTCTGAAGATGTTTTGGAACATGATTGATAGGCATTCCATGGAGATTAAAAATACTCACTGGGACTTTGGTCAGATGTGCACCTGGAATTTCACATATATAATAAAGCCAGCTATAGCAGATCCCTTCCAAGATGAGGGCTAGAACAGACTCTGCGTTGTGAATTTCTCTTGGCTGAATATGTGAATAATACATTAACAATAACTAAGCTTTTGGGAAGAGGCACAACTTTGTGATGCTGCTCTTAATATTTGGAGTGGAAGTAGCCCTGCTGAAACTGCTGAGAAACCAGCACCATTTGAACCTGGCCCATAACATGCCCTCATCTCCCTTAGGGGGACAGGAATGGTGACCATTTCCACTGTGTGGCACCTGGGCCATAAAACACCTCCGTGGTTAAGGGCAGCAGAGCTGCTGTTTTTTGGGCATGGATCCAGCAAAGGGTGCTTGAAGCATATCAGGAGCATTGCTGACTTCATTTAGACTCCGTGCATGTTTAAACAGCTGCTTGAGAGCCCTGGTGGATGAAGCTTTACATATCTAATAAAGAGCCCTGAAGGTCAAGGTTTGCCTCTGAAAGTACCTTTATTTGGTTTAAGCCATCCATCACGTTGAAATAATGCTGTTGTTGGGTAGGAGACACGACTATTTTTATGGCCGCGTGTAATATTTTCCACTGTCACCAAAGTGCCTTTCTGAGTGATAAATGTGTAGATTTCCTGCTTCCCTGGGTCTGAAGGAGCAGAGGAGGCTGGTGGGATGTGGTGCCTTTTCCCTGTTTGTACAAGCAGTGCTGGTGGAATGGGGGAAGCGGCTGGGCTGTAAATTGGCTGTGCTCAGCCTGCAGATGCCCTTTGGCAGGGAGAACACCAGCAGGCTGATGCAGAACAGGAACTTCTTGTTCACACAGCTCGCCATCTGCATGGAATTGGCTCCATCTTCCCATCGGTGTGTGGAAATGGGAATGCTGCACCTGCTTAACTCATTACAGCCTTCAGAGAAACCAAAGCCTTCTCACTATTCTGACATCACCTTTCTCTTGCCTGGAAGAGCTGCTGTAATCTGGACCTGCATGACACAATGGTAACCACTTAGTGCTAGAAAGATCAAGGAAATCAGGCTGTAAATGGAAGTGGAGGACTCATGCTATGTTGTAACCTGCTGAAGATTTGCTGGGAAAAATTTCATAGAATCACAGAATATCCAGGTAATTATTCTACACTCCACATCTAGATGAAACCCTTTCCTTTTTTCCCCCTTACACCTGCGTTTCAAGACCTGAAACACCACCACAGCTCCAGTGTTCCCCATTCCCTGAAATGCGATAAAGATATTTTCTTAAACAGTTTCTACCCTTTCTGCTCCTCTCTGACAAATGAAGGTGTCTTTTTCCAATATAAAACAAGCAGTTCTTATTCTTTGTGCTGGTGAGCCAGTTTACATCGGGATTGCTCCCAGAGAGGATTGCCAAAGTCTTCAGGAGCATGGCCCCACTTTCTGTTTCTGGAGGCTAACATCTCCTTTTAGAAGCAGTGATTTTATGTCTCTTGCCCTTAGCTTGACAGTTTGTTGGAGAAAGCAAGGCCTTAGCTCCAACGAGTGCCTCTGTCAGCACCCAGCGTGCCAGTCCTCTATTTGCAACCAGCTCTCACAAAGCAATCACTGATTCTTTCTTGTGAGACTTCTGCTGCTGCACAGGTCTGAGGAGCTCATGTAGGTGACTCCCAAGCCCGCATTTACCACTACAAAGACCCTCAGCAGGAGTAATGTGCAGATACTCTGAGTGACGGAGGGGATTCTGCCCCTCTGCTCTGCTGAGCCCAACCTGCAGAGCTTCCTCTCTGGGGAAGAGAAGGCTTTGGGGTGACCTCACGGTGGCCTTGCAGTGCCTGAAGGGAGCCTGCAGGAAAGATGGAGAGAGACTCTTGACAAAGGCCTGGAGTGACAGGACAAGGGGCAATGGCTGCACATTGACAGAGAGCAGGGTTAGATTGGATATTAGGAAGAAATTCTTTGCTGTGAGGGTGGTGAGGTCCTGGCACAGGTTGCCCAGAGAAGCTGTGGCTGCCCCTGGATCCCTGGAAGTGTTCCAGGCCAGGCTGGATGGAGCTCTGAGCATCCTGGCATCATGGAAGATGTCCCTGCCCCTGGCAGGGGTCTGGGACAAGATGATCTTTAAGGTCCCTTCCAATCCAATCCATTCTGTGTTTTTATGATTTTCTGCAGTGCAGAGTAGAGGTGATACAATAATCATGTGGTGCAGGTGGTGCTCCTGTTCATGCCTTCTCCAAACCCTTTAGCTCTCCTCAGCTCAGCATCAGCCTGAGCTGTTTATGTACTAAAGTACCTTCTGGAAGTTATGAGAAAATCTTTTTCACTTGTTTTCTACTCCAGCTGCAAGTCTGATAAACTTTCTCATGGCAACAGTTTTTCTACCACTTTTTGGTGTATATATAGACCTTGATGCTCTGAGCTTTCTCTCAGGTAATTTCATGTTCTAATTCACCCTGAGCACTAACACTCAGACAGAAATACCCTGAAGAACAGGAGGCAAACCAAAATGCATCTTGCTTGCATTGGACCCAAGGGCTCCCAGTGTTCGAGTTGTTTAAGACACACGTGTTTTTGTAGAGTTTAGTTTTTGCTTAGTGGCAGGGGGCATGCATTGTACTTTCTTGCATGATAGTGTTTTAAGAAAACCATGATTTTGAGCCATGAAAATTTTCAGTGGAAAGCTTGGTTTAAAATCCCAGTTGTGCTCACATGTTTAACTGCCTCACTCTCAGTGGCTGGAAACTAATCAAAGGAACAATGGAATTTGGTTCACCCTATGGATATGCCATTTTACCCACCAAATCTCAGCAGATAGCTGAACATGGCCCCATGTAATTCTCCACTCAGTTTTGCAGGGACTATAAGTGGAATATGAAGGATGAGCTAGACCCACTGATGAAGAAAAAATGTATCACTTTGAAGGGAGTGAAAAGGATATTTTGCAATATACCTGTGAAAACCTATGGGAAGCCTGGATAATTCCTGTGAAAAGTAGGAGCAGGTCACAAATTCCTCATGCAGCTTAACAAGCCAGCACAACCTTGGTGCACTTTTCATCAGCTTAAAAAAAGAAAAAAAAACCTGCTTGAGGTTTCTTTCACTCGGCAGAGTTTTTTTACTCATAGTGGGAGTTTGTTTACTGTTACACATTTGTAGAAGGTGTGAAAGAGCTTTTGTGGAAGAGATGCTGGTAGTGAGGTAATTCCAGGCAGAGTGGGGAACGTGACAGTCCTGCCGTGCCTGCTGTCAGCCTTGTGCTTCCCACACCTCCATCAAAGGCCTCCTGTCCCTAATCCTCCTGCTCCCACCCTTGGCACTCAGTCCTGACCATCTCCCAGTTTCCCAGGCAGAATGAGAAATAGGAAGCACAGACTGGAATTCCTGCAGCCACTCCCCTGTGCTCATCACTCTTTCCCTCCCAGCCTGAGAAAAAGGGCAGCTCCCACACCCCTACTCTTGTCACAGCCTCCAGAGGCAGGGATATGGGGTTCATTTTACTTTGGTGGGTGCCATCTTCCTGTCTGCCACATCTTACAGTGGAATTTGAGGATTTGGGGGCTTGTACGAGTGAAAATATTCCCTGTAATGCTGGAGAGCAGCAAGCAGTGGGCCCAGCTTGGCTGAGGGGATATTTGGCTGCAGGGGACTGACCACACTCTGCTGTTGTGGTCTGAGACTCTGATCCTATCTGCTTACAGTGGGAAGGCAGCCTGTGTGTGTTGCTTCCTTCCCCTTCATGGTCTGGCAGACCAGAAAACCTTTGGATGTGCACCAAGAGTGTGTGTGTATTAGAGGGCCAGCCCATCTGTGGAACTAAATATTTCACAGGCAGCACCTGAAGGTCTTGGGTGAAAGGCAAGAGACAAGGGCCTTTGCAGCAGGTTCTGAGGCTAACTGGGAGCTGGGATGGGAACCAAAGTAAAGCTCTTCTCCCTTGTTCCCTGAATTTTTCCTTGCTTCTGGGTAGCCATGCCTGTGCTTCACCAGTCTTGCCAGCTGTTAGAGACTGAGCTGATGGATGCAGGGTTAGGAAAAGATTCCTTTGTGTCCCCAGTAATGAATGAATGTCAGTTCTTGATCCATTTTATGACCACCAACTAACCTGTAACTCAGAGCTGCTGTCAGCTGAATCCAAACAGCTTCTGGTACTGCAGGTCCATCCCATACCACCCTGAACTAATATCCTCCTGTTGGAATCTCAGATTTTGGCCTTGGTCAGTGAAACTCAGTAACTCTAGATCATTTTCCTGTTTGGTCACCGGAGCTTGCATGGAGATGATGTTGCTAATTGCCTAATGTTCCTTAGAAATTCAGTACTACCCTTATTCCATCCCCATAGTATTAAATTAGCTCCCCTTCTTCTTGGTGGAGAATAATTTTACCCTAATCATATTCCATATTCCATATTCTGCCCAAATCCAGAAACTTCCTTCAAAAAAATGCACAGCTTTCATTCCTAGTTTGCATTAGGGATAATGCCATGGAGTGAGGGAAGTGCCAGTGGTTGAATTAATGGCTTTGTTTGGACAGGCATCATCCTGAAGGAAGCTGTACACAGGACCTTGTGGAGGAAATGAATCCGTGAAGGTCTCAGATGGCAGACATGGAGACCAAAGCAGGCTTCTGGACAAAGTGTGAGGTACAAACCCTGTTCTGTCAAAAAATGAGACACCCTTTCTTTATCCAACTGAGAATCCACTGCCAGAAATTTAATGAATATGCTCTTCCAGCTGAGGATGTCCCATGGATTTATTTTTTCTCAGCAAGAAGAACCTTTGTGCTTCTTAGTCATATGGTCAAATGAATGTGTATGTCTTTTTCAACTTCACACTAAACTCTACTTTCTAAACTTTGGTTTTGCATCTTTTCACCCTCCTGTCCTGTGTCTGTTTGCAGCATAGCAGCCTTTCTTTGACTCTAATGTGTTTTAAGCAAGCCTTTGATAAGCCAGAACAGCAGCTGTCAAGGGATTCATGTTTTTCCTTCTGCAGCATGAACCAAAAGTCAGAGCAGCAGCCCAAAGGAGAATCTTTGTGATCAGTAAAGAGGCAAAAAACCTCAAGAAACAAATAGAGAAATAAGTGGCAGCACAAGAATTTCAGCCAACTTTCACTGTTCTCCAGGGTGGTTACAAATCAACTGGAAAAATACAGCCAAACATTGTCATCCCTGTTGGTGACAGATATGCTGAGCACAGGTCATTTACAAATCTTCCTTTGTTGGTACTACTTAGGGGCATTTGCTGAATTGATTTTAATTTCTTCTTATTTTTTTTCTCTTGAAATATCTCCTGGCAGTAATTCACAAATAGCTTTAGATCCAGACAGAAGTACGAGAAGGCAATTTATCACTTTTTTAAACTAACACCATGCATGGACTGATGGCATTGAGGACTGCATGGAGAAGTAGTGGCTTTCATTAGGCCAGCTGATAAAATTGGAAAACACAGGCAAGCTTTCTGTCACAGTCCCTGTATCACACTGAGTGCTCAGTTTATTTTCGTGTTACTCCCATGTAATACCACTGCAAATCTACAGAAATCGATAGAGTTACATTAGCATAAAATTAGGGAGCCCCAGCAGTAAATCAAGCCGTGAGTTGTTGTTGATGAGCTCTGAAGCAGAGCTTTATTTCCTGCAAAGGTCAGGGTGATGGATTGTGCAACAAATTTTACCTCCTCTGCTACATGTTTATTGCTAAATGGCCTTTCACAAAGCAGCAAAATAGGACATATCCAACCCTTCCCCACAAGCGAAAGGTTTTCTGAATGTGAGCTCCAAGGTAGTTCAGAAAGCTGGGGGAGCTTGTACAATCTGTTTGCTCTGAGGAGAATTTTATGGCTTGGAGGCATTTAGCTGGTGGAAGCTTTGAAGAAAAACAGTGTTTGCTGAAGTCAGGCAGCCAGAGACACCTGTATTTGAGGGGAGGAGCAGCAAAGTTAGATCTGACAAGCTTAAATTCCACACTGAGGACTACAGCGGCCCAGCAAAAACTGCTTGGGATGACTGTGGGAACATAAGCAAGGATGAAACTTTGGGATTTCACATCATGAGATACGATAAAGGAAGGAATTCTCTGACCTGGTGTAAGAAGCAAGCATAAAAAGGGAGTGACAAACTGCAGGAGAGTAGAGGATTGGGAAGGAAGTCCAGAGATACCCTGAAACACAAAAGTTCACCCCACCTGCCACACAGTGCCCACTCCTTCCCCACCTGTGGACTTCTTGTGGGACACTGAGCCCGAGCTCCTGGACTCCATGGGCAGTGCCTGTAGGTGATAAACTCACCTCCCTGGTGAGGCCTGAGAACATATATTCATGTTTCTTCAGAGTGGGTATTTTATTTTTACAACCTCCTTTCCCAATCCTTAAGGACATCATAAGACACAGCTTGGGAGTGTTAGTCTACGGAAATTGCACCTGCAAGCCTGACCTCAAGCCTTATGATTGTCCAAACCAAAAATAAAAACCATTAATTTTTAATTTTTTTTTTTTCCTCAGCCACAGAATTACTCAGGAGCCCAGACCAGTAGGCCCTGGAATTCAGGCCAAAAATACAGCAAACTATTCAGACCGCTTCCTTGACAGGTCACAGGGAAGACAGAAATCTTTTAATTTGCTTTTTAAATATTTTTGCAGCATAAAAGAACATTAACACTGAAAAAGCAGAGGTCTGAAAAGCTGAAACATGCCAGAATGGGAGGAATTTGTGCTACCCAGAGATTTAAAAAGTTTTGCAGCAGGACAGGAGCAAGATCTGAAGGTTTCCCCTGAATTACCAAAGCAAGTGAGCCAGCCATGGCTGGGACAGTCACCAGGAATGTGGGAGACCTGGGGCTGAGCTCTTGCTCTGCCTTCTCCAACATCCCCTCTAAGTGCCCCAACTCCAAAGGCATTACTGTCTCTCACTCCTTCCTACTGCAGCTGCTCCACTTTCCATAAATAATTAAATATTCATCGAGGCAGGGACCTGAACCTCAGTTTCCCACATCCTGTGTGAAACGCCTGAACAACAGCACTGTCAAATCAATCTCGTGCAAAACGCTCTCCTCTCTCAGCAAGTGTTTAACTATTTATGCAGGTTAGATACGCTCTAGCAGGGAAAACTGTGAAAGACCTGCCCTGGGGTAGGAGGATCCCTTTGGATGTGGCTTTGCTTGAGTACAGGAGAGACTGGGGACTCAGGATGAAGTTCCCTGTCTAATCCAGGTGTTGAGAAATAAACCCGTTTTTTATACACAAGGAAAATAGTCTCTTTCACGCTGCTTTTTATCAGGGTTTTCCTCCTGGACACAGGGATCTGTCTCCCCAGGGTTTTCATTGAATGAAAACATTGCCATGAAAGGTTTCTTTTTGTCATGGCTACATTTTATAGCAGAAAATTTGCTGAAAACTCCTTGACAAACAACACAAACGTTTTTGCTTGTAGCTTGTTGCAGCCTGGCACTCTGGCTGAATGAGCAGCAAGCAGCACTCACAGACCAACCATCTTCTGCACAAGCCTTTTGCAGGGAACAGAAATTCCCCCTTTCTTGGGGAAGGCACAGGGAGAGGACCCCAGTTCTTATCTGCTGGATTTCATATCTGCGCTGGGAAGAGCAGGGCTTAAGAGTTAAAGCTGTGTTTGCAGACAGTGGGACCAAAAGCAGACTGGGCGTATCCTGAGAAACCAACCCAGTGGGAGTCAGCCCAGTCCTATCAGGGACTGGGTTAAGTTTCCAGCTTTGCCTGTAATGACCTCATTTGCAAAGCTGGATGCTGCCTCCCTGACCTCTTCATAGGGTCATGGGATGGTTTGGGTTGGAAAGGACCTTAAAGATCTTCCTGTTCCACGCCCTTGCCATGTGCAGGGACACCTTCCACTAGATCAGGGTGCTCAGAACCCCATCCAGCCTGGCCTTGGACACAAGAATTTCTTCCTAATATCCACTCTAAACATCCTCTCTGTCAGTGTGAGGCCATTCCCCCCTGACTCTGCCATCGCCATAGGGATTGTAAATTGACTGGAAGCAAGAGAGGGAAGTGAGGAAATGAAGAGGAGATATTAGTGAGAGATGATATTAGTGAAAGACACAGTAACATAGAGGGATGACAGAAAAGAACAGGAACCCTTTAGCAAAGAGAGTTAAATGTTCATAGCTTGTCCTTCAGAAGACACTGAAAGTTAAATCCACGTTTTGCAGCAGCAGAGGGCATGTTCCAATCTTTTGGCTATGCCTCAGATGGATCCACATCTGGACTCCTTACTGCAAATTGAGGAGACTCTGTTGGCACCAAGCAGACACTGCAATAAAAATGCAGAATTACCCTTGTCGTGGGTTGATGGCAAAGCTTGAAGGTGCTTCTCTGAGAGCAGGGATGCCCTGTACTCCAGGCTGGAGTCACAAGTCTTCATAGGAACAAAACAGAGCTCAGACCCCAAGGGACCAGACATGCTGTTTGAGAGAACTCAGCTCATATAGTATTGCCTGGGGTTTCCTGCTTGGAGGTTCAAAACCTTCACAGGGATGCTTTGCACAGCCTGAGGTTTGATGTGGCTGGAGATGGAAGGGGGGCACCTGTTGGATACCAGGTCAGGATATTGGTGTGGGAAAGCTCAAAGGGCATGGCAAAAGGGGGTACAGGGCATACTGGGGGTAACCCTGAGAAGGAGGAAGGAAGGGATGCTGAGGGTGTCAGCCAAGCTGATGGAAACAGAAAGGGGAAGCCGGGAGACAGTGAAAGAGGGTCTGCAGTGGGGTTGGGGTGTGGAGGAAGGTGAATTTGGGTGAATAAACACACTGGGAAGGGGAAAGGAAGAGCTGAGGTTGAGAAAAGATTGAGAGGAAGGGAGCAGACGAGAGAGAGTGTGCAGGGCAGACCTTTGTCTGGTTAAATGAAGAGCCTGGGACACAGAGAAAGAGCCCAGAGAGAAATCCAGGATGTGGAAAGGAAAAATGACAATGCTGAAGCATGTGGGGCAGGGGGGTGGCAGAGGATGGGTGGACGCTACTGTGTCAGTCACAGTACTTTTATTTCCATGAGAATGAAAAAAGCCAAGAGACAGAAGTTTTATCAGTTCTCTGCTGTAGGGAAATGCCTTTGAAACCTCCTGATAAGGTGCTTGGTGTATTCACCACCCAGGCATTGGTGCTAGGAGATGGATACCTTCAGCTTGCCTTGCTCCCACGGAGAGGGTGCTCTGGGCTGGGGACAGAAGGGGTGATTCAGTACAAATAAATTAGATCTCTGCTTCAATTTAACCACTGGAGGGTTTTCTCCCCTTATGGGGAAAACAGCATCCTAATGGAACACACAGCTACAAATCCCCCCTTCCCTGCTGTAAGGCAGTCCATCCCATACTCACCGGGTGGGTTATCTGTTACAGCTGCTTGCCAATGGTAGTTAGTCCTTTAATAGTCATTAACTGCCCTGGCTAAACAAGACATGGAGACCAGAGACAAGAACAAAAGACTTCCTGACCCAGTCCAAATGTAAAACCACTGCCCATGGTCTCATTCCCACTGACGCCAGTGGGAACTTTCTTGCTGATATTAGTGGGACAGACTCCAGGCTTTCAAAAAGTAATCTCCAGAAACAGCACCTTCAGAGAACATTTTTCTCCTCCCCGTGCCCCCCAACAAAGCTGTTGTTGTTCTTCAAGGACAAAGACACAAAGTCATCAGAAAAAAAATGCTTCAAAAGTTCAGTCTCCAGAAGGGTGGGTAAAGTGTATTTCCTGTCAGGCTCAGGCTACACATTACCTTTAGTAAAAGCTGCAGGAGTAGGTACAGCTCTCCCAGGACACAAAGATTGTTTGTTTATAACATTTGTTTTAACTCTCCTTCAAAGGTGCCTTTGAGCAGCTGCTCTGAAATTCTCCTGCAGCTGGGACAAACCTGGAACCTCAGCAGGTAGAAGGCACCTGGTAGAGTGTGGTCTGCACCGTGCAACCCTATGGCTTCAGGTGAGAGGATCTCGTGGCACGAGGTTCAAAACCTCTCTTCAAACAGCCTGCAAGTGGTTGAGAGGGCAGCACTTCATTAATTCAACACTGCAGCTTTCTGCACTTTCTATTCTTTTATGCCGCTAATAATCTGCTAAGATTTTCAAATTTCACCTCGGAGGTTTTAATGCTGTCAGGATCTACACCCACTTTTGCCAAAAGAAGAATTCATTATAGCTTTTTATGTTGAACTTGCATCCTCAGAAATCAACACAGTAACTCCCCTTTCCCTCAGGAATATTCTGCTCTTCAAAACTCAGTTTCTCTGTGAACAGCATGGTCAATGGTTGGCCTGGTCTAAGGTTGGACTGGACGACCTAAGAAGTCTTTTCCAACCTAACTGATTCTGTGATTCTGTGGCTTATAGTATTTTGTGTGTTTTCAATGTGTAATAATCCTGTCTGATGGTAGAAATTGTGGATCTTTTGGCATTCAAAGCTGCTGCAGGGGAGATGGGCACCTTGCATTCATATGGAAAACTTGACTTGTGCTCCCTCATCATCCATGGCTTTTCAGTTGAGTTTTTTTGGGGACATAAACACACCTCTGGAGAATCAAGGCATTCAGGGCTGAAATGAGTAGAAGGGAAGCATTTCCACATGGCAGGGTGGGTACAGCAAGGGCAGGGTGGTGGCAGAGATACACCAAGTCACATTAGATCTTAATTCTTTGTATTACACACTGCACTGGGAGATAGTGCAGGAGAAAGAGGATTCACCATCCCCACCCCCTGTGACCCCACTGCAAACCTACCCCTGCGTGCGAAAGTTGGATCTTTTCATGAAGCACTGCAGGAAAACAGAATATGATAGAACAAGATTCCTGGTGCATGGGACAGAGCTGCCCTTAGGCAGTGTTAACTTGTCTTACTGACATTTAAATGGCCTAAATCAAAATGACAGAGATGTTAGTGGCATGATGTGAAGAATTGTTCTGTAGGAATGAGTTGTTCTTTAGAACAATTTATATTCAGTACAGAGAATTAAGCATAAGTGGGTTTAACATGAGGCTCACATGTCATCATTTTCCAGCTCTTATTATCTGTGGTGTGACTAATGCAGGATTACTCTTCATCTGCGCTCATGACTAACTTATCCCTGTCCTGTACCCTGCTGCAGAGCCTTGTTCCAAATTGCCACTTAGGATCTTAATGGCTGCTCCATCTCCCACAGAAACCCAGTGCACAAGAGTGATTCCAGCCTCTCCCTTTTCATCCTGGGACAGCGTTTGGCATTTCCCAGAGAGGGAGAGGCCACAGATTCTCTTACTGGGGAAAACCAGCTGAGGGGGAGCACTGCCTGCTGGCCTGCTCTTCTCTACCCTTCTCTACCCTGTGGCTGAAAAGTACTAACAACATTTATTCCAACACACAAATTTTGCAAAAAGCCTGAATAAATTCCTGGGGAAAACTGGGGGAAAAATTAGAAACATTTCTTCTGAGAAGCAGATTTAGATTTGAAGCTGTGGTTTTTTGCAATCATGCAATTTTTTAACATTAGGCATTTGAGCAGATATTACATAAATTAATTGAATAGCTCCACTTAAAATCGGGTATGTTCTAAATCATCTTGGTTATCAGAATCCTGAGTCAGTCACTAATAAACATTAGCCAAATCCACCCAACTGCAGAACATTTTTCCACAGAACAATTTGTTAACACTATTACATTTAGTGCAAAGGTCTCGTGATAGAGGATAATGTATTAATTGTCATTTAATCCCACTACTTCTTGATTAAAGTAGAAATAGAGTCTTTAAAATTCTATCTGAAACATCAGAAAGTTGGGGTTTTTTTTTCCTCCCACATGTACTAAAAGAGAGGCTTGCATTTGACCTGGAAAATCAAAATTTAAAGGGGGGAAGGGGAGCTATTGTTCACATTTCCATTACCTTCTGGTTTCAAAGTAAAATGGCAAAATAAATAAATAATTAATTAACAACATGATTTCAGGCAAGCCTGAGTAGGAGTTCCCTCTTTCTGTTTGGCAATTAAATTAATTAGTCCCTTATCTTTCAAAGCTTAATTGTGTGCCTGAGTCATGTGAGACTTGATATTCGTGCTGAAGGTTAAATCCACTTATCAAAGCTTGCAGTGCTGAGCTTTCTTGGGCAAAGGCAAGGCAGCAGACACATGGACAGGGTTTCATGGAATGTTGGGGACGGCAGGATGATGAGAGAAGAGGTGAAAAATCACCAGCTGACAAGGACTGGGGAGTAGGTGGGTGGTTGAGCTCAGCCTCCAAGTGAGCATGACTAGAAAGGAGGCTAATGACTTTCATTTGTCTGGCACAATGCCTGTGGAAGATGGCAAAGGGTACCAATAAAAGTTGTGCATTGTCCAATCTCCCTGAAAAGCAGACATTCCTAAGGCTCAGAGGGCTTCAGAGGCTTAAAGGAGAGCTGCAGGTATCAGGAAAGTTGTATTTTGTTTAAAAATTGTATTTCGCCAATCTGTGTTTTTCCAGTTAGTTTCCACATAACACTGACTATTTTATATTTTTTATTTTTTTATTTTTTTTTTTTTTAATTTGGGAAGTTATTTTAAAGTAGCTGCAGGATCCTGGCGTTAGCACTTCTTTTTCCATATGTGCCAGGAAACCGAGAGCAAATCCCACTTTTGCCACAGATGTTGTGTGCTGATGGCCAAGGCAGAGACAGGCTGATGTGTCCAGCATTGAGGTGTGTATCACACGTTGTGTGTGACCAATCCATGTCTCATTTTCCCATAAAACATCCTCTCTTTGTGGCACTGTAGGGTGTTGAGGCAGGGACTCGACTGCCTGGTTGGTATCACAAACCAATATATTAAAAGTTCACTGCCTTACAGGAATGTTAGAAATCAACAGATAAATGATCTGTAGCCTTAACTTTATGGAAAGGCACAAAAATTCTAGTCTGTAAAAGTCAAAACTGAGTTAGAGGAGATGTACTTATAAATCACAAGTGAGTTTGGTTTTTTTTTGGGTTTTTTTTTTTTTTTTTTTTGGTTTTGGTTTGTTTTTTTTTTTTTTGTGAGAAGAAAAAAGGTAATTATTTCAAAGAGAACTCTAAAATAAAAAATATGACCTTCAAAAACTAAAAATGTGATTCACAAAGAGAGGAATACAGGGAAGAACAATAAGCAAGCTATCAAACAGCAGTTGCATCATCACACATTCCCTGAGGACTTCTTAGACTTCTTGAGGAATTTTCTGGTGATAAAGTCCTGCTGTGATCCAAATCCTATGCCATGATTTATGACCTGTGGAGATCATCCTGCCATGGAGGTAGGGCCACCCCCGTGTGTGCCATCCCCCCACGAAACACACACCTAAATGGAAATTCTGGGGGTTTTTTGGCTGAAAATTTAGATGGGATTACTTGAAGTCTGCAAGTCCTATGGGTCCCTCCTGTAAAATGGGATTCTTCAGTTCTCTCAAGCAAAAAGGCTTCTGAATAAAAATAAATGACACCGTTCTCTGCATTTCCTGACATGCTGCTTACTCTACTGTTTAACCTTCTGCCTTGCCTTCAGCATCTTCCCTCCTCTGGTCAGCATCCATAGTTTTACAGGCAGACTGCTGATGCCTTAAAATCCATTTGTAGTTCCTCATAGAAGAGGTGATTGGGTACTACATTCTTTGTTTCCTTGGTTGATTAAAAAACTTATAAGGTAAAAAAAAAAATCTACTCAGGCATAATGATTTAAAATGAAAAAACAGAAGAAAAAGAGAGATATTGCTTTAATCTGAAACAAAATGTTTCATTACAGCACCAACAAATAGCTGTAGTTTTTTCAGTGTTACTCAGATTGAAATGGTTCACCATGAAAATTTTGAACTCATGTTGGGTGAATGTAAGAAAATTTACTCCATCTGATTTGTCTTAGAGGGGGTTTGAAAAACCTAATTTTGATAAGAAAGCTTTTAGCTTTCTGCTTAAAAGATAATTTGAAAGAAAATATTCTCATAATACTTGTTTTCCCAGCTCTAAGGGTATACTCTGTTTTGAAACATTTGAATTCAAGCTGATAATTAAAATTTCTGAATGCACAGACCTGAGTAATTTTCAGACCTGGTCTGCAACAGAACAGCCAGTCCTTGGGTTGGTGAAGTCCCTGCTGGCTGAAATTCAAGTAATTCTCCTTTATCCAACTGAAGAGAGTTGCTTTGGACATTAAAAGGGGTGCATATGGTGAAATGGCCATTTTAATAGAATATTTTAAAATTATTTTCTGTTCCGTGTCACAAAAAACTGAGGGATTTGGTTCTTTTCTTGTTTTCTCCAGACTTCCTTAGTCCGTTTGGATGATAAGAATTTACAACCTCAAGATTAGGGGATAAAGTCCATTCAGATTCTGGTCAGCAGGACCCTTTAGAATGACTTGAATCAGACACAAATGATTTCTAAGCTCTCTGTAAAAGGTTCAGAACCTTACTAAAAAGCCAGTGTTCAGAGCCTTTTTTCTCTACCTAATACATGAAATATATGCTAAGAAAAAACTGATAGGAAACTTAGTAATATCTCACTGCTACATCCGAGAGGGGAGCAGGAAAAGACTGCACAAAGGAAAAGGTCTTCAAGTGTCTGTGTTTGACCCAAAACCTCCATGCACAGCAAACTTCAGTATGATCAGGGAATGCATCCAGGGCATCTCAAAGTGCCTTTCCTGTCACTCTGATTACCACTGACTGCAGATCTTTGTGGCTCTAGTTCACAGTCCACAGCTGGTGTTCTGCTGCCCACTCTTAGTTTCTCTCTTCCCGTGAAACTAAATTTTTGCATGAGCAAAGTCAGGTTTGTGGGGTGCCCAGCACTTCCAGTTCCTATCATCATTTGGAGGAAAGGTTCAGCTCAGCAGGCCTGGCACTGGCATCAAGTGCACCAGGTGTGTGTTAATAATCAAAATGACACCTCTGAGAAAGAAAATAGGAGATGCTGCAGATTATGATAAAGGCCCTTGGTTTGTATACTAAGGATTCAGTGCAACACTCTCTGTCCTTTTCCCTTTCTCCTTCCTTTTCCCATTCCCCTTCCCGCTCTTTTCCTAAATGCTGCTTGAACTGCTCCCTCTGAGGAGATTGTGTTGGAGACATGACACACATGCTCTGCACTGCAGCAGATGCATTAGGATCTCACGGCCTTTACGCAGAGCAAATCCAAGAGCTCCACTGGCCTATAAACACTGGAAATTAATGACATGACAGCCTCAGGAAATAGTACTTCAGATATGCAAGTGCCTCATGGGAGGAACTCATTACTGGAGTTACAGTAAATTGCCACGGAGTGAATGCTGGAGGAGCTTCCCACACTTGATAAGCTTGATCTTGTCTGATTTCAAGGGCTAAGTGAATTTTGGCATGATTAAATACTAGAAACTGGAGCCATCTGAGAACACTTGGACTTCCAGGCTTGTTCCACACACTCGCGGGGCTAGCGTTGCACAGAGAGAATTGTAGCATCTTTCTCCAGGTTTTGGTTATTGGTTTGTGTTAAATAAAAGTCCAGCTACTGAGCTAGGCAAGTATATGCTAGTGGAGACCTTGCTGCTCAGATTTGAGGCTGGTTTTGTGTATCTGTGAGCTGCTGGGAGTTTGGGGGAGTGGGGGTGCAGAAAGCCACACTACAGATATTTTATTTTTGGTCCCTTGCAGGCTCAGTGTATTTTACTAAGCATACATCAAGAAAGAAGCCAAGCTTGAACAGCTACTTGCTTTGCTGGATAAGACTTATATTTTCAATTTAAAAGCTATTTTTTCCTGTCTTGATATTAACTGACACAATAGCAAAGTTAACTATTCTGAACACACCTCATCCTGAGTGTGATCTCAACCAGCTTTTTCGAACTGAAATTAAATCAGTCAACAATTAACAGTCAACAATTAAAGTGCCAGATGTATAAAAGATGTCTCATGTATCACACCAGACCAGACAAAGTGTTTTGTGCTGGACAGAGCTTCCCCTTTCTGCATGGCAGTGTTTGCCTCATTCATTATTGTGGTTCTCCTCAAAATCAAGCTCTCAGCTCTAGGTGTGAAAGCTCAGAATTGCAGTTGCCATCCAGAGAAGACGGCCAATTCCACTTTTCTCTTTCTAATGGGCTGGTGAAGGAAAGGTGAGCACTAAAGCTGGGAACACTGGCAGTGTGTGCCTTGTGCTGGCCTGTTCACACACACATTTGATATGGCTGCACCACCGAGGGGAAACAAGGGACTTCTGCTCATTTTTACAAAGATTAGTGGTGTCCATCTGTGGTCTTACACTGCTTAACTGCCTGTTTTTAAAGATGTTTGTAGTGGAGAAATGAACTGTAAAAAAAGCAAATGCCGCCTTAGTAAGGTTACAAGTGCTGTTGGGAAAACAGCAGAAAACATATTAAACAGACCATTTCCCAGCCCAGAATGTGATGGGCTGACACACCCAGGATTAAACTTATATTCAACTATTGCTAAATTGGCAAAATACTAACCTGCACCTTTCCTAGTCCCTGTCCTGCCATTTAATGTGAGCTGCTCCCAAGATAAGATGCAGGTTTAATGCAAGAATTAGTGGACAAGATTCTCTGCCACAGGGGTGTGCAACTACAAGGTCATAAGCTTTCTCTAAGGCTTAAAAGTGAAAACACCACCCATAAATATTCAGGAATACCTGAATATTGGTATATTCAGTGTTCATTGTCCTGTTAACAAGTTTCTGCTGCTGACTGGATAACCCAAGCAATGCTGTGTCCTTGAAAATATTTTTTTCCTCCTCTATTTGCCATCAAGAAAACAGGAGTTTTAGATAGCACTGGCATATTTCAAATGCCTTTAAACCAGAGCCCTGCAGGAAATGCTACATTTTGGCTCAGCATCTTAATGCCTGGTGCTTTAGCTCAGCAGAGGGAAGGATGAGACAGATATTGGGGGGGGAGGGGGCAAAATCTTCCCCAGCTGCAGCTCTCTCAGCTCTGAGTGAGAGCTTTTGTGTGCATTCTTCACATTGTGTACCACTCTGCATTACACTGGGGACTTCAGAGGAATTTCTAACATGGGCAGGCAGTGGCTGTGATCCAACCGCCTTCATGGGGCTGCAAAATTAAACTTCTGTTATTAGAAAACAGAAGAATGTCGCTTATTCACCTTTCCAATAAAGGCATTCAGGTGTGCATATGACAGCAGAGAAACAAGGGGAAGCTGACCAAACACATCTGGCTGTTGGAGTCATGCTGCAAGAATCCAGTGTTCACCTGCTGAAACATGCATCCTTTTCAAAAGTTTCTCAAAATCCAAGGGCAGTAGGATGAAAGATGTTGAGGGAAGACTGTTCTTAACAGGATTGTATCTTCTGTGCACTTGAACAGCTCAAAGCTTCTGCCTGTTGGGAATGACACCTCTCTGCAGAAGCAGTTTAAACACATGCTCAGCCCTGGGTAGGTCCACCTGGCTGCAGTGTTTCTTAACTTGGGGACAAGAACAAGATCTGATTAAAAATACAAGTAGAACTACATCTCTTCTGTCCCAGCATGTTTTCCTTCTAATCCACTCGTTACTAACAATCCACTTGGAGTCAGGTAAGATCTATTTCTGTTCTACAGTGAAAAGCTCAAGTAGGAATACAACTAATTGTTGAGAAGGAAATTTAGGCACACATCTGTATATAGAAAAGGTTTGCAATTAGAAAGATACTTGGTTGTTTTGGTTAGTTTGTCTGATGGGGCAGATAAGGTATTGAATTAAAATGAATCTGTGAATGGAAATGGAAGTGAGAGGGACTTTTCATTCTACTGTAAACTTTTTGTTTTGTTTTGTTTGACTATTTTTTCAGTTTGGTTTTGCTAGGAAGAAAAGGTTCAGAGTTGAACAGTTCTTCCCCAGAAATTCTTCTGGAAGGTAACTCTGGTGAATCTGATCAGACAAAAATGTTTGATTGTTCTTTCCCTCTCATTTTGTAGGTGGATTCTCCCACACTGGAGTCCCATTGTGGGACCAGAGCAAGTCTGCAAGTCAACGTTAACAGAGACCTCACTTGCAGAGCTGCCTCCAGCCCTGGGGCACAGCACAGCAAGGACATGGAGCTGCTGGAGCCAGCCCAGAGCAGGGACACCAAGGGCAGCAGAGGATGGAGCAGCTCTGCTGGGAGGAAAGGCTGAGGGAATTGGGATTGTTCACCTGGAGAAGAGAACGCTTTGGGGTGACCTCACTGTGGCCTTGAAGTGCCTGAAGGAGCCTGCAGGAAAGATGGAGAGAGACTCCCAGGACAAGGGGCAATGGCTTCCCACTGACAGAGTTGAGGTTTGGATTGGATATTAGGAAGAAATTCTTTGCTGTGCGGGTGGTGAGGCCCTGGCACAGTTGCTCAGAGCAGCTGTGGGTGCACCATCCTTGGAAGTGATCCAGGCCAGGCTGGATGTGGCTCTGAGCAACCTGGGACAGTGGGAGGTGTCCCTGCCCCTGGCAGGGTGTGGGACTGAATGATCTTTAAGGTCCCTTCCAACTCAAACCATGCTGTAATTCTGTGATTCTTTGGTCTCAGTTTGCCATATCCTCTGCAGCTCAGGCTTCATCACCTTGGATGCAGCACCACAGCAATTCCTTGTGGTTGAGGCAGTAATAGTGGAGCTCTGACTGAAGTCTAATGAAATGGGGATAGTGGAATTACCTGACCTTGGGAGGAGCAGGAAGTGGATTATTTTGAGATGTATGAATGCCTATTTGAGCAGTTTGCCTGGTTGTGACCAACACAAAAGGCAATGGAATCAGCCTATGTCCATTTTTATAAGGTGCTGGCAAATGTGGGAGATGAAGCACATCCATTTCATTAGGCTGGTGCTGAAGCGGTGCCCTGTGAACACTGTTAGTGAACACTGTGGTGTTGACAGCGCTACCTTCCCAGTGACACAAACCCATCTCCTAATCACTTAGGCTCTCTGAGAGATCAATTACACTTTTCTCAAGTGTTGTAGGACCATTAACCTTAGCTTACTGCTCAAATTCAGTGTGGTTAATTATAGCCTGAGTATCTACGCTTTCATCTTGCAATGGCAATTGGATATGGCAATCTGCAGTCCTTCATACCCTGAAGTGATGCACAGGGGTGTTGTGTGCTGCTAAATGGCTGCCATGTTCTGCTCTGGAAGTTCTTCACAGAGGGAGATGCTCAAATTTATAAATACAGCTCTTTTTCTGTGTATATTCAGTGTCAGTGGAAGTGAATAGGGATATAAGCAACAAATAAACATGAGCTGAAAGGTGTATCATGTTTCAAAGCAGTAGAAACATAAACATTCTTTTTGTAGACCAGTCAGCAGGAATATAAAATAGCCTCAATATAAAAAATCTACCTTTTTATATCCTCAGTGATCAAGCCTTTGAATTGCAATTTGCTGAAGAAAGTAAGACTGGCCCTTTCAACTCATTTCCTCATCAGCTGACATATCTTTGGCCTCTTTAATTTGGTTCCTCTCATATGCATTTGCAGTCACCTGCTATTGCCATCTCCTAGACGTGAACAGTGAATATTGTCTAAAGTCTTGCTGTGTCCTCCTCAGTGTCATGCAGAACCAGAGCCTCAATTTCTACCAAGAGTCACAGTACTGCTGGTATTTTTTATTTTTGCCCTTCAGAAGCAATTCTGCCCCAAACCAGAGGCTGTGTTTCGAGACAACATGACCTGGGCATTCAATGGGCCCTGATTATGGCCAGGAATGTGGCATCCCTCTGTGGATGTCTGGACAAACTTCAGCGGGAAAATGAGGAGGAAAAGTTATTGGCAAGTCACTCTAGTCTGGTGACATGGAGAACACACAGGCTGCCGTGGCCTTGGCAGGTTTCCACTGCTCTTGCCACAGACTGCTGGGCCTTACTCATCCTTTATGAATCAATGTTTGCTGTACACAGAACTTCACAGCACTTACAGCAACCAAAATGGAGTGAATCACCCTGGTTCTGATGCATTTGTTGATATCCAGATTCTGTAAGAGTCACTTCTTGGATTCAGGGGAAGGATCTGATGAACCTTGCTTCACTCTACCCACCCATAGTTTAGGACTTCTAGCCCCTCTTACAGCCCCTGCAATGCTGCTGGACCCCTGCAGCCCTTCTCCACTCAAGCATACTCCTCTCACTTGCAGTTTTATCAACCCTTCCTGGATATTTTTCTTGACTCTTGACTTTCTTTTTTCTTACTTTTCATGTGCCAGGATCCCTTCCTCACCTTTCAGCCATTTGGGCTGCCAAATATTCACTTATCTTGTGTGTTTCCCTCCTTATCCTGGTCCTACTCTCCTGCTGCTACAGAATAGAAAGATCTGAAGGCAGCAAAATTAAACGGTGCCTTTTGTGAGATGTGCTGAAAAGAATGACTGGGAGTAAGTTCTGAATGATGAGAAATTTGCGTTACAGAAGGCATTTTCCTCAGAGGAAACGTTTGAGCTCTGCGAGTTTAGGCCAGAATAGGAACTAGTTTGTGTTTCCTAAACTTTATGGTGAACTGTGCTGACAACAAACTTGCAGGGAGCTGCTGGACCAGGTGGGATGGAGAGAGGAGGCAGGCAGGACTGACACAAGACTGAGGCAATTCTGGGCAACATGCAGGTGGAGGATGGGAGGTGCTACATCCCTGGTTCTGCTTTCACTGCCCCCCACCCTGGTTCAAATTTTTCTCTTGGTAGTGAAAACCTTGGGCACTTCTACTGGTGATGCTGGGCAATAGAATTTAGGCACCACCATGACTAGTAAGCCAAGCTTTTGGCCCTTTTGTCAAGTTCAGCCTAAAAAATTGAGCTCATGTTGCAGGACATGAGTTAGCCAGTGATAAACTAGGTTTCCACAGCTCTGGGTATCCTCAAGCCCTCACAGCAGCAGAGGCATAATTTTCCCTGGCACTGGCATGTTTGAAACACCACCAGAGCCTAACAACAGGAATCTCCACATGTTTATTATTCTGCTATTGTTCTGAAAGTCAAAATTTGAAAACATAACCTCTTTCCAGGCTGAAGTATCTCCTTCTCATTTCTGACAGTATTTCCTCCCTCTCCCTAAGTCTAATCAAGGGGTAAACCTCTAAAAGTACTCAGATGCAATACAGTCTAATCATCATTACTGTGTTAAAAAGTCAATGGCATGGAAGCCCCTGAGTAGCCAGCTTGGTTGTATTTATTGGGATTTAAGAGCTTACTATAATTATCATGTCCAGTAACTGCCTGGATTGATGTGAGAGGGGAGAAAGGAAGCTGGAAGCATGTCTTGTCAGGGTATGCACAAGATCAATGCATGGATGGATGGACAGATATGAGTGGATAAATATTTATTCTTTCAGGCAATTTTATGTTTTCCCAGCCAGCTATGCCTCTTCTTCTGACATGTCTTGCAACAGATCTGACAAAGGTTAGGCCTATCTGTGGATTGAGATCATGAACTGATGTGATTCTGTCTAATGTTCATGACCATCATTTTTCAGTGCCTACATACTTCCAGAAACTCAACTTTTCCATGAGATTGTCTTTTTTTCTTCTTTTTTTTTTTAATAAGAAAATGCTGCCTTAGCAGGTGACTTCCTAGCATATGGATCAAAATCACTGGAGAAAGCAGATTTTACATGACTCTGGAAGCTTGTAGTCACAGAAAAGCTACAGCAGGTTCCCAGCAATGTACCTTTCTCTCTCTAAAGTTCAAAACCTTGCCCAGGGTCTCTCCCCATCTATCCCAGTGGGCTGGATCTCTCCTTTTGGCCCTTTCTATGATACAGATTTCTTTCTTGGTTTCTGTTGAAAAGCCCAGGAAAATCTGAAATGTCCTAGGTTTTTGGGTCTTCATCACAGTCTAAGGCAGAATTCCTTTCTTATCATCCTGTTATTTCCAGCCAGGTGATTTTTTTTTTTCCCTGAGAGAAAGAAAATAAAAGGAAAGTCTTGTATTAATTTATCTTTTCCTAGGGTAACTTTGCTGCCTTGAGGTTGGGTATAAAGTAATTTTCAGGATGACAGAGTCACATTATTTGGTGAACTTGCCACTAATGTAGCACTTCTGAAGTGTAAAATGGTTTCAAAGTAATGGAAAGTTGAGCAATAAATGTCCCATATAGGCTCCTGCCCGCATTAGATTCTTCTGATACAGATCTACATTCCCTCAGTCTGTGAAAGAACAGAAATGGGATTTTGATATTTTTAGGTGCAAAGCAGCCTGAGACTAGACATGTTTTGTTTGTTTTTTTTTTTATCTGGGATTTTCATTGAGCTCTTGAATGTTTATTTCCTATTCTTTACGATTTATGAAGGGCTTCCCCATCTGCCTTTCCCTTATTCCCTGAGATCCTCCCCATCGTCTGTCTTAGGGGAGCCTGGCTGCCACAGCAGTCTCTGATGAGATTAGTCACAATAATGCTGCAGAGTTAAGCTCCTTACACTCAAGCCTGGGAGAGCTGGTAATATTATCCAAAGAGCAAAAGGCTAAGGCAACGTTTGGCCTGAGTTGTTTCATTCAAATCACAGCTTGAGGGGGTGGTGGGCAGTTGTGGTTTTACCACCTGAAACCATTTTCTCAGAACCACAGAATGGTTTGAATGGACTTTAAATATCATCCAGTTCCAACCCCCTGCTCAGAGCCCCATCCAGCCTGGCCTGGAACACCTCCAGGGATCCAGGGGCAGCCACAGCTTCTCTGGGCAACCTGTGCCAGGGCCACACCACCCTCACAGGGAACAATTCCTTCCCAATATCCAATCTAACCCTGCTCTCTGTCAGTGTGCAGCCATTGCCCCTTGTCCTGTCACTCCAGGCCCTTGTCAACAGTCCTCTTCAGTTTTCCTCTCCCAGTAAATCAGTGTGAATTTCCTGCAGTTACCATCTTCACCACTTTTATGTCGTCCCACAGGGGTGCTGTGAGTTGCCTTGTGAATTAAAGTGTGTTATTTTGGCTGTGACTGGATGAACATTATATGTCATATTTTGTAATCATCTCTTAAATAGGACGCCCTGGCACGGCTTTCAATGGCTTCACACTGACAGAGAGGAGGTTCAGATTGGATATTAGGCAGACATTCTTCCCTGTGAGGGTGGTGTGGCCCTGGCACAGGTTGTCCAGAGCAGCTGTGGCTGCCCCTGGATCCCTGGAATTGTTCCAGGCCAGGCTGGATGTGGCTCTGAGCAAACCTAGTCATGTGGAAGGTGTTCCTGCCCATGGCAGGGGGTGGAATGAGATGATCCTTAAAGTCCCTTCCAACACAAGCCTTTCTACCCTTCTAATATCTTGGCACAGTCAGTTTGCAGTCCTTCTTAACCTGTGGCTTCAGTCTCTCTCTCAGTCACTGCGGAGTCTAAACCTTGAAAAATACCCCAACAAAAATCAAATGAGGGCCATCTCTGAATGAAAAGTTCTGAAGGCTGGAGACAGCGGTGAGCTAAGCACACTGCACCCAGTCGTATTCTCCAGACCTGCTTTCTCTGTTAACCTTTCTGTTTGAGATGGTAAATTCAGGTTTTGGTAAACTTGAATCCTAAGGTGCTTTTGGCATAGTTCTTGTAGCTCTGGCAATGAAGTAACTATATCAGTCACATAGAAATATTTCTGCTGGTGTTGGCTTGGAATGTGCTGATAGTCTTGATACTCACTGAGCATAACAAATGCTGGCTAGGAAAAGGTAACACTGTGAAGCAAATAAGCCTGCTTGAAATCATATTTTGCCATATAACATCTACTTGGGAAAGTCACGGAAAGAAAATGTAACACTGCAAAATACTACGAGGTACATTTTAAGTTTAGGCCACTGAACTTTGCACCGCTGCTCTCTATGGACAGGAAAGCTCAAATGAAGAGCCTGTGTGAAAGGATTTTTTCTATTTCCACATCCATCTTTGCACATTTGCATTCCACAAACACATCCCTAAAGGACAGCCCTGCATTCAAAGAATGCACTTAGCATGGATTGCTTCTGGCAGGGAAGCTATTCCTAGCTTTATCTTGAGCAGGTAATATTCTAAAATCAGCTTCATTTAAGTCTGAAAAATAAACAGAGGAGGTCTGAGAAAAATATATAACATTTTTCTGTGGTTATTTTCATTTTGGGGCGCAGTGGGTTTGCAGGGCAAATTTTGGGTAGCAGGGGTGAGAAGCTGCTGGAAGCTTCCCCCATGTCCAGCAGAGCCAATTCCAGGTGGCTCCAGGAGGGACCTGCCACTGGCCAAGGCTGACCCCATCGGGGATAGTGGTAGCACCTCTGGGATAACAGATTTAAGAAGGGGAAAACCCCACAACTGCAGCTGGAGACAGGCTCAGTGTCTGAAAACCAATAAATATTTAGGAAAATACCTGTCTCCAAGGATCTGAGGTATCTGAACTGTGTCAAACCTTGATGCACTGAGTAGACAAATCTCTAAAATTAACCATCAGGTTTCTGTCCACACTTTCCTGTTTCATGGAGTCTGGTGTAAGACACCATTACTGAAGCCTGTTATCCTGTAATTTGCACTGTCCTTTTATCTATATCCAGATGGCCTGGTGTTCACCCATGCAGGGACTTCCATGTCCAGCAGGTTCTTGCAGCTCAGGAAAATAAAATGCTCTTGGACTCTGTAAGCTTTGGAGAGTCTCACTGCAGTGCTTTGAAATACACCTCCAGCTGTCCACCCCGAATTTCTGCTGTTGCTAGGAAAAGCAGCTCAGGAAAGCACTCTCCTTAACTTCTCAGGTTTGTACCCCAAGATAATCAACTAGAACTTCTGAGATAGGTCAGTTTTTCCTAGGTACACACTACTGCCTTGTTGCACAGACAAGCACAGGCATGAAAATCCTGATTTACACAAGTCAAAACTCCAGCACAGCTCAGCAAAAATACACCAGAGCCGAAATGGATCCTCCTGGGTCGGGAAAAATACTTTTGCCTGCAAGTGACTTGAGTTTTCTGTGCATTGGGAAATATAAAATGATGCCTTGGACTTAGCTGAAATAGTTTATTTGGGGTTTCTTTCGTTGTTTTCAAGTCAACCCAAAAATTTCTTATGGATGTTTCACAAGTATACAGCAGGATAGCATATTGCTGATCTGTAATAATTAAATTTAAGACTGCCCAAAAGCAGAAGAGCAGGAACAGGGACCTCTGTAAAATCCTTCTGGTTTTGGAATGGGAACCATCATCCTGAAGTGCCCATCCCTGTTTATTTTCTAAGAGAGATTCAGAGTTTCAGAGGGAAAGGAAGGTTGTGCTTGTATTCATGAAGCTTTGGTTGTTATTTTGAATACATTCAGTGGCCCATGGAAAATGCTACTTAGCTCCAAAAATGGGAAATTGGAAAATTCTTCCTTCATAAAATGTGAGTTTTAACTCAATGTGGGCCTGAGCAAGTTGAAAGCTCTTGTTTTTTTCCTTTATTTGATTAAAAACACGTAGAGAGAATGAGAAATAAAATTCTAGTTGATGTTTTTAATTGAACTAAATCTACCCATGGATATCTTGTGCATTCCTCGCTGTGATGTCTGATTCCCCATTTGAAGGTTGCCTTTGTTTTTGTCACAACTAAAAGTTGATTGGACTAATTTGCTAAAACCCCAAGTTTTCAATTCCACAGCATCATGTGCAGAGGCTCAGCAAAAGCCAGGCTGATGCTGAGACACAATGTGATGAAAGAGGGTGGAGAGAGCAGGCAGGAAAGGTACAATGCCAAGGAAATGTCCCTTCTAAATGCTGCGCCAGGGGGACATTCTCTGCCCCTCCCCTGGGAAAAGCACAGAAAAATCAGAGCTGTTTAGGACTCCGAGGTTGGAATTTTAGCTAACTCTGTAGATTCTCTTCAGGACTATGTCAGCCATGTCAGTAAGGGCCAGCTGCACGCTGTCTCTGGACTTCTCCATTTCCTTATTCCTGAGTTATTTGAATCGATGTGCTCACGTTGCTGAGAGCCCCACAAGAGGAGACAATTTGCCACAGATCAGTTGCCAAGTGGGGTTTTTTTTCCCTCTTTTTCTGCTGCTTCATACTAAGATGCGGATGCTGGAAAAATGAACTGGCTCATCTTGGCAGCGGGCAGTGCTGCATTGCCATCTGCTGCAAAGCCAAAGGTGTTCCAGCATGGAAGATGGAATTATAGGAGAGGACTTGGGAGGGGTTTTGAAGGGAAGGAAAGCTGCAGTGGGACTAGCAAGCTTTGGATCACCAATTCTTGCTAAATATCCTGAGTAAATGCAATATGCCTCATGCCACAGGAGATCCCTCTGGTCTACGATTGCTTCCAGGACACCTCTGCCGGCGGGGAGCATCATTTCCTCCCAGCAGGGACAGACAGCTGGGAGTTCCTGCTGCAGCTGGGGAACTATCCAGGAGCAAAAAAGAGCAGCACAGCAGGGGAAGTAGTACGAAAGGACCTGGGAAAGATTCCTTTTCTTTAATGATCAAAGCCGGACAGAGCCAGAGGTCATACTCCATTAGGAACAAATGGTACTGTTTCACCATCTCCAACTTCCCAGCTGTGCTGCTGAGTGTCAAACTGGAGATTTTTATATTCTTCTGCTGGCACAGGATCAGGGCCACCTGAATTACATATCACATGGACATGCAAACTCTTGCTCCACAGAGACTTCAGTCTACATAGGAAAGGCAAGATGAAAAATGGGAAAGGGAAGAAAAGTGTCTGGACAAAGCTAATGCTGCTGCTGAGGGTCAGAAGTGAGAACCAGGGTTCTGGGACTAGAATCAACCATCTAGAACTTTATCTAGGTTTTCAGATTTCTCATTTAGGATTTATTCTCTGGATGAAAAAAAAGATTCCCCTATCCAGAGTTTGTCTCTGGTACTTTTTCAATACCAAATTTTCTCTGCATCTTGCAATGCGTTCAAATTTCACAGAGTCATAGAACAACTGGGGTTGGAAGAGACCTTAAAGATCATCTCATTCCAACCCCCTACCATGGGCAGGGACACCTTCCCCTATCCCAGGATGCTCAGAGCCACATCCAGCCTGGCCTGGAACACTTCCAGGGATGGAGCAGCCACAGCTGCTCTGGCAAACCTGTGCCAGGGTATCACCACCCCCACAGGGAACAACTTCTCCCTCATATCCAATCTAACCCTGCTCTCTGTCAGTGTGGAGCCATTCCCCCTTGTCCAGTCACTCCAGGCCCTTTTCAAGAGTCTCTTCTAATTTTATTTTTATTTTTGAGAAAGGAGATATGAAAGTATTAGTTCCCCTACAAAGAAACGCTCAGAGCTTATGGCCCCAGCAAGTAGTGGGTGTGCATGTTTATTTGCTTTTATTGAAAGATTCTTATACATCAAAGTGTCTCAGGCACAAAGTGGAATAAAAGCCGGAGCATAAATTCACCTTTTTAAGCTTACACCATATCTTAAGGAGTGTCATTTGACAGAAATATAGATCCAAATAATCTCCTTTCCACTGTGTGCTGCAGAACAGAGCTGTGATAGATGCAAGAGTCACTGCCAAGGAACCTGCAAAAAAATATGCAAGAGGAACAAGAACAGATCACCACAATGAGGCATAAACCAAAAATCCAAGCAAAAATAAATGCACACACACTATGCAAAAGGTATCTGAAACCATCTTTTACAGTTGGGTTGTCACCTTCAAAAGCAGCAACATTTAGGCACTGTCTTGCTGATTTCAGCCCATTTTCCAGCTGGACATATTCTCTGAAAACAAGCAGATATTTTTTCTATCTTTTTCTTTCTTTCTTTCTTCTTTTTTTTTTTTTCCCCGCAAAGAAAACAGGATGTTTGTCATGCTGGCTCCAATCAATAAACTGTCAGAAGAGACCTCCTGCCTTTACTCCTGGCTTGTGCTTGATGCAAAGCTCCTCCTTGACTTACTTTCCCAGCCAGATATGTAATGATGCTGGTAAGACACATACATTACTTGCAGAGCCCTGTGGGGAATCAGGGCACACCATAAACCATGGGTTTGGATTATCAGGATGTCAGATGTTAAAGCTACAGCTGCAAGTGAGACAGAGCCTCAGCCAGACCTTCCTGAGCACAGCAGCATTATTCCACTGATGAGACCCACTGCCGAATTTCCCTTGGCTCAGCTGTCTCTGTGGTGGGTAAAAATCATTCTTGTGCAGACAACACGCACAGGGTTTATGAATCACTTGAATGTCCTTTAAATCCTCAAAGCAGGGATTAAGTAGGACTTAAGAGGAACATATGACTTGTGCTTGTCCTCAATACAGTGGTGACTTTCATATTATTTGAGGAAATAGCTCCTTTGATTGTTCTGTGTTTACTTGGTGCTAATGTCACTGGATGTGTTTGTTGTTTCCCTGGGCAGAATGAAAGAGCAGCCTGGTGTGCTCCTGCAGCTCTTCCACAAACAGTTCCACACCAAATGGACCCTCCAAAACCTGCTGTGCTAACTCCTAACAGCACTCTGATTAATTTAATGCTCTGAGTTATAATTCCCAGACCCTTCCTGCTGCTGGCTGAGTAGGTGGAGTTCTTTGCCGTGGTGGGCTGGTTGGCAAAGTGTAGCTTTGCACAAGTGAATTGGATTTCTGTACCACTTCTTCCTTAATGAGGAGGATTCTCCTTTATCTCCTTCAGTGGATTGTTTCCTCTGATTTTGCAGCACAGAGGTCAGAGTTCTGCTCCACGCTCTGATTTTCCAGCTGGTAGCAGTTCAATGAAATATGCACAGTCACAAATGCCTGTATGTTAGAAGGGTTGTCATTCTCTAACAAGGTTAACTAAAAATTCACAGCTGTGGATAACCTGAAACTACTCATGATTTGCGATAAATTTAACCAATTTCAGAGAACAGTTACAGAAGCATTTGGTTTATGTTGAAATACATTATTTTTACACATTTTCTTTCTTTTTCTACACCATTCACCATCTTCAGCTGCTATATTTAATGCATTTTCAATCTCTGCTTTTTCCCCACAATACAAGATCCCCAAACACAGACTTAATGTTGCAGATGAAGATATTATCTAATATCACATCTTAATGATCGTATTTATATTTTTTTAATCAATCAGACAAAACATCATAATTACTTTTCTACTGCTTTGCTGTTGTAGGAAAATGACCTCATTGAACCACACACAGTGACCACATGCAAGTCTAGGTAAAATTTCATAAGGAAACCTGAAATCCTCCCATAAAACTCCTTCCATGAGTGGGTTTTGCTGGTTCCTGCCACCCAACCCAGAGGCTGAGATCTTTGCCAAGGGATATGTTACTGCAGTCCCACGTTGGGGAAGTGGCTTTGACTGCGATTACCTGTTCCAAAGCACATCTTGGAGTGTAGGAAAACCAGATTATTTGGTAAGACTGGGCCAGAACAGTGGTCTGATATTCTGGCTCAGATTTGGAGCATCCCAGTGTGTGCCTTCACCTCTTTTCTACACTGTTATTAGCAGAACATTTGGAAGTAGCTGCTGGCAAGTCATCCTGCACTGTGCTGTTCTGCTTGCCCTACAACATCCATCTTGCCGTGCTCACTGCTCCCTGTCCCTTGCTGAAAGGCTCTTCCTGGCATGCCTCACATTATCAATGGATTTCTCTTCCACACAGTACAATGGGCTCATTATCCTGGGATCAGTCCTTAGACACTGTTAAAGTCAAAAAACACTGCTGTAAGTGGTGAATATTAACTCACCGGCTGTTGCTTTGAGGCAATTGGACACAGGCAGGAGGTAACGCAGCTGAATGCCCTTTCTCTTTTCCTACATAATGCACAAGGATTTGAAAAGTGCGACATAACAGGGCAACAGCTTTGGAAATTCTAAAGGCAAGCAATTTGTAAATAAATCAGCAAGTTGCCATGTAGGGAGGGAGAGATTTGTCTGAAATGTAATGGCCCTGCTGCAATGTGCTCACTAAGCACTCAGTGGCATTTTAAACACCATGAGGCTCGATTTTGGGACTTCAAGTGAAAATAAATCATAAAAAGAGGTGCTCAGAACTCAAGAGCTAAGATCTAACAAAGCACTTAAGGAATACAACCAACAGGAAGCAGACCACTTCCTTCTGCCACAACCAGCACAGAAAAGGCTCCAGAAAGGGAATAGGTCACTAACTTCTCGAGTCCAAAACAGACCCTGGCCCAGATATAAAAGTAGGACAAGACACAAAAAAGCAAGACTGAGAAGCTGGAACAACAGCAGTGCCCAAGGCACAGAAAAGATGGGACATTGATGGCCTGGTAGTGTCTGAGGGGTGCCTAGCTGCCTTCATTTTGGGTAAGACTTAAAATTATTTTGAAGCACTTACAATCACCTGGGAACAAGGCTTCAAAGCATCTGGGCTTTCACTTTAATACACAGTAGCCGCCGGTGTTTTTGTTTACTCAAGTTCCTTCTTTTTCTCTAAATAATTGCTTCTGCTTCACTTGAGCTGTCTCTCCAGCAGACAAGAAGCATTCTGGGCAGGCAGGTCAGCAAGCACCCTATTCCCAAAAAGAGAACACGCAACTGGAACTCTAAATTTGGGCTCTAAGGTAAGTATATGTTTGAAATACAGCCTGTTAAGCATTTTTGCCTCTCCTGTATGCTGAAAATAAAGCAAGAGGAAGCCCTGCTGCCAAAGCAGCTCTGCAAAGCAACCTGCACTGGGAATTTTCATCAGGGAAGGACAACAGTAGCAGGGAGCATTTCCAACCCTCTGCCACAGACACAGACACTCGAACTACCTGCTCAGCATTTTGTGCCCTTGTGTGGTTCTTTCAGGCTTTCTATAGGCTCAGAGCTGAGGCTGAGTTGCTCCAAGAGAGATGGAGCCCCTTATTGCACGGCTTTTGATTCCCCTCATATATTTTAAATCATCCCATTTCCTGGTGCAGATTTTTCTGGTTTGGTCTTTGCTCAGGCTGTGTCACGGCATTTCTCCCAGCTCTGCAGCTACATCTGTCCTTCCTGTCACTGTAGCTGCCACCTATGATCCAGGCTGCAGCTGCTTTCCTTTGGCCTTACCCTTGTTGTTATTCTCTGTCTTCAGATCTGCTCCACTCTGAGCAGCAGAAGCGAATGACCGTCCCTTTTCTCCATTTCTTTTTTGTGAATGGCTTGTTTAGTGTAACTGCTTCAAAGCCTGCCTGCTAGACTGCAACCCACCTCCCTCCACACATTTCCTTCAGTAGATGCATTGGTCATCCCCTGTTCAGTTTTAGGGAAAAAGCTTTGCTGTGGCCCAGCTTTGGCAGGTAAAGGACCTCCTTCCTGGCTGCCTTGTTTTGACTATCAGTCCCTGCGCTGTTTATGCTGCTAACTTTGCTTGCTCTCGCTGTTCTTCATTTCTGATACCCACGGCAAGACATCTGGTGCTCAAATCTGGCCTGTGAAGTGCTGAGTGGCACAAATGCTGCTGCAGAGTGCTAGGAGCCGTGTCAGAGCAGGGCACGCAAGGCCTGTCAGACCGTGGGCAGGCACTGCTAGACTCTGGAGCAGCTCTTGCCAGAGCTTCCTCCAGAGCCACCTCCCAGAAAGGAGACCATCCATCCCCTGTCCTTCAAAATGACCATTTGCAAAGGTGTCTTGGAATGGCAGGAAGATCCCAACTAATAAATAATGCTGGGTCATACATGCTCCGCAGTGCACATTGGTGCCTGGCCAGTGGAATGGTCTGGCTCCAATAAAGCACTCTCTATCCCTCGGTATGAAGTTATTCATTTCCTGATGCAAGCTCTCATATCCTCAGGGATTACTGCTTGTCCTGCTTTAAATAAAATCCCATCTTGCACGTGTGCACACACACAAACACTCAGTCCTTTGCCTAGTAACGAGACAGGAGCTGCTTGTGCTCCTTCATCCCAACAGGGGTGCCCACTCTGGACACAAAGTGGTTTATCATCGCACCCAGACAGCTTCCAGGAGCCCTCAGCACTTCCTCAGCATGCTCTCTGAGCTCAGGCTGCCTCTTCATGCAGTGCCCCAAAGTGACACTCGGGGATGACACTCCATCCCCCCGGGCAGGAGCAGCAGCTCCTTGTTTATCTGACTCCATCCCGGTCACGTCAGGCCTCCTCCAGGAAGTGCTCCAGGTGCTGACTTAGCAGCAAGGTCCAAGCTCTCTGTGGCTATGTCTGTTCCAGGGGTTTATAGCAGTTTGGGACTGGTTCCCTGGATTGGATTGCCTTTACCCCATCACATGGGGCCCTGACTGCTGCCAAATCTTGTCTCTGTGTGATAACTTCTTTGATGATTCTTGTGTCCTCAGAGGCAGGAGGACAAAAAGAAGAATCTAGTAGTTTATCTTCTCTATGAACCACTAGAAATTCTTCACAACTTTTGTTCCGGACATCTCCTTAGTGGCTGTAATGTTTTTGAGATATAATTGGAAACATTGAAAAGTTCATAGATGTCCAGGCCACTGTTCTCTGCAAGCTTCAGCATATTCAGTCTAATATGCTACTCTCAGCATCTGGAATCATGGCTGGGGTTCCTTCTTCTTCAACACTTCCAGTTACAGTGGAAACTGCCATCAGCCACTGCCTTGGTGTCTGGAAATCCCTCCACTACATGTCTTAGTTTCTGCTGGGAACACACATGAGTGTGATCCCAGCACTCACATTCTGTCAGGTGTGATAAAGATAATCATGAATCCAGCGTAAGATGCTGCCCCGACTCACAAGAAACACTGAATACTTTTGAATTTGACACATCTAATTGACCCAGACTTCTATTACTGCTGAAGATTGCTGATACCTGGTTTGGTGTCAGTGTAGATTCTCATTTTATGCAGATATCTCTTGTTTTTCTTTTTCATTGCCACTGATGTGTACTCTGCTCCTTTCTCTGTGGGTCTCTTCACATCTCTCCTTCACATCTCTCCTTTACAGGAATTTTCCCTCAGTGACACTGAGAGTGCCAACAGACTTCCACATTTTGGTAGCCCGAATTTCAGGTCTGTAGTCAGCTTTTGAGGTAGGCATCAACCTGCTTAAACGATAAGGTGACACTTTTTGGGAAGGCCAAATGAAGCCTGAGAGGACTTCTCCCTCTGCATGGCTTGCTTAGTGATGGATGATCTTTCTGAATGTCCTTTATCATAAGAACAAGTGATAATGTGCCATAGTTCATGGCAGCTTATCAAGAACCTGCAACTGCCCACTGGCCTTAAAATATCCTCTACTGTAAACTGTGAGTCCCATTGTTGCGGTCTAGCGTTGCTGTTAATGAGTGTTCCTGGAGTTCTGTTGCAGGTGACCTTGCAGCCCAGCTAGGACTAAACCCTGCTCTGATTTTGTGGGGCTGCTGTGATTATGGATAAGGTAAGACTGGTAGATTATTTTTTGTGCACATGGAGTATCTTGAAATGCCTTGAGTTCCTAAGGCACAATTTGTTTTCTTAGAAAACTCCACTAAGCTTGTGCTCAGCCTGGAGAAGAGAAGGCTTTGGGGTGACCTCATTGCAGCATTCCAGTACCTGAAGGGAGCATACAGGAAAGATGGAGAGGGACTATTACAAAGGTCTGGAGTGACAGGACAAGGGGGAATGGCTTCAAACTGGCAGAGAGGAGATTTAGATTGGCTATTAGGAAGAGATTTTTCCCTGTGGGGATGGTGAGGCCCTGGCACAGGTTGCCCAGAGAAGCTGTGGCTGCTCCTGGATCCCTGGCAGTGTCCAAGGCCAGCCTGGATGTGGCTCTGAGCAACCTGGGATTGTTGGAAGGAAGGTGTCCTTGCCCATGGCAGGGGGGTAGAATGAGATGATCTTTAGGGTCCCTTCCAACCCAAGCCATTCTATGATTGTGTGATTCTATGATTCATCACCACTCTGTCTTCAGCCTCAGGCTGGGGGCTTCACAACAAGGCTTGCTGTTTCAAAAGCACCACCACTTTCTGATTCACGCCTGGGCAGCTCGATGTCATGTGAGGTGGGGCTTTGTTTAGATACGTGTCAGCATCTTTTTTTATAGGGTGGAATCATCCTGCAAATGAGCTCACACAGGAGAAAATTCAGACTTCCCAAAGCTGACTTCTTTGTTGTGTATTGCAAGGACGCACTGCAGGAACTGCTTTTGGGGTTTTACAGGAACGTACTTGCTCTGGTGGTGCTCTGTCCCCCTCAGGTGCTCCCTTCTCTGACAGTGGCACTTCATGTGGTGCTTGGCCTTAATGACATGGGGAAAGGTCACTCTCTGCTCTCTGCACTTGGAGGCCTGAAGCACTCTTGATAAATATATTCTTGCTGTGGTGCTTTTATAAGATCTCGTACGAAGTCATCCAATTATGGGAAGGCCAGAGTGGGTCCTGCTAAGAAAAAAGTCCTGTGTATTAAAAACCTGAATATGCTCAGGGGTGGCTTAGCCCTTTGCTTTCCATTTCCGATTATACAGCTGCTTTTGAGGAGATCATAAGCAGGCTCAACCCCGACCTAACACAGAACATTTTCTGTTCTTCTCTGCCCAGCCATCCTCCCACTGCCACACTTTGTGCCTTTCCAAACCTCTGACGTGGGATATAGAGGCAAGGCAGGGACACCTTTTCTCTCCAGGCTGGTCCTAATGGCACAACTATCATATAAGTGAGGGCAGTTTCTGCTTCCTTCTTCACAGGGATAACTCCCAAGCTCTCCTCTTCCCTCTGTGTAGCAACAGGACTGGGTCTACTCCTTGCCTTTTTTCATCACAGAGGGCCCATACTTAAGGCTTTAAAAAGGAGCAGGACAAACAACGAAATTACATGACAAGAGGGAACAAAAGTCATTGTCATCTCCCATCAGCTATCATTATGCTTTGAAGCATGAGATTTGATTATCCCTGTCACAGAAATGCCTAATAACACTGAAGGATATTAGCAAGGCTCATAACTCCGTATTAGAAGATTAAAACCTTTTAAAGGATTCTTTGTTCCTCTCAAGGAAGAAAACCCAACTGTGAGCACCACAAGATCACCTTTGGTTCCATCTGTTGACTCCTTCCATGTCACAAACCAGAACGACTGACAGAGGCTCTGTGTGGCAAATTTAGGCCGAAACATCTCCCTTTATCCTCTGCCTCCCAAGGCCAGTAAATGAGGTGTGTGGTGGCACCTGCACAACTCATTTGCGGGTTTAGGCAGCTCAAAATGGAGATAAAAGGTTTTCAGGTTGGTTTCCAGGCTTAATGGATTGGGATTACCATCTTTTTGAGGATCCATAGTGTTCAAACAACCAGGACATCCTCTGCCATTGGGTTTCACAATGGTTTCTATCACACAAACTGTCTCTTTGGGGTAAGGAAATTTTGAGAGTCACTCAAGACCCTTACAGGAATTATGTCATGCTCAGAATTCCACTGTGCTTCTGCATCCATTGATTTCAATCAGGATTTTCCAGGTAGCCTGGTGACAGTGTTTAAATCCTCTTTCGCTGTGTAAAGCCAATGCTTATTTTTTAATCCAGTTTCAGATTCACATTCATTGAATACAATTTTTTTTCTGTAATCCTTACAACACACAAGGACTTTTAATCAACAACTCGATTCTATCTAGCTAAAAAAAAAAAAAAAAAAAAAAAAAAAAAAAAAAAGCTGTTCTTTCTCATCACAACAGTACCACCAGACTTCCCACCACACAAAGCTGCAAAGTTTCTTGCAACTTTTAGTTCCCCTGTGAAAAATTTTGTTCCTGAAGAGAACTTATCAGTCTGGCTCTTTAGGGGGATTACCAGTTCAACTGCTGCTGCTTCTCTATTCCATTTTCTGTAATAGAGAAGGTAGGAAATAATTCAGGTAGGAAATAGCAGCAGCCTGACTTCAAATTTGACAGCAAGTTGGATTCTCTCTCCATTCCTCAACATTTAATTGAAGCTACTTAGCCCAGTAATGTACAACATACGACCTTCTTGTGAGCCCTAGTTACACTGCTCATTAGTCTGTGTACTTTAACAAGATTTTATTGACCCTATGGCTAACAGCCCACTTAGAAAGATCCCTCCCTTCCAGCATGATGGCTTGTCAGTAATGTTAGTTAGATTGCAAAGAGAAATCCCACAGTTCAAAGCTGCTCAAAATGAGGAGGGGGGAGAGCAAAATCCCAGTTTGTCCTTTTGCTGTAATGTAAAAACAAAGGCCGCTATTACTCCTTTTTTTCTTCTGTGACTAGTGTGCACACAGCTTCCAATGAGGATTTGGATTCTGCTGTGCTAAGGCAGCTCTCAGAAACCAGCAGCCTAAGGAGCTGTGACAGGCAAAGGAAGCACTTTTATTCCTGTTTTCCAGATGCATAAAGCAGAACATATAGACCTGCCTGCAACCCTGCAGGAAGCCAAGGGCAGAGCAGCACTGTGATCTCGGGCCTTGGATTGTCAGATCTGCATTTCCATTGCACTCCTGAGCATCCTTCGGGCTGGGACAGAGGGATAAAGCACTGCACCAGAGGTGGGTGAGCGCTCACTCCCAGAGCTCCTTCTGCACAGCAGCTCCGAGCGCACTGAATGCAGAGCTCTCGGAACACTTTGCAGCCAGCCCTGTCATCCAGGCATGGAATTCACTGCCATAAGAGGATGTGGAGTCAAAGCCTGTAACTGAGTTTCTTGAAGGGTTGAAAAAAAGCCTGGTTAGTTTAGGTGGTGGGACTGCTTTTCCTTTTTTTGGGGGGGGTCAGTTTGTACAGGGTCCAGGGCTGAAGGGTCCAAGGCTGGGTGCTGATGCTGAGCTGCTGAACTTCAGATAGAAGATTGTGCTTTATTTTTGAATGGAAGAAGACTGTCTGTTTTTATTTTGTGTTTTGGTTGTTTCACCCGAGACAGGCAGAAAGAGACTGTTCTCTTGCTCAGAACTTCACCAGAAGTTTCTCACAAAACTTTCAGCATATGTGACACTCTCTGAAAAAAACCCCAAACAAACAACAACAAAACCCACCCTATACCGGGCTAGACAGGAAATCTGTTTGCTTCTTTGCACTTATGCCTCCACAGGGCTGGTGAATGCAGCATGCAAACTAGCTGTGATTGCAGCACTGCCACGGGTAGAGGATTTTAGAATGGTTTTTACTCTAGGAAAAGAAAATAAACCACAACATCATAAAAAAGACCCTCACCCCAAAACAACAAAACATGGACATAAGTAAGGGGAAGGGAAGAAGAGACAGAAACCACCTGGGAGGTCAGGTGGTTAAGTATTTTTGGACTACCAAGGTGGTGATCTTAAGTGAAGATAATGTATTATGCAGTGGAAAGCTAATGAGACCAGGTCTGTTAAACACGGACTTGGTGTTACTTTGCTCTGGAGTGCTTCAAATTACACAGGCACGGGTTGTATTTGATCACCGCTCCCGCTCCGACAAAGTGAGCAGCAGGCTTTTATATAATGTAAGAGATCATATACTGTGGGGAGCAATCCTGCGCTGGCAGGGGAGGCAAGCTGATGACATAATGGGTCTTTTCCATCTCGAAGTTATGTGATTCATCAATTAAACGAATTCGGTGGGATAAAGCAGCATGAAAGGGCAATTTCCCCGCTTGACGATTAACCCTCCCAATTCCAGCCGCCCCGCTCGGGATTTAGCCTCCACCAGTGTGTCCGGCAGGCTCCGGATGCGCATCCCCGTTCAGTACCGAGGCGGGTCGGGGCCAGGGGCGCTCCGGGCACTGCGGGCGCAGCCGCCGCCCTCCGGGGCCGCAGCCGCGCTCCGTGCGGGATGTGCGGCCGCGCTCCGCCGCAGGTGCTGCGGGGGGACCTGCGGGGGACGAAGCGCTGTCCCGCCGTCCCTCGGCGCGTCGGGAGGCGGCTGCTCCGCGCACCTGTCCGGGCTGCCCGTGCCTGCCCTCCCGGCCCGCCGGGCTCCCGCAGCCCCATCCCGCATCCCCATCCCGCAGCCCCATCCCGGGGCCGCCCGCATTGCGTCGGGGGCGCGGCGCGCAGCGTGCGGGGGCGGCCGGCCCGGGGGCAGCGCGCATCCCTCCCTCCTCCGCCGGCCCCGGCCCCCGGCTCCCCCGCCCTCCCGCTCCCCGAGCTGCACCAAACAGCTCTCAGGTTTCTGCTGATACTGCAGCGTCAAGAAATGGCTCGAGTTTGCTCCTCGCTCTTATGCATTCAGCAGCCCTCTCGCTCCTGCCACACGCGCCCAGCTCCTGCCTCCTCCTGCCTCCGCCGCTGCTGCTGCCGGGACGAGCCAAGACCGACTCCGGGGATGCGGCTGCAGGGCTGCGGCGCTCTGACATCTCCCCCGCCGCCGCTGCCCAGCGCCCGGCTCCTTTTCCAGCTGTCCTAAGGGAAGAGAGCTGGAGAGCCAGCAGCTATCTAGGACTCCTTGATTTTATTGACTAACTTGAGCCTTTTGGAAAAGGTACTTTGCACTCTTTTCCACACACACCCCCCACCCCCCACTGCGGTTCTCAGCAGAAACTAATTAAACCCACTCGCCCTTGGTGCAGCCTAAGACAGTGTATGAATATTTCAGTGTCTCGCAGGCAGCCCTGTAAAGCGATCGCTGTGTTATAAAGAGGGGCGCAAGAGGAGGAGGAGGAGGGTGAAGTTTGCCGCTGCGGTTTTTGTTTTGGTTTGGTTTTTTTGGATGCTGCTGCAAGGCGACTTGACGCATTCCGGCACTGGCTCCTACTCCTAACCGGCGCGTCTCCCCTGGAGCAGGTAAGGAAAAGCCCCTTCTCCCCGCCGCTGTTACACTCGATTTTGGACGGTTTGGGTCTGGGATGTCGACCTCTCTCCCCTTGTCTCTCTCTCAGTTACGTTTAGCTGCTGCAAAGCAGGAGAGGAGATGCTTTGCTCCCCCTCTCCTAAATCCCCCCCAGTCGGTGCGATGAAGTTGTCAGTGCTCAGCTAAGTCTCCACAGCGGGGAGCGCGGTGCTCGGGAGACTCCTTGAAGGAGCTGACCCCGCTGAAGTTGTCTGGGAAGCCCTCCCGATGAGTTCGGGGCACCTTCCTGCCTTGGAGGCCTTGGTGCATGTCCGGGGATGTGTAGGAACACGTAGAACTCCACATGTGCTGCCGTAGTGGGCAGAACGGGATGTTCCTGCTGGTGTGAAAGCCAATCCATTGCGCCTGAGTGTGTGTCTGTGTGTGTGGAGGGGCTTGGGGGCTGGTTTATTCTGTTTCTCTCCTCCCGGGCAGCCTCCATCCTGCAAGTGAGCTTTATGCCTTCAAAGCAGAGTATTTCCATCCCTCCCTCCCTCCCCAGCGCAAAAGAGGAGAGGACCAGGGCAGTGGTGGTGGGTGGAGGGGGAAGGAAGAGGCAGGTGATGGAAATTTGCTGAGTTGGCATTGCAAGGACTCGCCTCCCAGCCAGCCCGTGATTTATATATTTATTTCTATATTTATTTATTTATTTTATGTGTATGTGCGTGTGTGTGCGTGTGTGTGTGTGGTAGCTTCGTGACAGCAGCCACAGCGATGGTCGAGCCGGCGAGAAAAGTGGACGGATCGAGTTAAAGGCTAAAGGAGACGGCTGGGGAGGGGAACCCCAGCCTGGGGGTGCACTCCATAGACCTTCAGCCTCCCGCTTTGGGGGACAGGACCCCTCACCTTACCTGCCCTCTGCCCCCCCTAAAGGTACTTCTTCCCTCTTTCTTCACCCTCCCATCATCCCTGATGCCTCTCCCTTCATCCCGCCTCTCTTTTCCCCTTTTGGGTATTTCCATCCTTTAGGCTCCTCATCCACCCCTTCCTCAAGCTCCCCATCCCACCTCAACCCCCCACCCTTGAACCGCCCTGGGTCTCTCTGCGCTCCCCCATCCTCCTCCTCCCTTTCCCTCACTTCTCCCCTGCCCCTTGATCCCCTTTCCCGTGTGCCACCATGACCGTGATGGCTGGAGAGAACATGGACGAGACTTCTGCGCTACCTGGCCACCCCCAGGATAGCTACCAGCCCGCTGCCCACGACGACCACGAGTGCTGTGAGCGCGTGGTGATCAACATTGCGGGACTGCGCTTCGAGACGCAGCTGAAGACTTTAGCCCAGTTCCCCAACACGCTGCTGGGCAACCCCAAGAAGCGCATGCGCTACTTTGACCCCTTGCGCAACGAGTACTTCTTCGACCGCAACCGGCCCAGCTTCGATGCCATCCTCTACTATTACCAGTCTGGGGGGCGGCTGCGCCGGCCGGTCAATGTCCCCCTGGACATGTTCTCTGAGGAGATCAAATTTTATGAGCTGGGCGAGGAGGCCATGGAGAAGTTCCGGGAAGACGAAGGGTTCATTAAAGATGAGGAGAGACCCTTGCCGGAGGGGGAGTACCAGCGCCAAGTGTGGCTCCTCTTTGAGTACCCAGAGAGCTCTGGGCCGGCAAGGGTTATTGCCATAGTCTCTGTCATGGTGATCCTCATCTCCATCGTGATCTTCTGCCTAGAGACATTACCTGAGCTGAAGGAGGACAAGGAGTACACAGTGCACCGCACTGACAACACCACCCAGGTCTACAAATCCAACATCTTCACAGATCCCTTCTTTGTTGTGGAGACCCTGTGCATCATCTGGTTCTCCTTTGAGCTGGTGGTGCGCTTCTTTGCTTGCCCTAGCAAGACTGATTTCTTCAAGAACATAATGAACTTCATTGACATTGTGGCCATCATCCCTTACTTCATCACCCTGGGCACCGAGATGGCCGAGCGGGAGGGGACTCAGAAAGGAGAGCAGGCCACCTCCTTGGCCATCCTGAGAGTCATCAGACTGGTAAGAGTCTTTCGAATCTTCAAACTCTCCCGGCACTCTAAGGGCCTCCAGATTTTGGGACAGACCCTCAAAGCGAGTATGAGAGAGCTAGGTTTACTAATCTTCTTCCTCTTCATTGGGGTGATTTTGTTCTCTAGTGCTGTATATTTTGCTGAGGCTGAAGAACCTGAGTCTCATTTCACAAGTATCCCTGATGCTTTCTGGTGGGCGGTGGTATCCATGACCACTGTGGGCTATGGTGACATGTACCCTGTGACAATTGGAGGCAAAATCGTAGGCTCCTTGTGTGCCATCGCTGGTGTGCTGACAATTGCCCTGCCTGTACCTGTCATCGTGTCCAACTTCAACTACTTCTACCACCGAGAAACAGAAGGGGAAGAACAGGCTCAGTTACTTCACGTTAGCTCCCCTAATTTAGCATCTGACAGTGATCTCAGTCGCCGCAGCTCCTCCACAATCAGCAAATCTGAGTACATGGAAATCGAAGAGGATATGAATAATAGCATAGACAATTTTAGAGAGGCTAATCTCAGAACTGGCAACTGCACTGTAGCCAACCAAAACTGCGTTAATAAAAGCAAGCTGCTGACTGATGTGTAAACAAAAAACAAACAAAACAAAATCCCCACTCACAGCTTGAAGACTTTAGTGACACAGTCACACTTTGTAGATGCTTTACTGATAGTCTTTGAATGCTTTATTTACCTCGTAAATGCATTGTTGCATTGCGAATCTTTGCTCTGCGATAAAGAAGCTTCCAGGATCCATGAAAGATAAAATTTTGGTTATTTTCAAAAAGCATTTTCCACCTGGTAAATGAGAACCATTTGAACTAGTTTAGTTTTAAGCCGTTATGACACTAGACCTAAACTTTTCATCTCCCATCTCTTTCCTTTTTTTAATTTTCCTTTTTTTTTTTTTTTGGATAAAGTTATCTTAAACTAAGCAAGACAGTTTTTAGAGCTATTAAGCATATGCATGGATTCCAGTAAAATTATTCTGCAAAACTGCACAGTTGCAAGAAAGTGCATCAGATAATAATAGTAAAAAATGGTTAGCCAAAACCTGCGGCAAGCATTTGCCGTGGTTTTTATGAAGGAGTGCAAATTTTCCTTCTGCCCCCTCTGTGAAAGATTCCATCCTTCCAACCTGCAGATCCACACAGCACCTTATTAAAAAACCTACTTAAGCCTGGTCTCTTTTGCTGGCCGTACAAGAAATATCCTAAAAGGAGAGTAACAAACAAAACTGAAGACAAAACATCTGCAATGCTGCTAAGTTCTCTCACATGCAGATGATAGAAACACACTCTTCCCTCCCTACCCCATTCAGAACTGGATACAAAACTTTAAGCCCCTCTGTTGCAAGATAGCACAATGGAGTTTAATATAAGCATGTTTGAATTTGATACTATTTATTTTATGATCGCATGCTTGAAACGTTACCTCAGACAATAGCGGATAAGCTTTCGTTTGAACTGAATCTTCTAAAAATAGGTCCTTTCTCCTCTCTTTTTTCATTTCTTTTCTTTTTCTTTTTGATTTGCATTCACCAGAAGTGCACTCCTTAATTTATTAAATCGTTGACTAGTAACTTAAAGTACTGTATTTAAGTGCGTATGTTAGTCAAATGGGAACAATAACTTTTGGAGATCAAAGCATGTTCAAATATTCAGCATTATGGCCTATTTGATTAAAGTGTAACTTGAATTAATTAATGCATGAATTCAATGATGATAATACTACTAATAATAATGATAATAATAACAACAATAATGATAACAATAAAAAAAAAAAAAATGCGCTTGATAGACTGAGGGCCTGAATGAACTGATTAGAGAAACCTGATTGTTTTCCTGCATTGCTCAGGGAAATGTGTTGGCTTTTGTCCAGGCGTTGTCAGAAAGGAACGTATCCCATCCCTTAAAGGGAAAGCTATATGGAAAATTAGGAAGTCAAGTTATATATAGAAACACCTAAAACTTAGTATCCTCTATAGATGAAAGGTGCAGATGCATGCTTTTTGGTGCATTCTCAGAATGTAAATGAAACTTATCTATTATATGCATCCAAATTGCAGCAGCTGGTTTCTTTTGCAGTCATCAGTTGAGACTTTTTTGTATTCCCCCGGAACTCACTGAAGAGACTCAGCAGATTGATGTAGAGAGTTGCGCAGTGCCTTTATTTTACACCCCCCAAAATTGCTGAAAGTGCCTCCAGGAACTGAGCGGATCAGAGACACTGAGTGAAAGGGCAAGGAGTGGGTCCACCGTCAGGAGTGGTCCTGTGCTGTCTCCTGGCACAGCACGGAAGGGTTTAGGGAAAGAAAGACCAAGTGTGAGTGAGAGGGACGCAGAAGAGGCAGGCAGAGACCACCAGTGCCCGTGGGACACTTTCCTTCCCCAGCCAGTCTGATGCTGCAGGGCTCAGCATTTGCTTCTGCCAAATATCTCATGGTTGTGTTCATGCAAGGCTTCAGGTTTCCCCAGGCTGTCTATGGAGACGCCGCTGCCATCACTGTATCTGCCCTTCCTTTCCCTGAGATGGCTTTTTGCCCTGCAGCTTGGCCCTGCAGGGCAGGGTGCAGGAGGAACATGGGGTCTGGCATGGCCCATTCAGGCAACCAGACTGAAGGACTGCGCCCTTCTTTCCCTTAGATTCCCCAGCAGGTGAATGGGAAAGGCTTTTCCTATCCCTGTCTCTTCCACCCCCTTTCAGATCTCAGATCCCATCACAGCCTGTAGTTGTATTCTTCTTTATGGTCCCTGAGCTTACTCCCATCATCACCTGGTGAAGGAAGCAATGCTAGGAGAAGGTATCTTCTGCAACAAGCCAGCCTTGACTGCTAGGCCCTGGAAGATAATAACCTTTGATCTGAACTAACGTAGGCACTAATCTTAATTTTTCGAATGGACAAAGTTGAGGATCTTCATTCTGCACTTAGCATGTGGCCAACTGCTGTTGAACACGTCTCCTTCCACACTGTACAGATCCTTTCCTCCCCTATCTTTCTGATATATGTATATATGTGTATAAATATATATATATGTCTGTCTGCTCCTGTGTGTGTCACATATGTATGCAGACGCATGTATATATAAAATAAAATCGAGGCACTTCGAGTTAAAAACCAACCCTAACTCTGCAGTTACGCACAAGCTTGACCTGCCAGGTTTCCAGAAAGACTTGACTTTATTTCTCACTGTGTGACTTCTGTGAATCTTAGCATTGAACTGAGGGAGCTCTAACTCCTGCAAGAAGTGCAAAGCATCAGATAAAACAGGGCATTACATCCTCTAGGTAGATGTTGTAAAGCTTATTTCCTGTTCCCTGCTCACACCCCTGCCCATTGTACACCTCTCTCCCCGTTAAATTCTACTGGTCCTGATCTTCCCAAACTCTTGAATCCTAGGATATGACCTCTGATGTCAAAATGGACTTGAATGCTGCACTCAACTTATAAAACAACCATCTGACTAAACAGCAATAATCAATTCAGTGCTAGGGGACCGATGATCAGAAGGATGCATTTGGGAGATGAGGCCTCACTTGGGTAACTGCTGCCCCAGCTGGGTGTGCACACCTTTAATTTAATGTGCAGAGTGATGATCATTCTGCTTATGCACAGAGAAAAGTGCTGCATGCAGCGATTCTTTGTCAGGAGACCGGGACGGATCATTAGGACTCGTGGTTTGGGGAGCCTGAATGTTGCTTTGTCCATTTATAGCTCACTGCAAAGGATCTCAATCCACATGGAGTACAGGAATTAACCTCATGTAGCATAGGCATTTGTTTTCGACAAGTACGACACAAAAAAATGAACAACAAAAACCAAGGCTCTTACTCCCTTTACACAGGAGTGCTGAAATGTCTTTGTGGGCCTGAAGGTGCACTTAACAAACTGCCTGTTCTTATCAGCAAGTATCCTTTTCTTTATTCCTTTATTTATTTTCTATTATTTTTTTATCTTTTTTTGTTTGTTTGTTTGTTTTTGGCCCTTATATGTCTTTTTGCCACACATGGACTCTATGGGGTTTTTTATGTAATTGGAGGAGGACTGGAAACGAGCTGATGGCCAATTAAGTGCTTCTCTGAAAGAGTCAAGAGAAGATGGATAGGGACTGGTAGGGACGTCCTGGAAGCAATGCCAATGTCGTGCTGGACAGGGAAACCAGTGGATATGGCAGTCTTAGCTGGGCTGTAGTTTGGTGACAGTAAGGCAGCTTTTCCAGCAGAAGGGGTCACTCCCCAAGCGTTCTTTACCACCCACTGCTCTGTGCCTCTCTGTGCTTTTTTAGCTGGTCCTGTTCAGTTTTTCCTTCATCCACTCGGAGAAGGGGATGAGGGGACTCACCTGGCAAGGGCAAGGCAGCAGTGCACTGCAGTGCAGAGGCAGGAGTGAAGCGGAGAGGCAGCGGGCAGGAATCCCATAAGCTGGTGTCCCTGCCAGAATTCCCCATCTGGTCCTACCAGACTTAGCTCTAGAGCACTAGGGAGAGGCAGAGGGGCAAGGGGGAGGTGAAAATGAAAGACTCTGTGCCCCATTCCTTCACAGAACTGAGGGGTTGCTGCCAGACTGCCAAGAGCTCAAATGCTCTGTGTGGCAGCTCCAGCACAGACCATGAACTGGATTTACTCACCTTCATGAGGAAGTTAGGGTGAAGTAAGCCAGGCTGTGAGTTCACAGCATCCTAGCAAACCTATGCAGATTCCCTGCATGGAGTCCCCTAAGCCTTATATCCACTGGGGACTTCAGGAAAGCTAATCCGAATTAATGAAAGGTGTGCATTCAAAGTAGATTTGTTAAACTGCTTTAAAGCCCAGCATGGACATTCTGTTGCAGTATTAAAGCAGCCTTAATCTGATTTGGAGTCATTCTTTTTGAAAGGGAAGTAACCTGAATTGAATTAAGGCTGCTTTAATTCCGAACACAATGGGGCTTAATGCAGTTTACCTCATCTGCCTCACAAGTCCATTCAGACAGATAAGCCTGCAGTAATCATTCGATGTACTGGAAGTGACCCCGCTGTGCAGGGGTGGCTGGGCAGAGCGTGCCCACGTGCAGCCAAACTCTTGGCACACGAGCGCTGCAGACTCACAGCCTGGCTTACTGAGGGGGTCACCAACACTTGAATCCTGGTGCCACTTCTGTTGGGTCCCTCCCTTTGCTCCTGGCTTGCACCTTTGTGAGGAGAATCCACCCCTTCGCTGCCTTTGGGGAAGCTGGCGGTGATCGTGGCCCGAGGAAATGAATTTCCGCTGGCAAAACTGCGCTCGTGCTTAGCCTGACGTACTGTTCGTCACGTGGACAAGCACTTGAAAGGCAGTACAAAGCACTAGAGATGGGACAAAATTCAGCCAAAGTCCTCTTGTTTGCAGCGGTGATTTCTGCCCGCAGAGAGATTTCAGAGATCAGACCCTTCTTAGCAAATCAGCTGTGTATCATTCATTGTAGGCTGCGGTGGCCCAAATCGACAGCAGAAGCAGTGGCAACTTTTATTGACAGGGGATTTTTTTTTACTAAGGGACAATTGTTTTCATTAGGAAGAAGTACAGGAAGTTAGTTTCTATTACAAGAGAGCTGAAGCCCAAGTGTAACCTCAAAACCTGCTGATTTAAGGAGCTGAGGGCGAGTTTCACTTTTCCATAGTCCACACTTGAACAGTGCAGTTTCTTATATGCACATTTCTTAAACAAAACACAACAAACTCTAGGTCAGGAACATCTGAAATTTATTAGAAGTAGGTGGAAAGTTGTATTTTAGAGCAAAATCTTCTGCATACATATGCAGTACATGGAGAGAATATATTCCTTTCCAAATATGACCTTGATAACTGCTGCTTGAGGGGTGCCATTCTGGATTAATCTTTTCCCCTAACATAAAGAAGAGGGAGGTACTGCAGCTTTTCCAGGAGTGGTCTGATCCTGTAGGCTTCCAGCAGTCTGATGCCAGTGATCCTCAGAGTAATTTCAGCCTCACAGGGATGCAGAGTCAGCTCCAAGGTGTGATTTACCCTGCGTAGCCACAGAGCTGGACGGAACTGGAAAGCTGTCCTTGCAATTGCACAGCAGGGCGAGTTTGTCCCAGACCTGCCTCCTGCAAGTCTGGAACAGGCTCCTTTTCTGAGATGCTTTAACCAGGGACCTACACTTCAATTTTGGTTGGACTTAATTCAGGCTGAGTTTCTTTTTCTGTTTTCTGCTGTTCTGGCTTTACTTAATCAGGTGTAGGGAATTTCTTTTTCCTGAAATGCTTATCAAGTATTCTTAAAGGTGTCAGTATTTGTATCTGCAAAAAAAATGAAACTTCAGGGTGTTCTACAGTTTCACTCAGTACAGGTGAACTTGCCACTGGTGAGGTCAAAAATTTATGCTGTCAAGGCATAGCATGCTTTGATATTTTCAAAGGAAATAAAATGAAACTGAGGTCTTAACTGAAATTTGTCTCAAAGTTTCTGTTAATATCTATGTAATTCTGTATATTTCACCTGTTCACAGGCTCTAGCAAATGTCACTACAAGTTATATATAAAAAAAATCATCTTCCATTTCTAGTTTCTATAATAAAATGAAGACGCTGCATTCAGTTCCTTTAGGTGCATCAGTCTTTGATCCATGTTATTGTTTCAGTGACATTTCTATAATGTAATTGGGATCAAATGTATATTTTACTTTTGTACAAAAGTAAAAATGATATTTTTATGACTAAATTCAGCAAACCCTAACCTATAACCTGCTATGATGAAATATTTTTTTCCTTTCCTTTACATGTAAAACACTGGTTTTTTTGCAGTATGTCGGTTTGAAATGAATAAATAACAGCTGTCAATAGAACTGTAAATGGCCTCTCAGACATACCTCTGACTTTAAAGATCAAATATTGCCGATGTGAAATATATAAACTGAATAGTCTCCATATGAAAGTGCACCATCAGGGCAACAAACCATTTAAGCTGACACAGCTGTACTTATTTCCACCATTTACCAATCGCTTATACTTTGGGTCAAGTATGTACTTCATTGTCACATTACAGCTCATTTTACTTCCAGTAGTGAAATTGTTTGACTTACCATTTTTAGAACATCTGATGTTATGAGTTCTTGAACTATTTGAAATGCATAGTTTTCATCTATGCAGTTTTACCTGCTTCTGTACTCGTTCATCTGTTCATACTTGGCATCAATTAAAGATAATTTTTAAGGATCTTACCCAGGTTTATTCTGTCTGGTTATTTTCTGGAGTCTGGTTTCTCTGCTGTCACTATTGGCCAGTTCTGTCTGAAATGAATGCTTGGTTTATTGAAGGCTTTCCTACTGAATGGCATAAGAAGTGGCAATGTAGCGAGTGGGAAATGTGGCTGTGGGCTTTGAGAGGCTTGTAAATGTCAACTCAAGCTTTACAGTGCAATTAATCCAAAGGTTTGGCTTCCACAGGCTTTGGCTCTAGCCCTCAGTAATGTTTCTGGGCCAAACTGTGTTGACTTCACTGCTGAGACATACCTGAGTCCCACCAAAACCAGTAGAAATCACGTTAAACCTCCTGACCATGAACACTGATTGCCTCCTCCAAAGGCTTGTGGGTATTAATTAACATGATCATCTAAGTGCAGACTTGAAACCAGGTCTCAAAACCACTGTGTGACTGACCATGGGCTGTGGGTTGGGTTGGATGTCAGCAAATCCCAGCGACTCGATGTTGTTTCCTCTGGAAAATTGCTTTTTCAAGGCGCATTTCATGCAGAGCGCTCTGATAGAGCCCTGCGTGCCGTGTCCTGGTGTTGTGTTGTACACAAAGAAGGCCATGACATAAATGCTAATTAAATGCTAATTATTTTGTGCCAAGGCTGTTGTGTATTGGGAGTCCATCTGCAGAGATGGGTTTTTCAGGAGATAGGTGCAGTTTCTAACAGTGGAATGCATACAGAGCGCTGATTACATATTGGTGAAATGAAGTGAAAATACTCAGACCTTACACAAGGTAGAACATTTTGTGTGGCCTGTTCTGTGATTTTATTTCCTTGCTTGTTTTGCTTTCTTGGTCAAGAAAAGCTTTTGTCAGTGAAACCCTTGTTCATCGATAGCTTTGAGTGTTGAGCCGGTTGATTGAATATCACTTACAAACTGTCAGAAATTGTTTTGTTGAGCTGTCAGTGAGGATTTGCAGTGATCTCAAATGGGTCTAGTCCAAGCTGTTTGTTTGTTGTTGGCTGCTTTGTGGTGGTGTTCTTAGCTCAATGAGGTGCTCATGTCCATGCCTCCCTTCCAAGGGGAGACCGCTGTCATTGAGTTTTGTTGGCTCTAGGTGTGTCTAAGTCTCATTGCTTCTTCCTTTTCTCTTTCTTGTGCTAAAAAAATCAAACAAACAAAAAAAAAAGAGCTTGTTTATCATCTCTATGGTAGCAATCTTCTCCCATTTGCTCTTAGCAAAGCTCCTGTTGTGTTGTTTAGACCGAATTGTGATATTACTGTGTAACCTGTTTTCCTGACTCTCCAGTTCACTTGCTGTATAAGCTGTGTCCCTCTATTAATTACCTCCCATCTTGGCCTCCTTCATCTTGTAAATTAACAGAGCTTTCACTGCTGTGGTCCTGCATGGTCTGTCTCATCATGGATCTGGCTCAGAAGCTCCTTTTCCTTAGGACTGGAAATGCAATTTTTGTATCACAGTCGTAGATTATTTTCTTAAGAAAGACCTTCCTTGTCTTCACTGGTGCTGTCTCCTCAGTGTGGGAGATGCTCCCATGAGGTTCTTTTGGCCGTGCTGCTGACAAGATAACATCTCACACCTTGTCATTCCTCATTTTTGCCCCAGCCTGTACAGTCACTGTCCCCCTCGCTGTATCTCATACTCACTGTGATGTGGTCGCTTTTGCTGAGTGGAGGTTTCCAAGCAAAACTTCCTGCATTCAGGACCAGGTCCTAGGACACGATTTAGCCCTCTAAAATCACTCCGTAAAAAACCAAAATAAAACGCCAAACCAAACAACCAACACTGTATGCTGTATGTTGAATCTCTGTGTTAATTACTTACCTAATCTCAGAGGTAAATGTGTGGGGTTTTTATCCCAAAATACAAATCTTCCTCTGCTGTCTTTCCTACTTCATTATTTACAAAAAGGTTCCATGGTGAGTCCTTCCTTTGGTTACACCAAACCACCTCCCATATAGGTTCTATCTAAAGCATCCTGCACTGAGGAAAAAAAGGTGTCTCCTGAGGTATAGCTTAGATAACAGACATAATGATCCATGGAATAAACTTCTCTTTCCAGCTGCACATGGCAAGCCTTTCCATGGCTCTAAAATGAACAATGATTTAGCAGACTTTCGTCACAGAGAGGGACTGAGTCCATTCAGCAAAAAGATGCTATTTTCCTGTTACCTTCTTTGTATAATATTGATGATTTCAACATAAATTTGATTTATCTAGCAGTTAATCTTGGAGGTTGGTCAGTTTTCATGTACTGTTTGATTAACGGCTACAAAATAATTGCTTTATGGAATCCTCTGGATCTCAGGTGTGAATGTACACTCTCTTGCCCTGCATGAACCAGGTATTTGTGCTTCAATGAATAGGAATCCTGAAACTCCAAGGCATTAAATGGCTCTGAAAGCAAAACCAAACTTTTCTCATGGGTGCACCCTTCCCCAGTGTTAAAGTGTTGCCCATCCTCTGCAGCATCTGGAGCAGGTGCCTTCAGGGCTGGCAGTTTAAGTCAGATGCTCTGACTGCCAGAGCAGATCAGCCCATCTGATTCAGGGCTGTCCCCGAGAGCAGCTGCTCTGTCCTGCCACAGCCAAACACAGGCTCTTGAAGCAACCCAGAGCCCACAGGAGTAAACAGGGTTGTGGCTTTTCCCCTCAGAAGGCTGTAGAAAAACCACAATTTCGTGCTCCTTTTCAGTCTGCTGAGAAAAGAAGATGAGAAGCATTCTGTGCTGAAGGCTTCTATCAGGTACTTTTGGAGTTGCATTATCTCCCATGGTTGGCCTTGCTATAAAAATGCTCACTTCGTAGAGTGTTAGATTAAGCGTTCAAAAATCAAAGAAGCTTTAATTAGCACAACAATGCTTCAATCCACTCAGCTTCTCTAAGAGCTTCCTAAAATACCTCACATTTTATTCCAACGAGAAGACAATTAGGACTCCTGAATAGAAACCTTTTACAGCTAGCAGATGAAATTGTAGATGGTATATTTGGTGACCTCCTCTCACTAGGTAGGAGCAGCAGCACAGTTGGCTTTGGAGCAGCAGAGCCTGCAGTTGTCACTGTCACAGGGAGAGCTGCAGAAGAAGCACTGGTTTGGTCCTCAGGGGGAGGACAGGTCAAGGACAGGTGCATCTCGTGGGTCACCCTTTTCATGCTCCCTCACCTGTTTTCAGTTCACCTAAGAATTTTGCTGAGTAAAACCCAGGTGCAGTGGAAGTGGCGATTAGAGTCTCACATCACCTAGGCTGATACCCAGCTGGATTCTCCAGCCATTTTGTCGTGAATACTGAGAACACAAAATAGACTTGAACTATTTTTTTTCAGGTTGGGGAGAAAAAAAAAGTTTTTAATTAATTGAATATTCAGCTCATTGCTGTTTGGCCATTCTGAACACAAATCTGCATGCAGAATTCTGCCTAAAACTCTGAATGAAGGATCTTCTAGTTTCCCATGACACTTGGGTCCTGACACATTCTGGATTGATGGTGGGAGCTGAGACTGGCTACAGGGTCCTGCCTTCAAGTGGAATCACTCAGGCAATGGTAGGTGCTTAGATATATCTTTGCCTTCCTTTTTGAGTCTTCTGTTCTGTTTTCAGTGTGTTCCAGTATTTGTCTTCAGCCCAAAAAGCCAAAATCCAGCTTTCAGGGAGGTAGTTTTCCTTTGGTGCTTTTCTAGTCTGCCTAAACATTGTTATAAACCTGATTTGACTGTTGTTGTGGCTTTTGATGCAAATAAATCACTTGCAAATGTTCCTGAAATACTCATGGATAAGCTTATTTCCCTCTACTCTGATACCTGCAGATTCAATTAGTGTCCTTAAGTTTCGTTGTTTCAGTTACAAACTTTTTTTTTTTCACAGAATTTGAAAAGACAGAAGGAGAAAAAAATATTTCCCAATGTGTACTTTGAATGGGGGAATTTTTGAAACTGTCTTCTTTTTATTTTTTTCTCCTTGACTTCTCTTGGCATTACTTATTTGGGAAAGAAAGAAAAGAAATCAAAAAATATCTAACTAACTGATCTGATACAAACTTGCTTGTCCTGAACAAATTTGTGCAATAAATCATGATGGGTTGATGTCTTCGTGTGACTTCATGTCACACTGGCTTCTGGCATTTTGGCTCTTAACAGTTGGCACCTTTCTTCTTTACGCTTTTGTTTATCCTCCTGTGTTTGAGACATAAAAGTGGCATGAACCAGAACACTGCCTTGTTTTGTGCTGTGGCTAGTCTGTCAAAAAACCATATTATGTGAAATTTTTGTGGAGTGCTGTATGTTTGGTGTGGGGACTTCGAACCCACTGATTTGGTCCTCGTGGGGTAATGTTGAATTGATCTCCAGCATGGCACCTTGCTGGCACTTGGGATGAGAAAGGCAATAAGATCTTGGTGTCATAACAAACTGTAATGCCTTCCTGGTGCCTGGGCAGGCCTGGAGTTCTGCTCCAGTCTGCTTTGGCTCTGTGTCTGTTTGCCCTGTGAATATTTCATGTGCTGCTCTCATCATTTGGTAGCATTCCAGTGCTGGAGAGAAACTGTTCTGTCTCAGGAGTTTCAGAAATGGGGAGGGAGCTTGTGTGTCAGTCCCTTAGAGCAGGCAAGAGTTTGGGGGTGCTCAGTATGTGCTGTGTCAATCCAGGGTATCACTCCATTTATTGGAGGATCCTAAACAGCAATCGGAAACGATGGGAGTCGATACCTTCAATTATTAATTAAAGGTAACAACTGGAAGCTGGGTATCACAGCAAGGTACAGAGCCACTAGTGCTAATGCATATTCAAAGGATGCATTCTGTCTGACAGGACTGGGATGTGCTTCTCTTGGTCTGCAGATGTCTGTGATCTCACCCGTCTGTGACACCTGCAGAAGGCTGCTGAAATGCCCCGACACAGAGAGCAGCTCAGCCGTGCCTCAGAGCAGATCAGTGTGTCCACGCAACCCCACGTCCTGGCTGGAATATTTGTGACTGGCAGACAGAGTGGGGGAGTGTTGGTCTTTAGATTTCTGTGTCTCTTTTTGGTAATACTCATTCAATTCTTACTCCTGTGACTTGGGTACCAAAATGAATGCATAAGCTTACTGCTCTCATATAAAATGAAAAATGTCCTGGTGCAAGCCCACATAACTAATTTTTTCTGAACAAACCAGCTCAGGGTCTTCCTTTCCTATCCATATCTGATAAAGTCTTACATAAATAAGACCTTTAGTTTGGCCAGCAGGAAAGAATCTTGCCTATCAGATTTCACTGTAATACAATAAAGAGGAAAAAAACCCACCTCTTTTAAAGGAGAGATGTGTTAAAATGACACCAAATATATTTTCATCTAGTGGTGTTTTGTGACTCTGGACAGTGTCCTGTGAGCATACAGAGTCTATGCTTTAAGGTAATAAAAACTGGAGGGAATGAAATATAGAGATGAGCATCCTTTCTTTTGCCCACAGGCCTCACAACCATGGTGCTGTTTTAGAGAAGACTTAAATTCTTCTCTTTCACTGTGCATAGATTTGAACTTAATATGGAACAGTTTATGAAAAACATGAGTGAAAGATGGAGAATTAATTTTATACTATCTAAGATACATGGAAAATGTCAGCTCATCTACAGAGTGAGCAAACTTGCTAATTCCTACTCTTCTCCAGAATTTTTTAACACTCCTGTGATAAAGCTACTGTAGCGGTATCAAAAAATATGATTTACTGTAGTGGAAGTTAGTATGCTCCAGGCTTTATTTGTGTTTACAGGAGAACCTAAAACCTCCTGCAGATAAATATTATCTGGAAATGTAGGGAAAGAAGTCACTATTTATCTCACAGTAAATCTCTCATGTGATGCTTTAAATCTTGTGTATCTCACTTTGTGTAGAACATTGTTAAAAACACAAACCAGCTTTTTTTTTTTTCCCTACAAACATAACCTACATGCACTTTGGAGGTGAACCTTCTCAATTTCAGTCTAAACTGCACTAAAACTTGCACCCAGCTTCAGGACTTCTTACACTCCATGGTGAAACACTGATGAGCAGTGATGATGACAAAGCAATTAAAATAGCTGGATCTTTTCAGAGCATCATGGCTGGTGGGATGTGACCGACTCCTCTACATCACACAGAGTAGATTAGATACATCCCAGGGAATTTTTCTGTTTGTTTCAGGGTGGGGGAAGCTCATAGAATTATAGATTCTTAAGGATCATCTCCCTGCCATGGGCAGGGACACCTTCCACTGCCCCAGGTTGCTCAGAGCTCCATCCAGCCTGGCGTGGAACACTTCCAGGGATGGGGCAGCCACAGCTGCTCTGGGCAACATGTGCCAGGGCCTCTCCAGTCTCACAGGGAACAATTTCTTCCCAATACCCAGTCTAAACCTGCTCTATCAGTGTGAAGCCATTCCCCTTATCATGTCCCACACCAGCATGGTGCCATGGGAGGGAATGAAGCTCCTGTCTCTGTAGCAGGGAGGGAGACTAAGGACCACTTAGATGCTCAAATGGTTTAAATGGGTTGGGCCCTGGGCAAGCCAGCGGCTCTGTGAGATTACCAGTGTGAAGTGAATGGGCACGAATCAGCCATGAAATTGTAGTACAAAAGCAGCTTATGGCAGCAGGGAGCAATTGAGGGCATTTGTCTGTGAGCACCCGTGCATTTCCGAGCTGATCTTTCCAAGTGCCCTAAATTCCTGTGGAGTTCAGCACCCCTTAATATGTTATTGAGCAGGAATTACATTAACGATGACATGTGGGAAAGCAGTAGATGCAGTTGCTTGAATGATGTTCTGTAGTTAGTCCAGATGAAATTCCTGTGCTTGTCACCCGCTCAAGACAGGAACTGCTGGTGTGAAGCACCAGGTAAAATGGAGCCATGGATCCCAGAGTGTGACTACACTAAAAACATGAGTTAAACCAAGGATTTTTATTTTTTTTAAATGTAATCTTGGTGATTAGTGTTTAAAATAAAGCCCTCTCTGATTATTTCTATTCAGTAACATCTGGAGTGAGGCAGGTGTTTTATGGATAAATGGGAGAAAAGCTCTCTGACTCATTTTATTTACAACCTGTGTAAACAGCATCTCTGTGGAAGATGAGATTGTGACTGATGGGGAAACTGAGACATAAAAAGGTCTTGCTATTTCCATTTCTTTGAACTTTTCCAGGTAGTACTTTTTATTGCATGAATAGAAGACTGATTTATTCTTTGCTGTACTCTTTCTTTCAGGGTTTCTGTTGAGTAACATGAAGTAAAGCTTGGTAGAAGCAGCAAGTTTATGGGTCTGCTAGGAAACGGATTTGGTGAATTTCTCTTTGCTCATAAATTTGGTGAATGTCTCTCTGCTCATAAATATGGTGAAGGGACATTATAATCTATGGATGCTGTGACCAAGTTCCAGCCTACCAAGTAATTTTTTGAGCCTTCCCACTCTTCAGGATAAATAGCTACAGAAAAAAAGCCACATCTACAAATTCTCTGTCCAGCACATGTCACAATTCGCTCTGAGAAAAGTTGGGTACCAGTACTGCCTCCATCACTACCTGACTCTGCAAAATCCCTGGCCATAGAAACAGACAGAATTCCTGGTGTGCTGGACTCCAGGGCACACTGGAGTGCCGTGGGGTCTGTGTGCTTGCCTGAACTTTGATCTTTGGAGCAGAATCCCCACGAGGGGTAAGTTGGAAACCTCTCCCAGCACTCCCCTTCTCTGCAGTTCTCCAAGGGATATGGTACTTGTCTTCCAGCGCTGGGCCATGCAGACATTTTAGGGTGTGGCTCATGGAATCACTTCTGTCCTCTTAGGAGGGTGAAGAAATGTTACAGTTTAAAGAATAGTCATGCAGGGCATCCTGGTCCTTGCCCTCCTGCCCCTTGGCTCCCCTCCCCACCCTGTCCCTTGTCATTCCTTGTGTTCCCAGTTTCAGAATGGTTGGTATCTGCAAATACTTCCCTAGCTTGTGGCGCTCACCCTTTTCCAGAGGGCACAATATGCTTTTTCCAGCTGCAAACTAATCCTGACCACGTGTTTCCTCTGTGATTTACATGACTTAGAGCTGGTTTCCAAGTTCATGGGGAGGGAATCATTGCTCTGTAGGGATGCAGCTCAGTCGCATGGCAGGAAGCAGGGAAGGAAAGTGTAATGTAGGGAAGACAAAGCTGATTCACTTGTTTCTGCCTCCTCACATTGGCTTTCCAAGGACATGGTCACCTGCATTTGAAGTCTGAAGGTATAGGGTGAATTTATATCCTGATCCACAAAGGGATGTTTGCCAGCATCTTTGCACTCTTTAGCAAGTGTAGTTCTCAGGGATGAGGATTGGCCATGTCTTCATTTGTGTTGGGTCAGATATTGAAAGTCATTTTCATGCTCAGCAGTAGCACAGAATCCCAGAAATGCTGAGTGTGGAAGAAATCTGTGGTGATTGTCCAGTCCAATCTCTTACACACAGAAACATGAAAGCAGAGATTTAAATAGGAGGCATGTTCTGGGAAGATGTGTTCTCAGGTTTGGATTTTTTGGTAGACCAGTGGTCAAATCAAACCTGCTCAATTTATAAGCACCTTGTATGAATAAAAGGTCTTGGGTACGGAGAACTGCTGTAGGTCCACTGATTTCCTCTAAGCTCTGCCAGTTTACAGCAGGTCCAAATTGGAATGGTGATTTCAGCAGCAAAAAGAAGCTGGAAATAGGAGAGGGGAGCTGGGTGTGTAGGTTTTTCAGTGAGCATTCCCACCCATTCAGTATGCTCACACAGATCCACACTGATTATTCCTGGGAGTTTGAGATAAGTACACTTGAATATGTAAGCGTGCTTATTTGGTATCCCTCTAACTGTAGCGGGAGGAAATATTACACATTAACAAAAATAAACCCTCTACGTCAAAGTTTGATAGGAGCCCCTGGCTGCGGTGAATTAAAGAAATGGAGGCTGGCTGAGGAGCCCAGAGTGGAGCAAACAGGGAGATGTGACTGAGAAACAGCGTGTCAGTACAAGGAAAATGGCGATCTCTTGGTTTTGGGCTGTATTTGGGAGCAATTGGGGGCGAGGGGATGAAGGGCACTGGTTGATCTGCCACAGCACAAATAATCATGTCAGATAATAAAGGTGTTTGATGCTGTTGTACCCACCAGGTTTCCCCATGTTTACAAGGCTGATCATGGAAGAGAGGGTTGTCATTTTCAAGCCCCTTGCTTCCTCTGGAAACATAAAATCCCTTGGATGCCTCATCCGCATTGTTTTGCTTGAGTTGGGGTCAAGATAGGGAGATGAAGGTGCTCTTCCCCTCATGGTTTCTCCTGGGTGGTGCAGACAGCATTTCTACCCATGGCAGTGTGAGGCACACATCCCAGAGAAGACTGTGCCTGCATGCCGTGGAAATATCTTAATTATTTGTGTTTGCTGCTTTTGATAATTGCTGATTAGTGCTGTGTGGGATTCAGGCAAACATTGGAAAATTACATTCATCATAGCCTGAGGAGAGAGTGGAAACATCACTGTGATTTGATGGCAGCATGAAACAGATGCTGCCACTGTAAAAATCCAGGCACAAAGGACAAACTCTGCACTGGAATCCACTATTATAAATCACTCATATCCCCATTCTAGTCAGTCATTGTCTATGAAAAAGAATAAACAAAGTTACAGGCTGGGCATTCCATCCTCATCTAGGACTACAGTTTCTGCAGAATCAGGAAGGAAAAAAGATTAGATTCTTCCAGTTTATGGAATCTTCTGATGTGAAATCTGATTTCCTGAGGAGTGGAGGAGGGGTGTTGGGTTTTGTCCAGTTGCAGAAGTTTTGATGTGAGTAGGAATCAGAGAAAATAAAGGGTCTGGAGTCACACAAAGCAGGTGTGTCACAGAACAGAGCTCACTTCCCTGCTTCTCGGATGGAGGAGACATGAAACTTTGGCCTAAAGGCTATTTCATCAATATTCTGGAAATATTGATGTTTTCACAAACCAGCAGCTGAAGTAGAAGAGAGAGGAACTTTCACTTTCCTCAGTTTAATTCCTTCCAACAATATAAAAATCTCAGCTGGAAAAAGCTAGCTGAAAAGATTTTTGAAACATGCAAAAATATGATTTGAAGTAGAAGCTTTCTCTTTTCTTCTGAATTTTTCAGCAACACAACTGAAAGTTCTCTTCTTGGCAGAAGAAAACATTTGGCTGTCAAAAAGGAAGAAAAAAGAATCCTCAAACAAAAAACTATTTTGTCTTCCAGACTACGGACAAATGCCTTTTTTTTTTTTTTTGAGTGTGAAAGGGAACCGAAAAATCCGTTCACACACTTAGCAGACTTAATTCTAGTGAGCTCCCTGATTTATTAAATCATTACCTGTGAAACTGACTCTTTTCCTGCCAAAAAGGGGATTGTGTAGAGCTGCTGCAGCACAGTTTTTCCAGAGGGTACCACCTCCCACAGCTCCAGTTCAGCTACATCTTTCTCTGCTTGCTGTGGGGGAGAGAGCAGAACCTGTCATGTTGAGAGAACAGAACACACTGGGGGGGCAACAGAAACCCTAGAGGCTTTAGAGACTCTCTGAACATCAATGTTTTATGGACAAGATAGCTCAACTTTTATCCCATTTTTTGGCTGAGCAAGGCTTTGATGGATAATTTTCAGGCAGACGAAATGATTAATATTTTGATCTTTTTCAGGGCTTACATGGACTGTAACCTTAAGTTTCTAGTAATGGGAATCCCATCAGCATAGTGATTAGGCCCAGAGAAATTCCCTGCTCAGTGAACTCCAGCTTGCCCATTCTGGAGACTATTTTAATCTTATCTCAGAGTAACTCTTGATTAATACATCTAAAGGATACAAATCCAGTCCTTTGAGCACAGGACCTTTGAGTTCCCAGTTTATATGAGGCAAAAATCCTCAGCAATCCTTGTTGCCATTCAAACATCTTCAGAAAGGATTTAATCACTGGAAAATGTGACATCCTACATTTTCTTTTTTCTGTGACTTTTCCCTGTAGTGACAGTTAGTTCCCCACTCTTCTCCGTGGTTCTTTCCAAGTGCATGGCAGATGTCTGTCACTTCCCTTGGCTTTTGTACCTCAACTTGATGTAACATTTTGTCTGGGCAGATGTCTGAAAGCAAAAGGGGGAATAAAATCAGGGCAGAAATAATTTCTTCATAAACAGAGCCCTTGAAGTCCTTTTTGTGACTCTTGAATGGAATTGTTCCAGGTTCCTTCTATGCTTGCAGTAGAGACCATCCCAGGAATCAGTGCAATGATTTGAGGCACGGTCTCTCTCTCTCTGTGCAGTCTTTCTACATGGGGCCAGCTGGAGAATCCATACTGTGTGCTATTTTAAGGCACTGTGTAGACATGGACCTTATGTCTGCAGAGGAGCTGTAGCTTAAATTAGTTCATTGACTTCTGGGCACTTCATTTGTGGTGTGGCTATAAAGCTGTTTCTGCAGCTCCCTGGTTAAGCGGGGCTCTCTGCCCACTCATTTCCCCACACAGAGAAACCCTGCAGAGGATGCAGACAGGTTGGCCCTGTCAGGTAACAGGGTTTGTCCAGTTTTTCATTGTCTAAAGATGCCAGATTGTTCTGAAAACCGTGGCTCTCCTTAGGCATTGATGTCCTGGTCAGTGAAGAATCACATTTTGTCATTACCCTGTGGGTTTTCTGAGCTGCTCCCTGCCGTTCTGATTTCTCTTGCTTCCCTCCTTTGCAATCCAGGTGCTTACCCTGATATAATTAAGGAGCTCTTATCACCTCCAAGGTGTTAGTGCTCTCTGATACAATTCCCTTTTATTATGTCCAAATTCTATTTCAAGTGTAATTTCCGAAGCGCTGTTAAGTGCTGTGCTGAGCATCGCCTACACTGCATCTCCTGCCTCCTTATGCCCATTCATTTTGTTCTTCTGTCAGAATGCATAATCAAATTCATCCAGCATAGATTTTACGGTTTGAGGCTTTTTCCCTCTAAAGCAAAACGATGCTTTAAGAGCCACTGCATCGTCTCGGAGGTGTTTTCTCCTGTGGTCCTGCTGCCTTCAAAGGGAGCTGCACACTGTGACCAAGGGCAGTTAGAGCCTCACGGTTTGCAGGTTGCCTTTGATTGTTTTGTCTTCCACTGAGAATGTAGAGGCAGGACTTGCCCAGCTTGCTTCTTTCATATTTGGAAGGGCTGGTATTGCACTTGGTGCTCCTGGGACTCAGATCTCTTGACCTTTTGCACTGTCTCTCTGTGATGCTTCTGAAATAATGCTCGAGGTGTCTGACAGCTCCGTGTGCATTCTGCGATGCAGGCAGGCCTGAGATAGAACCACAAATTGGTGCTGGTGTGAGACAGCGGCCAAATGGTGCTTGGTAACTTTTGGGACCCTAGAAACCCTGGAAAACAGGGATCCCCTGTAAAAATCCTCTTCTGGAGTGCCTTTCTGAGAATGTTGCACTTGAATGCTATTTCATAAAATCAGGTGGCTGCACAGTCAAAGGCCCGTGAAATTCCCATCCCTGAAAATGTCCTGGTAATGCTAAACTTGGAACTAAATTAGGTCATATTTAACAGGAGCTTTACAGCTGTTTGTCCTATATAAACCTTTGAAAATGTAGGGGCAAGGCAGTGTGTGTTGGTGTGGGAGTTTAGTGGATAAGGCTGGGAGTTATCTGAAAGAGGAAAGACATTAAATTGGAGAGAAATCCCTGTGTGAGTCTCCAGTGAGATTACTGAGGTTCAGAATGGACAGTAGGAAAAAAATAAAAGTCACCATGTGAGTAGTTTAGCACTGGAATAAATCATCTGGAGAGCTATTGGGCAACTCCAACCTCTGAAATGTGCAGGATCTGGCTGGAGGAAGCTGCAGGTGACCTGGTCTAGCATTGATGGTGGTGCTGCTCTGAGCAGGAGGCTGGTCTAGATGACCTTTTGCCACAGTGTGGAGCCTCAGTTGGCAGCTCAGCCCCACACAGCACTCACTGCCCCTCAGCAGGATGGGGGAGAGAATTGGAAGGTGAAAGGGACAAAACTTGTGGGCTGCAGGCAAAGCAAACATGGAATTCATTCACCACTGCCCATGGTTCGGCTCTCTCCAGGAAAGCAGGGCTCCATCACATTCAGTGCTGATTTGGGAAAACAAGCACCATCCCTGCCAACAATCCCCCCTTCCTCCTTCTCCTCATGTGTGCTGAGCTGTGAGATGTCCCTCTGGTCCGTGAGGATCAGCTGTCCCAGGGCACCCCCAGCCCCTCCCTGGTGAGAGGCAGAGAAGACTCTTGCTCTGTGCAAGCCCTGCTCAGCAAAAACGAAACCATCCCAGTGTTAGCCACGCTGTCTCCAGCACAAATCCAAAACACAGCCCCATGCTAGCTCCTGTGAAGAAAACTAACTCTGTCCCAGCCAAAACTCCCTCAATTCCAGCCAACACTTCTGTGTTGAGAATAGGTGCTACATGAGTGAAAAGGGACAGGGGAGAGCGAGACATCACAGATTCTTCAGAGAGCTGCAGGCTGTAGCTCAGAAATCACCTTTCCTATCCTTCCTGTGCCAGGAATGAGGCAGGGGAGAGGTTACACTGGGGGATCTGCCAGGGACAGGGCAGTGCTGAGGAATTTGGTGCTATGCATCATCTAGTCATTCTGGGGAGAGGGGCTGTGCCTTGGCTTGTGCCCCAGGGTTTGTATTCCATGGCTCTCAGCCCTCTGAAGGTTGGGATGTGTGAGCATGAGGCAGGAATTTTCCCCACCTGTTCTCTGTGTCTTTGTTAACAATTCGCAGCAGCCCTCCCACAATTGGTGTCATGATCCTGAGGGCACTGATGGGATTTAATTAACCTGCTCACCTGAGGCTTCCGCAACACACTAATAAAGCCTGATAGCTCCATTGCAGCTCTGGCTGGAGGCATCAGGCTCAGTCTGATTTGTCTTGCACGTATGCTTGGACCTGTTATTGTCTCTTGCTCTCCTGGTTGGATTTTGGATGTGTGCTCTCAGTAGCTTTGGCTGTTTTGAGCACAGGAGTACTGATAGAAATGGGGTACAAATATCTTTGTGCTTGCTAACTTACAGCAAAGTGCAGAGAAGGGACTTGTAATAAAATAAGGGATAGAACTCTTGTTTAGAGGCACAATCTCCTCCCTGTTTCATTCAGACAAGTTTTTCTTTATGTTTAAGGAACTGGGAGGCAATGGAGGATTTTCTGGTTGGTGGTGCATAACATTTAGCTTTTTATCAACCCTTTGGGCTCTACTCTGAAGCTCACTGAAGTCACTCGAAGCTCAGTCTTCAGTGGAAATGAAATGCAGAGTCAGAAGGGATAGCTCAGGGCTGCACAAACTGTGTGAGAAGTTTAGGCTGCACTTTAATTCCCAAAACAATTTGTATTGTCACATAAACCATGCCTGAGCTGGAGATTCCTGAGTGAAACTTGGAAGGAAGAAGTTGTGATATTTGTAGCTCTAGTTCATCAGATGTGCTGTGCATTGGGCATTGCAATGGTGTAACAGTGTAATATTTGTGTTATCAATGTGGTTTTGAGACAAAAAAAAAAAAAAAGGTTTTGGTTCCTTGTGGTTGACAGACCTCTCAAGACAGAGTAGGTGGCTGAAGTCCAGTGTGGGCAGCGGTATTTCCTTATTTAAATGTGTCTCTCCCTCCTCTCTGAGGCTGTTTGCTCAGGGTTATGTTCCACTTCCACATTTAAAGTGTTTTTTCCCCAATAGGCTGCTTAAATATCTGTCAGGTTACCCTGTGGGTACCTGGGTTTCTGGGGAGGGTGAAATGGCAGCTGCTTGGAGTACATTAAGTGCTGTGAGTTACTTCAAGGTGAAAAGCTCTCCTGAGACCACAGTTCCTGTGCTGCTGGGTGTTCTTCAGCCTGTAAAGAGTCTCTGTTCCTTGATTTCACTGCCCGTTGGCCCATGGGAGCCTTGTTGTCTTGGGGGTGGAGAACAGGACAGTTTTTCTACCCTTGTTGGTCCCTGGAGCCTGGAAACGAGGGCAGTTTTCCTGTGCTGAACAAGAGGAGGAACCTCTGCTCCTGGCCTACAGGACTGGAAAATGTGTCCATCCCCTCCCAGGCTGAGCTGGTGCTGCCTGCAGAGTGCTGCTCTCCAGCACGGAGCTTCCATGGAGCTCTGGATTTGTACCCTTGGTGGCAAACACAGCCAAGCTGTGCTGCTTCAGAGCAGAGCATCCTCACGTGGGGGAAGGCTTTGCTACAGCCTTGGTAAAGATGCTTTTAATCTCCAAATAACACCCTCAGGAGATGTTGTCCCCTCCCTCCCCTGCTAAGCTTTGGAGAACTTGTGCTGAGGTGTCATCAATCTTAAGAATACTTCAACATAAAAGATGTTTTTGGTTTATCTTGCTATATTTAGGCCTCACTCACAATAGGAGTACTAAACTTGGAATGTTTGGAGCAGACGGGGGTGTTGATATCTTATATTTAGCTTGATCTGTCAGTTATACAAGCATCTGTCACAGGCACAGCAGATGGCAGGAAGCCCTGATAGGGTTCAGAGGGAAAAGAACCAAGATCTTGGTTATTGGGGACAGGGTGTGCTTAGGAGTGAAAAATGCTCATAAAACATATGTCTGTTTTCTGCAGGGAAGCAAGAGCTGGGCTCTGATGTGGCACAGTCAGAGTGGATCTAGGAGAAGTGATGATAATAATTTAAAGTTTGAAAGCTGAGATGGCTCAAGAATGTCCCTTGAGCTGGGGTGCCTTTTGGTTCTGGGGGTGGTACAGAGATAAATGAAAACTCGGTCCTTAGGCCAGGGAGCTTTGCAACCTGTTGGCTCCGTGGATTTTGCTCTGTGGCTGCAGCTGTTGGAGCTGAGGTAAAAGCAGTGTCTGACTGGGAATGTGGCTTCACAGCCAGCTCACCCCGACTGAATTGTGTGTGATGTGCTGCCAAAAGGAGCAGCTCCTCTGCCTGTGCTCAGCTGACATTCCCAACAAGCCCTGATCTACTTGGGTGTTCTGGGAGCTGTGCTGTGACTCAGAGCAGCTCCTGAGCTTGGCTGCAAACTCACTCTCAGCTTCACCAGCCTGTGGATTCAGTCCCCATGGAGCGGGAAGATTGGTGGTGCTGGTGGAAAAGGGGGAGTGGTAGAAGAACGAGGAATCCAAAGTTACAGGCTGGGCAAAAGGTGAAGCCCATTCGTTTAGGTGGTAGCAGGATCTCACATGGGTCTCCCACAGCATTCTCCTGCTGGGGACAGGGGCTGGACATGAGCCAGGTGAGCCCAGGGGGGCAAGAGGCCAATGGCACCTGGGCTGTCCCAGCCATGGGGTGGCAGCAGGGCCAGGGCAGGGACTGTCCCTACACCTCAGATCCTGTGTCCTGTTCTGGGCCTCACTGCAAGAGGGGCACTGAGGGGCCTATTCTCCATTCCAGAGAAGTGAACAGAGCTGGGGAAGGATCTGGAGCACAAATCTGATAAGGAGGAGCTGGGGAAGCTCAGCCTGGAGAAAAGGAGGCTCAGGGTGACCTTCTGGCTCTGCACAACTCGTGACAGGAGGAGGTAGGACTCTGCTCCCAGGGAACAAGGGACAGGACTAGAAGAAAAAAACCCAGAACCTCAGGGTGTGCCAGAGGAAGTTCAGGTTGGACATCAGGAAGAATTTCTTCATGGAAAAGGTTGTCAGGGATTTAAATGGGCTGCCCAGGGAGGTGGTGAAGTCCCCATCCCTGGAGGCATCCAATAAATGACTGGACGTGGCAGCTTAATACTTTAGTTGACAAGGTGGGGATGGTTCAAAGGTTGTACTCAATGATTTTGGGTGTCTTTTCCAACATTAATGATTCCGTGGTTCTATTCTGTGGTTCTAAAGGTGACTGAGATCTTGCCTAGGAAGTGCCACCACAGGCTGTGTGTGTGCTAGGGTGGGGCTGGGGCTCCCCTTGCTTTAACAGAAGAGGAATAACTGTCCTAGGAATGCTCTTCCCACTTCACATGAAGATGTGTTAAATGATTCATTGTGGTAATTTTACTTTTTCACTAACATGCACTTGCTTAGACAGACTCCTTGTATCATCAATTAGGATGAATTATGAATTAAGTTGAATTGAGTGAAAACTACCCATTTTTGGACACTGTACCTAGTGGTTTTTGCTCCCCAAGAAAATGCTTTCATTCTTTTGCTCAAAAGTGAGCAAACAAAATCCCCATGATAAATTAATTGATGTAGCAGATGTGGTAGGTAGGAAAATCAACTCCTTCTGAAATACTGGGGCCGGGCAGTTCCAGTCACCACTTCCCTCTGCTTTCAGTGCTGAACCAGGGAAGGTGATCAGAGCCATGGAGCAGCTCTGCTGTGAGGAGAGGCTGAGAGAACTGCTATTGTTCACCTGGAGAAGAGAAAGCTTTGGGGTGACCTCATGGTGGCCTCGCAGTGCCTGAAGGGAGCCTGCAGGAAAGATGGAGAGAGACTCTTGACAAGGGCCTGGAGTGACAGGACAAGGGGGAATGGCTGCACACTGACAGAGAGGAGGTTTGGATTGTGAGGATGGTGCAGCCCTGGCACAGGTTCCCAGAGAAGCTGTGGCTGCCTCTGGATCCCTGTAACTGTTCCAGGCCAGGCTGGATGTGGCTCTGAGCAACCTGGGACAGTGGAAGGTGTCCCTGCCCGTGGCAGGGGGGTGGAATCTTTAATGTCCCTTCCAAGCCAGACCATTCCACATTTCTATGCCTACCTCATGCTTCTCCACAATTCTGCTGGAAGGAGGGAATTGGTGTCTCTGCAGTGGTAGAAGGAGGTACAATTTGTAAGCTGCTGAGAGGAGCTTAAGAAATGGGGGAGGTGGGGAGGAAATAGGGAGAGAGGGGAAAGGATGAAGCAGTTCTAAAGCTTTCGTTTTACCTGTTTACTTGAAGTGTGTGGTGGGAATGAAACGTTTTTAAACAAACAACTTTGCAGCCAGTAGAAATGAATCAGTGACTATAATTTTCATAGAAGTGCTTTATTTTCTATCTGGCTCGTCTCCAGGACTTAATCAAGGCTTTCTTGGAAATGTTGGGTTTGCAGTCAGTGTGAATGCATCTCAGAGGCAATTTTTGGTTTGCTGCATGCTCTCTGTGCAGTGGCAGCTGCAGGGATGTGTTTGAGATGCTGCTTTCTGTTCTGTTGATGGCATGTAGTTTTCCACGCATAAGTTAGTGGGAGCCTGCTGAATCCCAGGAGCAGTTTTAGCCCCTCAAAGGTAATTGAGCTTTTGTGCAAGTCCCAACTACTGGTCTTGAGAGTAATTTCTCTCCTGAAGAGGTGAATGAAGCTTTAGGTGCTTACCAGTGAAGGTGGAAGTTGTTCTGGTACGCAGGATAGATTTGCTGTGAGTTCTGTGAAAGGTAAAATTTGATACTGATGAAGGTTCTTCCATGGAGAAGTAAGGTTTTCCACCGGAAGGACCTAATGCAGTGCCCTTTTACATTTTAATGTGCTTTGGAATAAAAATGATTCATCAGGCATTCTTGCTGCCAGTCAGGTGATAGTCCCAGTTAGATAATGCTGAGTGGCATTGTTCTGGTGCAGACAGAAAACAGGGCAGCACTTCACTCTCCATGCCTTGGTGCATGAAGCTGTCATCTCTGTTGGTAATCAATAATGTTGCAGAAATAGATTTTAGCTGCACCTAGGTTATAGCTGCACCTTGCAAATAATGAATATTTGCCCAGCAGCAGCTGATTGTGTGCACGTGTCCAGGTAGATTTGAAGAAATGCATCTGTTTAAACTGATGCCATTGGCTAGTTCAGGCACCTGAGAAAAGTATTTAAAACATACTTCTTCCCCCACAAAAAACCCCAACAAACAAACAAAACCCACAAAACCAAAAAACAAACAACAACACCCCCCAAAAAAAACCCAAAACAAAAAAAAAAAAAAACAAAAAACACCAGCCAAAACCAACCAAACACCAAACCTGTCACATTCTGTAATTCTGGCTTTTTAATAACAGCAACTAAAACATTCAACTGATAATCACTTATTTTTCTTTGTTTTCACTGGGTTTGCCTCCTCAACTGATAGAACAGTGCTTCTTCCAGGGTGTCTTCTTACCGAAGAAAACGTTTTTAGCTGACCCCAGACAGTTCAGCCAAAGGAATGTTAATAGAAGGAGTTATTAATAAATTCTTGCACAGAGTAGACTTTAACTTCAACTGGAATACTATTTCAAGATGCAGCAGCTCAGCCTAAGGACAACAAGACTTGTTTATTTTGTAGCTGATTCAACGGTTGGAGTTCAGTTACATCCAAATGCTTTGAGGAAAATTAATCAAGTAATGGGGGGGGATGGAGGCAGTCAGGGGAAAGTCTGATTTTATTTCAGACTCCAGACCATCTGCTTTCAAAAAAGGCATTGCTCTTAGATGTAAGATATCTTTTTGTAGTTTTTGACTTTCTAGACAATTCTTTGTATGTTGCCCCACTATAACGTGTTCTTATCAGCATGTAAAGTTACTTTTTTTCCTGAGGGCTGCTGGATGCCCGTGTCAGACATTTTTGTTCTTGCGGAGGGAAAAATTGTCACTTTCCGGAAGTTCTAAGAGAGGTTACATTATTTGCATGGCATTGAAGTCCTCAAATTGCCACTGGAATGTTGTTGAGGTTTCTCTCTATGGCTGGATCTAACATTCCCTCCTTTGGAACACAGGGTGGGTGCCAGACACTTGTCAGCTTTCTTTTCTTGAAAAGAGTATCCTCATACTCTTCCCACTCCTTTCCACGAGCAGGAGAGGAGGAGGAGCCCAGGGAGCTACAGGCTGGTCACACTCACCTTGCTCTGTGGAGCAGTGATGGAACAACTCGCCCTGGGAGCTGTTTCCAGGCACAGGAAGGTGATCATGAGGAGGCTGCGTGGATTTACCACAGAGATGTCATGCTTGACCACCCCAGACAACCTTCTGTGACAAAGTGACTGGGCTGGTAGATGAGGGGACAGCAGTGGACATTGTCCACCTAGGCTTCGGTAAGGCTTTTGATGCTGTCTCCCTCACAGCAGAGCAGATGGAGGCTGGGTTAAATAAGCAGACAGAGAGCAGGCTGAAGGGGATGGTCAGTGGCACCAAGTCTAAAAGGAGCCCTCTAACTGGCAGTGTCTGCGTCCAGTCCTGTCCAACTTCCTCATTAATGGTCTGGATGATGGGGCAGAGTATTCTCACAGCAGAGACAGATCTGTGAGTAGTAGCTGGTGTCCTCAGGGGCTGTGCTTAAATTCATCAGTTCTAGCTGTAGACTCCCATCCAGGGGAGCCTGGGCAGGCTGGCCAAATGGGTGGCAGGAGACTCCTGGAGCTCAGGAAGGAGGAGTGCAAAGCCCAGTGGACCTGGGGAGGAGCAGGCACCAGTGTTTGCTGGGGACTGAGTGACTGGAAGGAAGCTTGGCAGGAAAGGACCTGGCAGGCACCAGGAGGGATGTGAGCTGAGCGTACTCCCAGAGCCAAGCAAGTTAAAAGTATCCTGAGCTGTGTTAGGAGGATCATTGTCAGCAAGTCAAGGAGGTGATCCTTCCCCTCTGTTCAGCACTGGTGGAGCCACACCTGTGGTGTTGCCTTCAGTTCTGGGGGCCCAGTTAAAGAAAGACATGGGTGTGCTAGAGAGAGTCTGATGAAGGGACTGGAACATTTCTCCTGTGAGGAAAAGCTGAGAGTGCTGTAACTCCTGGGAGATCTCAAGGGGATCATATCAAGGTGTAGAATTATCTGATGGGAGGAGGTAAATTAGATGGAGCCAGGCCTTTTTCCATGGTGCCCAGCTACAGGACCAAAGGTAGTGGGCACAAACTAGAGCACAGACTGGTTTTTTGGTTGTTGGTTGGTTGGTTTTTGGGGTTTTCTTGGTTTGGTTTTTTTTTTTATTTTTTAAGTATGAGGGTGACTGAGCACTGATGCAGGTTGCCCAGGGAGGTTGTGGAGTTTTCACCCTTGGAGATACTCCAAAGCTGACATGTCATGGTCCTGGGCAGGCAACTGTGGCTGGCCCTACTTGAGCAGGGGGTTGGACCAGGTGACCTCCAGAGGTTCCTGCTAACTTCAGCCTTTCAGTGATCAATAGTGAACATAACCCCCTGGGCTTCTTCTCAGTGCATTGACAAAAGGTCCGATTTGCGAAAAGCTTCTGCTGAGGGTGGCTGTATTGAACTCTTGAATTCCTTCCTAAATTCCCTGTACAGTTCTGCAGAACAAAAGCCTGAAGGGACTCTTCTACCACTCACTCTGCTGCTGTCACTGATGAAAGATAAAGTTCAGTAATATAGTGGAAATAATGAGAGGAATCACCATTTCATAAATAACAACATGACCTATATTCCTGTATTAGACATCTCTTTAAAGCTCTTTTCTTCCTTTCAAGAAAAAACTGGCTTGTAGACTACTTTTTATATTATTTCATACCTCTCAAGAAGCTGTTTTTCAGATCTTACCATTAGGACATTTTTGTTGACACTTATCATTTTTTGCACTTAAATTCATCAGTTCTAGTTGTAGACTCCCATTTTAATTCTCCCTCCTGCGTCTGTCCTGTGAGAATCCCAGATGCCTGGAGATGGTTATTATTCTTCCTCACTTGAGAGTCTGCCTGTGTAATGCTGCAAGATGTAGATAGTGGTGGGGGTAGAGTTTGGTGTCTTTCTGGTGTTTCCAATTTTCCGAATTGCTAAGGTTGTTAGAGCCTCCTAAACAGCATGGCTGAAGACTCATTTGGTGGCTGTCTCATCAAACTGGCTGCTCTGTGTATTTCCCTTTTTGGCCTTTAGTGCTGTTCTTCAGCAGCATCACTATCCTCTCCTTCCCGCTGCATATCTGCCTTTTAAATATATCAGAATCCAGCTTGTTAAAGCAATTTGTGAAAGCATTTGGTGACATTCATTACATTCTGGCTTCTTGAAGTCTGCCCAAAAAGAAAAAAAAAAAAAAAGAAAAAAAAAAAAAAAAAGGAAAAAAATAAGTTCAGAGTTACAGAAGCAGTCAGAGCTGCAATGTGAGTGGGAAGTTATTTGTATATAAATTTGTATTTATGTGGCTAATATACAATGTCTGAGGATCTGAGTTGGCCAGGGCAGCAGAGTCATGTTGATCCTCTTGGTAGGAGAACAAATGGCAGAGAAAGCATTAATCTTTTTTCTATTTCCCTCACAGAGTCTCTGAAGGCATTTTTGTATCCGTTCCCTGTATTACTTGGGTTTTGGGGATTCCAGTTTTGGGGTTTCCGTTTTTGTGTGCCCTGTGAATGCCATCTGTGCATTATTGTGAATGATAATGAGGGGGCCAGGCTACAAATTCATGCTAAACTATTAGATCAGTAACTATTACTTCATAATAGGACCACAGAGTCATGGAATGGCCTGGTTTGGAAGGGACCTTAAAGATCATCTGGTTCCAACCCCCTGCCACGGATGAGGACACCTTCCATTATCCCAGGCTGCTCAGAGCAAGGGATGATCTCCTTTCTAGACACCTATGAGCACTGCATTTGGCTCACTCTGTTTTTTACAGTCAGTTGAGAGGAAAAGGAATTGCTGGGTGTGATCCACAGGCAACCTGAAACATTGGCCTGACAGTAAGGATTGTGCTGCAGAAATACCAGTTTGACTCCAGTGGCTCTAATGGGAGTTCAGATCACTGGGTGAGATGTTCAGTGAGTCCATAAATGGCTGGAGATAACCAGGGTAAATCGCACCTCTAGAGCACAATATTTGAAACATCTACAGAGGAGCCTGTGATTCAACTGATGCAGTGGCATTTCATAATAATCTTTTGGGTTTTAAGCTTTTTTTTTGCTTTTTCTTTTTTTTCAGTCTCTAAATATCAGAGTCCTGCTTGGCTCTTGCTTGATGGTTCATTGCTAACTTAAATAGATCTATGAATGCATTGCTACATGGAGTTTTTTAGGGATAGATCCACTAAGTGATAGGCACTGAAGTGCTCAGTTACTACTTCAGCTGGGGCCACAGAAGGACCTGGGATGGAGTGGGTGGTGAGATGGAGAGGGTGACATCGTTTTCTCTGTTCTCCGATTCCCTTCTCATGAATTGTGTTAGTGTTGGATCTCACATTTTGCATGAGTCAGGAGGGTGCTGTCATGGTAAACATTGACTTTCTAGTCAAGCACAAGTGCAACAGGAGAGAGGATGAAAAGAAAATGTGGAAAAAAGCACTGAAGACTCAAGTGGGGATGGTGGAAGGGGGGAGTGTGATGGCTCTGTTCTCTGGCCTTCCAGAGATCTCCATGGAAATGAGTCTACCAAGTTAAAAAATAAGAAGGCTGAGCTGTGTGCTTTATCAAAAATACACCAGATTGAGGTGGAAGAGAGCACTTCTTAAAGAAAAAAAAGAAGTATTTTTGTCAAAGATAGGGAGGTGGGAGGAAAGTCCACTAATGCTTTGCAACTTAGTAGTAACAAGCACCCACAGGAGCAAAATATATCTGTGTGCCACTGTGCCTGAGGAGGAATGTGTGTGTGAGCGTGGATGTGAGCTAGCTCCTGTATGGAATGGAGGGGTTGTGTCTCTGAGCAGTTTGATGGAAGGGATTGTTCTGCTGCCTATGAATGAGCAATTTGGCTTTCTAACCCTCTTCAGGTCCATTTTTTTCTCTTGCTATTTGGAGCACCAAGCCTGGTAATCACCAAGTTCCGCTGGTGGCTTCCGTGTGTGAGGTGGCCTCACACAGATGAAGGCATTAGAATAATTGCTTGCACTAATCTCAGAACAAGGATTGGGATGGCATTTAAAAAATGTGTCTGGGGAAGTGTAGTCCATATGCACCATCACAGCCACTGAGGTTAATCTGAAGTTCTTGTTGTATGAGAGCTGGATGTGATTGGGGAACCAGAGGGACACCCCTGTATGTGACAGACAAAACCTGCTGGGTGCTCTGGTTATGTAAAATGAGTTCCCAGAAAACAGATTTATGTACAGTCAGCCCCCCTCTACCAAAAAATGTACAACACATGAATGCAGGCATCTCCTTCCCCAGTCTTTGCCATGGCCCTACAGAAAATCAGTATTTCTTTAATATTCACAGAATAGCAGAATGGCCTGGCTTGGAAAGGACCTTGAAGATCATCTCATTCCAACCCCCTGCCATGGGCAGGGACACCTTCCACTATCCCAGGTTGCTCAGAGCCACATTCTGCCTGGCCTTGGACACTGCCAGGGATCCAGGGGCAGCCACAGCTTCTCTAAGCAACCTGTGCCAGGGCCTCACCACCCTCACAGGGAAGAATTCCTTCCCAATACCCAATCTGAATCTCCTCTCTATCAATGTGAAGCCATTCCCCCTTGTCCTGTCACTCCAGGCCCTTGCCAATAGTCTCTCTCCATCTTTCCTGCAGGCTCCTTCAGGCACTGCAAGGCCACAGTGAGGTCACCCCAAAGCCTTCTCTTCTGCAGGTGAACAATCCCAAATCTCTCAGCCTTTCCTCCCAGCAGAGCTGCCCCATCCTCTGCTGCCCTTGGTGTCCCTGCTCTGGGCTGGCTCCAGCAGCTCCATGGCCTTGCTGTGCTGGGCCCAGGGCTGGGGCAGCTCTGCAGGTTGGGCTCAGCAGATTCCCAGCCTCTGTGGCTCGTGTACTTCCCATAAACTTGCATCAGTGGGAGCTTTTTCCCTGGTGGACTGTCCAGGGTTTTCCTTTCTATGGCATCAATGAAAATAAACTTAACATTTATCCTCTAACCTCACACTGCTCAAGGTATTTCAATAACGGCTGTGAAGCTGCTTGGGTGGTTGGTTTTTGTTTTTCTCTCTGCCTTAAGGAAAAGGAGAGAGAAAAGCACTTATTTATTCTGTGCTGTGTTACGGAACAAATAAGAGGGGCTTTTTAACCTGGTGAGGAATGCTGCTGTCCCCCACTGATGCACAGAGGGAGTAAACAAGTGTGGAAGGAGAGCTAATGATGGTTGGCTGGAAGTTGGAATGTTTTATCTGAGAAAGAGCCTAAGACTCTCTTTCTGTTAAGTTGTCCCCACTCCTGCACCACTCTGAAGTCTTAAGAATATTAATGCTTATATTTTAAGTCCAAGAGTGTTTTTTAAAAAGACATTTACACTTGCTTTTGCCTGAAGATGTAAACAGCATGGTCTAGAAATCCTCTGTGCTGACAGAGAGCCCAGCCCAGCAGTTATTGATCCGAAGGGAAGTCTTTAGATGCTGCTGTACAGCAATATATGAATACCAACTTCTCTAATTTCTCTTCCATGGTGGGAGAAATGAATGTGGAATATTCCTTCTTGCTGCCTTTGCAACAGATGGAAAGCACACAAACAGAAAATGATGATTTTTAGATCTGTATGGGGGGTGGGAAAGTAATAACTTGGAGGACAAGCTGCAGTCACTGTCACTCCAGGAGTTTACTGTTATTAATTGTCAGCTTCTGTCCCTTATTTTTTCCCTAATAAAGACTCCAGAAGGCTTTTCCACTTAGTGAACAACCTGTTGTACACAACAGGGAGTAAGGAAGATGAATTCATCTCTATCTCAAATTTGGATGAGGAATGATTGGAACATTTGGTCTGTAGTGAGGGGATACAAGCTGCCTTTTCAAAAATTTTATTCTACAAACTCCAATTAAGTGGAATGCTGGGTTTTCTGAAGTTATCCCAAAGCTGGAAATGTGTGTATGTGTGTTGGTTTTGGTTTTTTTATTTAAAGCTGCGAGGTTCACACACAAAAACACAGAGTCTTAAAAGCACAATTTAAAAAGTTTGAAGCACTGTTTGAGATTGGTCTTTGTTCAATCTTTTCTTATTGTTGGCATCTAGGCTGTAAATTTTGACCCTGCTTGAGCAAGGAGGTGGGACCTGATGCCCCACTGTGGTCCCTTCCCAATTTACCTATTCTGTGATATTTGTCTATGCTGGTGATACGACTTCTATTTCTTCATAATTTTTTGATGGGTGGCATTAAGAAAATATGCTGCTGTCATGCCACTCATTTATCTTAGCCTTTAAATAGAAATTTCCTTCTCTTCTACTTTTTCTGTCTGTCCATTCGGATCCCCTATGATACCTCTTTGTTTTGTGTACCTTTCAAGGATGCTGTGGTGCTGGGGCAAATTCAGCTACTCCAATAATCCATTAATGTTGCTGCTTCTTAAGCATGGCTTAGTTTTTCTGTGGCCTGGAGGGCTGTGTCTTCATGAACAGAGGGGTTTTCTTTTCTTCAAAAGCATCAGCTGTGTTTCCTGGTATATCAAATTAGGAATAATTTACTTAGGGGAAACAATCGTCAGTTACAAAGCAGGATTGTGTCTAATTGCACTGGCCTTCTTCCATCTGGGATTTCACCAGCCTTTCGCCTGTGATCCTTGTTGGATCAAAGCTTCCCTCTGAAGTGGGAAGGACTGGAAAATGGCAAGAGGGAGGAGGATTCCAGATAATTCTCAATATCCTGAACTCAAGCACCCTGGTGGTGTCACTCTGGTGTCCTGAACCTGAAAATCACAGGAGTCCTAGCAACTGCAAGGGCAGCATCAAATCCCAGATCTCCAGAAGGCCAGGCCAGGCACACAGGTACTGTCCCAGGCTTAGGGTAGGAATCCTCCTATGTTAAATTTACCTATAGACTGATTGATGTCTTTCTGCTGGTCTGTTTTGCATCATGAATATAACTGATCTTAGCAGCGCTTAGAAAACAGCTCTTGGCTGCATTTTAAATCCTATCTATGCTCTAAATGCCATGGATAAGTGCTTGCCATTAAAAGGAAAAAATGTACTGTGTTTTCCCTGAGCCTTTAAAAGTGTGTAGGTGCTCCACCTGCACCCCCTTCCTCCCCATTTTTGAGTCCCTCAGCACTTGGACACCAAACTTTTGGGAGTCATGCTATAATTCATGTATCCTCCTTCCTTAAAGGCTATGGACTCCTACATTTCCAATACAAAACAGTGGAATACTTCTTAAGAAAATCCAAAAACATTGCTAAAATAGAGGTAGAAATGTGCAGGAGTCCAATTCTAGCCCAGCCAATAATATTGCTGTAAACAAAATTTATCCAGTAATTATCAGGATATTCTTACCATAAGCTTTAGAAATCTCCTGAATTAGCTGTTTAAAAAGAGAAAAAAACAAAAAACCAAACCAAACACTGTGGTCCGTTCTAACCTGACCCATCCAGTGATTCTGCGAGCTGGTTTTATTTTCGGCTCCTCATAAAGCTCAGGATTTTGGGAGGAGGAGTAGGTGAGTTGAGGTGAGTTGGGCTCGCCTGCCTGCCCCCCATGGCACCTGCAAGACCTGAGCCAGGTGACTTTTTTTTAGTGCAGAGTGCTGAGACAAAATCAGAGGATGAGCAAACCTTGGCCTGCAGCCTTTGCACATAATCCACCTGTCCAACAGCGCTGACATCACCTCCTGGAGAAGGAACTGAGAGGAACTTCAGTCTGGAAACCTCAGAGAGTTCAGTATGGCTTTGTTGGATGGGGCCCCCTGACCTTTCATGGGGGCTAAGATTGAGCTCTTTTACATAATTAATATTTTACATACATATTCTCAGCAAAAATTATGTTTGGAGAGAGTCAGTTTTTGAAATGTGAGTATTGGCTTTTCCAGTGCTCAGTTCCATTTTAGTTCCTACACAATTCCATCCTCTTTCCCACATTCTCTGGCAGGATGAAGGAGCTCAGTCCTTGGCTGTGAGAGTTTTATTGTCCCCGGAGAATGTGGGCTGAGGGAATGCTGGGGGGTGGCTGGGAGATGCCGTGAGATACAACAGGAATGCTTGAGGTATGTGGATGTAGAAGTACTGCAGAGCTATGTCTGTGGTGGTGGGGCAGGAACTGTTGAGAGATCCCACAAAAAATGCTGCAGTAATACAGAATGGGAATGCTGGAAGAGACAGTGAAGTGAAGAAAGTAAGTTTTACTACTGATTGCAGGCAGTAGAGATGGGTTTTAAGGCCTTGTGGGACAGAAACCCTTATTTTAAAAGAAACTGAGCATGGTTTGTTCTAAAAACAATCAAGATTTGTGCTACAGATTCCAGCAGAATGGAAGAATTTCAAATCAAATGAGTTAAGCTGGGAAGAAGAAAAGTAGGATGAGAAGGTGTAGCAAATGTGTAGAAGGGCTGCGTGACAAATGTCTGCATCATCTGTCTTTTTGCTTTAAATTCTGCCATTTCTATATTGTCTCCTGAATATCAGCATTAGGAAAAGAGAGTTATGGTGTAAATTCTTGGGGTGGGTGGGTAATACTGTATTGAATATCTCCACAGGGAAATTTTGTCTTTGTTGTTTGCATTACCATAATACCAAAAGACCTTTGGGAATCAAAACATTATTTTTTAGGCTCTGTGTGGCAGAAGTTTCTCCACTATAAGCGATAACTCTACGGAAAAAGTGCAGTGGTAAGAAAGATAAGAACTGGAAGCAATACTAGGAAAATCTGCTATGCATATTAACAGTGCATAGAAATCTTGGTAGGGGATGAAATTGGATTTTAGAGTATTTACTTCTGAAATAAAAAATGCTGTGCTGAATCTGTGGAGATAGCTTTAGAGAATTTAGCTTTCTGAGCTTTCTTTAATGCAGGAAATATGCTACTAGTGCAATTCTCAGGCTCTGTGGGGTAGGGAATGCTGATGGCATCCTAGAGAAACTTCCTCCTGTCACTGGAGGAAACACAAATTGTGAAAGATGCTGGTAAATGGGTAAAGAAAAAAATGGGCTGGGAGAAGGTTAGTGACTTACCACAGAGCAACTGGCATCTATATAGGTCAGATTCCAATAGGATACCTGGGCCATTGGTAAAAAATCCTGAAGGGAATGGACCGTGATTGCAGGCATTATAATCCTAGTTTCATCACAGCCATGATCTCTGTGGAAAACCTGCCTTTGTAGTAGATGAGATTTGTATTTAAACAGCTCTCATTGAGGCCAAAACAACACACTGCTTCATCATGAAGTTCAGACTTCTCCCTTCCCAGGATTCAGGGGGTGCTGGGTTTCTGAGGGACAGAGCAGGAGAGGCACCTGAAGGGAATGTGTGGCTCCAGAAGTTGTGGTGGACTGGCTCGTGCCGTGCACTGCTGTACTCACAGGGAGCACTGGGTGTGCAGCTCCTGCAATATGCTTTTATACTTACAAACAGCTTTTTTTTTTGGTCCAAAAAAGTGCATTTCAGCCATGTCTGAAATGAATCTGAGACATCTTGATCCAGCTGTGGTTGCAGCAAAGCACAGATGTTGTTCCATCACAATGCAGCACTCACTGCCTGAGCCTGCCTGCTCCTGGGTTTGGGTTCAAATCCAAGCCACCTAGAAAATTACATTTATCTATTTTGTAGATGCTGTGGCTGTGCATTTGTCCCTGGCAAGACAGGGAATCAGTGTTTCCTGATTATTTAGTTGAATACTCACAGTTCCTTGACTCCTTTCTTTAGAAACAGGGCAGGACAGTTCCCGTAAATTTAAGCAGTTGTCATGTAAAAATCATGAGGAAGTGCAAGCAAGGCTGCGTGGCCTGCACTGAGTGGAATTTGATCACTGTTTATTGCATTGACATATTGGAAGAGGTTTTGTTGTCTAATGTGGTTGCTGATTGATGCTGGCATTAGTGTATGATTGCCTGTGAAGGTTTCCTGTCTCCACAAGATCTCAGAACAGAAAATTATGGCAGCAAACGTTTAGAGAAGCAAAAGGGTTGGCCTAATGAAAAAATACAGAATGAGGCTGGGGTAGAGTTAGATGGTGATGAGAAAATCGTATGGACTCCAGTTTTCAGGAACTCCTGCACCTGTTTCTCTGGCCAGAAATGCACAATAGAAGAGAGACCTGGGGAATCTATTGAAATCTCTCTGTTTAAACCCTTTCTGGGCATTGCTTTCTTATCTGCTTCCCTGTGAAATCAAGGCTTTTACTATATTAGAGATTATGCCTAGGTACAGCCATATCTGTGGAGATTTTTTTTTTCTCTTTCTTGACTGAAAGGTGTTCAAATCAGGAATCTCTCAACAGAGACCCAGGAACAGAGAGTCTGCTGCTAAACCACTTCTCCTGTAATGTGTTTATAGGAGAAACTTGCTGCCTTTCCACTGGTGCTCAGGAGAGATGATTTGCCTTGTAACAAGAACTCTGAAAAAATTTAGAACGTGATACTACCTTTATTATAGTTTTCTGGTTTGTTTTGGCTTTTTTTTAATGCTACATTAGTGTGTACACTTATACATATAGAATATATACAGTCCATCTTATAGAAAACCACACTGCCTAGGGTTAACCCAAAAGATCATTTATTTTCTCCTTAAATATGGTCTTTACAACTTGAAACATTTTCTATTTATGCATCTAAATTGGCTGAGAGTTGCCCCAGCAACTGCCGCATGAGGGCATTTGGAAAACAAAAGTTTTGAGGAGAAATTTGAGTTTTTGTCTGGGGTAAAAATGTCAGGTTGAGGTCAGAAGACAAAGAAACATTTGACCCTTCTTGTCTTTCCAAAGCACTTTGTATTTGGTTGGTGTCAGTTCTTGTCCCCAGTAGCTGGCACCTTGTCCTTAGAGCATTCCCACACACGGGACAGACTGTGAGATTGTACAGAAAGACAGTAAAAGGCTTTAAAAGGCTTAAATAGACCTTTTTGAAAGGCTGTAACAAAAATACAGGGTGGGCTGTAGTGACTGGGTGCAGGCTTATTCAGACAAATACACTGATCATGAGGGGTTACATTCCACTAGCCCTTCCTTATATCCTTTTATGTCCCTTTTTTTTTTTCTTCCCCCTTGTTTTGCCCTGCTCTGTTTCTTAAGTCCAGACCCTCAGGCCTACTTCAAATATCCCCAGTTGTCCTGTTCCTCTTGTTTCCCCCTCCTTACCAGTTACAATTTCCAGACTGCTCCTCTCCACAGCTGTGCCTGAAGCTCCTTGATGGTCCCACCAATTAGTGGCCAAAGACTTTTGCTTTTTCCCAGTGCCTCTCTCTCTCCTGTGCACCTGGCTTTTGCCTCTGTGAGTTCTTGTTTATTAATTTCTCCTTCATTTAATATTTCCTTGGAAATGAAAGGGTCTTTGAGTGGGTAATGAAGCAGAGTCCCTCACCTTTGATATACTCCTAGAGTGGTGGCTTCTCTCTTGTACTGAAGGCTCAACTCTGCACGCAGCACTTGAGTGCTACAAGAGCTGAACAGGGAGGCAGAACCTGTGTTCCCACCATTACAACTGATTAAACATGTATTTAATATGGCATTCACAGCACTGCACAGCCTGGGCAGTACTTCAGCATGTTGTTTGCTTAGCTATCTCAAAGCCTGTCATCATCACTGAAACAGAATTGATTTCAGAAGCAAGGCTCTGGGCAATGATTCTGATGCCATTGCCCTGAAAACAACAGAAAAGGTCTAATTGTAGTAGGAACAAACTTTCCAAAGAGGGTTCAACAGCGTCAGGAACTTGCTGTTAAGTTACAGCATTTTTATTTGACCTGGGTAGAGAGAATAAAGTCCTTATTTCCTTCCCTATTTAAACTTCATTGTTTTCAGTGGAAACCCTCCAAGACTGCAGGACATGGCAGGAGATGGCCCAGCACGATCCTGTTGAGAACAGTGGTGCAAAGATATTTTCTCATCAGACTGGTTCTGAGTGGGAGAGCGCTGCTGAGATTAGAGGCTTGTATGTGCCTGAAAGGATGGTTGTCTGAGTGAAGCTGAGCTAGACAGAACCCCCAGTGCAGATTCAGAGATTAAAACCTGCCCTTTGCCACCGTGCGCCCGTCAGGGGCAGAGGGCAGCGTGCTCTCCCTGTGGAAAGAGAGGCAGACCTGTGCTGCCAAGCTGTAACAGAAGAAGAGCTGTAATGAGCCTAAAAGAAGCTGGGAGAGTATTAACTTACACAAGTGACCAGAATCTGTAACTGATATGGAAGAAAACAGCATCTGTGTCCTCTCCCTGCTTCAGGGCCAGCAAATCTCTTCACTCTCTTAGCAACAGCCTCACTGAATAGACCTGCAGGAGCTTTCATCACTTCTACCAATATGTGACCCTTGTCCTGCTGCTCTTGTTAGCAAAGACTCTATTTTCCATCACCTCTCTTCAGGCAGATTGGACTGCCCTTCATTCTTTTGATGAACTAATCACACCCTTGAATGACCTGCCAGCTAGAGGGGAAGAAATATGGGGAGATAAATAACGCCCTGTGTGCAGGATAAACACATCCAAGAGTCAGGAAACCGACTTTGACTTGTGAAAATGTCTCTGTTTGGCAGGAAGGGGGAGGATTGGACAACCAGCTCTCAAAGGCACGTTGCAGAAGGAGGTCAGAGAGGATCAGTCTTCTTTCCCTTCCAGGGAAGGCTTCTGGAGGTTGGGAAAGAAAACAAGGTTTCTTGGTGTATGTTCTTCCATGAGCTTCTCTTGTAGGTTTGGAAGGCTATGACTCCCTGTACTTCTCCTTACAGTCTTTAAAGACATCAATTCCAACAGCAAGATTGGCCTTCAAAAGTGTTTCAAGCATCCAAGAGCATCAGATCCAGTGAAAGACAAAATGGTTTAAATTTCAGACTGGCCGAGTGCTGTATGAAGATTCCAAAGGCTCTCAGGTGTTTCAAGCCTGTGGTGATTGCTTGGAGCAAATTTATTGAGAGTTTGAGAATCTAAAAGTACCTTGACCTTACTAGAAACCATATATTCTGAACTGACACTTGCACCTAAAGCATTTTGGTCTTCTTTGGTTAGAATTCAAACAGAAAATAACTAAGCAAGGTGCAATCATGTCTTAGTAAAAGTATGGATGCCTTCAAAGACAGTTTATTTTTTGTTCCTTTTCCTATAAATGACAAAAAGCATTAATTAATGTTTTACCATTTCAGCTAGTGTGTATTTTTTCTTGGTGTCCAATCAGAAGGTTTTCTGAAGAAGGAACAGTTCACCTGGGAAAAATCTGCTTCATTTCCAAGAGGAGTGGGGCAAAGAATTGCTCTGCTTTTGAAACCTTTTCCTTTTGTCAGTGATGGGTGTATTTGAATGCTAAATCTTGCTTAAATTATTTGATGCTTATATATAGGGGGTTTTTAAGGACATACCTATGTCTTGCAGTACATTTGGGTGCAGTAATTAAAAAAGTGAGTTTTAATGCAAGGGAGAGAAAAAAATCTGCACTGTCTGACTTTTATTAGCAGAGTACTCTATATCTGGCATCACCTTTTCAGTGATAAGCCCTTATGCCTTTGCCTCTCGGTGTAGAGCAGCTTGCCATGTGATTTTTGTCTTGCTTTAGAGAATCAGAGCTTGCTGGTTCTTCACTGGTACCCTGAGAGCTCTGGAAATTTTTTCAACCCCTCTGCCTCAAGGTTGCTCCAAGTACATTGCTCATTTGATTCTGTTTTGTTCCAGGAAATCACAGGAAAAATTTGCCAAGAATTCTTGGTGGGTCTCATGAAAAGTTTGTGCTCTGAGTGGGTAGATTCAAGTTTGTTCATTTATAACCAGAACTGAATACCAACTGGCTGAGGTTTTCTCACAAAGCTAAGCCAGAGTGGTGCTTGGATGGAATATTGACAGAATGAAATGGTTTTATGGAGCTCTGGAAAGTGATCATCCCCAAACCTGAAGAGTTCAAACTTGATTTGAAATTGCTGAATAGGATTTAGGTGTAATAGCATCCCTTGCTGGGGATGAGGAGGAGACAAAGCAGCTGTACTTGCACAAGAGCTCTGCCAGGAGGTTGATCTTTCTGATTCATACATTCCAAGACTACAGAAGGACTGGTTTGGATTGACTTCCAGAGTAAACAAGGCTGTCTCTTTTGATTTCTACCCTTACTTTGAGCAATGTTTGCCTTATCAAAATTAGGTACAGTCAGATAGAGTCTCTGGGGTGAAGAAGGGAAACAGATTTGTGAGGCATCACCATCATCTACTGTGCTTTGTCACACCAGGAGGGAAGTAGGAAGAAGGAGTGATAAGAAATTTATGTCTTGTATTTTATTACTCATCTGGAGTCTTCAATTATTAGTGCTATGCTAATGAAGTCTTTTTGGATTGTCTGACAGATCTTAAGATAAATTCCTTAACAAGACAATAAAACTGGGAGGATGTCAATTGGCTAATTAGCTGATAATCAATATCCAGCAGCTGTGACGAGATGGCAGGCAGATATCAGGCTCTGCTCGAGGCTCTGGGTGCTTTGTTGGTTCAAGTTTCAGGGAAGATGCTGCCAAAACAATAATTGCATTGTGTGACAGGAGTTGGGATAAAGGAATAGCAGAGCCTAATAGTGACTTTAATCCAAACTGAATATGTAGAAATATTTTCTCCTACACAAATGGTTATGAAGTGGTTGATCCTGGCAATTTGAATTTTCTCTTGACATGGGCATTAGACAGGGAAGATAGAAAATTCCCTGGGTAGAACATTAAACTCCTAATTCTCCAAAGAGCCAGGGATATCAGCCCATGTTAATTAACTATTTAATTATAGCTTCATGGATACAAAGCTGATTGGACCACTCCTTTACAATCTCAGAGGCAACTGGAACAGGATTTGCTTCATTTATCTGTAGACATTGATTGCAAAGACTTAGACATCATTCTGAACAAGATATCTCAGCTCCCATGATATCCAGAAACAAGGAGCAGGAGTTGTCTGGTATAAGGAACTGTCCACATTAGGATGGAGATGAGGTCCATCCTGGAAGTCTCTGGTTCTGTTCATTACCTCTGGAAGCCTGGATGGCCACATCAAATGCCTGAAGTTCAGAGAGATGAATCTCACTGTGATGAACTGCACCACAGATATCAATGAGAATAAGAACTTGCTTGGAGGGAGGCTGTTTGCATGGCAGATCCAATGGCACACTTATGTTTTGCTTACTGATACACAGCTGGAACTTTGATAACTGAAATTCAGCTTATTACAAATGTCATTTGGAGATAGACAAGGGAGAGCACGATTTGGCCATAGAATCACAGAATGGACCTCAACAATCATCTTATTCTAACCCCTGACATGGGCAGGGACACCTCCCACTATCCCAGGTTGCTCAGAGCCACATCCAACCTGGCCTTGGACACTTCCAGGGATGGGGCAGCCGCAGCTGCTCTGGGCAACCTGTGCCGGGGCCTCACCACCCTCACAGGGAACAATTCCTTCCTAATATCCTAATCCTACTGTCCATTTGAAGCCATCCTCCCTTGTCCTGTCACTCCAGGCCCTTGTCAAGAGTCTCTCTCCATCCTTCCTGTACGCCATATGTTACCTCTCACTACCAATCCATGAAGATCCCTGTATGATTTCCCTATCTGATTTTTCATTGTGCTGCATTACCTTGGCTTGGTGAGAAACACACAGTATCCTGGACACGATATTTCTTCTGAAAGTTAAGGTTCAGCCCTGTTCTGGAAGTTCAAGGCGGTTTCTGGGCTTGTGTAAGACAAAGAAGCTGGCTGGAGGAGACAGGGTGGGCAGGCTGTGCTGGAAGAATTTCCCTCTCATGTAGCAGAGTGGGACAATGAAAAATGCCTCCTTCAAGTTTCTGCCCTTGCTAAAACCTCTCCTGAGGGCTGTGCTGTGCTGCAGAGCACCTCAACAACTCCTCTTGTTCCCTGCAGTTTGTGTCAAGCCTGGCTTGCACTGGCCAACTCAAAGTAAAGGATGACCACTGCTTCCCCAGAACCTTCCAGTGACTGAGAGACCCTGGCTTGAGTTTTAGCTCAAAAATGGAAAATAAGTGTTGGGGAAAATAAATAAAAAGTTTTAAAAAAATGGCGACCCAGCAGAAGCAGTTGCCACAGCTTCTTGCATATTAAAGCAGGTTAATGTTCCAGGGCTGCACTGCTGGGAGAGTTTGACAGGTTTACACTGAAAGACACCACTTAGAAGTGTTAACTTCTTTTAGCTTAGCCTTATGGAGCCTTTTCACTGCGGAGTATAAAGCTGGCTAGAGCCTTCATAATTCATTCTTAAAATGTGAGGTTAATGTGTAGCTACATTGGATATTAAGGGAAACAGATGGAGCAAGGAACACAGTGAATCACAGGGAATCTGTTCAAGAATTTTCCTTACTAAGAGATTTTTTTTTCCTTGCTGAACCTGCCTTAAGTATCAGAGAAAGCTCAAATCATCACATAAATGTCAGTTCCATTGCTCCCTGGTTGGGATTTGAAGCTTCCAGGTAACGTTGGGTTTGTCTGTTTGGGTTGGGACTCACCAAGGAGAACCAGCGGAATTCTTTCTCATTGAATTTAAGCCGGATCGTTGTTCCCAGCCTCCCTTGAAAGTCTCAGCCTTTGATTTCTCTGATGACCTGTAATGTTGTGCTTTGTAAACCTTGCATGTAGGCCTGCTTATGTCAGCCATAAGAAGACACACCCAATTCCTAACAGAAGCCATACCTCATATCTAAATTTACTGTAATTCCAGACTACCCATCAGCTTCCTGGCCAACTGCCCCAGGGCAGGGGATGGCTGTGTGGATTCATAAACAGGGCTGCTGGAAGCACCAAGGGAGGTCAACTGGCGCCATTCCCACAGTCAGAAAGCCCAGACAGGATTTCCATTGCTCTTCAGTCAGATAGGATGGGGGAAGAATGTCTCTGGTGATCTCAGCTGGGAGCTGATAACCTTCCAGAGCTGGAATAAATAATAAATGGCTCCAGTGATGGTTGTCTGTGAAATGTGCTAATAATTTTGATAGAATGTGCTGGATGGTATGGATGCATATCTGTGCCCCTCAGGTGCTGTAGTGTTTGCCAGTGGTGTGTAAAAGAACAGAAAATGAGAACCTGATCCTTTCCTCTGGTGGTGATTCCCTGGAGGAAAGGATCAAGGGAAGCATCACCACCTCTTGATGTGTTCAAACCTGGATGGCTTTCAGGAAGAAGAAGCTTTAGTTCAATATCTCTCACTGTGTTTAATGAAGAAGTGAATGGATGAAATTGAAGTCTGCGGAGCACAAGGGGATGACACCAGGGGATCAAATGGCTCCTTTGTGCCTACATTTTTCAGAAAATGTTTTGCCTCTATTGTCTGTCAGGAGTTTGGAGCAAAACATTTCTAATCAGCTTTTGAAACTGGTGAAAACAAGAGAAGTGGGTTTTTTTTGGTTTTTTTTCCCTCTCATTACCCATTCTGAGAAAAACATTTTGGCTTGATTTGTTGTCAGCTGGTTTTCACTTTTTTTTTTTTTTTTTTTTTTTAAGTTTCTTTTGGTTTTGTTTTTTTTATTTTTTGGGGGTGGGTTTTTATTTTGGGTGGGTTTTTCTGGGGTGGGTTTTTTTGGGGTGGGTTTTTTGTTTGATTTGGGTTTTGTGTGGGTTTTTTTTTTTTTGATTGGTTGGGCTTTTTGGGGTTTTTTGTTAGGTTTTTTGTGGTTTTTTGTTTGTTTTGTTTGTGTTTTTTGGCTTTTGTTTGTTTTGGTTTTTGTGAGGTTTTGGGCTTTTTTGGTTGGGTTTTTTTGGGTGGGGTTGTGTGGGGGTTTTTTGAGATGTTTGGGTTGGTTATTGTGAGGGTTGGTTTGGTTTTTTTGTTGGTTGATTGGTTTTGGGTTCTTTTGGTTGGTTGTTTTTTTGGGGATTTTTTGTTGCTGTTGTTTTTTCTCCATGGCTCATATTGCAGTAATCTATACTCTTGGAACAAGATGATCAGACCTCAGTATCTGCCCTTACTTAAATAGTCCTCCTGGCTATGATGTGTGGCAAAGTGGCAGCTCTGGAGTCTTTGGTAGCTCCTGCCCTCACCCACGGGGTGGGATGTGGTGAGGAGCTGTGCTGTTTTCCATGCAGTGCGAGCAAAACATTCCCTGCTGTTCCCTCTGCAGGAGGCAAGGACTTTGCACCACCCCTTCAGCTGGAACACCCTGCTCCTCTTGGCTCCCCTCCACACAGCCTGGGCATGGGGGAGAGGGAATACGTCAGTCTTCCCATCCATCTTCAATTCCACCTACTTTGTCTTTGGAGTGCGAGGTACACTCAACCAATTTTAGGCCAGGAGATAAAAATCTAAGGCCTTTTTTCTTCCACTTTAGCAAGGAAAGGAACCCCAGCTTCTATTAAGAGGGGACAAATCTGTGGTGGTGTCAAGGCTCCCATTTAGCAGACACAGGTAGCTCATTCTTCCAAAAGGCTCCCTCTGGGCTGACACTTGGTTTCTCCTGAGGCAGGAAAAGGCAGAGCTGACACAGTCAGAGCTGGAATCCTGTCCCTGTTCTGCATAAGGCCAGGATTGCAGTATCAGGGGTCAGGAACGGACTGGAGGAGGTGCAGGAAACCTCCTTCCCATCTTTGCAGGGGGCTGGAATCCTGTCAGTTTCTATGCTGAGGTGGTGGCACAGGGGAAAACTGCAGCTCCTGGGCTGGGCAAACCATCCTGTGTGTGATCCTGCAGCAGGCTGTGTGTCTGTCTGCTTGTGTGGGGTCACAGAATCATAATCCACTGTGCTGGAAGGGACCCACAAGGATCATCCAGTCCATCCCCTGGCCCTGCACAGACACTGGAACAATCCCACCCTGTGCATCCCTGAGAGTGTTGTTCGAATGCTCCTGGGGCTCTGGCAGCCTTGGGGCTGTGCCCATTCCATGGGGAGCCTGGTCAGTGCCCAGCACCCTCTGGGGGAAGAACCTTTCCCTGATATCCACCCTAACCTTCCCCTGACACAGCTCCAGCCATTCCCTGGGTCCTGTCCCTGTCACCGAGAGCAGAGATCAGTGCCTGCCCCTCCTCTACCTCTCGTGAGGAAGCTGCAGAACTGCTGGGAGCTCTGACCTCAGTCTCCCTTTCTCCAGCTGAACAGGCCAAGAGTCCTCAGCCACTCCTTGTGTGGCTTCACCTCCAGGCCCTTCACTGTAGCCCTCACCACCTTCCATAGCCTGACTGGATCCCTCAAAAGGAGTTGGTACTTACACAGGCACTGTTTGCGATCTGGAATGTGCCAAGTAAACAACAAAAGAGGGGAAAAAAAAGGCCTTGTCCTCTCCCTGTTATTGCTCCTCGTAAGATAGGCTGTGGTGTCATCCAGTGAGACAAAGAATGGGGCTTTTCTTCCCTTTTCCATGTGGTGGTTTTTGGTGATGGTGTTTCTGGCTCACATGATAGACTGCTGCCATCTTTGAGATCTTTCCTTAGCATTCATGTCACTCCCCAGCAACACCTTCTGGGTGCTGGCACGAGGCAGTGCCACACCAAACCTACTGGTGACCTGGACATGTGCCCAAAGCCCTTTTTACATCAGAGCTGCAGGAGCGCTGCTCCTGATTGACACTGTCAGAATTCCTGCGGCTTGAGCAGAGACTTTCCTCCTGCACCTCCTCACCTGTGGAGGGATGGGAGAGCCGGGGTGAGCTTTTCTCCCCTTCCCTCGCAGGTGGGTGTCGCGTGGCGTGTGGCTTTGGTCCCCTGTGTCACCGTAGTAACAGCAAGGCGCTGTTTCCTGGCAACTGTCAGGGTTGCTAAGAGAGAATACGGCAGCTTTGGGAGATGTGACATCCTTGACATCATCCACTCACATTACATTGGGATGAGTTTGATGGAGGGAAGACTACCTGGTGGCCAAGTCTCATCTCCTTTGACCTGGCTGCATGTTTGTTTTCAGAAATAATCACAGTGTCTGTAAGGTAAAGGAACAGCCTGTCTGGGAGATAGGGAACAAGGATCCTGTTGTTTGGTCCATTCAATAGCTACAAGTAACACTTCCTGTCCTCTGCTCTGAGATGAAACGGGTTCTGGAACAAAAATCCCTCTCTAGGAGGTACTGAGTGTTATCGCTGGTCTTTGATGCTTTGGTTCCCCAGTACATTTCACAGGTGGCTTCACTGAGAAAGAATCTTTTCTCAAGCTGTCTCCTCTGCCAATGCTTCCTTCTTAAAAGAGTTTGCTTCCCCAAGCCACCTGTCCAGTGGGCAAAAGCTGTGGCTGGAGTGGGCTGTGAGTGTGTGTGGGTGGGGGAAGGAGCAGCAGTTCCCTGAGGTATTACCCCAGCTTAGCTTGGTGGAATTCAGTGCAGTTGTACCAGGGCAGAGCTGAAAGCAACAGAATGATGAATTGATAAATCCTATTTGCTCGCATCTGCCCACTCGGAGCCAGAGCTGGGGACATCTCTCAGCGCTGCTGCTTGCCAGAGCATGTGCAGAGGGAGTTGTTGTGCTCTCTGCAGTGCTCAGGAGACAGATGGTGGAGCCCACCCATTCTGAGCAGTGCCTACAGAGAGGAGGATTTCTGCAGTGCCGTGGTGCTGGCAGACAATGCAATACCAATGTTCTTACATTTCAGAGAACTGACTGCTCTCAGAAGTGATGTTTCACTGGTGTTCTTTTCTAGCACCTTTTTTTTTTTTTGTTCCACAGCTGCCTGCACAGCTTTTGTAACACTACTGATGGAGCCCGGGTACTGCTCTGGCTGGACCAGCTCTGCCATTTAGGGTGAGAATTGGACTGTAGGGAAGAAAGCCAAATAGTCTTGGCTGCTGGGGTGCTTTTAAGAGAGGAGAACTGGTGGAGTGATGTTCTTATCCCTTCTAAAATTCCAGCAAAACCTCTATCTTAGCACAGTATGGGTAGAGCTTTTCTTGGTTGCGAGTTGGGGAAGATCAGATTAATGGAGATGTCTTCTCTACCCTAAAAGGAAAAAAATTGATTTAGCTGTGCAAGTGGGACTTGTCACAAGAGAATGAAGCCCGGTGCAGTTTTGCAGAGGCCATCAGAAATCCTGGGGACACTCAGAAATGCTCAGTTTCCCACCAATTTCCTGCAGCCGACAGCACATTTGCATTGACCTTGGTGACAGCGCCAGCCTTGCAAATGAAAAGGACACGCATCACTAAGAGGAGAATTAAATTTGCAAGGAATGCCTTGTATTTAATTTTCTTTTACTGCCATTTTTATCTGTCCCAGCTAATCCTTGTGTCCCTAGAAAGCCTGCCCTAGTGTTCCATTTCCTGCAGCAGGAATGCTGTCTGTGCTCACAGCAGGGGTGCCTTTCGCCAGCTCTTTTGTCAAACGCTGTCATGGACCCCCTGAGCTCCTTGTTCCTTTGCCAGCTGTGGGGAGCGTGCAGCTCGCTGGTGTGGAGCCTTCTGTCTCCTTCTCAGAGCAAGGAGTCAGCTCTGACTTGACTGGAGCCTGTAAGAGCAGCATTGCTCAAGTGGAAGCTGTTCCCAGCTTAGCAGATTCCAGCACAGATTCCTCTGTGTTGGAATAAGGGGGAGAAGTTGTCTCTTCTCTTGCAGCTGTCACTGCAGAGGTTTTCATCGCTCTCTCTTATGTAAGCATGAGAACGTTACGGACACCAGAGATGGGGGTTACAGGTGTGTGAAATGGCTTCACACAGCTGGACAGACATCCCTTTCAGCCTGGGTTGAATTAGAAGAAATATGGGATTAAAGAACCTATCCTCTCTTTGCTTTTTAGAAAAGGTATAGGCTTGGCATAATTACCAGTGCAATAGTGACTGTGGGTGCATCCAGATGTGATTAGTTTTTTCCTCTTCTCCCCCTTCTCTCCCCTTCTTCTCTTCTTTTTTTTATTTTTTGGTTGTATAAAATGCCACTGCAGCTCACTTTAAGGATTGCGTGCTCATTATTTTATAGCGATGTGGCTCTGCTCAGAAGTTTCTACCTGAAATATCCTAGGAGGTGAAGTTGTTTCTTAAAACCCAAGGAGCAGCCATCTCTAAAGAACTGGTCTCATAGTCTGAGCAACCTGGAGGTGCTTGCTCCAGTTGCAGGGGCTCGTGTTCTGAGTCGTGGGGAAGAGAAATGGTTGGATACCAGAGCTGAGTCCTTGGCTTCTGGAGCTGGGCCAAGTCCACTTCCAATAATTAAACTGCAGTCGTCAGGGGCATGAGGGCAGCTGGGAATGACCAGGTGATCCAGTAACCTCTGCTGTCCTCCACCAGACGGGGAGGAAGAGGGGCAGAGCAAGTGGGGAGTTTCAAATGGGTGCTGTGACAGGTGCCATGTGCTGTGCCCCACTCCGAGAGAGAGCCTGGTCCCTCTCCCCCTCGCTTCTCTCCCGGGCTTTGTAAGGTCACGGCGCGGCTGCCCGAGCTCCCGGAGCCTGTTCCTGCCGGCAGCAATGCGCAGTGCCCGAGGAGCTGTGCTCCAGCTCGGCACAGCACACTGCAGCCAAGTCTGGATGACTTTGCAGATGCTGGTGCTGCGCATGGAGTGACCTGAGCTGAGCCACGATGCAGCTCCCGGCGCAGGACTGGAGCTCTCTGCCCGCAGGAACCAGGCAGTGGAGCTCCGAGTGGAGTTCCTCAAAAATGATTTCCTTTACAAAAGGCTCGGGATTGATGCTGCTGGCTGAGGTGAGGATGCATTTGTGTTGCAAAGGCAGTGGGAATATTCTTTTGTTCTCTGTGGAGACAGAGGAGCTTGGGAACCATGAGGAAAATGTTAGCAAGAGCTCTGTGGGTAGGAGATTTTGTAGCAGCAGCTCCCTCTCTGTGTCCCCAAACAGATCTAAGTCAGGGACACCTGAGCACAGCAAAGCCCTCTCTTGGCAGTGTCCAGCAGCATTCCCTCTCCGGGGAAGTCCATGTCTCTAGTTCTGTGCAGACAAAATGTCAGGCCTTCATCTGTCTGTCTCCCTCCCTCCCAGCAGCTGAGAAGCCAGCGAGTACCTTTGTAATGAAGGATTAACTGTGCGATCAGATCTCTGCTCCTTGTGCCATCCCCACAGCCAAGCACCGCCGTGCCCAAAGCATAGCAAAACAGAATAAATTCAGCTCAGGTTTCAGGCTGTTGGCTTAGCTGTAGCCCTGACTTCTTGAAGCTAGATTTTGGCTTGCTGACCAACAGTAAAGCTGTGCCACAGGTCTGAAAAGCAGGGCTGTAAAGGTTTTGCTCCTGATCTGAAGGACACAGCTCCCTGAGCTGGCTGGCACCCTTTCTTTCTCAGTTATGATCCACACAGAATCATCACGGTATCCTAGAATGGTTTGGGTTGGAAGGCACCTTGAAGATCATCCTGTTCCAAACCCCCTGCCATGGGCAGGGACACCTTCCACTGTCCCAGGTTGCTCAGAGCCACATCCAGCCTGGCTTGGACACTGCCAGGGATGGGGCAGCCACAGCTTCTCTGGGCAACCTCTGCCAGGGCCTCCCCACCCTCACAGGGAAGAATTTCTTCCTGATATCTATTCTAAACCTGCTCTCTGTGAGTTTGAAGGCACATGCAGCCCTCAGAAAAACACCTCTGGCATTTCAGCCCCTCAGCAAGGCTGGGGTTGTGGTAGTTGCTGTTGGGTGGAAGAACAACAACCAGGGAGGCAGGGCAGTGGTAGCCTGTTTTTAATCTGTGTTCTTTGATGCCAGCCCCAGGCAGAACCTAGGGAAGGGGACATGGTGGTTGGGCAACATGGGAACAGGAATGAAAATGAATTCTAGACCTTTTCTGCCTAAAACATGTCTCCCTAGCACTAATCCTGTAAGGGTTTGGAGTGCCCTTTTCCCGAAAAGCAGCATTTCCAAGCCAGGCAGCGCTGAATATGTCCTTGCTTTGCTTGCCACAGGCATGGAGAAAAGGGCCTGAGAAAAACAGTAGCTCCTGCTGCCAGCTCTGGAAGGCAGCAGACGTCTCAGATGTCAGGCAGATCTGAAACATCAAAGGGGCTTCTCCTGAGCTTGCTGACCTTTTATTACACACATCCTTCCACTAATACCCAGCAGATTATCTTTGCCTTGTTTTTGCCGCTGTGTCCCTGACCTGTGGAAACCCCTGTGCTTTGAACATGCTCCATGATGGCAGGGAGGTGGCATTTGCAGAGACTGCTCTGCTGCAGGTGGCTCCTCTGAATTTTTTTTCAGATGTGTGTTTGTGTGTGACTGGAAGTGCCTCCAAGCATGTCACCACCCCCACACTTCCACCTGATCCTGAGCTACAGGTGAGCATCAGCTCAGCAGACACTGAGAGGGGGTTTAGCCCCAGCTGAGCTATGGATTGCTGCGAATATAAGTTGGCTGTTCTTATACACAGGATAAACTGCACCCCCAGACCACCAAGGACAATTATTTCCAGTGGTTTTCTCTCTCCTTTCTGCAGTCTTGCTGAAATCCAGGGGCGTGCTGGTGGAAAGAGATGCAAGAAGGGTGGTTTTGGGGGAAGGTGTTGCTAGAAGGTTCTGGGTGTAACCATGATTGTGCAATGAAGGAAAGCCAGCACAGAGGAGACAGACCCTGTGCATTCAAGCACTGTCCTGCTGTGTCTCAGATGTCTCTCCCTGACCCCATCACATGGTTCCTGTGGAGATGCACCATGCTGCCACACACAGATTGCCTCTGACTCTGCTCTCAGGGCTGTCTGCAGCCTCCTCCTTCCTGGGTCTGCTGCTCTGGTCCTGGAAGTTTTCCAAGCGATGCCTCCCACCGGCATCGTGCTCTTATCAGTGGCTCCTCTCTCATGTTAGAATCTGCTGGAATAACTTGTACCACGTAAGCAATTCTTGAAATGTTCATCAAGCTTATCCTTAAGGCAGAGGACAGGCACTAGCAGAGACTATGAGAGCCACCAGATCAGCAGCAGTCCCTGAGGGGAACAGAGGGCAGAAATGGTGCAGTGTGTTGCTCAGACAATGAGGAAACCCTGGTTTCTAGGGGAAGGGGGAGTGAAAAATGTGTCTGTGTGAGCCTTGGCATGCTAGACCAAATGGTGAGTGTCATCTCCAGTCTTCTGGAGTCAGGACTCTGGAGGGCTGTTGCATCCAGTAGCTATCATGTCATGGTGTGGAAACCAGCGGCTTGAGGCTGTGCCTGTAAAATTCCATGTCTGGTTCTCTGCACTGCCCTTTTGCAGCCCTCAACGTCCACGGAACTTGCAGCCTTACAGTGCCTGAAAGAGCCATCAGGAAGGATGGAGAGAGAGCATTGACAAGGGCCTGGAGTGGCAGGACAAGGGCGAATGGCTTCACACTGACAGAAAGGAGGGTTAGATTGGACATTAGGAGTGAGTTTTCCTACTGAAAGTTAGTTTTTAATGCTGGACTTAATCCTTGAATTATGAGGTGGAACACTTCTACGGCATCTTTGTTCCAGGAAAGATGGTCCTCTATAGACAACAAATCCATGATGATTTCTATTGTTAGCAGAAACACAGTTAAGAATTGATTAGTTACCTCACTTTTGCCATCTTGGAAAGAATCTAGGAGCTGCTGGATGAGACTTAGAAATATCAGGCACAGCTGTACTTGTAGGCATGAACTGCATGAAGATTAACCTGTTAACTTGGCCTGGTCCATGAAATATTATTGAAACAAAATTGGAACAATCCAGTTGGGTCATGCAGTGAGATGTGTGATTTATGAAGGTAAAGCCAACTCAACACCCTCTTAATGGCATACTATTAAATATACATTACTGAATTTGATATGTCCGGGAGCACACTGCCTGAGGCCCAGCACTCCCAGCTAATTCAGTGGTTTCCACTCTTTTTCAATTGTGTTTCATAGCCACAGAGAAAGAGCAGAAGCACTGCTTTGGAAGGTTTCTCTGCTGGCTACAGATAACGGCAAAATTAAACAGTCACAGCTAATATGGTGTCATCTCACAGAATCATGGAATATCCTGAGGTGGAAGGGACCCACAAGGATCATCAAGTCCAACTCCTGGCCCTGCACAGGACCAGAGGCACAGAAAAGCACAGAAATGTTTTGACTTTTCCTTCTGGAGCAAGGAAGGCAAATGGTGTAAGGCTTCCTGTCCTTCATCTACCTAAGTTTCTGTGAGATGACCTTTCCAATGCTAATTAAGTTGACTCAGTGTCTGAGTTATGACATGAATAATTCTTGAATGAAAAAAAAAAAAAAAAAAGATAAACATACAGACACAGTTCTGAACGCTTAAATTGCTCTCCCTGATGCAGAGAAATATCTGTCCCCTAAGGTAAATGCCACCAAACAATTCTGGATTCCTGTCACAGTGGCAGCTGATGGCCATTCTGGGAGTGTGACCACCAATGGTTCAGCAGCTGCCAGCTTGGCCAGTTTGTTTCTGCGGGATTCAGGCAGCAGTTCAAGTTGGCCTCTCTCAGCAGAGCTTGTTCCAGGGACTGAGGGGTGGAAAATCCCTTGTGCATTGCATACCTCCAGCTCCACAAACTTCTCTTTCCTCTCGAAAAAGGGAAGGTATCCCGTGCCTCAGTTTCTGCATAAGAGAAGACAGCTCTTTCCTGTTACCATAAGGTTTTGCCCCAAAGATCACAAAGCTCATAGAATGGTTTGGGTTGGAAGGAACTTTAAAGATCATTTTGTTCCAACCCCCCTGCCATGAGCAGGGACACCTCCCACTCGATGTTCTCCCATGCTCCTTTGATGGGAATCACATAAGGACATGGCATAGATATTTTGTTTATAAGTGTGGCTTACAAATTTCATGCTTCTCATGAACAACAGCCAGCAAGAGGAATGAGCAAGTGGTTTATTGGTATTGGAACTTGGAAAATCCATGGCGTGCACGGCGCTCTGCATCCAAGCCAAGTGATGTCTGGTGATGCCCCAGGCGACACCTGGGGCACAGGGGAATTTGTGAGGGTCACACAGCTTCCTGGAAAGCCTCCTTGAACCTGCACGGAGGACCTGCTCCATTACAAAGCCAACTGAAGTTTCTAGGAATGATATAATCATGTGAAGGGAGAGCAGGGTTAAATTACCAGGTCAGCAGCCATCATTTGGAGGAGGCAGCTGAAGGTGTAAGCAGATAGCAGCACCAGGGTGAAGCAGGGTTCACCTGGGTTACAGGGCTCTGTGCATGGCATTAACTGGGGTTTATGCAGAGCAGCTGGAGGGACAGGCAGCCAGCGAGCCCCTGCAGGTGTGGGATGGTCAGAAGGTTCTGTGACTAAAGCAGGGCAGGAGGTGATCAGTCTCTAGGGACAAACCATCAGACAGAGGTGCTGGGTTGGGTCGTGGAGAGACACACAGGAAAGAGGATCCCTGCTTCCTAGAGCAGAGCTGGTGAGTGACTTCTGCTCTGGCACAGAAGCCACAGCAGTATCTTTAAGTGTTCCGTTTAGAGGAAGGGGTGCCCTGAGAGGGGTGGGATTAGCAGGATGCTGTGGGGGGAGATTTGGAGATCATGGAAATACTGTCAGCATCAGTGGATCTCCATCCCACTCCTGTTTCATCCTTGACAAATGCTCTCCATCTATGTTCTGTCCTCATCCCCTGCTCCTAATTATGCACAGAGAGTGAAACAGCTCTTTTGTTATCTTAGATACCCCCATACCCTGTGACTGCTGGGGGGGGGATGCAGTTTGTCTCTTGTCAGAACTCTGGAAACATGGGGAAAATGAATTTAAATGCAACATTTTGGGGTCATGTTCTTTGGTGGTGCAAATCAGCACAGCCTCAATTAATTCAATTAGCAGTGCTGACCCTGGAGTCATAACTATTGGTGAGTCTCTTGCTCTGCATGCTGTGACAGCGTGTGGAAGAAAAAAGAAGGGTGTCAGTCTTTGGGTCAAAATTCTGGAACCGAGTATCAGCTGTACTGACTGCCAGTCTGCATCTTAGAGCAGCCCTCACTGCGTGCACTCGACTGTCTTGTTCAAAGGACTCTTTTCACATTAAAAATCCCCTTGAGTTTGATTAACAAATGACAAATAAGCTGCTTCCAGTCCTTACAGGAATCCTGAAGGATGTATCAGTGTGGGGGCATGCAAGGACTTTCATTTCTTCTTAGAGGAAATCCTGCCACCTCCTATGCGTGGAGAATTGCAACAGAAGGGTTCGTATTCACAAAAGAAATGTTTCCTGTGAACTTGAGATGGCAACAACAGACAGGACTCCCTCTCAGCGTACACACATTCTCTGCAAATGCATGGAAGTCCCAGCAGGTCTTGGTGTCCAGTATTTTGATTTTTTTTATTATTATTTTGACAGAGGGACTGACTTAATTTTAATTTGTAAGTACAGCAGGTCTCTTCCCAGACACTGATAGTCAGAAACCCAGGAGGACTGGATGTCATTTACTGTCATTTCTCACAGGAAATTGAGGGCCAGTGCAATCAGGGTCAGAGACTGAAGTAACAACAGCTTTCACAGTAAAAACCAGTCTTTAATTTCTAGATGCTCATGCCTAGCTCACTAGAGTAGCTTCAGCTAAATCCTGTTGATTATAGAGAGAAGTTCCAAGTCAACTTAGCGAAGTGGCAGAAATCCCAGATTGGCAAAAGGGTTAAAAGGAAAGAAAGCAGTCATTTCTATGCCACTTTCCCCTCAAAGATGCCATATGACAAAAAGAAAGGAAAGATGAGAAATACCTGGTCTTCATTCAGCCTTTGCTCAAGAGTTTCCTTACCTGAATTTAACAGTTGAGCACAACAACCCATACCAGCACGAATGATGGCACAACAGCAGTTGTAGCTTAAATATCCAAGTCTATGTTTCAGGAGAGAGGTTTCTGGGGACATTTATCCTTCCTTTTCCCAATTCTCCAATAGCAGAAAATGCAGCATATTCCCCTGCCATTGTGATTTTCAGACTGGACATTAAGAAGCACTTCTTTACTAAGAGGGTGGTGAGACACTGGACCAGGTTTCCTGAAGGGGTAGTCAATGCCCTGAGTCTGTTATTCTTTGAGAGGCATTTGGACAATGCCACTAACCTTTGGTCAGCCCTGAAGTGCTCAGGTTATTGGACTGGATGATTATTGTAAGTCCCTTCCAACTGAAATATTCTGCTCTGATCTATTCTCTTCTGTTCCATTCTCTTCTTGCTGTCATTGTCTTCCCTGTGAATAGGAGAAAAAGAGGGAATGAGGGTCCCAAAGGACATAGCAGATCCCTGAGGCTGTGGGCAGCAGATTCCAAGTGAAGTGGATGCCAGGGCAGTCCCCACATGCCAAGATGTTAGCGAACTGCAGATCAGGAGGGAAAGGCTTTCACAGCGCTGCAGAGGCTGCTGACCCAGCACCTGCCTGCCTTCAACCTGGCTCAAACCAAATGCTTAAGGTGCTCAGGAGTTCCAAATCTAGTGTTTAGTTTTGAAAGCCAGTAGGAACTTGGTATTCCTCCCCCCTTCTCCTGCATCCGAGTCTTTTGCTTCAGTGACTTTGCTGTGTGGGCTGGGAGCGGGATGCTGGGAGCAGGATGCTCAGTCTCTGCTTCCCAGCCTGCTCCTGGATGGGAACAGGAAGGGTGCCACTGTGGTGAGAGTACCGTCACTTCCCTGTGCAGGCTTCCACTTCCAGAAAATACAGAAGCTGTGTTTGCACTCAGGGAATCTCTGATTTATGTGTTCAATAGCTGTACCCTGTCTGAGTGTGTGCGCTGAACAGAAAGCTGGGAGTAGCATAACTCCCATCAGCTTAAAGAGAATTGTTCCTTAGTTCTATCCATAAGTTAAGAAATTGAAATGGGGGGGGGGGGGGGGAATGAAGTTTGCAATTTTTTCCAGTGTCCATATGTTTTATTGTATGGATTCCAACAGGTCACAGGGAGGGGATTGTGCCTCTCTACCCCACTCTGCTGAGCCCAACCTGCAGAGCTGCCCCAGCCCTGGGAAGGCCATGGAGTTGCTAGAGCCAGGCGAGAGCAGGGAAACCAAGGGGGTCAGAAGGATGGAGCAGCTCTGCCGGGAGGAGAGACTGAGAGAATTGGGATTGTTCACCTGGAGAAGAGAACGCTTTGGGGTGACCTCATGGTGGCCTTGCAGTGCCTGAAGGAGCCTGCAGGAAAGATGGAGAGAGACTCCTGCCAAGGGCCTGCAGTGACAGGACAAGGGGCATGGCTCCACACTGACAGAGAGCAGGGTTAGATTGGATATTGGGAAGCAATTGTTCCCTGTGAGGGTGGTGTGGCCCTGGCACAGGTTGCCCAGAGCAGCTGTTGCTGCCCCTGGATCCCTGGCAGTGTTCCAGGCCAGGTTGGATGGGGATCGGAATAACCTGGGACAGTGGAAGGTGTCCCTGCCCATGGCAGAGGGTGGAACTGCGTGATCTTTCAGGCCCTTTCCCAAACCAGCCCTCAGCCCTGGGTGTCCATCCCTGAGTGCAGGGAGGGTCAGAGCAGGGCCAGGCTCTGCTCCGGGGGCTCAGCAATGGCACAGAGGAACGGCACCGACTGAGCCCAGGGAGTTCCACCTGCACAGGAGGCACAGCTTCTGCCCTGGGCAGTGACTGAGCCCTGAACAGATTGCCCGGAGAGGGTGGGGAGTCTCCTCACTGGGGATGTTCCAGAGCCCTCTGCACACAATCCTGTGCTGGGAGCTCTGGGATGGCCCTGCTGGAACAGGGTGGTGGCACCAGGTGTGACCCGCTGTGGTCCCTTCCAGCCTGACCCATCCTGGGATTCTGTGAGTGCAGGTATTTTAATCATCTGCGTTAAGAACCTCATTTAGAAGCCATTCATACATTCTACCTTAAATACTTGGTGTGTTGTACAGAGACTGAGGAGTGAGGGGAAGCCTCCAGAGCACAAATGCTGAAGCTTGCCGTCTCCAGTGAGACAGGAGGAGCACCTTCTCTCCCAAAGAAGGTGTAACAGGATCGGGGAAGGTGATACTGTGCCTCTTTCAGTGGTGGTTTGAACCTGTCTAAAGGGTACCACTGTGAATATCCATCTGTATGGGAAGGGCTTCTTCCAGAAGGGCTAAAGCAAGCTCATTAGAGAGCTGGTGCTGAAAATGAAATTAGGGCTGGTGGATCTCATCCCCAGCCCTGGTTGCCGGATTGTTATCACCTCCCTTTTATCTGCTGGCTCCCCTTTTTTTTGCGGGAAGAGAACATTTTGCAGTGGAGTCACGCTGAGGCACTCTGCCTCCATTGCCCGAAGGCTCGTTTTTGCTTTCTAATAATTAGAGGAGTTGAGTGACTGCTTCAAGTGCCACAGTATGGCCCCGGTGTGCTGTGAAACATATGGGCCCAGGAGAAAGGTGTGACCTGAGCCTCAGCTGGTGTCCCCTGACGTCAGACCAACCACACCTGCTCAGGGCAGCTGAGGAGCCTGTCCCCTGTGTGCAAAGCTAAGCTGTTTGTCCAAAGGGCAGCCTCAGCCAGGCTGAAGGACACATTTCAGGATGAGATAGATGCTTTTGTGGTTTTTTGAAACGTTTCCATCAGCTTACTGATGTAGCCCTGAGAAAGAGAGGATGGAAGCCTTCCCTGATGACTCCAGGGATGCAGGTATTCCTTGACAACCTCAGAAGGGGAATGCTGGCTTCCCATGGTGAGAGTCTCCTGGAGGGAGAAGCTGATTATCTCCCCAGGTCACCGAGTCCTCTGGCTCTTCTGCTGTGTTAGGATGAGTGTGCCAAGGACACCGAGGCTCAGATGGCCTCTGTTCCAGAGAGTTACAGCACCAAATCTACAGCACAGTTCTGCTTTACTGCCTTCTCCTGTTTGAAGCCTCAGCCCGGAGGATTTGTTTATCAGCTCTTCCACATGCCACATTTCAGTAGGAAAATTCGGCGTGCTACAATGCTAACGAGAATGACGTTTAATTTTAGCAGACACCTCCTTTCTGTGTGTGGGAAGATGGGTTTTGCTGGGCGCTGAAGCGCACAATAAGGCTGTTATCGAACATTCCCATGCTGGTGTGAATTAGAAGCAGCACGGTTTTCAAAATCAGCAAAGCTGTGCCCAGTTTAAACCAGTCTGCTTTCAAAATCTTCTCCAGGGGCATTTTGAATTTGCTGTCCCAAGCCACAAAGGGAGCACTGAGGGTCATATTTTCTCTGGAGCCACATCAGTTTATATCTGCTGAGCCCCTGACTTGCAACGCTTATTCCACCAAGTGTGTCAGATTTGCTGCCCTGTTCTGCAGTAAATGCCTAAAGACTCCTGCAGTGCCTGGAGCAATGCAGAAAAACAGGGCTTTTCATGGCTCATACACCAGTGACCAAGCGAAAAAAGATCCCTTTCTGGGGAAAGCAAGGCTTTTTGGACCACCTCTATGAGGAGGGAGGAAGGGGAAGGAAGGGAAGAGCAGCACACGAAGGAGCTGTGCCAGAGCGAGCGCAGAGGAGGATGAGTCACCTTCAGGCTTTGGCTTGGGTGGCAAGGGAAGCGCTCCCACCTCCAGAACGCCTCCTCCTCGTGCTTTTTCCCTGTCTCGCTGTGCTCAGCTCTGCAGTGACCCTCTGTTCTGAGCTCAGAGGGGGACGGTGGCAGTGCCCCAGCGTGGGCAGGGCAGGGCAGGAAAGCACAGCACCCTTCCTGTGGGGATGTGACAGCCCTGCCTTTTCGCTGTGCCATCAGTGGCTGTCAGAGGACTGGCCATGGGGTGAGTCTGACTCCCTCATGTTTTATGTAGTCACTTAGCACCCGCAGCACTGGGGGAGGAAGCACCAGCAAATCCAAGCATCTCCATTTCTTTGCACTCGACTTTCCTTGCTTTATGTCCCACACAGAGAAATTACCTCACAGAGTCCTCAGCAGAGAGCTTCACACCGCATATTTCCAATACTGGGGGCAGCAAAAGGGATATTTCCCCTGATTTGAACTGTGACACTCAGGCATAAAGTCCCAGTTAATTGTCTCGGCTCTTTATTTTGTCAGTACAAAAACAAGGTGCTGCTAGCTGGTGATTCATGGCAGAGCTGACAGGCACACTGACTCACCTCCCAGTAACACTGGTTTGTCTCCAGGGCCTGTGGGTTTGCTGAAGACATCAAACTTTCAGGTGGGTAAGCTTAGGTGAGATGAATCTTATCCCAGGGAGCAATTTCTGCTGCCATCTCTTGCCTTCCTCTGCAAACACCTCCAGGGGGAGGTGACTTGTGAAGAAATGTGCTCTCCAGGATGAAGCAGCAGCTCTGAAATGAATACTGTGAAATGTCAGTGGCTCTGCCCATGGACCTATGGCCAGCTTGTAAGAGAATAGCTATTAGACCTGGACTGGGGGGATGCCAGTGTTGCCTTTTTCAGCTTGGAAATGAAACTCAAGATCATTTTAGTATAGGAGGTAATATAAAAATGGATTTTTATTGGAGCTTTAGGGGTAGTTATGGACGAAGATCTACAAAAACTCACCCCCACAGGGGTGAATACAGTTTTATAAGTTTTAGGGAATTAGCATCATTGATAAAAAGCACTAATTAGGAAGACAAGTGGTGATGCAATTTTTCTCAGGTCAAGTTTCTTTTCTGAAGCTTTTCACCCTTGGTATTAATTGTACTTGTTTATGAAAATGTGTCTTGGAGACTTTGTTCTCAACATTATTTCCCAGGAAGAACCAAGATAGGATAGGGGCCTTGTGCCCCCTGTGGCTTGGAGCTTTAGAATGTGTTTAGTTTTTTTAGCTGGGGAAAAGGGTAGAGAAGAGTACTAGAAAAGCTACAAATATATAAAATAAAAAAGGCAAAAATAATTCGTCATCCGAAGTAGAAAACTGCCAGTCTGAGAGCTCAGCTCGTTTTTACCCACAGGGATTTAGTTACAGACAGATCTCAAGGGTTTCTCTGAAATCCACAGTAAAGTTTTCTCTTTACATGCAGAAAATTTCTCTACCAGAGCAAAGCAGAGTGATCAGATGGCCAAATCAACATGAAAGGAAACCGAACCAAAACACCCCCCCTGCAACATGATAAACAGTACTATTGTTTTGGAAATACCCATCTCTTACGGCTACTTTGGAATAAAAAGTATTTCTCTAATAGCATTAAACCTTCATGCATAGGTGAGGTACTTTTTCCAGACTATCAACACCAGTGAAGATGTTGGATGTGCTATAAACAAATGCACAAATATACTAGATATGTATGTGGATATTTATTCCTAAATTTGTATTTATCCCTAACTTGGAAGCAGCTGGCTGGGTGTCTGTTCAGCAAATCCCCATCTAAGCAACATTACCCAAGAGATCTGTCCACGAGTTTTAAAGAGAGATGAGGAAAGTTGCTCATGTTCATAAATATTAATTGATTTGATTATTAAGTGTTTCCTCTTACTAAATTAGCAACTAATAGTTGCTTATTTGAACTCGTTCTGCCATTGGCAGAAAGTTGCCATCAGAAGTTGCAATTAAATGTGTAGAAGCTTCTTTACAATCACGATGCAGATTTGTACTCGTGGTACTCTTGCGCCACTGACAGACAATGTGGATTTTTCCGAATGTGCAGCTCATTACAGGCCTCTAGTGGTAGAAATAAAAAATATATATACCTTAGAATCCATCCTAACTGAAACAGTTCTTGATGGTACTCAATTCCAGTCTTCATAAATTGCATAACGTGTTCTGTTTATAGATTTGGCCTTCTGGTTTGCTCACCTGAGGGAAATGGAAATTCACCAGAGGTCAGAGATGTCAGTGACAATTCTCTGTTAATCTGAAAAACACACTGAAAAAGTAAACTAGGTTTAAAAAAAAAAAGAGAAAAGCACATGGTGCATAGCCCTAGTCTTGCCCAATTAATTAATTAATTAATTAATTGCAGTAGCCCAAAGACATAGAATGCTGGGGGTCTGGCTCCAGCTTTACCACTCCTTTTTCTGCCAGGTCTGTGTGTGCACAGGACTCTGCCAGTCCATCTCAAAGCCTGGTTGCTATCACCTCCCTGACAAATTCCCAGGTGGGAGTTGTCCAGCAGCATCCTCCTTTCAGTCCTTGCAAAAGGAGCATATCCTCCTGCCAGGGCTGATCTTGTAGCATGCAACTTTTGATTTACTCAGCACAAATTTTTTTATCTCATGCAAAGTACACGGCAGTGACTAAGCAATTCCCACAGGGTTGTTTGGTTATCTGTTCTTGGTTTTCTCTCTTTTTTTGTTTAAATTATAATTTTTCACTAATATTAAAAATTATATTCTCAAACTCTTTATTTCTGAGGTAAGTATGATGCAAACTTATACCTCCCAAAAATCTCAGCATTTTACTAAATTTTTAAGGGGAGTTAACACTGGAGAGGAGTACTATATGTAAAATAAAAAAAAAAAGAAATATCAGAAGTGATAGAAGGGTATTCCCCTTATGTGTTTTTTATTGGACAGTGGAGTTTGTCACAGGTCACTGCATTTTGGGAAAAAGTAGGCAAATTTGAGAGGCTTCAGAAGAGGTCAATTGAGATGCTGTACATGTGGGAACTAAAGAGCTGCAGAGGGAGCTTAAGGTCATTCTGGAAGACAGGTGACTGAGGGGATGCATAAGCAGCATCTACATCAAGATCTCTGTGTGAACACAGACCATGGAAGAAGTGGTGGCAAAAAAGGGTAAAATTCTGTTGAGGGTGGCATTCAAATCAGAACATCATATTTGGAAGTGAATGCATTTGGGTAAGATGCATCATCTTGGGCTGAAGTGTCTTTAGACCCTCTCGTGGATCTATGGAAGGGACGTGGGCCGGTGGAAGATGTCCCTGCCCACGGCAGGGGGGTTGGAATTGGATGATCTTTAAGCTCCCTTCCAACCCAGGCTATTCTATGATTTATCTTTGCTTATCAGGCAGGAGAGGAAGAGTCTGCACTGTTGAAGATGGCCAGGTGGAGTGATAAAAGAACTCCCTCATCTTTTCATGCACTCCTGTGTTGCTTTCTTTGGGCTTCCCTTGTTGCACTTGCCAGTCCTGTCCAGGGGATGTGTGAGTTGAACCATTTTGGTACAAAATAGTGCCAACATTTCTCAAAATTTCCCTCTCACTATTCACAGTGGAAAAAAAAAAATCAACATAATAGTGCAGTCATAGGGCATCTCAAGGGAGACGTCCCAGCAGCTCTGCAGCTTCCTCACGAGGGGAAGAGGAGGGGCAGGCACTGATCTCTGCTCTCTGTGACAGGGACAGGACCCAGGGAATGGCTGGAGCTGTGTCAGGGGAGGGTTAGGGTGGATATCAGGGTAAGGTTCTTCCTCAGAGGGTGGTGGGCACTGACCAGGCTCCCCAGGGAATGGACACAGCCCCAAGGCTGTCAGAGCTCCAGGAGTGTTTGGAAAACAGGCACAGGGTGGGATTGTTGGGGTATCCTGTGTGGGGCCATGAACTGGGCTGCAGATTCCTTCCAGCTCTGGAGATTCTATGATTCTATTGCTAAATCACCTTTTTAAACAGATTTTTTCAGCAGGTGCAGCTGTGTTAAATGTTCCCAAGTACAGAAGAAGAGACTGTGATGCCTGAGACATCACTAAAGACTCATGGCTACATGGCAAAAAAAAAGTTCAGGTAGTAAAATAACTGGCACAAGTCCCTAGTCCACAGCTGAGCCCTGGTATCTATGGCTGGCTTCCAGGTAGCTCAGAGAAAATGAATATTTGCCTGGGATCTACAGGATATATCTGATAATCCATTTAACTGGGCTGTAAGGGCCCCAACAGAAGTGATTTCCTGATAGTGCTGAGGGGTGGGGTATTCTATTAATTTAGGCCCACAGCTGGTCTATCCTCTTTATGAGAAATCTCACTGAGAAATGCCACTCTTGGGGGTGGAAACCTTTCTGCACCCCTCCCACAGTGCTGAGGGAGCATCAGCAGCTCCCCAGGATACCACTGCAAGCTCTCAAATGTGGCATTAGGCCCTTCTCTCGTCCCCTTTTACTGGTGGCAGCTGTTTTTTGGCTGAGACAGTACTCCTGGGGATCAGGGCCGTGCAGGTGAGGCTGTGAAATCCTGAAGTGAATCCGTTCGTAAGCAGATGGGAGGGACCTATTGATGAATTATGTGGAGGGCAATTCTGGCACTGCAAAAAGCAGCCTGGGGACTGCTTGGGCTGGCACTTAGCAGAGTCCTAAATGCACGTCTTTGGAGATGCTTTTGCGAGGAGCAGCAGGAAACCTTGAAATCTGTCTTTAAATCTTCCTTACCTACTTAGAGCAGAGATGGAACTATCAGCCTGGGGCTCAGCATATTATCTTAATTTCAGTGCACAATCTCTGTAGTCTTAAGGAAGCCCACGAGCCATGTAGACTTTTTTTTTTGCAAAAGGAGGCCCTTTTTCTTCTGTCTACTTTCTTTATATCATTAGTTTGGGCCTTGCTAGCTGCACTCATTATATCATATTTTAATTGTCTAAATCTCCTCATGACCGAAAGTCATTTGAAAGGCTTCCTTGTTCTCTTATAAGACAGATGAAGACAAATTCTACCTATTTTTAACAAACAAATGAGACAGAGGTATATGACCAGCATACTCAGAACCAGGCTTTGTTTCCAAGGTCAGTGCCTGCTCTGTATTCCATCGTATCTCCCGTGGCAGAGAGCAGTGTTTTCCTCTCAGAGGGGTGGGTTGCTGGCTTCCAGCAAGGAGTGTGCTCTATCATTAAGTGTGTTTTCCCCATAGTGATGTGTAGCAGGTTGTGTCCCAAAGCGCTGTAGGGCAACAAGCACAAACCCACAAACCAAAGGAGCGTGTGCAATCCCAAATGGATCAGTTCTGAATGTCTTACAGGAGTTAAGATTAGAAGGAAGGATGAAGCATATTGAAGCGTAGGGAGCTACACAAGCAGGATTGCTGGCCCACATCATCGCTCAGGATTTGGCCTGTAGCCTGGAATTATGACAAGAGCTGTGCCTAAACGCCAGGTTAACTTTCCCTAGTGCAGAATGCAGTTGTAACGGAATGGAAAACAGGAGGAGAGGGAATTTCTGCGTGTTACTCTGGCTCTTTTGTTGCCACCTTTACCAGGACTGTACTTGCCAGCAGCAGCAATGATATTAACAGTGCTTCCCATGAATGGATTGCCTTTCTGTGAAGATCCCTAAGAATAAAGCAGTAATTAAACCTCATAATAGCACAGTTTTAAAGGATTCATGTCAGTTTTATGATGCAGCTCTGCAGCTGTTTGACTGTGTATGGCCCTTGTGTTATTGGCTCTTTCACCACAGGCCTAAGGAGTCTGAACTGGAGAAGTGGAGTCCCAACCACATCCTTTTTCCGCAAGAAGTGGAGGGGGAATAACAGCTTTTTCTCCAGTGATCACCCACACTGTTATCAGAGAATCCTAAAATGTCTTGGGTTGGAAGGGACCTTAAAGATCATCCAGTTCCAGCTCCCTGCTGTGGGCAGGGACACCTTCCACTGGACCAGGTTGCTCAGAGCCCCAAACAACCTGGCCTTGAGGACTTGAACACAGCATTCAGCTCTGTAAGAGCAATATATAAAATCCAGCCAAAGTCCATCCCAGCAGAGATGTTGCCATTCTTTCCATGTGGAGGAATTTGTTGTCTCAGTAAAGGATTTCATGCCACTGTCTTTTGTCATGAGTTACGTTAACACGAGGCAAAATCTTCTATTTCACATGGGCTGTGCATAAAGGGAGATTCAGGATGGACCATGACAAAACAGACTCTTTTTTTCTATTGTAAATGTACAGCAATTTCAGGGAGGTGTCTGCTGTTCTCCAAACAGTAATTGCTTTAGAAGGACAGAGATCAGAACACTCTGTGCTGCCTATTGGCTCCAAAATCCACCATTGGAAGCTGGAAAGTCGAACTGCTCATTTTCTGGCTCCTATAAATATCTGCTCTATTTGGCTTCCAGATCACTGGGAGCAGATGTACCAGATCATTAGAGGAGGAAAGAGGATTTTGCATCCTCAGTTTTTATTGCTGCCATAAATTGGTAGTCACTGCACAGGGAACCAGACTCTGCAGAGCCTGCAATCTGTATGTTAGACACGATCCAGTGCTTTGCAGACATGGGCAGGATAACAGCAGGAGCAGGCAAAATGGAAATTAAAGGTGACGTGGAAAGAGTTGGGAACACATCACAGTCTGGTTTACCACCACATGTCAATGATCTGCAGGAATAATTAGGGTGAAAGGTTTGATGATGAGAAGGAATGAGACAGTAGGCATAATAATTTCTGTGGGGAGGTTTCTCCAGGTGTAGGGCAGGAACAGAAGGGGATGAAAGCACAGTACCATCACAGAGGGATTTAGGTAAGTCTAACTTGGTGGAGACATCCTTGCAGAGAGAGGATGACATGGGTATCTGCCAGGCAAACAAAAAAAAGAAGAGTTTTCTTGGACTTCCAGAATCCCCATGAGGCTGACAGATGTTGGTGTGGTAATTCAGAGCATCTGATTTTAAAAATAGAATACACATTATTTTCTTTCAACAGTAGCATTTCAATTGCAAGAGCATCCTCTTTCCTGTAGTGGGAACCCCAGACCTTTGCAGGTGGCCCTGCACAACATTTGTGCACCATTTAATATCTCTCTTTGGCTTCTGAAGTGGCATCTGGCCTGAATGGCATGTTTGATCAGCTGAGTGCACATAGTAGAGGACTATCAGACAGTAGAGGCAAAAGGAAAAAGAATCCCTTCTCCAATGGCAGTGGAAATTCAGTGGCAAGTTCTCTTATGCACTCTCCCTTCGATAGGAACAGCTGGTCAGGATTAATTTCTCGGCTCAGTGCTGTTGCTGGGTTTGTGTGGGAGTGAAATGGAAGAGGAAAATTCTCAGAAGCACTGAAACATTCAAGTATCACCAAGAGACAGGTATATGAAGATTCTGTATTCCCTTCATTTCGGGTGGGAAAACAAGAGGCAGGAGTCATCAGCGCTGTACTCTCATTATGTGGGTACTGCACTAATTATAGCAGGAATTCAATCTGTGTTCTGCCCATGGCTCCAGCATATTGGAAATGCCTTGAGGTCTGTGTTTGGAGATCCCTAGGCTGCTTCTATTGAAGCCCTTGGACAATCCAGTTCATTCTGTGCATTTTGTAGAGCTCTATGACTAGAACAATATTCCTGGCATACCTTGGATGCAGAAATGAAGGCTCATCGCCTTCTCTGTCTTTTGGCTTCTCACTCCTTTTGTTCCAAGATCTTGGCATAAAATCTTCATTGCTACCATGATGCCTAAGGTTGGGGGTTTTTTAGTAAGAAGTTGTTATTACCCAACTGATCAACACGTATTTTTAAGCTGGTTTCTGGGAGGTTTTTGAATGATGTTTGGGATCAGCATTAAGTCCCTTCTCCTTGCCAGTCACAGTGCAGCTTTGAAATTACACTGATTCAAGACATGCTGAAAGGACAGCAGATTTGGAGATGAAAGTCAAAGGTTTCTGAGTTCTCTAGGCCTAGGAATTTTTTGGGAATCAATTTTTGGAGACAGGGCTGTTTCAGGCTCCTACAACCAAGACTGAGGCTTGGTCACAAAAGCACATCATGAGAGATAGAACCGTCTCATTTTAAAGAACTGATCAAGTAAGTAGGCAAGGCTGACAAAAAGTGGGTATAGAAGCAAAGAGGACTCAATTCAGACACCTGTACATAGGCAGGTGTCCAGTGCCTCTGGAGATGCCTTAACATAGCTCTGATATCCATGTGGATCTCACAGATATGGCACAGAACTTGCAGGAATCTTTTGCCTACCAGAACAGTGGGAGCTCAGGTGAGATACCTTAGGGCACCCTGAATGTCAACACATTCCTCTGTGTGGACGGCTGGATCAGCCCTTAGAACTCCCTTAAGCCTTGCAGAAGTCAGTTAGATGCAGACACCTAAATTTAGGGAGTTTGTTAGGTGATTCACACTTGAAATTACTGGACCAAGGTCACAAAGACAATAAACAGCCCCAAAGCCAGAAGAAGTACCCTAGTTTGCACCCAGATGGGTGGAATAGGCAGATTTGGCTCTCACTCACTTCTGCAGGTCACCTTCACCACACTCCAGTGGGAGAGACAAGGTTTCCCTTTGTAAACTGAGGCATGGGGAGGCTGAATGACTTTTCTGAGACCCCGTGGATTAATTAAACTGAAAAATCTATGCTGGTAAAACTGAAATGCTGGAGTTTATGACCATAATTTACACAAGAGTTGATGCAATCTCCCAGTCCTGTGCATGGAGATAGGCTGCTCAGTACCTCTGCCAAAAATTCCTTCCTGTAATCTGTTCTAAACCTTTCGAGGTCTGTGCAATTGGTTGCATGGTGCATCAGTGAGGCAATCAAGAAACAGAATCCCTGTGTCAGGAGCAGCTTCAGCTGCTTCACTGTGCACCTTAAGGACTTCAGTTTGCTCTAGATAGATGTGAGCTTGGAGTTTTTCATGCACAAGAGCTTTGTGGACTAGACCCAAACGTACTGAGAAGTTTGGTGAGGTTTTCAGAGTGTCTTAGCAATGGCTGTGTGTCACCTGAAATAATTTTATTTCCCCAGAAACATATAGAAGCTGGTAATTGTATATTAGCAAAACAAAGTAATCCAATTATTATTCTGCAGGAAATCCTATTGCTGTAAAAACATCTATTGTTGTGTTACCCATTGCTGAGAGAGTACTCAAAACCAGCTGTGATTTATTTCTGTTGTGAGCAATTGAGAGCTGAAGTGATTGTTAAAAAACATGAATTAAGGGAGATGACATGAATCTCCCTTGGCAGTGTATTCACAAAGATGCCATTTCAGGAGTTCAGAGCTTTCTGTGCAGGACACTTTTTCCAAGGAGCAAGGTAGTGCTTCGTCTGCTGGCGGTGCTGACAATCTGATCCTTGAACTTCTCCTGATTCATAAATGTGTTATCCCAAAAGCAGCTTGTTTAGTGAGAATGCAGATGTAGATATGAGTTGAACAAGAGATTTGTGGGTTTGTCACCTTCCTTCCTGTTCTGTGGCATCCTCAGCTCTGATATTTATCTCTCACTGAAACCAGTTCCATTCCTAAGTTACCAGTAATTTCTATTATCTGCATGTAAAACACAACATACGAATAGCTGCGTGCCACAAACCCTTGGGCAGTTCGATCCAGTTGAATTGCATAGGAAATTAATTTGATGCCATTCAGGTGTTCCAAGGGCCAGGTGTGTGCAAGTTTGAGAAGGTATCTGGCCCCAGCAAGTCTTTAAGTGTGTGCTGGTAATAAAGGTTGTGGTGCCTTAACTGGTGAGATATTCTTTGACCCAAATTGAAATTCCTGCTGGTATTGGTGTTTTGTTGACTTGAGCAGGTTGGTGATATCATTTGAGGGTGTGTGTTCTGCTGCAGAAAGGATCACAGAATCACAGAATGGTTTGGGTTGGAAGGGACCTTAAAGATCATCTTGGTTCTTCACCCTGGAGAAGAGAAGGCTTTGGGGTGACCACGTTGTGGCCTTGCAGTGCCTGAAGGGAGCCTGCAGGAAAGATGGAGAGAGACTCTTGACAAGGGCCTGGAGTGACAGGACAAGGAGGAATGGCTGCACACTGACAGAGAGCAGGGTTAGATTGGATATCACGAAGAAATCTTTGTTGTGAGGGTGTTGAGGCCCTGGCACAAACCCAGACCATTCTGTGATTCTGTGATCTGCCAAGTCTCTGCTGTGGTGCTCAGGGCAGCACCATGACGTGGCCTGGATATCCAGATGAGACTGGACCCCTGATCCTTGTCATTCTCAAGTACTAAAACAGGTCTCTTTTGGTGGTTTGTGCTTTTGGTACAGCTTTGCTTGAAAGCAACAGCAAAGGACCAAAGAGCAAAAGCTACACTGTCTGGAGGCCCTCAGGATTGGTTTACTGATGGTATTTGCTATTGACAATGATTTTGTGGCAGCCACTGGTGGACTATGCTGGAGATAGCCAGGCTTTTCATTAGTTAAAATATTTTAAAATTTCTGATGGAGTTGTCTGAGCTGTCACACATTCTGCATAACTGAGTTCCTTGTTACTGTGGCTGTTGTCCCTGTTCTTGCAATACCCGTTTTTCTTGCCAAGTCACGGAATGAAAAACCCAATTCACTTTGGCATGCAGAGCTCCCCTAATACTATTTCAGTGAAGGAGCGATGTTGGTTTTTTTTTTTTTTTTCCTACTGAGCTCTTGCTGAAAGTGAAAGCCCTGAGGCTTTTGTGTGTGGTCCCTGCAGAGCTGCGCTCACAGTTGTCCTGACATTCATAAAAGGATACCCATTCCTGGAGTGTAAAAGTGCCATGTTACTGATGACACCTCTCAATCTGCCAGCCATGCTAGTGAACAGCACCACTCGGAGTACTTCAGGAACAGGGCAGGTTTTTAAAAAATGAAATATATTTCACGGCGTTAATAAAACAAAAAAAAATCTCGTTTATCTGAACAATGCAATAATTTGCCCCAAATGAAATTTGTAAAATCTCACTGCAGCTGAATTTTTTTCACCAGGGTAAAAAAAGTTTGATGGAAAAGTTTTATGTCTGTATACATCAATATAAATAGCTCAACAAACATTACTTAAGTTACCAGATAGATACAATAAAATACAGTCCCATCTACATGTGACAGATAGAAAGCACTGGTCTGATGTATTACTTCCATCAATTCACACAGATAAATCTTTGAACCTTTTTTTAGGACTGGGCCACCAAAAGTATAGAAATGGAACCTGCTGGTTCATGAACAATTAGAAAACTTCTAGAAAGGGCCTTCATAGGAAGCTGTGGGGGAAAAAAAAAAGTGTATAAAGTTTGCTATAATTGTAAAGTTCACTGTAATTGTCTCCCTAAACCTGGGGCAGCAAAAACCCCGATATGATATCAAAGGTCAGTCAAACTTCCTTCTAAACTGGATTGCTCTTCTAGCCCGCTCACCCCCAAAATTCAAACCCCTCACCCTAAAGCACCTTCCCCCAAAATACCTATTTAAATTCTTTCACAGTTTTCACAAATCGTAGAAGCACAGTCGTAGTGCAGCAGCCACCAGCACATGAGGCGTTTTAGTGAAAAACTCCCACCACATGACACGCCTAATTGCAAAAGCTGCTTTGACAAGCTAATCTTTGGTGCTTTGCCCTTCAGAAGGGCTTGTGACGGATCTGGTGACTGACACAATGCAATGGTATGAGAAATGGTGCTACCCTCTGTTTTATTTGGGAGTTCTGCTAATAGACTGTGCCCACTGGGACAGTAAGAGGATATATCCATGCTCCAGGTGACCAAGCAGAGCCCCATCACTTGGCTTTGAGCTGTTTCTTGGAGGGTGGGGGTCCAGGGTCCTGGTTGTGCATTGGTACCCCCACATGGCACTGAATCACTGGGCCTGCTGCTCAATGTGGCTCTCTGCATTTTCCTTTGATGCAGCTCCTGGAGATCACTGTCACACCCCTCCAAATATTTTCCTGTAGCTTTAAAAATGGTAAATGTGACTCTCCCAGGGATATAGGCTGGATAGGAGGGGGTAACTCCAGCTGGGTTTTCTCGGCCTTCCATGAGTGAGTGAGTGTGTGAGTGTTCCCACTGTTCTCTGCCCCTCGTTTGGTGGTTTGGACCGATTTTGAGCACACCAAAAGCTTGTTGACAGCCCCCTGTGCTGGGCCGAAGGGGGACTCCGAACAGACTGGTTTCCAGGCGTGATCCCTCATCTTTTACTGCTGCAAAGCTGTCGTGGCATGTCCTGAAGAAACCTGCAGAAGAAACGCCGGCCCGGTTCCCACTTGGCCAGGCTCCCGAGCATGGCACTAAAGGTCAGTGGTTCACTCCTGCGGAAGGAATCCCAGTCCTCTTCTGCCTCCGTTTCCCTCCTCTTCCCAGTCCCCTAATCAGATAAACCGAGTGGGGAGAGAGGGCGGGGGAGGAGTGTGTGATATAACCTCTCCCTCCGGCAAAAGTTGCGCGACAGCCCCGCGGTGCCTGCGGCTCCCTGTGGGTTCTTGTGGCCGCCCCTGGGAGACTGAAGAAGAGGCACGAAGACCCACCAGGGCTGTGGGAGACCCAGCAGGTGATGCGCTCACCTCTCCTGTGGAGAAGAAAGCTGAGCGCAGTCTGCAGCCTCTTGTTTTCCTGCGCCGCCACCAGCCGGGGACAGCCCTGGAGCGAGGGATGCTCGGAGCGAGCCGCGCTGCCGCGGTGAGTCCGCTCCTCCTGCCCGGCTTCTCCCGGCGCTGCGGGGGGAAGGAAAGGACGGGGAGTGAGCTGGGACGCGTGTGGATTGTTTGAGGGAGTGTAAAATGAAATCCCTGCTGGACTGACTGCGAGCCAGCTGATAATCACCGACTAATCCCGGTGCTGGCAGATCCCACCCGGATTACAAGGGCATGTGTCTGTGTGTCGGGATGGGGGTGAGATGTGCTGGGGGTCCTGGGCTTTGTGTCCGGGGAACACCCCAAAAAGGGGTTTGGCTGCAAGGATGAGCTGCAAGAGAGAAGTTTGGGCGAGGGTGTGTCTGTCACCGGCATGATTTTGGGTGTGGATGTCACAGTCTGTGAGGAAGAGTCAAAGGAGAAAATGTGCTTTTCCCAATGCCAGCGGGAGAAGAAACTGGGAGGAAGCTGGTCCTGTGTACTTGCTGATGGAGAGAACTGGATCAGGTAACACAAACTGTTGAAACTAACTGCAGAAAAGTGTTTTCCAGGTGCATTTCCAAGTGCTATTGAAAACATCTCCCTGCTAAAGGAAAGAAGAGGAGGATCGTCACAATATGTATGAGTATTCTACTTTATATACTATATTATGGAATCTGTGCAAGATAAAACCAAGTTAATGGATAAACTGGGGCCTCAGAAAGCCAAATAACCAGCTCTGTTCACACCTCTGGAGCTGCACGAGTACTGAATTAATCCCTAGCTGCCTTCTAGCACTGGGAATATCCAATAATACCTGCAGAAGGATGCAGTTATGCCACCTGGTGTGTGTCCTCATATGAACTGTGTGCCCACATTGCTTTAGGAAAAAATACCATGCGACTGATTTCCAAATGGTACATGAAGCTCCTGGCTCTGGCAGTTCACGTGCAGCTGCTCAGAGCATTTTTTAGAGGTGAAACCTCCATGAAATATTAAAATCTGGAAATTTAATAAGAAATTATTTAAATTTATAAATAAAAAAAGTCTGGAGGTTTAATAACTAATCACTGTGGAAGAGGTTCTCTTTCTTCCTTTTTTTAAAGGAGATTTTAATCCTAGTCTAAAAGTTACATTTTTAGAAAGCAAACTATTGTCTTTTCATTAGCTGTAGTCCTGAGCCTTTGTCTAAGGAGCCTCCTTGTTCTAGACTAAGTCAAGTTAATTTCTTTTCAGAACTCATGATGGCTTCAGCTTGGCAGAAAACTCAGGAATTCTACACCTGGGTTCTTGAAAGTGGAGGTAGGTAGAGATGCTGTCTAAAATGGAAATTTCTGCATGAACAGCATGATCATGAAAACCAAACCTAGAAGAGATGCAATCCTTTTACCAGCCCACGTTTCTATTTTTTTTTTTTTATTATTATTAGGCAGATTTCCACTTTCCCTTCTTCATGATCATGAATTTCCCTTAAGTCTTGAAACATATCTCAGGGACCCTCCAGTTGGATCACAGCAAGGAATGAAAGGATGGGGGATTTCCCAGTGGGCTCTGACAGGATGAGGAGCAATAAATGCTTGGGAATGCCTGTTAAGTCTGGGATACTAAAGGAAGTGAATTTTTTTTAATGCATATTCATGTATCATGGGAAAGCCTAGTAGAACAAAGAGTTAATATTTTGGGGTTTAAACTCCTTGTGATTCCAGTCAAACCTGTTATTAAATGAAATATTGACATTATATGAAATATTTCATATTAAATGAAATATTAAACCACTCCTCATTGCTTGAGATTTGAGACTTTGCAGTGAGGAAACATCAGATCTTCAATAGTTAAAGGCTCAGTTTGGTCCCTAAGGGCTCTGTTGTATCCGTGAATGTAAAGAAAAGCCACAAAATGCCATGAAGGTAGAATGGCAGGCCTGCATGGTGGCTGTGGCAGGAGGAGGGCATGGGGCATAGTGCCCAGACTGGAAAGGTTTCAGGACTTGAATTCCAGAAGAGAGTGTGAATTGGGATTCAGGACTTCTCGCAAACTGTTAAACCCAGAAATGGAATACCAAAGAGCTCCTGACACAGCCCATAACAGCCAGAGTAAAGAACTGGGAGGTTTACAAGGGATGGGGATTAACAGAGTTGTCCAGACTGGTATGGCATTGATTTAAAAGTGAGGGAGTTTAGCAGAGCAGTGATGACACTGGGAACAGGAAAGGAAAGCATGAATGGCAGGTGGGATGTTTCTGCAGATATAATATATCATGGGTGATGGGGCAGGATTAGGAGGAGGTGGCATGACAGAAAATCTGTTGAGTTTCCCTTTACTGTAGAACTGAAGGGCTGTTTTAGCAGGGTTAAGTGTTTTGGCATTTCCCAGTGAATTTGTGCTTTTAAGAGAGTCCACTCTATGAGCAGGTATAAAAATGAAGGGGAGAATTTCAGATGTCCTGAGGATTCAAAGCAAGTAACACCAGTGACTGAAACACTTTTATTATTTAGCTGTAAAGATTTACACACCTGAAGCGCCACTGTTGCTTTGGCTGCTGCTGTGCATCTCTGCATAGTGGATCTTGGATCACTCCTTTTGCCCAGGGAGGGCTCCAGCTCATCCCAGGAAAGATCTGCCCTCCAGGCCTGCAGTCTACACCCAAATGTTGTGCCAAAACCTTTCGCAGAAGGAATTAAATATAATTAAATGTATCTATCATGCAGTGTGTGGAGGTGCCAGCTTTGGCTGTGTGTTTTCTTTCCAGATCCGAGGACAGACCCATGGCCGCTGGTCTACTCTCCACTTCCAGTCACCCTTGTCTTTATCTGCTACCTCTTGGTGGTGGCCCTGGGACCGTCCTGCATGCGGCAGCGGAGGCAGCTGGAGCTGCGGGCTCTGCTGCTCACCTACAACCTGGCCATGGTGGCATTATCCGCCTACATGTTTTACGAGGTGAGCAGGCAGGATTGCCTCCTAGGTGAACGCCTGGGAAGGGTTTGAATTCCAGAGCTGTTTGAACAGATTTTGCTGATGGATTCTGATGAAGGGAGCAGGAGGTGGCTTGGACGTGTCTGTGTTTTGCCACAAGAGGAGCAGTATTGCCCTGCTGTACTTTATTTCCTCCCATTCCTTAATCCCCCTGTCATTCATAAAATTAACACGAAATTTCATTCATCCTGAATGAATGAATTGCAATTTGAGATATCCCCATTAGGCACAGCGTGTATGGAGGATGTGGAATGGCCTCATTTTGCCTTGAGTCTGGCTGGTGATGGATCCATCTCAGAGGATGAGAACCACTGGTCTGGTGGGAAGGTGTCCCTGCCCATGCCAGGGGGTTGGGACTACATGATCTTTGAGGTCCCTTCCAACTCCTTAACATTCTATGATTTTCCAGACCTGGGCAGTTCTCTCACGGAGTGCCAAGCACACTCTGTCTTCCCGCTGCCGAGAGCATAAAGAACAATTTTTTCTGCTTGTTCTTAATGCAGAAACCTTTCCACAAGCCTGTCCCCCCTAGTTTCTGTAGGCCACTGAAAACTCTTCAAGGGAACATAGCCAAACAGGTTTCAAAAACATTCTGATGTCAACAAATATGCCCTTTTAGTTTGTATCACAAGCATTACGTTAATACAAATTGCCTTTTAAGTGCTGCTCCACCTGAGGACAGGTGTGAGAATCGCTTGTCTGTACTTGGTTGTTCAATTATGCTGGTTACTTGGTCCAGTTTTTGGCTTTCCAGTGAACAGGCAAATGCAACCAACCAAAACAAAACAGCCCGGGATCTTTGCAAACAAGAACAGTGTCTTCTCAGAGAGATTCAGAAGCCTAGAATTCACTATTCCTGCTGAAGTAGTTTTGAGCACTTGAGTGTTTACATAAAGAGTTACAAATCTTCCCAGGCCAAATTTGCTTTTTGAGATTCCAACCAGGATGTGAAGTACTTTGTTTTAGGTTTTTACTATTTGTTCAGCTGTCTAAACTATACGGATTGTCAGTAACTATTAGACTGAGACCCTACTACCCTACTACCTTAGCATTAATACGCACCTCTTTTTTTTTTTTTTTTTTTAACAGATGGCATTGAACAGAAAAATTATTTCTATTTGCTTTTCATTTGTTTCAGTTTCTCGCCACTTCAGTCTTGGCCAAGTACAGCTACCTGTGCCAGCCAGTGGATTACAGCCGGAGTGAGCTGGGAATGAGGGTACAGTTCCAGAGAAACCTTGCCTTAGGCCCTGCCCTCCCGTGGCTGTGCAGATTCCCTTGCTCATAAATAGCAATTTGCATGGCTAAGAAGGCTTTGACTCCAATTTGTTGTTGCCTGTAAATCTATTCCACTCAACTGTCTGCCTCAACAGTTGCACTTTGCTTTAGCGCTCTAATCATCTCAGTCAACACAGCCACCTAAGTTTGCTCTCTGATCACTGCAGAGAGGGTGATCTTATCAGCTGATATTGCAAATTACCTCTGAAATAGATGTGATTCTTTGCATGGACTGTAAGGATTCTGGGTGATCACTTTCAACAAGAAAACCAATTTATATATCCTCTGCTTTGCATGACAGAAATCTTACTCGACATTTCTTTTAGCAGAGGGGTTTGGCTTAAAACTATTCCTTGGTCATCACAGGAGCTTGGATCCCACCGGTTTCAGCTTTCCAAAATGCTGCATGAGTTTTTTTCTGTTTGAATTTGGAGTTAGGATGCGTTGCTTTGAACAGATGCAAGCATCATATACTCTTTTCAGTTTTCCAGAGACTTGCCATGTGGAAGGAAAAAAAAAAACCAAGCAAACCAAAACAGGAAAACTAAAAGAACCCCTCAATTCTCCCCTTTTGCTGCAGACCCCGGGTGGGCAGGGATACAGCGCGTGGTTGACAATGTGCTGATTTTGGGTAAAGCTCTAACCGCCGTGCCTTGTGCTGCCCAGCAGATGGCAAGAGTGTGCTGGTGGTTCTTCTTCTCCAAAGTCATCGAGCTGCTGGACACGGTAAGGAGGGCTCAGCTCCTCAGCGGGACCGGGGCTGGAAATGGATACTGCCGTGTCAGAAAGGGGCAGGGTGCAGAACTGATGTCCTGGGTTGATCCTGGATTGATTTGCTGCTTGTCTCCATCCCGGTGCCTCCCCAGCACCCTTCCTGTGGCTGGGCACAGGCTTTAACCCTGGCTATTGCCAGGTGGGCCCCCAAAATTTCAGCTGCTGGTGCCACACAGGTTCTGCCATTGCCTGTGTGGCTGATTCACAGGGGCTAGTGGGGCAGAAAAGGAACTGCGAGTGGACAAGTTGTGGCAACTCTGCTGTGATTACCCCAGAACCGTGCGCTGAAGGTTTGTGTCACATGGGGAATTGGAAGGACACCTCTTTATAGTTTGTGTTCAGGCCTCCTCCTGCTCTATAAATGAGCTTACTAAAGGACTGGACAAGGTCTCTGCTTGGCCAGCGGAAGGAAGCGGTGTCCTAGCCTAAAACTTCACAGTCTAGTGCTCTTTGGGGTGTAAGTTGACAACACACTGAAATGTGAATAAACATGTGGATCCACCCTAGGCCTATTGCCAGGGGTTTGGCCAATCCCCTCTCTGTTTGCCTCAGCATCAAAAGCAGCTTTTTGCCAGTCCTGAATCCCTGAAAAGCAGCTTCACTTTTTGGTGTGCGTGTGTGTGTATGCATGCGCATGCTGAAATACCGTGACCTGACATGTATTCATCTGGCAAAACCATTCTCTTTACTAATGCCAGATTCCAGGAGAGTTTGGGCATTCAACACAGTGCTTTTTCTGTGGGTCATTGTCTGGTAGCAGTAAAAATCCAACCTATGTCCTGGAAAGGACCAGACCCAAGCAGCTGTGAGTTGTATGGAAGCTCAGTCAGAATCTCAGATGTGTCCTCTTAGGACTTTGAGACCTGAACCCAAAGATAAGAATATCTGGGGCTTTGTGGAAGAAATTCTGCCTTCCAGTTCCCCCTGTAAGTTCTACTGAATATATTGAATTTCACCAGCTTTTATCAACAGCAGAGGAAATGGGTTTGGGAGATTCAGAATTGTTATTAGCTATTTTTATAACTCTTTACTGTGAAATTTTTTGTCTAAACACATGAACTCAAGGTTTTCCTTTGTCCGGCTTCTTTCAGGTTTTCTTAATTCTGCGCAAGAAACAAGAGCAGGTGACTTTTCTGCACGTGTACCATCACAGCTCTATGCTCTTCAACTGGTGGTCAGGGGTCAAATATGTGCCTGGAGGACAAGGTATGCTTGTCAGAAATGCTTCTGTAAGAAAACTTTGCATTTCAGGGCTTTTTTGGGGCTGTGGAGGTTGCATTAACAGTGCAGATGGGCTGACTGGCCAGTAGGAAGCTCATCTACTTGCAAAGGTGTGAAAAACATGCATTTCAGATGTTCCCATCTACTTGGCTCTTGGGGCTCTTTAGACTGCCATGCCTCACCCGGAATGAGTGTGCCAACAGAGTGGGTCAAAACAGAAAAAAATAACATCCTATAGAAGGTCAATATGTATTTCCTCCCAGAGCAGTTCTCCCTCACTCCCCATTCAGAGGCCCTGGGGCAGCAGCCCAGGTTCTGGCTCTCTGTTTCCTGCTCTGTCTCTGCGCCTTTCTGGGCTGTATCCAGATTGCTGCTCATTTTTGCTCAACTGAAAGAGAAGTATCGGGGTGCTAAGCCACTCTAGGTAGGCCCTGTACAGGATGCTGGGGCATTCTTTTTTGGGAAGCCGTTTTGGCTACGTGGCCTTGACACCAGAATGCTATGAAATGCTTAGGTCAGAAGATCAGAAAGTCTCTCCTCTGCCTTTGAAGCTCTTCTCTGTCCCTGAGCACTTGATATGGGATAGATATATTGTGGATGCCCCAGCCCTGGCAGTGTCCAAAGCCAGACTGGATGGGGCTTTGGGCACGCTGGTCTAGTGGGAGATGTCCCTGGGAGTTGGAGCTAATGACCTTTAAGGTCCTTTCTAACCCAACCCATTCTGTGATTCTGTATGCTGAGGGAAGGGAGAAGCTGCCATGCTTCCTAGGCATGGAGTGTCCTGAGCCTGCATCGATTGTCCCTGCACAGCGGTGGCTGTGATGTGTTTTGAAAACACCATCATAGTGGCTGTGACCCCTTCACAGGGTTAGCCTGCAATGGCTTTTGTGCCTTGTTCACCCTCACTTCTTCACTCCTCAGCCTTCTTTGTTGGGATGCTGAACTCCTTTGTTCACATCTTCATGTATGGCTACTACGCCCTGGCCAGCCTGGGACCGCGGATGCGCCGGCACCTGTGGTGGAAGCGTTACCTGACCATCCTGCAGCTGGTAATTAGCTCCAGATGTTCATCCCTGCCCTTCCATGGGTCAGGTGTGATGGCCCGTGCTGTCTGTCACCTCACTGGCTCAATCTCTGCTGCCTGTGGAGAGCAGCACATCCTTAGGTGCCCTCATGTGCCACTCTGAGATGTGAAGCACTGAAAATAGGCTTGACTTTGAGAGATGGGGGCAGCAACTCAGGGAAACTTTGGATTCTCAGTAGAGCAGCAGATTGGGAAGCCTTCACCAAGTTTCTTCAGAAAGGAAGGGTATCTCTAACTGCAGGCAAAAGGGTGAGTTAAGGAGAAATATGTGAGTTTTACTTTAGAAAATCCCTTTGGGTTTTCCTTCCCTTGTCTTTGGAGAAGTTACAAATCCTGAAAAGCCTTTTTTCAAAGATACAGCATAAATGTGATGAACCAGAAAAGGACATTGGTTGTAGGAGAGTTTTTTCTGCTCGAAGAGAGGCTTTGCAAACAGAAAGTATGCAGTTACAAGAGAAGAGGATATGTGTAAAATAGTGCAGTGAAGGCTGGTCCAGAATACTCACTTACCCTGCATGGAAAATACTCACTTCACCTGCATTGCGTGAAATAAAAAGGTATTTGTAATGCAAATTATGGCACTGGAAAAAAATTTATTTAACATCTTTTTGGTAGGTAGAACTCATTGCTTCAGGGTATTGAGACAGGCAACTAAGTAAAAAAAAAAAGAAAAAAAAGGATGAATGTTTAATGTTTAAATGAATAAAGGCAGTATCTGTAGTTCCTCTCTGCAAGCTAAAATACAAATCAAAATAATTATGAGTATAATAATCTGATTACCACTAGGGAAGAGGAGTTTCCCACCTTCAGTTTCCATAGTCCAACATCTCAGCTACTGCAGTATAGCAGAGAAATGGGCCAAGGGCAGGAGAGGCTGGATTGGTTAAATCTCCAGGTGTGATGGGCATCTTTTCTGTCGGGAAAACACTGCTGGGCATGGAAGGCATGTTTTCAGAATGTCAGGAGAGGCAAGCAGGTGATCCTCTGGCTTGAGGACACTGCTAGGATGTTGTGATAGTTGCTGTGATGGTCCCAAGGGCCACCTGAGGTGTATCTCATGTAGATTCCCTAATCTGGCTGCTTCTTTTTTCCACCCTTCCAGTGCCAATTTGTGGCCGTTGCTGCTCATTCTTCCTACAACCTCTTCACAGAGTGCGCGTTCCCCGATGGCTTCAACATCGCTGTCTTCCTCTACACCCTCAGCCTCCTGGCTCTCTTCCTACACTTCTACTATCGGACCTACCTTAGGGGAAAGCGGGAGAAGCTGACTTAGAGGAAATCAAAGAGGACAGTGAGCCCAGTCTGATGTTCTCTGCTGCTTGTGGCATGGTTTCATGCAAAAAATGTATTTGGGGGGTGTGTGTGAGGCTCATGCCTTGCCTTCAAATATCCCGGGTTAGGGAGAAAAAAGGAATTATGTAAACTCAGGGGCTGAGGAACTGAGGAGCACACTTAATTAAGCTGAGGCCAGGCTAAGCCAAGTGGTCACCAGCATGGCAGGCTTTGGGACATTTGCATGAGAAGGTCTTTTTCCCTTCCATATTTTTGCTCAGTGTCCAAGGTCTAGCAGCCAACTACAACTCCTTGCCTCATTTCTTAGGCTATAGAGGGTTTCTTTCCCTCCACAAAACTATCTCAGCTTGGTGTTGTAGATCAGGCAGGGTTGCGTGCCTCTGACCTGGAAATCAATGTCCAGGTAGCAGCAGCAGCCAGGAATCCACAGGGACTGCAGGATGCCCTCACCGGTACACTGCATCCCACCGTGTCCTGCTAAGGAAGCTCCTACTAGGACTGGGTGGTCCTGATGGCTTAACTTGATGTCAGTGTAGGCAGGAAAGAAATTGGACATCAGTTTGTTTGGCTGGACAGGTGTCTTCAATGTCCTGAAGCTAAAGAAGACATGATTAGCATTTTCATCCTTATAAGAAACTAGTGTGGTAAGAATCACTTGTCCCATCTTCTGGAATGCTTATATGCCTTTGGTTGCTGTCATAACAATAGAGATTTTAATGCGTGGAGATACATTGTATTGCTTCTTATAGATGGCATAATTGAACTAGAAAGAATAGATTGATGTTCCCTATTCATAACTTTTTTCTTCCAATTTCTTATTATCTTTAATACTGCTATTTTTAAAATTTGCTTCTTGTCAAACGTAAAGAGTTTAACAACACTGTAAGCAACCACCTCCACTACCTAATTGTATAAGAATTCATACAAAATATATAAAAACATTTCATTGGGTAGTGCAAAGCTGCATAGCTCCATTGAATTTAACACCTCACTACTTGGCTTCTTTTTTTTTTTGCTCCCAAATCAATTATAATTAGAATTTGGCACTTACATTTATCTGCAGACTCTTAAATACTGTTGAAGTTTTGATGTGGTAGTGCTTTGAAAATCCTAATTAAACTACAAAGTGGTAATTATTGATTGAATTCTGCTCAGTTGATTCAAACAGGTATTACAGAGTCGTGGTATTTTGTGAAACACAAGGGTGTTGAAGGAGAGGGTTAGAATTAGCAATGTGGTGCATTGCCAAGGCAAATCCACCTCCAATGTAAGGAAGTCCAACTCCACTGAGAATGTCCAGAGGACTAGAGCTAGCCTGAACCTAGAAATGGATATACCCTAAAACCCCTGTGTGCCCTACACCAGTCTGGAGTTGAGTGGCTACAAAAAATAAATGCAACTTGTTCCTCACCGCTCTGTGTTCATATCCCAAACCTTTCCTTCAGCCCCTCCGTGTACATGTGGAAGATAAAGCAATATCCTTCCATTCCTTGCCTTCCTCCCTTTCACACACATCCACTGCCACAATGACACATCATAAATGCCCTTTCTTTGATTTGAGCACTCTCTCTTCTGATTGCCACTGGTGAGTATGAAAAACACTGCATCTGTGCTAGCTGGTTTTCTTCCTGTCAAATCTTCTCCCATACTAATTGATAAGTAAATAGTGACACTTTTTCTCACTGGAATTTTACTTTTATTAGAATTTTAACTAGAAAAATCCCTGGGTGGGCAGTTCATTCTTCCCTTTGTTTGGAAAGATGGGAAAACAGGATCTGCTGTGCATCTAACATACTGTGTTCATGTTGAGGATTTCCCCTGGGGCCTCTCCAGAGCTGAAGATGTAGTGCAAGTAAAACTATTTCATTACTCCTGTCCACTTACTGATTCATTTACAGCCCTCTCCTGCTTAAACCATCAGTACATTTGGCCCTCTAGTTTCATGGTAGAGCATTTCCTGCAGCTGGCTAGATTATCTGTGCTCACAAAGCAATCTAATGCTCTTTTTCCTATACATGAGTAGGTTTCAACGTCAGTTTCCTCTCACTTAAAAGTTTTCAGAATGTAGTTACTAAGTTCAAAGGCTTCACCCATAATTTTTTAGCAGAGTAAGCATCAGGTATTTTGATTTTCCTTGATTCATGTCTGTTTAAAAATTAGAAATGGGAAATTTGAATGAGATTACTCGATGCTTTTCCACTCCTTCTTAAAATACATGAATTTGTAAAAACGCCATTTAGCTTTTCTAAAGCAGCCTATGCAGCTTGATTTGTGTCTGTGTGGGACAGAGCAATGGATTCTGGAGTGTCACTGGCCACAAAGGTGGTATCAAAACACAAAAGCACAAATTTGTCACCTGCCAGCTTGAAGTGACTGATCACCTAAACCAGACACCGCTGTGACCATTTGTTCTAGATGTGAAACCTTTGATTTATTCCTGTCCCTCTTTCTCACAGCCTGAGTGGCCTGATCTTGCACTTATGAATGAGTAAGAGCTTTTTGTTGGTGAAACTTCGATGGCATCGGGGGAAAACAAAGTATTTTCAGCTGACTGATAAGGAGGGATTAAGTTTGCCCAGAAACACCATGCTTTCCACACAGGAACAGACACTGGCAGGGAGCACAGCTGTTACAGAAGCACCGAGGCAAGCAAAATTCACTTGTAAAGGCATTTGCACTGGCAGTGAAGATAAGACTGCAGTGGTATAGCTGAGTGGCTCTGTAGGTTGCTCCTTCAGTTTGCACTTGCTTGTCTTCATTCTCCTGTTTTAAAATTGGGTTATCCCAGTTGGAGGTGTCCACCTGGGCCACCCTGTTGTGACAAAAACCTGAGAGCACAGGTGTGTGGCCCTGGAATTTAACAGAGAAAAAAGGCACCGAATGGGATTTCCCCTCTAAGATCAAGTCCCTGGAGTGAAAGATTATACCCCACAGCAAAGCCCTGGAAGTCAAAAGGGGTGGAAATTATAAATTGCAAGCTTGGATGGCTCATGCTGTCTGGTAGAGTCCAAAGCTTGGAGGATGAATTGAAAATATCCTGTCGCAGCTGGATTTGTGAAAAACCTCTGGGCCAAATGCTGATTCCACCAATACCAGGGACAAAGGCTGCAGATTTCTCTGGAGAGAGGCTGCCACAGCTGTGTGGAAAACAACACGCTCAGCTCCACATCCCTGTTTGCTGGGAGCAGGCTGGAGTGTTATTCAGTCTTAACAGATGACTTTTAAGGGCACGGTTGTGTGTAAATCCCCCCATACAAAATGTGGGTCATTAGACACTCTTAGAGTGGTTTACATGAACAAGATGTACAGCACAGTGTAAGTAGGCTGTTTAAATGAATAAGCTTGATATCTGGTAGTGCTCAGCATCTTCCCTGCTGTTCCAGTCAATGTAAATTATGGATGTTCTGATCAAATTACTTTTGAATTAACCAGACCATTTACTCAGTGCTTACTTTCTCTCTGAAGATAAATGAGAGGGATTCTCATTTTAATCAAAACAAAATACAGAAAAGAAAATCAATTACTATTTAATGTTTTTTCCATCCCTGTGTGATGGAAAGTTTCCAGGGGAACTTGGGCTTAAAATTGCAAAGCAATATAAAATGCAGGGACATGGCTGGGTTTTAGCTATTGGATTTTTTTATATGCTATCAGAAAATATGGCTCTGTGTGGCTTTTTTTTTTTTTTTAAAGGCAAAAGAATTACTCTAAACAATTAAACACGGAAAAGCAGAACACGGTAGATTGCTTTACACAAATAATAAAAATGTGTTGATACAGATGTAAACCACCTAGAAGCCAAACATTAAAAAAGATCAGCCAGCCCTATATATAGAGCAGTGTGAATGTGCTGAATTCATTAATGAATAGCTTCGTGGATTAGGGCTGGATAGATGGAGTGCTCACATCCAGATGTTTACTGTGATTTGTCAATGGCCTTGTACTTAATCCTCCTGGACAGGAAATACGAGTCTTTTCTCTGGGGTCTACCCTGGGGACCGTGGCAGTCTCCCTCTCTGGCCTGAATCATCTCAACACGGGATCAGGCTGCCGAGGAATTAACCAAGTGGCGGAGGCACGGATTTGCCTTTAACCCCTTCGGTTTCCTCTCAACTGCAGATGAGTCCCTCACCATCTGCCACAACCTCGCTAGTATTCAGTCAACACGTGGAGAAGGAAAAAAGGAGTCACCCCTGTCACCCTGGGGTGCCTGTACCCACAAAATGTGCTGAGGGAGACACGTGGAGTCCCATCAGCATTGAGGAGGAGGGCTGTGGGCAGCCTCAAGGGGTTGGTGTGCCTCTCTTCTTAGAGTATAAAAATACTCTCAGCATTGTATTTTTATTTTTATGATGCTGCAACTCCCTGTCAGTGACAGGGATGGCCCAAGAGGGAGTATCTGTGACAAGACTGGCTGTCCCCAAGGTGTCCTTGGTCAGGGATACCACAGGGTATGCATATGTGTTTGAGTATGGGGAGGTGAATGGAGCCCCTGCAGACCATCCCCACTGCTCGTTTCTCAACATGTGGAACCTCTCCATGGGATGGGTCTTTCATTTTGCTGTGGGACACTGAGGGACAGCTCCCAGCAGCCACACCTGCTCTGGAATGGCACAGTGGGAGCTGGAATGGCAGTGGGAGCTGCAGTGAATGCTGAGATTTGGTGTGGATGTGCTGGAATGTAAGGGACTGATTTCCTGTGCTCACGGTAGAAAATACTTCTGGCTAAATCACAAGGATGGGGACAAAGAAATTCTTTTCAGGGAGTGCCTGGTTAAAATATTAGTAGCACATCTCAGCACTGCTCTTCTGTATTCTGCATGTCGTCCTTTCTGTCCAGTGCCTTGGCTTTCCCCTGCTCTTCAAGAGAGTGTTCAGGGTCTTTGAACTGCCAAAATGAAGGATGTTATATAAAAATTGTCCTTTAAAATTCCCTTCTTGGAGTAGATGTTTCTTCCCCTTTAACATCATGCTCCCCCTTTCTCTTGTCCACATTCTCCTCTCTTCTTTTGAACCCACACATACAGACACCATAATAGATTCTCAGAACTTGTAAAGCTGCAAAGAAGGCAGTTACAGGTTACTCAAATGCTGCACAAACATCTGCGTTTTTCTGATTCATCAATAGTGTACGTATTCTTCATAGGGTTTTCTGTGAGGCTTTCATCCAGGAGAATTTCGGCAAGTCTTTCTTTTTATTTGCACTTCATCATAATCCTATCTGCCCTCAAATTCAGGATGTGAACACTGCAGCTTGGTACTTAGAAAGGCTAGAAACTTGAACCAGAACTTAAATTCAGTGTGGTCTCTCCCAGGCATTCCCTGTTCTAGATGAAGGAATGGCAGAATGGATACAACCATCTGAGAGGCAGCAAGTTACTGCACCTCTGTACACTTTATTCTGCTCTGTGTGGTGCCCACCATCACAGATGTCGGGATGTTTTCTCCTGAAATAAACAGTTATTCCTGAAGCAATGCTTGGAGGGAGAACGCCTTGCATTACAGGAGCTGACAGAATTGGAAAACCAGAATAGTTTTTGAGTGTGCAAGCCCTTCTTTGGTTGTAATCCCTGCTATGCACTGGTAGCAGATCAGCCACGCTTTGTTGGGGTGCCCAGGTGTGTCTGTGGGGTGTCTGTATTTAGTGTGGATTTTGCTAGTCCTGAAGGGTGTTACACTACACTTTGCAAGTTTAGTATGTTATTCCTTTAAATAACTGTAAATCAAAGGGAAGTTGCTTTCACAGAAATTGTCTTCTAGATAATTTTGCTTCTGGAAATTACTTGTGTGAGTAAAGTGGTCCTTCACTGGCACAGTGGCAAAACAAGTTGGCAATTCTGTGCTCAATTCTCAGAGGTAGATTGCAAGCCACCACTTACAGAAACCGTTTAATACAATTATGGTTTTCTATTTTGGCAGTGCTTTTAATATCTTTGGGCATATTTCATACATGGAGGTAATGCTTTAAATTAAGGGAAAACCACTAGTCACAGTGAATCTAGGCGAAGTGTTTGATGGAGCTATGAGTACTAACATAAGGATTTAGAAAAAAAAGTCCCTGCAGTGATGCCAACTGGAAGGCAAAATGGTCACACTCAATTTTGTTAGAAAACCAGAAACTCCACGAGACTGGAGTGGTATATATACCTCTAGGTTCTAATCCTACAGTATTTATATACATATTTAGTGTATTCCCCTGCAGACCTTGAATAGAATGGATGAGTTCAAGACTCGAATATAGAAAGTGAGATCTTAGCATCGATTGTATTACTGAACTGTAATTGAAATAATTGTGTAAAGCTGCTTGCTTCCCTCTAATAAAATGTGCCTCTACTGAAATGTTTCAGCCTTGGATATGGGTTTAAGAATGCATCAATGGAAAGTGTGGCGCCGTTTGCAAATGTTAGCATGAAGGTAGCATGGTAGAAATGTGTTTGCTGGCTTGGGAAGCACCTTTTGGAGCCGCACTAATTCAGCGAGAAACTCGAGGGAGCGGGAGCGAGGAGAGCAAACGCGAAGCGAAAAAAAAAACCCCAATCCCTTTCTTTGTTCTCAATCCACTGGGGAATGGGGAGGGGGGGACACACACGCCAAGAGGCGCCAGGAATCCCCGGGGCTTTCAGTTCTGATTTTCATTAGAGGTGAGCGGGGGTTTGCAGCCAGAGCGCTCGCTGCGCGCAATCCCTTTAGCGAGCAAATCCACGCGTGGGGGCCGTAATCCCCCGGCGCGGCGGGGGCGCGGGCTGCGGAGCGCGGAGCGCTGTGTCCCGAGCTCCCCGGGCCGGAGGGCTACCCCAGCCCCTGCCCGGGCACAGGCACCGCCGGCGCTCGGCTTCCCGCACCTTCGGAGCAGTGTCCCCGCCGCGCATCCCCCGCCGCGGCACCTGTGGGCATCCCCGCGGCCGCGCCTGCCGTCCCAGCGCACCCGCGCCCCGGCGCGCAGCCCCTCGGCGGGGCGGGGCGGGGCGGGGCGCGGGGGGATGCGGCATCCCGGCTCCCCGGGGATGCTGCCGCTGCCTGCGCGGGGGCGCGGAGCAGGAGGGATCCTCTTTGACGTCAAGCGACCATAATATAATGATCGCTCGTTCATATCCGGGTCCCCGGGCGGCTCCCCCGGGCCGCGCTCGGCCGCGCTCGGCGGCGCAGTGAGGGGAGGCGGGTCGGGCAGGGCAGGGCAGGGTAGGGCAGGGCAGCGCGGCCGCCCGGAGGTGGCCGGCGGCGGCAGCGGGGCGGCGAGCGCAGCATGCCCGCCGCCTCAGACGCGCCTGCCTCCCGCCGCCGCCGCCGCTGCTGCCCATGGAGATCGCGCTGGTGACTCTGGAGAACGGCGGCACCACGGCCATCGCGGGCGGCGACGATGCCGCGGCCGCCGGCGGCCGGGCGCGCTGGCGGGGCAACTTGCTGCACCTCGCCGGCTCGCCAACGCTGAGCGAAGGCAAGGAGAGCGCCCCGCCGGCCCCGCTGCCGCCGGCGGCCGCGGGGGACGAGGAGCGGGAGCGGCCCTCGCCGGACCCCCGCGGAGGAGGGAGCGGCGGCGCGGGCGGCCCCGACGAGCGGCCGGCGGAGCCCCGCGCAGCCCCCGCGCCGCCGCCGCGGCCGCCGCCCCGCGCCCCGCGCCCCGGCGCGGACATGGGGCCGCCGGAGGAAGGGGGACACCGCCGGGGTATGGCCATGGCGGCGGCGGGCGACGAGGAGGAGGAGGCGGCGGCGGAGGCGGCCAACCCGGGCGCCATGCACCACCAGCGGGTGCTGATCAACATCTCGGGGCTGCGCTTCGAGACGCAGCTGGGCACTCTCAACCAGTTCCCCGACACGCTGCTGGGGGACCCCGACAAGCGCATTCGCTACTTCGACCCGCTGCGCAACGAGTACTTCTTCGACCGCAACCGACCCAGCTTCGACGGCATCCTCTACTTCTACCAGTCCGGGGGCAAGCTCCGCCGGCCCGTCAATGTCTCCATCGACGTCTTCGCCGACGAGATCCGCTTCTACCAGCTGGGTGAGGAGGCCATGGAGCGCTTCCGGGAGGACGAGGGCTTCATCAAAGAGGAGGAGAAGCCCCTGCCCCGCAATGAGTTCCAGCGCCAGGTCTGGCTCATCTTTGAGTACCCCGAGAGCTCCAGCTCAGCCCGGGCCATCGCCATCGTCTCCGTGCTGGTCATCCTCATCTCCATCATCACCTTCTGCCTGGAGACCCTGCCCGAGTTCAGGGACGAGAGGGAGCTGCCCGTACCCCTGCCCCCGCAAGGCGGAGGGTTGAATGGCACGCCCGGGGACTCTGCACCCTTGCAGCCATCCAGCAGCCTGGCTGACCCCTTCTTCATCATCGAGACCACCTGTGTGATCTGGTTCACCTTCGAGCTCCTCGTGCGCTTCTTCGCCTGCCCCAGCAAGCCCGAGTTCTCCCGCAACATCATGAACATCATCGACATCGTGGCCATCATCCCCTACTTCATCACCCTGGGCACCGAGCTGGCCCATGAGCAGCAGCAGCCCGGGGCTGGCAGTAGCAATGGGGGCGGGGGGCAGCAGCAAGCCATGTCCTTGGCCATCCTCAGAGTCATCCGCCTGGTCAGAGTCTTCAGGATCTTCAAGCTCTCCAGGCACTCCAAGGGGCTGCAGATCTTGGGACAGACTTTAAAAGCCAGCATGAGGGAGCTGGGCCTCCTCATCTTCTTCCTCTTCATCGGGGTGATCCTCTTCTCCAGCGCTGTCTATTTTGCTGAGGCTGATGACCCCGAGTCTCACTTCTCCAGCATCCCTGATGCTTTCTGGTGGGCAGTGGTAACCATGACTACCGTAGGCTATGGGGACATGAGACCTGTCACTGTGGGGGGCAAGATTGTGGGCTCCTTGTGTGCCATTGCAGGTGTGCTGACCATTGCCCTGCCTGTCCCTGTCATCGTGTCCAACTTCAACTACTTCTACCACCGAGAGACTGATCACGAAGAGCAGTCTATCCTTAAAGATGAACACAGTAGTGCTCAGGGCAGCACTGCGGGGGGAGAAGTGAAGAAAAGGCCCAGTAAAGACTCTCTGAACAAATCTGTTGTGCACTTGGAAAACAGTGAGGAGTTCAACAATGGCACCGGCTCCATAGAGAAAGCCACTATCAAAGCGAAAAGTAACGTAGATCTCAGAAAATCCCTCTATGCTCTCTGTCTGGACACCAATAGGGAAACAGACCTGTAAGGAGAGGAGAGAATTAGAGTTCAGAGGGGCAGAGGGATTTTCTGGTGTCAGAAACTTGCTACTATAATTATTCTTTTAGTACCAATTAGTTTTTTAAGTCAGGCTGTATTTTATAAATTGATCACTGTCCTGAGCAGTCCTCCAGGAATACATGTTTTTATGTTCCTTTTCCATGACACAGAGGGTCACCTATTTTTAAAATAGACTAAGAATAAGCTATGCTCCATGATGCAGGAGCTGGTAAATTCTGACAGTGAAAAATCTAATTTGTAGAAACTTATTTTAGAAAATGGTCATTGGTTTTAAATGGGTAATTTGTAACCAATTCAGTTGCTCCAAGTTTAGTATAAAGAATTGGAGAGATGTATGTGTGGAGAATGAATGGATTGGGTATGGGAGGGGGAGGTTGGGGTTTTATACTGTAGTTTCAAATTGAAATTATTCAAATATATTTTGTATCTGTATGACTGTATTTATGGTTGAAAGGGGATTTCTTATTCCTGTGAAATATATCATTAAAGCACTAGGAACATTAGCAGATCAGCACTTTCTGAGTTTTCCACTTGTGATCAGTACAGATCTGGTTATCTTGTATGTGAAGTGAATTTGGTGCTTTGAACCCTATAGCAGAAAACTTCTGTTGTCATTGATATGTTAGTTTCTTGTGAGCCTTAAATTATTAAATATTGTAGATATACTTCTTTATAAATAATTTTATTAATTACCTTCCTGTTTCAGAATTTCTAAGTAATTCAGTCATGTGCTTACTGGCCCCACTCAAAGAAGTATGTGCAGCTTTTTCTTTTTTTTTTTTTTCTTTGTAGTTTTACAGTTTTATACCTTTGTTATATTTTTGAGACCGAAAGAAAAAAATATACTGTCTGCTGTTACTGGTTTCAGTCCAGTGCACAACAGATCAAAAGTGATCTGAACAGATTTTCAAGTGCACAACAGATCAAAAACATGAGGGAGTGGATAGGCACAACAAGAGAGTAGAATACTGAGTGCAATATCTGCAAAACTGTTTTCATTGTATGCTCCAGATTCCTTGGGCATGTGTATCAGTCACCTTTATGTATCCGCACACCCTTTGAGTACACAGTTCACTGGTTTTAGTTATCATAGACTGGGAGTGGATGGCACTTCGGGAGTCAAACGTGGTGTGCCGTGCTGCTTAAGTAACCATTGCCTGGCTTTTCTCTTGGACACGGATGGAAAGCACCATCTATTCATCAGAACACATCCCTGGTTTCTTTTATTTCCAAACAAAACCTTCTCAGCGCTGTGGATTTTACAGTCGAGGTCTTGTTGAGAGACGAGTGACACATTGTCTTCATCGAGATCACAGCGTACCCTGAAGACTGACACAAAGTTGCTCCTTTAGCTCAAAGAGCTCAAAGAGTTACCATTTTTCTTGCAAAGGACATCTCTGTTTCTCCCTCCAGCTTCTGTTTTATTGCTGAAGGATGTTCCATGCCTTTCCCACATCCTGTGGCACAGCAAGAGCAGCAGAAAGAGAAGGCTTGATTGTCAACATTGCTCAAGGTTTGTTTCTAACAAATTTTCTAATATAACTAAGTAAGTGCTCAGTTGGGATTATAATTTTTTCGAGTACCTCATCTATGTCCTGAGATAAATTGAAATCAGCTTTGCAGAGCAGTTCTCTGACATTCTCTCCCCCGGACACAAATGCTGCTTTCCTGTCGCTTGCCGTGCTCTTTAATGATAATGCCCAAATGCATGCTGATTTTTTCCTTCCTAGTCAGTAAAACAAGTGCCAAGCAAGTCATGCTTTTCATGAACAGAGTCCTCAGCCCGGAACCCAGGGGTGAGGGGAAGGAATTTGAATCTCCTAATGGAGAACAGTGTCTTCCACATTAACTTTAGAATTTTAGCTGCTGGTTTCTTGGTTGGTTTGCTTGTTTATTTAGATGAGGAATGATGCTGTAATGTGCTGAGGAGCTGTCTGAAACAAGATCGACAGGAAAAGTGCCCAGTGCAGCTGCACTCCAGACTCAGGCAGATCTCCAGTTTGCTGTGGTGGGAGCTGTTGCATCGAGGGGAAGTGCAGAATCAGCTCTTTGGTGAGACTGAATCTAAGATGAAAGAAAGAAGTGTGTAGCTGCTGCACGTGCTGAGATCTAGGGCATTGATGGACTTAGAGTAAGGCTTTTTGCTCAGACAAGTAGCTTGATTTGTTCTCGCTGATTGAATTCGTCTAACTCATCTGAATAAGCACCAAACAATTGCAGTGGTGAGTCTTTCAGCATAAAGTTTTGGGGTTGTCTTTCTCTTAACTACTCCCCCCACCTTCCTGACTGCCAGAGTTTGTTCTTCCAGTAGTGAGTTGTGTTGGACTGGGCTGTCGGCTTCTCAGAGCAGGGGCAGTGTGTCCATTTGTTTGGCACCCTGTGTAAGGATTTTAGGGATTGGGATTACCTCTGTAGTTATTGCAGGAAGCTGATGTAGGTGAAAGCAGATCAGGGCTGTGGGGAGTGGGTCAAGCTGATTTTGTTGACACAAAGGGAACCCTGGTCTTCCTCCCTCCTGTTCAGTTTTCTTCTTCCCACTGTGTGTCCTTTTTTTGCTTGCACCGAACTGGTTCTCTCCTCATGGAAGCACAAGGGCAAGTGCTGCCTTCTCTTCCAGGAACTGCTTGAGCTCACTCATGTGACAGAAAATTAAATGCAGCAACAACAAGGTGGATTTTTTCTGTCAAATTAGTGAGTTGGAAAGCGAGTGCCAGAGCTGGTGCAAGGAAGGGATGGTGAAGGTCAGCAGTGTGGGGAAGGGAGCAAGCAAGGAGGGAATCCTCACCCTTCAGTGGCAGTGAACTCTGACATTATCATGACTGCCTGAAGAGCCCTACTTCACGTTTGCAGAGGTACCACAGGACTGAGTGCTTCAAGGTGCTGAGGGCCTTTCACTTCCCACGGCAGCCAGGCTGCAAAATTCAGCTCTGGATTCCAGTGAGTAGAATCATGGAATGGTGTTGGTTGGAAGGGACCTTAAAGATCAGCTCATTCCAACCTCTGCCGAGGGCAGGGACACCTTCCACTAAACCAGGTTCCAGGCATCCACAACTTCTCTGGGCAACCTGTGCCAGGGCCTCACTGCCCTCACAGGAAAGAATTTTTTCTAGTGTCGAATATGTCCCTGCTACAACTGAGGGTAGAGAGAGTTTGTCCCAACCAAAACCAAGCCCAGTGAGAGCAAAACACCCTGACTGCTGCACAGAGTTCTATGCAATCTAGTCAAGTCACTCCTCAACCTTCTGCTTGAGTATGCTGTGTTTTTCCATTACAGAAGAGCAGAGCTTTCTAAGAGAAAGAAAACAAATTATTCTTAAAATGTGGTTGAAAATATTTGATTGGCTTGGGCTTCTAAATGGTTTTTAAGCACAGTTCAGGCAAAGTCAGCTTTGACACCTTTACAAATAATGCATAATTCCTCTTGGCTTGTAGGGCAGTAAAGGATTTGCTTTCTGATGAGAGGTACTGCTGCCAAAGACTGAGTAATATGACCAGAAACATGGTTAGAGCCCAGTTCAGCAGGGCAATTAGCGTGGGCACAAGCTTAAAGTAATGCAGTTTTCAGCAGGTGTTTTAGATGGACTGATCTTTATGATTTTGAGTTTTGAGATCATGAGTTGGACTTTGGTGTTCCTTGTGGGTCCCTTCCAGCTCAGGGTATTCTTTGATTCTCTGATGGTTATTTGAAGATGAAGTATAAACCAGGATGAAACCTCAGATTGGTTCCCCTTGGACTTTGGGGCAGATATGTGGGTACGTGGTACAGTCATGTAATGTGCTGATGGAAATTTGTGCTGCAAAAGAGTGTGAGAGTAAGAGAGAACTAAATCCCTCCAGGAAAGCTCCTGGAAACGTGAGACAGGAAGAGTTTTCTCTCCTAGGCCCATTACAAGGAGGAAATATGCCCTAACCACTATTGATTTGATGTTAGCTGACCTGGAATGACCAGCAAGCTGAATAAAACCTCTTTGCCATATCAAAAGCATCAAGATATCAGAGCTTAATGAACAGCAAATCATTGCAGACAAAAATCCCCAAACAAACCCAGCCAAACAACAAACCAGCGTGGTTTTGTAAACTCTTTTGGCTAGGAGCTGCAACAGAGAAGCTTCCTCACCCCACACATGCCATAGTTGTTAATGGCTTGTCCTCTCACGTGGGGCAGTGTGCACTAAAATGCATTATTGAGGGTGCTGAAGTGAATATATTCTTTCGGGTATTCTACCAGTAATGTAAGTTTAGTTTGCTTAGCGTGGCCCCAAGGGGAGTCCAGATTTCCCTTTTACTTTTCCATCATCCTAAAAAACGATAAAACAGTAACAGCAGTTATATAACACCATCCATCTCCCGGAGCTTTACGAACAATTGCACCGTGATCTGTGTACGGGCAGGGGAAAGAAAAGGCTGTGCAAGGGAAGAGCAAGCCTTTCAGAGGGGGACAGGGCTCGGGGAGGCACAAATAGGAGCGGGCTTGGCTGGGCTGAGATGTCTGAAATGTGGATCTGAGGGAAGAGAGAGGTTCCCTCTGTGGTGTCTTGCATGGCTCGGAGTGGCTCTGCAGGCAAGGACTGCATGCCAGCAGCTGTGCTCTGCGACCCATCTGGTGGGGTCACCGAACACACGGGGGACTTAATGCTGCTCTGAGCAGCACACACAAATCCCTCTTTTGTGTGCTCTTTTCATTTGGGCTCTGCCAGGAGAACATGGCACTTGTGCTGGCTGTTCCCTGGCCTCTCCAGCTGCAGGCACTGCTGGGCTGGTGGAGGTGCTGCTGGTGGGGCTCTCGATCTGCAGATCTGCTCTCAAGCTGCACTGAGCCATTCTCTGGGTGCTGCCCTTCGCCTCCCTTGAGGTAACAAAGCAAATGTCAGAGCACTCTCAGTGGCAGATACACGTGTGCACACAAAGTCTGACTCTCCTGAAACCTTTCACAGAAACACTGAGGACCTCCAAGGTCATCAAGTCCAAGCTGTGAGCGATAGCCACCTTGTCAACTAAAGCAGAGCTCTGAGTGCCATGTCCAGCTGCTTCTTGAGCACCTTCAGGGATGGTGACTCCACCACCTCCCTGGGCAGCTCATTCCAGCGCCTGACAGCCCTTCCTGAGAGGAAATTCTTCTTTCTGATCAGTGTCAGTGAAGCTGGTGCTGAGGTTAGATGGGGAGAGCGTTTAGTGGCATGTGGCAGTGCCGCTGAGCCGTGGTGAGGGACGAGCAGCTTCGCTGACATCTGATCCAGCCATTTAGCTGGATGGATCCAAGATGCCACCAACAGGAGTGGGATTTGACAGGGGCCCCAGGGTGAAGTGCTGCCATATTTAGGGAATAATGCAAAGAGGGCTTTAAGCGCACCATCAAGACTTTGGCCTTGCCACTTGGCCACCGTGGGATCAGAATGTTGTGTGCCAGGCGCTGTGTGGGGGAATAACAAGGTTGATCCTGTGCAGGATGGAGGGGCAGCAAGGAAACTGGGGGATGAAGCGTTAACAGCATCTGCCTGCCTTTGGTGCAGCACCAGCCTCACTCCATAGCTCCAAATGTCCAAAAAATGAAATAGGAAAGCTCTTTATGATAATATAGCTTATGAACAATTAAAATCATTGCTCCAAAATAATTTTGACAAGACTTACACTATGTCTTACAGCACCACTAATTATTTTTTTTATTGTGCCATTTAGTCTTTTTGTAGCTTCTGTAATGTTTGTTTTTTGGTTAGTTGGTTTGTAGGTTGTTTGGTTTTTGTTTTGTTTTTTTTTTAACTTTCTTTCTTTATGCATTAACTGGTCCCCAGTTCTCCTCGTCTGCTTGTTAAAGTTCTGTTTTTCTGCCCTAAATTTGAGACCTCTGGGTGCTGATACTCTTCAGTGAACCTGGGTGATGCCCTCTGACATCAGTGTGTCAGCTCATAGGAGCAATAAACACAGAAATTCTCCAGTAACTCTGTAGGCCCATTAACCAGAACGTACCCAATATTTGTGTGATGAAACATTGTGAAAAGTGTGGGCATAGTAACCATTGAAATAACATGAAGTAAAAAGTTTTATGTTAATTGGGACAGGAAAATGTAAAGCTGACAATAATATGACTAAAGAATTAATTGGAATTAGAAGTTGCGAAGAGAAATACCAGCTTGTTGAAAGAAAAAGAAGGCTTCAAACTGACAGAGAGTGGGTTTAGTTTGGATATTAGGCAGAAATTCTTCCCTGCAAGGGTGGGGAGGCCCTGGCACAGGTTGCCCAGGGAAGCTGTGAATGCCCCAGAAATGATCTAATTGTAAAATTAATAACCTTCCTAGCTGGCAACAAAATGTTTTCATTAGAGCGTGGACCTCCTAGCACACAGTCTTTATGGTTACTGCAGAATTAATAATTTTCCAGGTAGAATTTAGAATTTACCAAAAGTCATCTGCAAATTTTCTCCTGTATTAGTAATTCACAGTCTTCAGGGGGATGTTTCCAAATAAATCAGTGTAGGTTCTAACACTTGATTGACAGGAAGAACAGAAAAAAAAAAGACACATCTTATTTCTGTGTCTCAACTGTGGTGTGCCATGGAGGTTGTCATTTGCACTTCTGTGAAAAACAGCTGTGGTTCTGTTAAAATTGCCATTGGAAAGGATGTTGATGGAGAAGCCACCTTGGATGGAAAGAGGTAATAATTTCCCTCTCAAGACAGTGGTAATTCTGACCTTCTCTGGTTTTCTGACAAAGCCAGCTTGGAGATAAATGTTGAAATAGATGGTCTCTTCTCTCAAATCCCATCTCCAGCCCTGGCCAGGAGTGGTGGTTCCCTCACTCCTGTGGGCAAGGTGTGGAATGAAACCTTGCAGCTCTTCTCTGGATGATATAGTTGCATAATAAATACTGATGTCAGGGCTGATGTTCCCATGAAAATGCTGGAGGAAAAGGTGTGATTTAAATGTATGTTGGTCTAAGGGTGTGGTGTGTACAAGGACAGGGTAGATTCTCTTCCTTTGTGTGGTTTCACTCCAGTGGTGGTGTCCTAGCCCATAGTAATTCCTAGAGAAAATCTCACAAATCCATACCAGGGCTTTCTTTGCTCTCTTCAGTTAGTAGAATTAGTTACATTATGCCATACTTACATCTCTCAAGCAAGTTCAACACATTTAAAACCTCTTCCTCTCCTTCCCGCTTAATTGTAGGTAGAAATTCCTGTGATTGGGGAAGTGAAAAATTATTTGAATTATTTAAGCAGCGTAGACTTATAATTTTTTTTCTGTCTTGTTTAAAATTATTTGAAAATCTAACGGGGTGTGATTGAAGGAAGGCTTTAACGTGAATTTGCAGAGCAAATTGTATGAGTTTCTTAGCTCAGAAAACACTAATTTTCAAGGCAGTGCTGCACAAGAGGGTTGCTTAAAGGCAGGTTTTTGTGAAAATACGTGGTGTTTTATTATGCAGGAAAATGATGCAAAGAAGCAGGGAGTCTGGAGGGTGACAAAGCTTGTTCTGGAAACGATTGCCCTCTAGCTAAAGCTCAGCCATGTGCTTTGAAGGAAACAGCGTTCCTTGAGCCAAATAGGAAGCCAAGGGAAGAGCAGGAGTCCACAGCTGACATATCAGGGCATTTGACTGACAAAGGGATGGTGGCTCCCACACTTGTTTCTGGACTTCAGCCACTGCGCAAAATACCCACACAATATCTCTCAGGATCGTGTTTTAAAAGTCTGCTTGGTGTTTTGAAAGGATACAAGCACCTGCCTTTAGGAGAATGTGCTAAAGTGTGGATCCGAAGCAGGCTCTGGCATCTTCCTGCAGGCCTGGCCGAGTAAGTTCCAGTAAGCAACAAAATTTTGGTCAGAGTCCTGTTTCCACTTGTCTCCCAGAGTATCTCCATCTCAGTGATCCGTACTGACAATGGAGCAGAGGCTGAGAAGTGCAGAATTCTGGAGCACGAGAGAGAAATCTCTCTGGAAGGCTTGGAAACACTGTGCATTTCAAAATAGAATTTGCACCACTTCTTGCTAGTGGAAAATGGAGTAGCTCTGTTCTTAAAAAGGAAGCTGGATATTCCACTGAGGAGGAGACACAAATTTTCATAGACATCCTGACTACATCTATATTAGAAAATGAAATGTGCCCAGGACCATGCCCGGGCACCGAGGCCAGCTGGCAGGAGCCAGGCTGTGCTCCTGCTGCCAGAGGCTCCCTCCGAAACAAGGTGTTCGGCACACAGCCTACTGGGCTCCCTTCCTGCCTCGGCTCGTTCCCACATCGTGCCTAGGAATATTTTGGGACAGAGTGCTTGGGTAGAGGCTGACCAGCGTGACCAGGAGTCTTTAGGTGTACTTGATTGAGGTTAATAGCTTGGGATCATTCCTTCAAACTTTTTGGGTGGTGAGTGTGGATACAGCCCTGCTTTGATGCCTCTTGCCCTCAGGCAGGTTTTGGGGTATCCTAAAAGCTTTACACATTCCCCCTATTGGCACATTCTTGAACAATAATCAGTCTCTATTCACTGAGCACAGTTATTCCTGCCAAAATCTGTTCTCATCTAATTCTGCTTCCACCTGCACTCATCTCTATGCAACTCTGCTAAAAATCGCCACGCAAGCCCCCAGCTTTTCCAACTGCACAAGTGGATCTGACAGTGAGAGGGGGATGCTGTTGCTTTGGGTTTGGGCTGATTTTCCTGTTTGCCCGGCCCTGGTGCAGGCTGTACCTTGTGTTTTCGCCATTGCATCTCCTAATTCCGCTTGGAATTCCAGTTGAGGCCCTGGTGGCTGGGCACATCCCCTGGTCTTGCTATCCCGCAGGATGCACCAGGAAATAATTGGAAATCAACAAAACAAAACAAAATCAAACAAAAAAAACCGCAAACCCAAAAACCAACCAACCAAAAAGCCCACCAAAAAATACGGGGTGGGAACACATGGCATTCTAGTGCTGCAGAAACCATGGATCACCCAGCACAGGCAGGAAGTAGGGCAGCATTGGAATTCTGTGACTTCAAGGTGAGCCTACAGTGGTCCCCAGGGACTGCAACATGAGTTACATTCAGTCACAGGGAGGAAAAAGAGTGCGTGTCTAGAAGTAAACTTCCATTTAAAATGTTTTCTGTAATCCATGGATCTTGACAGCTCTAACTACAATAGTTTAATATGTTAATGCTGTCAACCACCCCAAGAAAGGGGGTGAGAAGGGTTATTTAGAGACAGGACACATAGTGAAAATGCACATGTAGAAAACATGAAGATATGCAAGGAAGCAAAAGTGTAATTCAAGTGCCAAGCACATCTTGGAGGTGAGCAGATGCAATCATCATCAGAGCCGGGGGGGGGGAGAGGAGGGCTTTCTAATTGCTTCCCCGAGGGAGAGCAGTTGTAAAGTCATTTTTGCAACATTCATGGAAATATGTATTTAAAGTATTTCAGAAGCACGCCCTGCACTCTATTCACTCCATAGCTGTGGATTAGTCCGACTGAAGTCAACTGGATTCCACTCCAGGAATCCTACTCAGAAAGGCTCGAGCCCTGCAGTTATATCTTTTGTTTTCCTTGACTCCTGACAGCCCAAATTAAATGGAGATCTCTCTTAACAGTGACGGAATGCTGAGGGCATGTGCTGTGGGCTCAGTGTGGAAACAATATCACTTCTTGCCTGGACTCAGCGTGGCCAAATGGCGGCGTGGCATGTCTTGGCTGCACCCATCCCTCAGGCAAGGCAGGTGATGCTGGGGAGGGGTGTGAAGGGTCCGAATTTGGAAGAGAAAATAATCAGAGACTGATGACTGGAACAAAATGCTCAAGCCAAAATGCTTTCTCCCCAGGGAAGCTCTCCCACGGTCAGATGCAGTGTTGTTTAGCTGTCTGGATTTCATTCCAGGACTGCACATGGCTCTTAAGGTCCTGCCTGGGACTTTTTTTGTCCGCGGTTTGGTAACAAACTCAAACACACAGGAAATCAGGCCTGAACAAGAATGTCACATATCATTCATGTTTCATCCCTGTAGAACCCATACCATTCCCTGGTCTGATTTTCTAATGGAATTATCATGGGTGTAAAATCACTCTGTCAAATTTCCTCTTGTTTGCAGAGAGACCAGAAGCAGGAGCCAGTGTGACATACTTTGAATTTGTTTTCCTTTTTAGAAGGGGCTTGCATTTTGGGTATTTTTTTTTTCCCAGGCTAATGTACATCTGATGTCAGGCTCCCAAGATGAGAATGGTTAGACCGGCGCTGACATTTTTAGAAATGTGTGCAAATGGAAAAATATCCTGGGAGTGCTGCCAATGGCTGATTTTGTAAAGTTTTAGTCTCTGTTGAGTAGGAGCCATGAGCCAGGTACCTGTACTGAAAAGAAGCCTTACTTACAAACTCTCTTATTCAGGTGTGTGCCAGACATGCCTTCTCAATTTAAGGAGAAGGCAGGAGCAAATTTCAGCAGGCTGTGGCTCAGCCAGGCAATATTCAATTCCCCTTTCTGATCAGATGACAAACAGCCAATTAGCATCTTTCCCAAAGGGAGGAACAGCGACCGGAAAAGTTCCTGGCAAAAAAGGGATTTTCCAGGGTTTAGCTGTGAAGGTAACAAAGCAGTGCAGACAAATCTGCCTGCCCTGTGGCTGTTCCTTCCACTTTGGTGCTGACATGACAGGGACAGGACAGCACAGAGCTGAGCTGCTTTGCAGTGAGCCAAACCCACAGCTTTCCATTTCCCAGCGAGACGGCAGAATTTGGAGGATGAGCGCAGCTGATTCACGGTGCTGTGAGTGTCAGCAATTTTGACAGGCTTTGTGGGGGGCTCGTGTCTGCTGCCTCATCAGAGCAAACGCCTCCTTAGCAGACCGGAGGCTCCCCCTGGGCGAGCAGGGCTGGCACAGGGGTTAAGGCAGCGCAGGACGTGCCCAGGGGGTGCAGCATCAGCTCGCTGGGGACAGAGCAGCTCTGTCTCTACCCAGGGCTCCAGCCGGCTCCTGCTGAGCTGCTGGCTCTGGATCTCAGTAGGAGCCTGGAGCTGGTGCTTTTCACTGCGGCCAGGCAGCCCTCGGGGAGTGGCAGGGTCCAGCAGAGCTCCGTGCTGAGCCTGTCCCGCTGCCTGGGAGCCTCTCAGTGCTCTTGGGGAGGGTCAGGATGTGCTGAGCTGCCCCTGGGCCAGTCCTCCAGCTTTGGTGGGCACACCAGCCATCCCTGGGCAGTGGCAGGGTGCTTTTGTGCACGCCATCCTTCTCCCACCCATCTCTCTCTTCTGCAGGCTCAGGGTCTCATCATCGCCTCCCTCCTGATTTCCGTACTCCAGGCCAAAGGGATGTGGCTGTGCCTCGTGCTCCCCGGTGAGCAGGGCCAGTCCTCTTCAATACATTTATCAACCACCTGGATGCAGGGGTTGAATGCACCTTCAGCAGGTTTGCTGATGGTGCCAGCGCATGCCGTGGAGTACAAACTGTGGCCCTGGCTCGTGTTGTGGATGGTTCCCCACACAGGGACACCATGGCTTAGTGGAGGCCTTAGCAGGATGTTTGGATGCAGCTGTTTTCACAGCTGGTTGGTTCTGTGAAGCACCACAGAAATAGATTTGTATCATCTCTGCAGGCAGCAGTGTGTTGGACTGAGCTGGGTTCACAAGGGTTTGGTGGTTTCCAATGGAAACAAGGTTTTTTAGTCACTCTCTTGTTCATCGGTAAGTTTTGCACTTGTTAGCCATTTCCAACCAAATTAGGCAAAAGGACACCAGCCTTGAAGAAGATAACTTATTTTTACAGCTTTTGGCAAGGTAGCCAGGGGGAAAGAAAGACTGGAATTAAGTCCGCTTCTCTTGGGCAAAAGCTGTGGCATTAGCTGGCCTAAACTGTGACCATGATATGTTCACAGATTTCTCTGAAATGCTGCAATTGCTGATTAGATGTGCAGGATAACAGCAAGAATCAGAGTTGTGCTTAGAAATGAGGCAAAAAGTGGCTTGTATCTTGAGGCAGAGCTGCAAGTGTACCACTTGCTGTAACTATCAATTTGGGGCTCTGAGCTGCTGGTTTTTTGTGTCTTGGGCCTTGTTTCTTCATGGCTCAAGTCTAGGGCCAGTCCTGTTGAATTATTTATCAACCATCTGGATGCAGGAGTCGAACACACCGTTAGAGATTTGCTGGTGACACCAAACTGGGAGGTGCTACTGACTCTCTTCAGGGCCAAGAGGCCGTGAGAGGTTGGAGCATTTGGCTGTGAGCCGTGGGGTGAAATTTAACAAGGACAAATGCTGGATTCTGCACCTGGAACGCAGGAATGCTGGGCACAATATGCACTGGGAGAAAGGTGCTCAGACAGTTGGACGTTTCCAACTGAAAATTTTCTCTTTTTCTGTTCTATTTTCTAAAGTTATGAATCACCCTGGAGAGAGGGCAGTCATACTTGATTGGTTCACACACGGGCACGTCTGGGTGAGGATCAGAAGGCATTTGATGTGCTGCCATTGTTAAGAAAGACTGCAGAGTTTTGTCATCGCTGCAGTGATGGATTTCTGGTGAAATCTCTTCAAAACCAGTGACAAAATGCTCACCAGACTGGATGCTTGCAACACTTCTAACTTGATACCATGCAAAGTATCTCACAGTATCTCAGCCAAACCAGTGGTGAACAGGAAGAACCTCCTGTTTGAAATCCGATTTTTACGTTAATCTTATGATGCTGTGAAATCTGACTCATGGTTGCTGGATACTCAGCCTGTGCTACTCTCTCGAAAAGCAGCCTTATTTTGAAAGGTAAGAAATGCTGCAGAAGAGGGGCAGGGGCACAAACATCCTCACCTTGAAGCCTGCCATGACTTCCAGGGACCAGAAAAATCTTCAGTGAAAGCCTTGTACGTGCTTTATTTTCCCTTTATGTTCTTTTGATGCCGTAAAATAAATGCAGCAGCCCGCTGCAAAACAAATGGAACATAATCTGCCATTTTTTCTCTTGGCCATTTTGAAATGGTCTGTTCTAATAGCCAAAGAATGGCATGCAGGCAGTTTGTGAAATCATTTTGCATGAAGGGATTTCAAAAAGCTTCCCCAAAAGCTACCTACAAGTTATTAACTCACATTTGGGGACCATCTGCCTAGTGGCTTTTCAAAATAATGCTATAAGCACACAGGCTAAAAGCAAGGAATATCTTACAAAAGCATATTTTCCAGAAAAAAAAAAAAAAAAAAGAAGAAGTAAGAAAATAGAAAAAAAGAAAAGGCAAATTCCCCAATAACTGAGCCTTACCTTTTGCTATACCCTAGGTGAGAAATCAAAAGATATTTGGTAACAGAAGTGTACCTGGGGCATTGCCACAACACATGTATGTTCTGAGAATCATCTTGCAGCTCCTGTTGCAGAATTTTGACCTATTTTGCTCCTGCTACATTTGTTCGGGGAAAGTGCAGGGCATGTGAGAGGGACATTACTGTGTCTCTTCGGATTTTACAGGCAAGAATTTACAGAAATTTTTCTTCTGTAGAGAATGACCAGAGATTATTGTCAAGGGCCTGGAGTGTCTGGATGAGGGGGATGGCTTCACGCTGACAGAGAGCAGGGTTAGATTGGATATTGGGAAGGAATTCTTCCCTGTGAGGGTGGGGAGGCCCTGGCACAGGCTGTCCAGAGCAGCTGTGGCTGCCCCTGGATCCCTGGACTTTTGGACTTTCCTTAAGAAAACTTACCTGAGGGGTTGCAGTGATGAACTGGTGTGTAACTGATGAACTGTAGCATCACAGCATGCCAGATGAGTACTTACTGTTTGAAAAGATAGCTGGAATAGCAATCTATTCCAGATTTTAATTTCTGTAGTTTGTGATCTGGATATTCCCTTAAGTGTCCTGTCCATTTGGAATCCAGTTAAGTTTGTGGCTTCTATGATCACCTGTGTCACTAAATTCCATAGCTTAATCACATTTTGTGTTAAAAGATTGTTCCTTTTCCCACATTTAAATTTTATACTGTGGATCATTCAGACATCTGTAAGGATTCCCACTCAGTTTTGAGCTCCAGCATCTGAAGCTGGATCCTGAAATGGGCAGATCCACGGATTAATGCAAAGATGACATGACATTTTTGCCTTCACTCCCATGATCCTTCTCCCGTGATTACAGCCAGTGTGTCACTCACTGACAGGGAGTGTCAGCCTTCCTTGAAGCAGGTGCAGGCTTCACAGGAACAAATCCCTTCCAGTACCTGAAGGGAGAAAGATGGAGAGGAATTTTTTACAAATGCAGTGACAGGACAAGGGGGAATGGCTTCACACCGACAGAGAGGAGGTTCAGATTGGATATTGGGAAGGAATTCTTCCCTGTGAGGGTGGTGAGGCCCTGGCACAGGTTGCCCAGAGCAGCTGTGGCTGCCCCCGTGCCCTCTCCTGGAACATCTTTTGCTCCTCTGCAGTCTGTGGATGGCCTGGTGCTTTGTGCAAGCAGCAGCAGAGTCATCAGCAAGCCTGTGTCCCCAAGCTGCCCTGTGAGCTCTGACAGCCTCCATGAGTCACAGCAACACCTCCCACGAGCTCCTGCGACACCTGTGGGACTTACACACTGTCAGACTCAACACTGCCTTGTGCCAGCCTCAATTTGCCTTTGTCACAGGCGAGCCTGACCTGATGCTCTGTTTTAGGAGGGGAGCTGCTGTTGTTTCAGCAAGCCCTGTGTTTTTCTGGTGGGAAGCTGCTCCTGGTCTGTGTTCCCAGTTCACAGGGAAGAGGTCTGTGCTCACTGAGCCTGTGTAGGAGGAGGGATGGAGGGAAGACGATGCCACAGAATGTTTGCTCTAAAACTGCTGAACATGTCAAGGCTGATATAATTAAGCTGGAGATGAAAGAGTTAATGTAGGCTTTACCATGGCAGTCAAAGGGTGCACTTTAGGCAATGCCCAGTGTTCTGACTTTAAAACAGCAAATCACAGTCCTGATGCAGTGGAAGACACTTGGTGTGGTGTCACTGGCTTCACAGGGGTCAGAGCTGAGCTCAGGGCTCGGTTTAGACATTTTGGACAGCGCGGTTCAAGGAGAGGATGCTGATCTCTTCCAGGAACTTCAAACCGAATTCAGCTACCGCAGAATCAGGTGGTTTCTTAGGAAAGTTTGTTAGACTTGTCAGTATTGACACAGGATTTCAGATGTATATTTGCTGAATTACTCTTTTGATAAAACCCCTTATTAAGCAAGTCTGCTCTCCATCTGGTGCTGATCTTACTTAAAATGCAGTGAGATTGGCAACTCATTAATTCATGGACAGGATAAGGATAAAATTTGCATAAATCAGTTCATAGTAGAAAGTACAAAACTTGTAGTTTCTTGAAAAAGCCAACTGAGAACCTTTCCTCTTAGGACAGAAACTCTTTGTAAGATGGAGAAATATCTCACACATTTCTCATGCTGAAAGATCGAGTAGTGATGTTTGGGTTTTTCAGATTCCTTTCCCACTAATTCTTGTTCTAAATATAGAACTATACTCGTCTTGAAACTGGTGACACTTCAAGGCAGAATTCCTGCTCTTTAATGATGTGTTTTTATTTTTAAGGCTTTAATCTTACATCAATAACTCTAAGTGCTTTTCAGTGATGCTCTGAGCGGGGAGCTACCATCCTTCTTTGTTGTTTTCAGTGCCAGTTGGCATTTATATCCAACGGTAGGCATCCATTTGCCGTGAAGATGGAGCAATATGGAATGCAGTGTACAGATGTGAGGCAATTGTGATCATTGATCTCTGGAAATTATAGTGTTTAAATACATTTTAGTATTTGGTTTACCTTCTAGATTGCAACTCCTTCTTCTGAATCACTGAAAGAAAATCATACTAGTTTGTTTTGTTTTGTTTTGTTTTTTTCTGGAATATTATAGGTCTTGTTTAAAATGAACCACCCTGCTCCAGCTTGTAGGAACTGCAAGTTACCATCTGCAAGACAGTAATGTCCCCAGGGAGGGAGACTCCACAGCCTCCCTGGGCAGCTGTTCAGTGCTCTGCCACGCTCCATGGAGAGAATTTCTTCCTCATGATGAGATTAAGCTTCCTGTGTTTTAGTTCATGGCCATTGCTCCTCATCCTGTTGCTGGGCACCACTGAAGAGAGCCTGGCGCCATCCTCTTGGCACCCTCTTTGAGATATTTGTATGTCCTTTCCTGACCTTTTGTGCAACTCAGGTGATAAAACAGGGCTGAAAAGCAGGATACTGAAAGGGTTCCCTTGGATTCGTAGAGTCCACTTAGAACACCTGCGGACAAAGACAGGTTCAGAACAGGAGCTGGCATCTCAGGACTAACCTTACTCTAAAGGACTGATGAGAGGTGTTTGACAACAAAAACTTGTTTAACTCAGTAGTACCAGGGAGCCTTTCTGTTAAACAGAAAGCTCACAGCAGGACACTGCTGCATTAACAAGATTTTCTCTGGCTGCTCCAATTCCCTTTAGCTTTTTTATTTATTTATTTATTTATTTTTCCTGTAATCGTCTTATAAACTGCAGCAGCATTTGTTGTCCTGAGGTGCTGACTCCAGTGGAAGAGATTTTAGTGGAAGCTTCTCCTGCAGTGTGCACAGGCTTCATTTCAGGTCAGTAATCACATCCTCCTCAGCCTCTCCTGGGGCCCTTGCATTGATCATCCTCCAGCTGGAGGAATTGTCTGAGAGGAAGGGCATGACTGTTGTGTCGAGGTCACATTTCTGCATTGAGGGTGGACTGAGGGAAGCTTCTGCCCTTTGGATTCAGGGGAGCCCTGACATTTGAATGTGGCGTGGATGTGCAAGCCGTCAGCCTTTCCTGCTCCAGCAGGCACATCTGCCCCCCTGCAGGCAGCCAGTTATGTTGGGAAGGGACAGGAGGAGAGGGCAGAGCATGTGACGGTGGCTCGAGCTGGTGCTTGGCTTCTGAGCAGCAAAGTCTCTGCTGGATTAGGCTGTTTCACCAACAAAAGGCTCACTGACTGTTGTGAGTCATCAGCAGCAGTCCATGTGAAATGTGAAGGACTTGAGCTGATGTGACGGCGTAGGAAGTTTGCCTCAGGACAAATCCGGAGAACAAAATACTCACAGAAATAAAACGTGCTTTGTGTTTTCTGGTGTCACCTGGAGAGCCAGACTGGAGCAAAAAGAAAAAGCAGGGAGCCAGCAGATCTAAGAGCTTGGAGAAAGGGCTATTTGACATCCTCTGCTGTGTTTTCCTGTGAAAGCTGGAATAGCACAATGGATCACAAGTGATCCTTCTGCTAAACTGACTCCAGAACCAAGCTGACTCCTGCCTACCTTCTCAGCAAAAAGGGGATTACTGTGGCTAGGTACACACTAAGGTCCTGGAGAGCTCATTGCTTCAGGACCTGTGTGAGGGGAATCTTGCTAATGAGTGGAATTCTCATACCTGAGCTAGGATTTTATTCCCCTTTCTCCAGATAAATGCCTTTTTTTGGCAAGATGTAAATATTTGGTAGACAAGGCTTCTTCGGCTCCTTTCAATGAAGTTAATTTTTGAAAGTGGCAGGGCAAAAAAGGAGGAAACATCTTCTAGACTGAGGTTTATCAGTTATTTTCTGGTACAAATATTTTTTTGGAAGGATGATATAGTGTCCAGTTGCTGCTTGAAGTACTCCCTCTAGCCTAGGGAATATTTGCTTGTTCATATAAAGAGTGAACCTTCTGTGGTCTTGGCTTGTGACTGGTTGGAAAATGCCCTCGGGAAGATGGAGATGGAAGTTCAGACACAGGGAAAGCAGGGAACTGTGATTCTTGAGCAGGGGCTCTTAACACTCAACAAGGAGGTAAGAGAAAATAATTATGCTTCCTTTGATCGGCCTAATTTCTGGGATGAGGTAGAATTTTGGTTTCTAACTAGCAAACTCCATGTTACTTCTGGATTTAACCAGAATCCAGAGTCCAGGCGCTTGGAGAACTGAATCCAGTGGGAAGTGCGAGTGCAGGATTCTACAGCAGCAGATTGTACTGGGGTTTAGATGTTCTGCATTTTGGATCAGGGTAGCTATATATGCAATCAGTAAGGATTTAAACATCTAATTCCTGTTGTGGCCTGGCATTCCCATCCCTCATCTGGGAACTGTGGTTTGGCCTGAGGAAGCATTGATCCTGGATGGTCTGTCTGGTGTGGCATTGAGGACTGTGTCCCTGAGGTGATAACCAAGAAATGTGTAAGGAACAGCTCTTTTACTCATTTTGAATTACATTCCCCTGTTCTCACGAGTCCTTTACCACCTCACAGGTTGAGCCCTGTGCTTTTTCTAAAGGCTGGTGCAGTGCCAGCTCTCCATGTGACCGTCTGGAGCTTGGACTTACATCCAGCAATGCCACTGAGGCTATAAAACCAAGGAAGAGCTGCGACCCTCACAAGTGCTGAAGACACTGCAACAGGCAGAGCAGGTATGTGCTAAATCAGTAAATTCTTGTATCTCTGTGTCTTTTCCAGAGCGACCTGGAGCTCCAGCAGGAGCGGTGTTCTCCAGATGGCTCTCCACATCTTCCCTAAACACACCAGCGAGCCACGAGACCGAGGCAGAAATTCCAGTGTGGGGAGGGTGTGAGTCATGAGATGGTGAGTGAAGGAAACAGCAGGATAAAAATAACAGAGCCCAGTATGATGCAGAATATTAATCTCTTACCCTGCGTTATCCTCGCTTGTATTACAGGCACTACTCTGCCTAGCGTAGATGCTCTGCTGCTCAAAACAGATCCCTCCGTGCTGCTCGGGAAGATTATGGCTCAGGATGCCAGATTGCAGGGACTCCTAATACTTGGGCCTTTAAGTTGGCTGAAAATTCTTAATCAAGAAGTTCCTGCTGTAGGAAATATGTGATCAAGGAGTGTCAAAGTGCTACATTGGTATTTTTCATGTTTATGTGAAAACGTCAAGTTCAGTTAATTGGACATCAACTGAAAAAAAATCATTTATTTGAAATCTAAATTGGTAAAGTCCCTTTCATTTTCCAACCATATTTTTTCTTTTTCTTCTCTCCTTCCTTCAAAAGGAGAAAAGAGAGGAGAAGAGTATGAAAATACCATGAAAAACCCACATGAAATTCAACTTTGATTCTAGCTCACATGAATCAGTAAGAAAAACAAGCAGGAAAAGTTGAATTGGTAAAATAAAATTAAAAAAAAAAAAGCCAAGTATTTTATTTTGAGATGTGAATCTCTCTTTTTCTATTCAAATCTGCCATTCTGTACTGGCTGAGCTTTATTCTGGGGAGCATTTCCAGCTCAGCCAGTGTGAGGTTTATAAGCCAGTCCCCTTGACATCTCCTCTAATCACTGGACAGTGATCTTCAGAGGGCCCTTCAGAGCTTAGGGAGCCTCTTACTCTGTTATTTTTCAATTCAGTCAGGAATCTGGGCATCATAAAGACAGCAGGAGCTTTTCCTTTAACTTCAAAGGGTGCCAGCTCTGGCACTGAGGCTTCACTGCAGATTAACACATCGAGAGCTCTTCTGACAGAAACTGCCTTTGTTATTTCGGGGTGGGGAGAACTGTTTATTTCATTTCACACAGATTCAGTTCAAAACTTTTCCAAAGGATTTCACTTCGGTTTTTTTCATGTAAGTCACCTTAGGGCTTAAGTTCACCTTCAGGACTGTGGAAAACTTTGCCAAAACTGGGGAACAGCTTTCTGACATGGGCAGGGGCTGTGTGGTCCCCATGCTGCAGGACTCAAATGTGAATGACCAATATTTGCATGACTTTCTCTCTCATCTGTGCTCTTTCAGGGCTGCTTTATGAAGCGAAGCATTTGCACACACACTGAAAAAAGGCACCATTTAATTGTGATGGATTTAAAGGTGGTGTGTGTGGAAAACCATATTGTTCAGGTGTGCAGTTGCAGTTAAAACCAACTTCTTTGATTCCGTTAAGTTGAAAAATCCCTTTTTTTCTTCTTCTTTCTTTTCTGTTTTGTCTTACAGAGGCTGCTTGGGAAGCTGCTTGGGAATAACTTTTCTGGTTTTAAATACTGTTCTTAAGCAATCTCCTGGTTTTTTTCACTTTTATATTTCCATCTATTTGACTTATTCTCATATACCAGGTCTTTTTATTTTCCAATATATAAAGAAAGAAAGACTTGTTTTGGAAGTTCTGCAAAAATGGAAGTCATTGTAATCATGATTTGATGTCCTTGGAACGCACTTTATTTACTATTTGTTTTTATTAGGACATTGTTTGAACGTAACTTTAAGCCCAATAAGGTTCCGGGACTAATCTCCTGGGAGAGGATATTTATGGTCCATATTTTCAGAGAGGGAGATTGGAAGTAGAAAAAGGCTTAAGTATTTAGGCCTCGCTTCAGCTCTGAAGGCAGGGGAAAATCTGCAAATAGTCACTTGACCAGTTGAAGTAGTCGGTGGCATGTGCAGATGCCCAGCTCCGAGGGGCACTTGCATTCCATGTGTGCTCATTCCAAGCAGAAACGTGGGCCTCAGATTGTGTGCATTACTGCAGGGGAACTGACCTATTTTTCTGGAGAGGAAAAAATCTACCATAAAAATCTAATTTGCAAGGATTGTAGGAGTGGAAACGGGGCTGTTTTTTTTCTCTAGGATATTTGGTTATGCAAACAAAATGATGAAGGAACAACTTCCAGCAGGAAAACCACTGATGGTGGTTAATTAGTTGTAACACCCTTGATAGGAAAGTGAAATAATGGTGACTCTTTCAGAGAATCAGAGGATGACAGAATGGCCTGGGTTGGAAGGGGCCTTAAAGATCCTCTAGTTCCAACCCCGTGCCATGGGCAAAGGACCCCTTCTAGTACTTGATTCTGAGTATAATTTTGTATGCAGTGTGGAGCCTAGTGATTTTTCCTCCTTATTTACTGTTGCTTTTTGACAGTCTCCTGATTGCTTCCCTCCTGCAGACACTGACCATTAGGAAGACACTGCTGCAGAGTCTGAAACCAAACCGACCTATTCCTTGATCTCAAGTCATCTTGGCCTAGAAGCTGCCGAAAAGTTTCCCTCTGGATAAATAACTGTGATGTCCCCATCAAGAGGACATCCTCAGCAAGGTGGATTTCTTCATTGGGATTGCTGAAACTTTGGTCTGCTTGGAGGTTTCTCTCATAGAGGAATTGTTCAGGTCCACAACAGGAGTGAGGAAAGTCTAAATGCTTTGGGCTCACTCCCAGGCACCAGACTTTATTATTTGAGCTTTTGTTTGGAAATAAATGGAGTTCTTGTCATAGATTGGTCATCTTCTCCCGTGGTTCTTACATATCAGACTTTCTCATCATTCTGGAAGAAGATTCAAGTGTTTGTTCTCTTTCTTTTATTGGCACTCATCTTTGTTTATTTATTTTGTATTCTTGAGGTGTGCTGCATCTCTGGAGTTTGTATTTCTACTTTTAGCATAAAAATGCTGTACATACAAGTCTAGAATGCATCTGAAGATTAGTCTAATTTTTCATGTGACTTTGACTTGAACATTTTTTTGTTTATGTTTATATTGCTATTTCAAATATGTGCATTACCTGTATTCTTTATGCCTTTTCCCCATCTATAACTCAATAAAATAATGTCCCCATTCTGCAGAACCGTATCACGTGTGTGTGACAGTGATAACAGTTTCTGAATAATAATGACTGATCATTTAAAATGTGTTAATCTATATTTATATCTATTTCTTTATCTATATCTGTGTCTATATGTCACAGCCTGAAACTCTTCTGATGTGGGATTTGAGATGGTGAAAAAATTACCATTGAGTGGTAAGCTCAGCTCAGGAATAATTCTTCATAAGTCTGTTTGGACTTGAAAAGTAGATTTTCCTTCTCCATAAAGGTTTATGTTCTTTATGTCAGTTCTCCTCCATGGCTAAATTTAGAATGGATATTACATGAGTCAGTGGAGTGTCACCCATTTCACCAGAGAAGTTTGTGTGAGGACAGTGCTTTCCTGCTGGATGCTGTAGGACCTGGCCCTGCCGTGTTAGAGTCCTTAAGGCAGATTCTCAGCTGGCATCAGCCAGCCTAATTTCCTTGACATTAGTGGAGCTCTTCTGTTTTTTGCTCACTGAATACCTCAGAGTTTATCTGCATTTAAATGAAATGTGTTTATGTGAAGCACAAACTTTTAAAAGGAATTTGTTTTGGTTTTTTAATCCTCACTGCTAAGGAATAGAGTACCATGACCTGGGAAATCTGTGGGCCGATGCAAGCCCTAGGCCTTTTGCTGGAGGACTTCATCCTTGTCACGTGGATTTTCCATTTCCTTCCAACTGCCTTGATTTTCTTTTGTTGGATAGATCCGGTGAGGTGCTCAGTTCTGTGCTGAGGCACAGTCCTAACTGACGCGAGCAGATGCACAAATGGGTGCAGGACTGGGGCTTTAATGAGGAGATTTCTGAGTCTCTGGAAAAACAGGCTTTGATCTTAGAGTGAACTTATCAAAATTCCGAGCGCTCTGAGCATTCGTGGACATTAAAGTCCCTCAGAGCAAGGGCATGAAACCATTCAATGTCTCTCCTGCTTTGGGGAGATTCAGCTTTTTTTGGCATATCTGTTAAAAGACATTCACTGCCAGGAGAAACTCGAGGCCATTGTACAATGCTGGCTTTTTACTGCTGCAATATACCTTTGGGTCTCAAAGCTTTAGTGAAGTCCGTGGGAAATTTCCTATCACTTTCTGTGCATTGGGAACATGTCCTTGCTGCAAGTAAGACTCCATCAAATCCAGCTATTTACAAAGCAAAGAGGGAAAGACATTGCTCATCCTTGTCTGTTTAATGCTGTATGCCAAGCCTCCGTTCGGGGTTTTAAATCACACAAATTGCAAAGTGTCCCATTTAAATAGAATGAAGTCTGAAGCAACTCAAGGTGTTCCTCTGTGGGGTATTTACCACAGGGAATGGGGGATAGGACCTCCAAGGAGATGTCTGAGGACTCTCAGTGAGTGATCACTGGTGATGGGGAGAGGTGACTTGTCTGACTTACCTACACCTTCATCACTGAACTGAGTGCAGCTGTATTTTCTCATGTACCCCCAAATGACAGCTCCTGTTTCCCCTGACATCTTGGAGGCACAGCGTACACATCTAGGCATCTCCAATCAGAAACAAGATCTGTTCCTGTAAACAAACATCTGGGGCTGGCTTATAATTAGGGTTTCTATTTATAGGACATCTTTCATTTAGGTGAGCTACTGCTGCTGTTTTGCCAAAAGCGTGTTCATTAATTTCTTTCCAGATTCTCCTTGTCATTGTTAGAGGATAGGAGGCAAGTTCATGATTTAATAAGCTTGAGTTCCGGACTAGGCTAATCAAATCATTTTGATTCTATTTATCAGCTTTTAATTTGCAATAAAAGATTAAATTTGGATGAAAGTATCTTCAACCTGAAAAGGGGATTTTGCTTGGAAGTCGGCTCTGTCCTTAACCAGCTCCTTGCTCTGTGCTTGGGCTCTGTGCCTGTAATTACAGGAAAAGAACCCAAGGTAGTCAGGAAACACAAGAGACGCCTCTTAATGACAAAAACGGCGATGGACTGAAATCCTCAGAGGTGAACGTGGTGCCAAGACCTGTCTAGGACAGGATTCTTAATCCCAGGATCCCGTTCCATGCCCTTGTGAATGTGTTTGCAGCAAAGGAGCCTTGCAGAGCATGTGCCTGCCATCGGCCTGAATCGGCTGCCAACACGGAGTTCATTCATTATTATTGCTGGGTTTTTAGGAGGCAAGATGAGCAAAATCAACATCAGTCTCCAACAGATGGGACTAGGGGAGGGCAGCTGCAGGCATACGGTGCACTACATACGGCAGGCGAGCGCACGTGGAATCCTCTGCCCCCAGAGCTCTGGCATTTCCGTTACACAGGCAGCAGGAAAATACAATTATCTGAATTAACTGCCTGCAAATCCCTTTGCTTTGTGCTGCCCAGCCGGGAATTCAGGCAGGACTGGGGGAACACTGAACACGGAGGTGCAGTTTCTCACGTGGCAGCGGTGAAAAAGCACATTCCTGCCTAGGTGAGATGAGCAAGGGCATTCCTGTGAGCCTCCTGCCGTTTCTTGTTTGTTCTTGGTAGCTCGTTCTGTTTTGTTTTTACCTTTGAGGCTGGCAAATGAGATTACAGCACAGGCATGCAGAAAATAAAATGCAGTGGAAACATGTGTAAACAAGATTACTAGGCCAAAACAGTGCCTCTCAGCACATTAACTGCACTGGGGGATGTAAGGCTGGGGCAGGGCTTGGAGCGTTTTTTTGCCTGGGTGCAGCAGATGCAGGCAGAAAATATTAATGCTGTGTTCCGAGAGAGCTGCTCTCACTCACCCTGCTCACTGAGTGCAGACAAACTGAGGGTGGGAAAGAAGCACAAAGAGTTTGATTTGTTTGGGGTGTTTTTAATATTCTTTCCCCTCCAAAAAAAAAAAATCACCTTGAAATCATGTTGGATTTTCACAGCTTTGGAAGGATCTCCGCTGTCATTTTGCTGTCTCTCACGCGTGGACCCACATGCACTCGGCTCTGTGGGACACAAGGACAGGCCACAGCAGCTGCCATAGGACGAGAAATCTGGTAACAACCAAAAATGTTTTGCTGGTGATAGGGAGGGGATACTTTTGCTTGGGTTTTTGGCTGTTGGTTTCAAATGCTTGAGGTTGTTGATACAAGCCCTGTCTGCCTGGTCTGTCTGAAGAGATGCGAACTGTCACCTTCGAGAGCTCTACATGAGGAAGGGGCTACAGAATAATAACATTAGCTTGTGTTTTTAAAAGAAACAACATAACCACATCACCACAAGTCCCCCACCATTCTGTTTGCTGGCAGATCTCTGCTCCCTCCCACGCAGCCCCAGCTGGAGAGCCTTTACTTGTAGCAAAGCCACTCTGGTTGTGGCAATCCCTTTCCACTCACTGCTCCCTTTTCCTTCCCTCGTAGGCAGCAGCAGCAGCTGCCACCACAGCCCCTCTTTTCTGCCTCCGAGGGGCACCCCACTTATGTAATTTGCATAGGCAGAGGAAGAAAATCTTTAATTGATGCTAGACAGGGCCAGGGTGATCTTCCTAGCTAGACATCACCAGATCCTGTGCTGCAGCGAGCATCCTGCTTCACTCTCAGGTGGAGTAAAGTCTTTTACCAAGCTCTGAACCTGCCTCACCCACAAAGCCAAGGCAGAGGAGCTCTGTGCTCAAGTGCTTCTGGGTTTCAAAGTGCCTTTCAGGCAAGCGTTGAACCTGGTGTTTTGAGTCAGGCTGAGTTGATGTGTTGGGGGCGATGTGGCTGTGTGGGAGCTTTTTTGCATGTGACTGGCCAAAATCTGGTCTCTTTGGCAGTGGAGGGATCAGTGCTGCTGCTGAGGGGTCATCCAGGGAGAGTGTCCCCTTGTTCCCCTCTTTGTCAACCAGGGGAAGGAAGGAATAAGTATCCTGAGCAGCCTGGTCTGGTGGAAGGTGTCCCTGCCCAGGCCAGTGGGTTGGAATGAGATGATCTTTAAGGCCCCTTCCAACCCAAAACACTTTGTGCTTGTGACTTTCTTGAACCATGCTGAGCCCTGGCTGAGTCAAGAGCCCTTCATTTCTATCCTGAAAGAGTAAAGCTCAGAGTAGCTTTTGGGAAGAAGAGGGGGTAGAAGGCAGGAATTAATTTTACTTTGCCCTCTCTGGGACCTGCCCCATTCCTGCCCATCAGTGAGATGGATGCCAGTGTGGAAGTTGGGAGCAGATGTGTGCTTCAGCAGCTAATGAAGTGTGAGTGATTGCTTCCCTCCTTGCACAGCAGAGTGCTCCTTTCCCTGCCCAGGCCATCCCCCATGCCATCTGAACAGGGATCCTAACCCTCCAGGAAGGACAAGTGTCAAAGAGTGAGGAATGAGCAGCCTTTGGGGACTGAAGGGGTGGCAGCAGCCTCAGTGCCATTTATATGTTGGCCAAGGACTATTTAATAAATGGACCACAGCTATCATCCCTCAGCACTGTGGAGGTCACAAACCTCTGTGGAGGATACCCAACCATTTGGATTCGCTGGAACAGGACAACTCTCACTGTGACAGTGTGGAGCCAAGGTATCTCTGTAAGCACCTCAGCAGGGAGTCACAAACAAGACTGAGGTGAAAAAAAATCCCATCTGTCAGTGAAGAACTCTCACAAAACCACCTGGTTGCTAGAATCCCTTACCCTGATATTCCATGAGTTTCACAAGAATCATGGAATGGCTTGGGTTGGGAGCGACCTTGAAGCACATCCAGTTGCACCCCCTGGCCTGGGCAGGGACACCTTCCACTGTCCCAGGTTGCTCAGAGCCACATCCAGCCTGGCCTGGGACACTGCCAGGGATCCAGGGGCAGCCACAGCTGCTATGGGCAAGTTTCTCTCAACTCTTTCTCTCATTGACCCTGCACAGCTCAGGCAAACAGGATGTGAGAGCAAACCCTTTCCTATCTGACTACAGAAATCATTGCCTTTGCTCAGCATCACACTGTGAGAATGATGCACTAGAGAACACAATTCTCCTTTCAGAGCCTTCCCAGTGCCATTCTCCGTCCTCTGCTGTGCATCCCTGAGCCCCTCTGGCACTGCCTGGCTATGCAGGTGGAGAATTCCCAGGCTCAGCACCACACCCAAGGGAGTTTCTGGGTTGCTTTGGCTTTGCTTGATTTTTCCATTCTTTTTGTGCTTCATTAGTGTGACAGAAAAAACAGGCGGCTCCCTGCATGTATTCGTTAGGCACTCATAGAGGTAAGAGTAAAGATCTTTAAATGCTGAGGGACTTATTTTTCTCAGTAGCTTTTTTCAGCCTGTTTTGCCAAAATGGCACTCCCAGCTCAGCCTCCTTTGAAAATTCCCACAAATAAAACCCATACTGAAGTCATTCAAAGTACAAATAACTGAAGAGAATGAGTCCAAGAGTTCATAGCTGTCCCAACTTTTCTTCATTTAAATTTGGGTTTTGTTAGGCAAGGCTTGAGATCCTGGAAGAAAAAGCTCTAATAGAACATAATTTCCTTTTATTTTTCTTTTTTTTTTTTTAAATAAGGTCTATTTAAAACACTTTGATACACCACAATGCAGTGCACAAAGGCAGCTTTTATCACTTACCTTTGATCATCTAACAAGTTTTCTGTGTGAAATACAAGCAAGAGCTGGTGGGAAAAAGAAAGGGACAGGCAACAGTTAATGTTAGATTTTAAAATTGGCCATCCAGGTTAGTCCAGCTGAGTAAATGTGACAGCTAAAACTCTAACTTCCCTGACTCTGTCCATATGAATTGCTGGTAAAAATTCCCTTCCCCTGAGATGAACACTTAAGGACTCCATGGTGAGCTTTGCCATTCTCTGTGTTTGCACTCATATGAATGAGAATAAAAACTTCTCCTCACAACTTACTTTATTCAGGATATAAGAAGGTTCTAAGAATAAAATCTAGCTATGTATCACCTGACCCACCTTCCAAAAGCATGCAACTCAGGCCTAGAAGGGTCTTTACATGTGGTTGTGTGGTGTAGAAATTGCTCATTTTTGTTATGGTTCCCATAGTTTGAGGATAGGCACGAGGGAGTCATCCTCTGGAGAGATCTAGTCCGAGGAAAAGCAGAAACACTTGTAAGAGAACGGATGGGACATGGGATAATGATAAATTCTTTCTCTGTGGCTCTAGGCCAGGAAGATGGGATTGCTGATAAACAGGTGAATCAGGTGAAAACAAGGTAAGAATATTCTCTTGTTCTCCCTTTGGACACAGGAACTGGCAAGTGCATTCTGAGGAAGGTGCTTTGAATAAATGGAAGTTGTTTTCAGGCTACATAACTGCTCTTTCTCTGTGTAGGCGTGAGCCCCAAAGATCCATCTGAGCAAATAAATGTACCAAATTTCTAAAGGAATAGGCTGCTAACAGCCTTATAAAGAAGGCATGAAAGGCTTGGAGAAAGTTTTACAGTGGGGAAGAAAGTAATAGGGAATGACTTTGAAAAAAAATCCAGGCCCTAAAGCTCCAAAAATTCAGTGTAATAAACCTCCCAAAGAGAGTACTCAGGTCTAGCCTGTGAAAACAACCCTTGGTGACCTTGAACCTCTCAAGAGAAAAGGATAGGGTGAAGTGAAAATCATCCCCCCCCTCTCCCCATTTCAGGTTCTTCATTGTTATCTGCTTTGGGCTGGAAGTATGTCTCGAGGGCAAGAGAAGGGGAAAGAAGGAAAATTTGCACCGACTGGGATTCCATGGCCACTTGATTCCAGTGAATTTTTTAAGGCTGATGCCAGCACAGTGTTATCTTTCTTTCATAAGGTGAATTGATTTCATCAGCCGCTTCCTTTCAGTAAAAGGCCTGACTGAAGTGAGAGTAGTAGCTCTAAACAGAATGCTGATGGTAATATCTCAAGTGAAAAAGCTGCAGGATGTACAGCAAATTTCCATTAATCTTTTGTCTCAAGGAGCCATGGCACTGAGAGCAGTTTTTGTTACATTTCTGAAGGAAAATTCAATATATCAGCTTGACTCAAGGGCCACATTACCAATGTAACCACTTTTTAAAAGAGTCCAGAAAGAGTGTAAAGACCTCAGCTCTGTTCCAATGTAAATTTATGGTTGTGAGGCAAACCAATGTGTGGGACATAAAACACAAACTGTTTTCAGAAAGACTTTTGGCTTTTACCTGGTGGAGTTTGATATATAATAGTAGTTTATAGAAGGTCACTTGTTCCAACACTTTAAAAGATGGAGGAGTAGGAATTTCTATTTTTTCTATTTCTATTTTTTCCATTTTTCCCTCCTATATTTTGTCCAAAATTTAAAACCAAAGTAAAAATACTTAATGAAAAGAACTGAAAATTTCAAAGCTCAAACTGAAATGTTTTACAAGTCAGCAATTTTTTTCCTAGCTGAAATGAAACAGAGTACCATGAATAGAATATACATTAAATTATGGTTACACCTGAATAATATTATTTGTAGTAAGAGTCATGGAAACCAGATAAGAAGGTGAAACAAAACTTTACTGCTCTGGATGAGATGTCGCCAGGCACCTAAGCCAAGTTATCCAGCAGAACATTGTCTATCATTAGACATCTCCCGTTTTCCAGGGAGTTAAAGGCTGAGAAAACCACAGTGATCAAGACAGAAACTGAGAATCCATAAAGTGTGGATTTATTCTCCTGTGGAAGTTGATCTGGTCTGATGTGTTTGGTGAGCTTTCTGTGGCTCCCACCCAGGACCCAGTGTTTGTTTCTCTATTGCCAGAAAACCTTCATGGAGGCTAAGGTTGCTATCAGGACTTGAAATTTTGTTTTGCTATCTCAGATACCACAGAACATAACTCAGGGAAGTAATAAAATTTTCTTTCAGTAGCATTGATCATGTTATTTGGAGGTGTAACAAGTCAGAAGAATTATTGTGATCACAAAATGAGGCACAAAAATGTTCTACTATACATAAATTAAGATTAAATGATATGATTGTATCTCATTCCCTTAGATAGTTTAAGATTAAAACAGTCTGGCACCAGGGCAGAGCTCTGATAGTGAACATTTTTTATGCAGGCACTCCCATCTTCCAAAGCTCCAGCTTTCCAAAAACCTAGTCTTTGAGCTTTGGTAAATTTGATAAGATGTTCTGCCCTAACTCTTCTTAATGTCCTTCAAAATATTTCTTTTTTTTTTTTTGTTCTAACTACTTATTTTTTCTTCTTAAAATATAAGAAAAACTACTTTAAAAAAAAAAATCTGATTGAGTATGTTACCATGCTATTGTATCACATGAAGTTTCCCTGTCTCTGTGGATTGTTCTTTATTTATTCAGATGTTTAAGGAAATAATCTTTCCAACTGTGGCTGTGAAACTTAGATTGACTGGTTCCCTTACCAGTGTCTGGTGGTCAAGGTGGCCCAACAATTCTTTTTTTTTTTCCCACACAGGATTAAATTTAGACTGTTCTCCACTCTAACACTTACCTGATCATACGCAAATGCAAGATGAATGTAAAATACCACAAAGTTGCACTTAATCAAAGTGCAAATAAATGCACAAAGTAAGGACTTTTCTCTCTATTTGCCAGACTTAGAGAAGTTTAAGTGCTGGTCTTCAGATAAGTCCATCCAGTTCACATCAGGTGAGTTGGAGAAGATTCCAGGCCAAAGACATTGAACCGCTCACCACATGAAGAAAACTTGACCTGACAATCCCAAAATCTGCCCTCACATCCTCTGCGGGATCAGTGCCCTCAGTGGCTCTTTCCCCTTTCTCTCCAGTGATTCCCTTCATGCTCCATGAAATGTGCATTGGTTTGACAGCCAGCAGAGCACTGGAAGATGGAAAACAAATATTGCAAATGTAAAGTTCTTGGCTCACTGAGTTGGTCTCCCAAAGTAGGTGGATTTTGTCCTGTATGTGGTCTTCAAAGTCAAAAACCATGAAAAGACTAAAGACTTCTAGAAGAATTTGTGACAAAAAAAAGTTATGGTTAGATCCCTAATTAAGCCTCTAATTTCTGATTCCTTTCTCTCTTGGTCACTGTCCTTTGCTCCCAGAACACTCTTTAGCAGAAATCAGGTGCTTGAAACAGCGCAAAGCAGTTGGTGTTTGCAGTAGAAATTTTGCTTCTGGTCACATACAGTCCATACTGCTTGCTCCTTGTCTCGCTTGAAGATAAAAGATTTCCCTCAAAGCAGCTGCCTCACTAAGAACAGAGCGGGGAAAGCTGAAATTCCAGGGATTAAATTGGATTTTCCCATGCAAGAGCCTGTGCACAGTGAGATACATGCCAGTCTGTTTACCCCTCGGCAGAGGCCAGTGAAGACAGCTTCACAGATAGCTCACATACCAGGAGAAGTTACTTCTCACTGATGAATCCATACTAAATTTATCCCAATTCCAGAGCAGCAGTTTATAGTGCTATAGTTTATGGCAGCTTATGTTTTAAAAAAGAACCTCCTTTCCTTGCCTTCTGAGACTTGAGTTTCACTTGGGAAACTTCTCTCAACAGCTCTTTTTTTTTTCTCTTTCAAGTAAAATCACGAGCTGCTGAAAGGTCCCAATTTAAGTTCTGTGGGACAGCAGGGACCTCCAAATGGTCTCTGCAGAAATGACTCTTGGCAAAGGCAACGCGCCTGCTTTTTTATTTGGTTTCCTCTGCGAGGGCGAAATTCCCACCACAAGGGCAGCCGTGAGCTGGAGAAGGAAGGTACTGCACAATCCCGGGAGTTAAATAGTCAAAATATTAATAATCTGAAAGTGGGAGGGGGGATTGCAGACCCCAATGGGTACAGGAGATAAATAGGTAGGGGTGCAGACTGTAGGGATATGATGACAAAGGCAGACAAAAAGAAGAGGATGAGGGACATTGTCCTCTGCTCTGTGAAAGAGTCCAGGGATGCCATTGAAAGGAAGACCTGCATGGATACAGGATGCAAAAAGCAATTAGGAAGAGGCATGATGGTGAGATAACGACTACAGGAAATCTTCTGGGATGACTGAGCTGCAGCATTTTTATTCTTTGGTGAAATAGGTGTAAAACACAGGGGAGATTTGTAATCATAGAGGTTTCTCATCATTCTCAGAGTGCCATGCTGAGTATAGAGAAAGGAACTTGCAATCAGGCTGAGGGTGATATCTCTCTGATATACTGGTTTTGGGGTCTTTTGTTTTGTTTTGTTTTGTTTTGTTTTAATTTAAGTAGTTGCCAAATTCACTTTGTAAAATGGGTGCCCAGCAGCAATAGGTGGAATGAAAAATGGTTCTGCTTCTTTTTCTCTGAGACTTTACCCTGAAATCAGGTCTCTGTAAGTGGACTGTTTTGGCCCATGTGGACTCCTATTGTTCCCTCTTCCTCCAAGTCCACTGATTCAGATGAATTTTGAAGCAGATGCCAAAAATATATCATGTGTAGGCCAGAGCTGTAGCTTTTCAGATTTGCAATGTTTCAAAGTGCAGAACAGTTTTGATGGTTCCAGGATAGCTACAGAGAAGAAGGGAAACATTATTTTCTGGGCTGAAGCAGTGAATTCCAGATAGTTACATCATAAATTTCAATGTATCTTGGATACATGGGTTCAGTCATGAACTTTAAGCACTGACCACCCTTAAATCCTCAGCTGCAGAATTAATCTATGAGAGGGACAGCTCCAGCTTTTGCTTGCCTATGTTTAAAAGACCTTCCTGTATTTAGGAAACATGTTGACCATAAAAATGGAACAATCCAAGGAGGCAAAACCTCATTATTGCCTCTAGATGGAATTAAATAGTGTGAGAGTTGGGAACATCAAGTCTCAAGAAGCAGGCTTGCTCCTGAATTTGTGTTAATTAACTATTCTAACATGAAAAGGGAAGAGCTTGTCATCTACAACCACTTAAAATAGTGTTAATAATATGGACCAGACACACATTTGCTTCCAAGAGGATTTTTCCAGTAGTTCATGTGTGTATCTGTTAAAAATGTGTCTCAGTGCCTGGAGTCACACAGGTATTTCAGGAGGAAAACCAAACAAAATCCTGGTTGAAACTGAATACTGCTGACCATGTGCCTGAGGTTGCCTGTTAAAGCCAGAAAAGAGATAAGACTGAAATAATGTCAAATGATTGGTGATGCAACTTCCCTCCCTCATTTTAAAAGTAAATAATGACCTGCTAGACTCCTGCCTGCTTGCATTTAAATAACAAATGCTTACAGTCTCAAGATCTTAAGGGCTGCAATCTTCTGCACAGAGGAAACCATCTTTAGTTTAGTGATGAGAGGAAACAGATGGTCTCTCCTTTATGCACTAATCTTCCTGTATGTTTCAGAAAATTAAGGTTTGGGCAGTGGAGTTGAGGCGGGGTGAATTCTTCTCCTGGGAGAGAAGATTCAACAAAAATCACTTCAAGTACATTCACTGCAAATTGTTTGTCTTTTTGTGGATCAGTAGCTTGCAGGCAGATTGCCTATTGCTTTTCCAGAATATTAACAGCTTGCTTTAATAGTTCTCTATGGTGCAACCTCTTTGTATCCATCTCCTCTCGTGCTGTTCCAAATTCCACCTGGGCTGCACTGGGACAAAGCAATGTTGTCTCTGCTGCAAGTTCTACTGTGGTTCACTACCAGAGTTCTGTACTTCTGGTGAGGAAGGCAGATTTCATCCAGTATTTACTCTCATTCTGCTTCTTTTGTGCACTTGAGAGGAAAGACTTTCGGAATCAAATGTATATCTGAAGAAACTTTGGAGAAGATTTTGGACAGAATATGTATCTGAAGAAATCAGGCAATTATGGACGCATTTGTGTCAATGTATTTATTATTATGTAACGTTTGATCTAATCAGAGACAAGTAGAGTATCAGACTTCCACAGGTCGTTTCACATTATTGTGCCGTGGGAGATCAAGTGACAGTTTGGAGGCCAAAACGTAACTCAGAGATATTTCAAAAATGGGACAGGTTAGTGATGACCTTTCTGCCTCCGAAAGGCTCTGCATGCTGGGCTTTTGGCCACTGCCAGCATCATCATCAGGTTTAAATTGATTTTGAGATTTACAGGCTGGATCCACGGGCCCGCTTAACAGAAATATGAAAGCGACGCTGAGGAAAAACAGAGCAAATTTTCTGCTATATCCTGACCGCCTTTTTTTTCCGGGACATTTCTGACTTTTCACTACATGTGCAGGAATAATGAGACTGTGCAGGTCTCTATGGTCACAGGAGCCTGTTCATGTTTCCATACATGTTGGCTGAACATGATCATGTGAACTTCATGAAAGTCATTCTTACCATTTTAGAGAAACACTTCCCACATTTCCAGTCTCCTGATTTTAATGCAGACAGGTGACAGGAGGAATTGGTTAGTTCAGTGGTAGTGCCATGCTGCAGCACGAGCTGATCATATTTCTTCAATATCTGATATGATGGGGCATTGCAATGCCTCCAAAGCAGGGCTCTGACATGCAGATGCACACACACCATGACTTGGCAATTAGCACTGAGATGGCTAAGCTCAGTTTCAAGGTCTCTGCAATTAAGTTGGCCAAGACTTGCTTTTCTTAAATCCAGCTGTTGTTCTTCACTTTTGTCACCTTTGTTGCTGACTCCAATGAAAAACATTTGCAGTGATACGTGATACAGCCTGCAGGGGTGAAAGGTAAAGCCAGGTGTGGGGTTTCACTAAAGTGATTTCATAAATTAACTTTAATGTGACTTGTAGCTCCTTTGCCAAATAATAGGTTAGCAAGCAGATTTGAATATGTATGATCTGAAAGATGAAAGCTAATGTTAGCATCTGAATGGGACTTGGAAACCTGACAGGTTTTTATTGAGTGCCAGTCTTCTTATTATTTCTAGTGAATAATTCATGTCCTGAAGGTGGCTGTGGAGAAAGCCTGCATCACCAGTCATGAGACAACACCAGACATTTACCTCACCTCATTCACACCTTAAGGTGTGCATTCAGGTAAGAACAAGATTCAAACCCCAATTCTCCTTGGGGTTCAGTAATTCACAGCATCTCGATGCAGCCTGGTGTGGAGCAGACCCAGGAGAAGACAGCAGGGCTATGAGGCCACAAGGTCAGTGTTTGAAAGTCAGGAGGGTGTAGTTTCCTACATGGACAGCTCTCCCCGCTACAGGGAGTTTCTTGTGAGCCCACTGATAAGGGCATACCATGAGATTTGCTTCATGCACCTGACATGGCCTTTCAGTATCATGTGGTCTGTTGCAAATAACCTCCTGCTTTCTTGGTATCATTTACTGGAGAATTATTGAATTATTTTCTAAGTGATATCAAGGAAAGATAATGCTGTTAAAACACAGAAATAATGGATTCTGTTGCTTGAAAGCACCCACTGAAACTGATGCCGTGACTGAGACCAGTTTTTTATTCAGCAAGGAAAATGTCAAACACAGCTCTATTGATACACCAAGAAAAGGGTTCTTGGTATAATGCCAACATCAATAATTATAAAGGGGAGACAGCAGGCTAAAAGGCATGGCTGGCAGCACTTCTAAAATATTTGTCCTTGGTGGGACTAGGGACTGATTTAGTTTAAATTTAGATTCCAAAGAAAAATAACATCTCAAAGGGCATATCATAAAACTTAACCGTTTTATGTGTTGCAAACCAGATCAAACAAGATACAGGGGAATAAACTTTTATTGGTTTTAGAATACTGTAACAATGCTGCAGACAGACGAGTGAGTTGATTCAGTTCACAGTAGGTGAGGATTCAGCAGACTGAGGGAGGGGATTCTGCCCCTCTGCCCTGCTCTGCTGAGCCCCACCTGCAGAGCTACCTCCAGCCCTGGAAAGGACATGGAGCTGCTGGAGCCAGCCCAGAGCAGGGACACCAAGAGCAGCAGAGCCACGGAGCAGCTCTGCTGGGAGGAAAGGCTGAGGGAATTGGGATTGTTCACCTGCAGAAGAGAAGGCTTTGGGGTGACCTCACTGTGGCCTCGCAGTGCCTGAAGGAGCCTGCAGGAAAGATGGAGAGAGACTCTTGACAAGGGCCTGCAGTGACAGGACAAGGGGAATGGCTGCACACTGACAGAGAGCAGGGTTAGACGGGATATTAAGAAAAAATTCTTTGCTGTGAGGGTGCTGAGGCCCTAGCACAGGTTTGCCAGAGCAGCTGTGGCTGCCCCTGGATCCCTGGCAGTGTTCCAGGCCAGACTGGATGTGGCTCTGAGCAACCTGGGACAGCAGCAGGAGTCCCTGCCCATGGCAAAGGGGTTGGAATGAGATGGTCTTTAAGGTCCTTCCAAGCCAGGCCAATAGTCTCTCTCACTCTTCCTTGGTTTCAAACCTCTGTCAGTGTCTATGAGCATGTGGTGTGCTCTAGACAGTTCCGCAGGATGGAGAGAAGAAATCTAAATGGACAGATTCTGTCTCAGTTATGGCTCATCTCTTTATGATTTATCTCAAAAAGGAAGCAGGTCCTGCGTGTGGAGGGCAGACAAAAGGTCTCCGAGCAAATATTAGCTATTAAAGTCTATTGAGTGGAAATCTGCCTTTAGTTTATGGAGTGGTCATGCGCTTAGACAGTTAAGGCAGAACCTATTGCCAGTGGGTGATCTAAATATTTTCTGGCAGATCCTGAGAGAAATCACTGTGACTGAGGCTTGTGAAAGAAGAAAGGACTTGTTAGTTCATTCACCATTCTCCAGCCAGTGGTGGTGCAGAGCACAAAGATGGGTTGAGCTACACTGAATATTCACAAGCGACACTGCTGACAAATACCTGGGGCAAGGCAACTTGTCCAGATAGGAGAAATAAAATTTCTTGTGACCTCCTGCAGCTCTGGGTCTGAAGGCCGTTGTTTGTGATGAAGAGAACACCTGGCACAGGTAGGGAGCTCCCCTCAGGGACAGAGAGAATAATATCTCTGGGCACGATGGAGATAAGCCTTTGGCAGCAACTCCAGCAGGACTGCAGTGGATGATCTTTCCTAATCGTTATTTGATAGATCCACTCTCTCAAAGTCATACCCCTCTGAGGAATAAATCATCATTATCCTTTCAGAGCCAGTGCAAGACTCTTCCATGAAGAATGCTTTCATAAATGTATTTTTTCCAACTTTTGTCAAAATGGCTAGGAAAGAAATTTCTTCAACTCCACTTAGAAAGACAGTTTGCAAGGGGGGTTTCTTGGAAGAACTAATTTTCTAGTATCTCCCTTATAAAACAGTTCTAAAACAGATTACGTCTATTTTGCAGGAGAAAGCTGAGAGTGCTGAAGCAATGCTTTTAATTTTCACTATGAAATACTGAGTTGATTAATATGTAAACTGGCTACAAATGAGCTCTCATTCCTTGATACCTCTCAGGCACCTTACAAAATACAGTTAAGAGAAAGTGTTCTGCACCAAGCTAATGCCTGCTCTAATGTGATGACAAATGCTGTTTTGGAAATACTACATCTCTGTCAGAGATGTCTCATTGCAATGAATGGGTGTAAAAACCCACAGAATCCCCTCCCTCCACTGCTGGAGTCAGATCAGTCCTGAATTATATCCACTCTTTCAACTGGCAATCACTTGATCTTGCCTATTGTACCTGGTCTGAGCATTGAAAGAACAGTCTGATCCAGTGTCTGGAGCTCTAATGATGGCAGAAAGGTATTTTTTTTTCAAGAGCACATTCTCAAATATTATTTTCAAGTCTTAATTTTCATTCAAAATAGGAAAAAAGACACCAAAGCACAAAGATTTTATGCTCTCATTTTAAATGAGTGCTCTAAAATTCTGAGTGTGACTGTGCAAAGTGTATATTTCCAGTGGTTAAATTTGAATTTTTAATATGTTTTTATAGTAATGGTGTCTTTATGTTTACCAAAAATAAGACACTGCCTACTTACTACAAGAGTTGTGTAGTCCCAGTGGAGGTGCCACATGTTGGATAGGAACTTTTTCCTGTGCAGCCACAATGTTCTGTAATCTTTCACCTTCCATGTTATGAAATTACTCTGCAAATGAATACATTTTAAGGAATTATTTACTATTGTAATTTGTTTGTGTCCTTTTCCAACCCCATGTGAAAATTTGTTTTCTTCTACCTACCACTACAACTGGAATTTCTCTTGAAAATTTTTAAATATCCATAGCATCATGCCAGGTCACATCAAGTCATTCAGGCTTTCAAGACATAACATCAGCCTACACAATGTGACATGGTTGCTGCATCGTGTCACAAATCTTCAGGGATATTATAGTTTTTTAATAAATGATTGTGGAAGTTACCATGGCTACAAACCCTCTTTATTCTGTTCAGATTTAAAACATTCTTCTAAATATTGAGTAAACCACTCTTTCCTTCCCAGCAACAACACGAGTGTTTCAAATGTGCTTATTGTCAAGTTTTGAGGATGAAGAAACCCCCAGCATATTTCCATGTGTGGCTTTTTTTGTTGTTGTGGTGGTGTTTTTTGGTTTTCTTTTATTTTTACATCAGCTGTGATTTCTTTCCTTGGGATAAATGTAAAATGTGAAGAAAGGGATTTCGTTGCTGACTCCAGAAGAGACTGGTGAAGGTCAAGGTGTTTGTGGGTTAGGAAGGGGCAGTGTCTGGAGTGGGAGGCAGCACCCTGTGAATGCCACTTGTCATTCCTGCTCATTGGTTCTTTAAATGCTTTAAAATTAAATACTTTAAATGCTTTAAAACTCTTTGAAACTAGATGCTTTAAAACCCTTTGTCATAACTATCTGTATTATGAAATGTGACATCTAGGAATTGAAAAACAAGGAAAGGAATTCTATCATCCTTTCCCTCTGGGGATTTTGTATATAATATTTTTATACACATTTTATTCTTGGTAGATATTTATTATATATAATAATTACTGTAATATAATATTTACAAATATTTTAACTACATGTACTTTTGTATATACACATTTGGAAGTGATTTCCTTTACTGCTAGGAAAATCATTAGGACTAATTGCTAGAAAAGTAGCAGTTGGCAGGATGGAAGAGCTTGAAGGACAAGTTTTAATAGAAAAACATCTATATTAGGAACCTTTTTTCTATTCTTCCTAATTTTCATCATAAAAATGTAACAAATGTCAGTGATTAAAATTGTTTAAAAATAAATCTTCCTTCTCAAATTTGCAATCAAATGTTAACGGTCTCAGAGGAGTTAAGGCTCCCACATGGCCAACAGCAACCACATCAGACTTGCATAGTTTTATATACCCAGAGTCAGTGTGAAATGCATTTTCCTTTGCATTTTATTTGGTTGTTCCTTCCTGTGGTTATTTTATGTGAATTCTTGTGACTAATCTGTTTCTGAGGTGGCTCTTTTTGCAGTCAAACCTCATTCCCTGAATGAAGTAGACTGTGAATCAATGGGGGCGATGGCACCTAAAAAAAAGGTGGATGAAAGTGATGCAAGCAGCCAATTTAAAATGTCAGGAAAGGGTAATCAATGTTCTGAGTTTTTTTCCCTTGGCAGACTCCTCACAATGGGTTTGAAAGGACCATTTTCAGTCGGTTTATGGTCTGTGCCAATGCCTCTCTTTATAATCCATCACCTGGGGTCTTTTAGCTGCTGTAATTTTTGCTGTTCATTTCAGAGGGAAATCAAGATGAACCAAATTTAAGGAAGGCTTTACTGGAATCTGATTCCTTTAATTTCTTATACCCGCTCTATCTATCTATCTATGAAGGGATTGAAGACCGTAATTTAAGTATCTGGGAATTGCAAAAAAAAAAAAAAAAAAAAAAAAAAAAGAGAAATATTATCACCCTCCATTAAGTAGTTCCTTGGTTTGTGAGCATAATTCTGAAAAGAAAGAGCAGAGAGAATGAGTTTTGCCATTAGACTGTGATTCTCCTTGTGGGGCAGCAGGAGGACCTCTCCCACACTGCAGTTCAATTACTCCTCCAGGATTCCTGTTTCCCACAAAAGATGACCCTGGCTCCTAGCCTCACCCTCACCTGTTTGACATTATTGTGTGCAGCGTTGTGGAAATGTGTTGATGATGTGTGCAGCTCTGTGTGTGTCCGTGTGAACAGGTGCATGTCAGAATCAGGGACAGGGTGACAAAACCCCCGGCAAATTACCTTTGCTTGCTACTTCCACAGTTCCAGAAATCTTGTTTTTCCTGCCCTGTGTCAGGGAGCAGCCAAGGGCAAGGCAGATGGGAGTAACACTCTCCTCAAGTGCACCAACCCACAGATCCAAACAAGATCAGAGAGGACCTGGGTGTTGAATGGAGCTGAAAACATTCCTAAGAGAATCCACCACAAGAGCTGGAAATTGCCAGCTAGCACAGGACTGAGGAAGTCCAACCACAGACATGATAAATGAGAAACTTTTCTGTTTCTAACATTGTGCATGAGCACAGTGTCCCTAAGGCTGAGTCCTCTTTCTGCAAATTTAATCTCAAGCCAAATGGCACATGTTTTGCCCTCAGGCCAGAGGAGTTACCACTCGTGTCATCTTTGCTCTCAGGAAGCCTTCCTTGCTTAATTCTGGGTTTTGAATAAAAAATAACCCTGCTGGGAACTCCCATCCAGTGATACTGTGGCTGTTTCTGCATCTCCTTCTGCCACATCACTCCTGTGCTCTGAATCCCTAGTTGAGAAAAAGATATTCCTGCCCTCTGTTCTTGTTTGGCTTTTTACTGGGACACAAAGTCATCCTCTGCAGCAGAGTTCAGTTTGGCCACAGCAAGGTTACACAGGGTGTTTAACATAAAAAATTAGCCCTTATTTTTTTAAGGGCCAGTGTTTTTTTAAGCTTTGGCAATAGCACGTGGAAGGGATTTCATTACTCGGCAGAGTGGCTCTTCTTATGAGCAAAATGCAAACAGAAGCAAAACTTCCCATTTCTCAACAGGCACCTAGCGCTTAAGGGTCTGTTTTTTAACACTGACCTGAATGATGAGTGCGCATTTCTAAATGACAGCTGTTTTGGAGGCCCCGTGCTCATTAAAATATGCTCCAAGTACAACATTGGTGTTACGGATTGGATACTGGCAGTCCTTTGCCTCTGACCCCTTAGTCAGCCAAAGATGTCGAGAGGGGATGACCTGGCAGTGCAGGCCTGGAGGTCTGAGATTCACAGGTTGAATTTTGATCAGAGACTAATCCTGGGTCATTTTGAAAAACGGGGCCTGACTTCAGCGTGTGCTGTGAATCTCCAGCCGCGATCAGACAGCTTTGGCTGTTCCTGGAGAGAGGCTGAGCCACATCTGTAAAGCTTTTCCTGAGGATGGTGCCTTCAGCTCCCACTGAGGTGAGCAGGAGCATCTGCTGCTCCCTCTGAACACGTAAAGAACAGCTGGCGACCTGCTCCTCTGCTCGGCAGTGTCTTGGCCACCAATGCCAGCAGGCAAAAAGACAACTGGCTGAGGAGAGCCTGGAGCCCCGGCCTCCTTTGAAACACGACTCTCTGGGAAACTTGGACAGAGCTCTTGGGAAATTTGAAGGCGAGTGGTTGCTCCTGTCTCTGAGCAAACTGTGCCCTAGCCAGAGAATCAGCTGATGGCAGCCACTGCCCAGGAGCTGACCAGAGGCTCATAACCAACATGAGAAGCTGCAGGGCAAATGCTCCTTTTGCAAACAGGACTTGGAGCCAAGCGAGGCAAAAGGTCAGGCTGAAGCTGCGTGCCACAAAATCAGGATGCTGCAAACGTGGTTTTAAGGGAAACTTTTTAAACTGAGGCTTAGAAGCACTTTACTTGCCACCATGGTTTGGATTCCTGGTCCTAGCTCAAAGTCTGGCCTGTGTAACATTGCCTGCCTCTTTTTCTTCTGCTGTGTGCATGCATTTTTAAGCTTCCATATGAGATCCCAGCCTACAAACAAATGAATAAAACTTGAACTTGCTAATACCTGCTCTTAGACATGTGAGGGCTGACTCTGTTGAAAGCAGCGGTGCAACATCTGTGCCTCTGATGTAGTGATGCAGAGCACTTTGTGCAAACAAAAATAGAAGATGACAACAGCAGAACTGCACTGCTGAGCTCTTAGAAATCAAACTCCTTCAGATGATTTAATGGTAGTGACAAAAGCCGTGTCAAATGATTTCCTTGTTTATCTGATAGCATCTAGACACGTCAGACACTCGAGCTCCGTCGCGCGAGGCTCAGTGCTTCGATATGATAATAAATATTGTTCGCCCCAGAGCTCTCTGCATGTCCAGGGAGAGATGAGCTGCCAGGAGGGCTGCACTGGAGCTGTGAACTGATTAAGATTAGTACAATGAGCAGCAGCCATGGCACACCAGCTGTCTGGCCTTTGTCTAGAAAGGATAGAGCAGGAGCTAAGTTTTAAAGAGACACACCAAGAAAGACATGGAATACTATTTACACATTATGACCGGGAGCTTTCTCCATACACAGAAGGTAGAAAAAAAAATGGAAGGCTGAGCATGGAAGAAATCTAACAGACAAGTCAGCAAAGGCAGGAATGTATATCTGTGGTGAAATCTGCAATTAAAGATTTGTTATCTGGATTTCTTCCTTTTTGATCACAGTAAATTTTTCTGGGTCTCATTTTCTTCCAGTGTTAACATGTGCACCCACCAAATAGTCCAGCCAAATAATTTCCAGCCTCTGGATTGTTTGTGGACTGTTAGTTTCTTTGCTTTGCTTTTCTTCCTAAATTACATGCCATTTTCTTATCTTAATTACATGAGTGAAGGAGGTTAAATAGAACAGCAGAGAGTCACTGCTGAACATTCCAGAGTGGCTTTTGTTATACTTAATATCTGAAGTGCATGAGATTTCCGTTCGTAAAGACTAAAGTGTCTCTATAACCAATTAAAAAAAAAAAAAAAAGGTATTATTTTGATCTCTGTGGGCTGATTAAAATTCTCCTCAACCTCTTCTTTCCTCTACTCAAAAATATATGTGTGTTTTGTTATCCATCTGTGTGTGCCCTAAGATATTCAGCTACCAACAGCACAAAAGTTAATCTAGGATGATATCCAGCATGAAGGGAATCAGATTCTTGGCCTGTCTGAGTCATGGGTCAGCTGTCACATAGCAGGGGCAAGTGCCCCAGATCCCTGTTCCTGTGGCAATGTGACTGGTGTGATGCCAGAGTTCAGGTCTGGAGATCCTTTGTTGCTTTGGTAACTACAGCTTATTTTCATGCCAAATGATGTTGCCTTTGGCCAGTGGGAGAGTCTGTGTTCCGCCACTGGCAAGTTTCTTTGCAGTAAAAATAAACTCTGCTGCTAGTTCATCAAATGGATTAATTTTTGCCTCGATTTCCAGGTTTTTTCAGGCCTCTGGCATGACTGGCTGTAGCCCTCTGGTGCTTGTGTGTCCTTCAGTATTAGTCTTCTGTCTTAGTCTCCAGTATTACTCCTAGTTTGGATGGGATCAATTTGCTTGTTTCCTTTTTCTCAAATAAATTGATAGCTTACACTTCCCCCTTTTTAATGGCAAAAAGGCTGTTCCCTGTGGTCTTTTTCCCCAGATTTCAGGGAGATGAAGGGCCCATTGCTAGCTCTCCACAGCAGGAGCCCGTGCAGCCCCAGGTGGAGCCAAGAAGCTCTGAGCAAGGCTGGCAGTGCTGGAATGCTCTTTTGGCACCCGTGGCCAGGATTTTGTGGGGTTTTATAGAGTTGTGGGGAAAAGGTACATATCTGGCTTCTGTTCTTGGGAAGGAACAGGATGTGGAATTGTGGGAGTTGCAGATGGTGCAGGGAAGTTTTTTGCTTTTTCAGCTGTGGAAGAAAGTGTGACTGTGTTTCATGGCAAAGAATTTAGTGGGAAAAGGTGCTCTTCTCCCTCACCTCCCCCTGTTTGCCCTACAAGCACAGGGAGTATAAGAATGTAAGGAGTGAGGCAGGAGATCATTGTGTTTGTGGAAGTAAAAGCTGAGGTTAACTCTGCACTTTTCTTCATGAAGTACAGGAACAGCCAAACATTAAAATTTAAAATTGCATTAAAAATTATTATAGTTTCTTCCTTTTGATTATTATCATTATCAGAGCTGCTCTCAAAGCCATACTAAGTACATGTATTTAAACATGAGGCTTTTAAAAATGACTGAAGAAAAATATCTGGAAGCAAATAATTTTCATTCTGCCCACGGTTTTAAATTTAACAAGACAAGGTCTCCCTTTGCCCCCTTTACTGATCCTGACAAGTGTTTGGCTGAATGCAGAATCACGTTTCTGGCAAACATCATTGTGCCACAGCCCTGGCCTCTTTTCCTTGTTTACTGACCCCATCCATCCCAGAACTGCTGCTTCTGAACCGGACTGGGAGGGCTTTTGAAAATGGTGGGGAATTTTTATGCACTTTATTGTCACCTTTCACATGAGCAGGAGGGCTTTCCAGGCCTGTGAGATGAGGTGAGGTATAGAATCACAGAAGGGTTTGGGTGGGAAGGGACATTAAAAATCATCTCATTCCAACCCCCTGCCAGGGGCAGGGACACCTTCCACTATCCCAGGGTGCTCAGAGCCACATCCAACCTGGCCTGAAACACTGCCAGGGATGGGGCAACCTCTGTGCCAGGGCATCACCACCCTCACAGCAAAGAATTTCTTCCCAATATCCAATATAACCCTGCTCTCTGTCAGCGTGAAGCCATTCTCCCTTGTCCTGTCACTGCAGGCCCTTGGCAGGAGTCTCTCTCCATCTTTCCTGCAGGCTCCCTTCAGGCACTGCAAGGCCACCATGAGGTCACCCCAAAGCCTTCTCTTCTCCAGGTGAACAATCCCAAATCTCTCAGCCTCTCCTCCCAGCAGAGCTGCTCCATGGCTCTGCTGCCCTTGGTGTCCCTGCTCTGGGCTGGCTCCAGCAGCTCCCTGTCCTTGCTGTGCTGAGCCCCAGGGCTGGATAGCCATTCAGCCCCTCAGCGAGGTGTCTTTGGAGCCTGGGTAACTTGTACCTTAATCATGGATTTACTGCAACTGGCAGGTTTTGCACCTGTCACTTCAGAATCATTTAGGTGAAAACTATTCAAAAGTGGGCAAGGGGGGGGTTAATGGTCTGCAGTCGAGGCTGTCATGGTTTTTGAAGAGCATGTTGCTGACCCTTTATTAGTCCTCTAAATGCTCTTTGGGCTGTGAAACATTTGGGTAACAGCCAACATTTTGCCTGTGGAAGTCCATGGAAGATCCTGGCTTTATACAAGGAATATCTGTGCCTCAACAGAGTCAAACAGGGGAGGGTGAGCCCCCCGTGCTCAGACAGCGCTGCCCAGCTCTGTAAGTGCAGGCACACCTCATGCTCCTCCCTGCTGCCACTCCTCACCTGGCTCACCCCAAATCGGAGCCATGGGCTGGCTGAGAGGTGCCCTTCAAAATGTGCTGCACAACTTTCCTTTCCTTAAGAAAGGTCAGTGCTAGTCCTAAGCAGCTTGGCTGTGGTCCTGTTAATTAAGTAGCTGTCACTGATTTAAAGGATGAATCAGCAGGGACTTCATTTGTTGCTGGCTGAGAGCATCCAAGCAGGCAGTAAAGCTGCCAGGATGCGTTTATTCCTACATATTCCTACGCTGTCCCCTGCACGTGACACAACCTTGTGTGGGGCTGGAACGAGTCTGGATTCACAAAGCTGACATGAAATGTCAATACTGCAAACCATTTCTGACATGCATGAGCTTATACTAATCCAACTTAAGGTTTATGCAGACCCAGTCATTCATAAGTCCATCAGTCACCCAGCCCCTCATGTGTGCCCTGAGCCCCTGGAACACACAGGGCCATCTGTTGCTTTAATGGAGGATTAATTTCTAGGAAAATCCAGTGCCCAGTATCAAAGCTGATATGCTTACATCCATGTTTGGCCAATTTTTTTAGTATTTTTATTCTGGGCAGTTGAATCTCAACCAAGATAAATAATGCACATGCATATCCTGAGGTCGAGCCAACATGTGCAGTTTTCAGAGCAATACAGTCAGATTTGCTCAGTCTCGTGACTTCAGGTGAAGGCTTTGTCATTTTTTGTCCTGATCCTGTGGATGTGTATGGAGATCATCAGGTATTGTGTCCTTCTGAGGAAGAAAAACCATGCAAAAGAGATTTAATGAACCACATCATCATGGAATCATGGAATGGCCTGGGTTGGAAGGAACCTTAAAAAACACCCAGTTCCACCCCCCTGCCAAGGGCAGGAATACTTTCCGCTATCCCAGGTTGCTCAGAGCCCCATCCAACCTGGTCTTAAACATTTCGAAAAGTTAGGGCAGCCACAGCTTCTCTGGGCAATCTGCGCCAGGGCCTCACCACCTTTGCATGGAAGAATTTCTGCCTAGCATCCAATCCAAACCCACTCTCTGTCACTTGATCGTGATGTCAGTGAAGCTGACATAACAGATAAATCTATTTATTTACTTAATCACTATTATTTTTAGCAGCAAATTAGAATGTGTGTAGTGCTGAACATGAAATGGTTGTAAGAGGACAATGAGAAAGCCACTGCCAGTGTAAGGTATGGGCCTGAACCTTCATTAAGTCACATTGTAAACTTTATGGAAAATATCTCTGCCTTTTGGTCATGCTTTTCAGTCTTCCAGAGAATCATTAAGGTTGGAAAAGACCCCCAAGACCATCAAGCCCAACTACTGACCACACATTTGCAGTTCAGCCGAGTTCCTTCCTGTTATTCCATCATTTTATCTGCAATAATCTTCTTCCCCCTCCAGTTTCTTATGAGTTTCCCACATGTTTGTACTCTCTCCCCCTTGCTTCCCATCCATGACAGCCACTTCGCTGCTCCGGTCTCCTCCAGCTCCCAGCTGTTGAAAAAGTGATCCATATTTCCTGAAGTCCATGCTCTTGTCCCCTCTTGAGGAGGAAGGAAGGAAGGTTCCCCAGGCCATCTGCTCCATGCCTCACTGGAAATGGATGCAGGCAGAAATGCAGGCAGAAATTCTGGATCTCAGAGCAGAAACTGGACAATCATATTTGCAAGAAACTCCAACTTGGAGAACAAAAAAAGGCAAAAAACTAGGAGAAGGCCAATGGGGTTGGAAAGAAATAGACATGAAAGAACATGAGGTTTTTTAATAGGAGATAGGAAATTGCTGAAGGAGTTCAATATGAGCAGTAATATTAATAACCCAGGTTGTTATGTAAAATTGCAGTTAATGATAAGAAATATTATAGAAAGGAAATTGCATCCTATTTCTTGCGCCAAGTTGTCTTAGGGATCAGGATAAATTCATTTTAAAAATCCCCCAAACTCAGCTTATATTTGATTAAAGGGGCAGTTGGTCAGACTAGTCTGACCTATCTCCTTTGTTTTAACCTATCATAAGCAGATTTCTTTCTGTGCTAACAAGAAATCCTTCTGCAGCAGTCTGCCTTAAGCCCTGAGCCTCTATCAAAATATCTGAAAAGTAGGTTAAATTGATACAAATATCACTTGATTATTTTTAATGGGGTGTTTTTGAAATAGGGCGTTACATGATGCTTGAATTAAATCAAAAAACAGAGGAATGAGGAGAAATCAAATATCTGTAAATTGGGAATGAGAATGCTTGGAACAGATTTGCCTTGACTTGGTATCTTTAAACTCTTCATTTTTAGATATTCTTATTGAACCTATCAAAACAATCTTTTACTACAAGTGTTTTTTACTACTACGGTGGTTTGTTGTGCTGAAGCACAAACATGAAACTAATCAGGGGTTATTTTATTTATCCCTGTCAGACAATACTGAATGATAGCGCTTGTATGAAGGAAGGAACCCCTTAGGGAACACGATGCGATTCTTGCCATGAAATCCTAGACCTCCACATTAGAATGAAGAGACATTTTAACTTTATTACTTTCTTTAAATAATGGCTTGACCCACCTTGTCGTGGTGGTGCAGTTTTTAGACCATCTCGAGGTGTGAGTGGTGAACATGTGCTTGTTTTTGGGGTTGATTTTCAAGCCTTGCCTCAGTTCAGCATTGCCCATGGGGATCCAGGCATACGTGACCTCTCTGAGTTTATGGCTTGGTTTGCTCCCAGATGCACAAAGTCTGTGGTGTGTGGAAACCCCAGGCAGCTTTCCTGCTCCAGACCTCCGGCACCTTTGTGGCTCTGACCTTGGATTTGCTCTGGCTCAGTGATGCAGCCTGGCTGCATCATCTCCTCTCAGCTTGGCATATTCTGATGACCATAAAAAAATAAATGTTAGTATCAAAACCAGTAGTGCAGCTGCGATTATTTGAAAAATATTGGCAATCAAGTAGATTAAAATTTTATGTAGATATATAAAAACTGAAGTCTTAAGATTATGTTATTAAGATATTATTGTGTCTTATTAAATACTAAGATATATTCTGTCCCTCTGCTCTTCTCTGCTGAGACCAACCTGCAGAGCTGCCCCAGCCCTGGGGCCAGCACAGCAAGGCCATGGAGCTGCCGGAGCCAGCCCAGAGCAGGGACACCAAGGGCAGCAGAGGGATGGGGCAGCTCTGCTGGGAGGAGAGGCTGAGAGATTTGGGATTGTTCACCTGGAGAAGAGAAGGCTTTGGGGTGACCTCACTGTGGCCTTGCAGTGCCTGAAGGAGCCTGCAGGAAAGATGGAGAGAGACTCTTGACAAGGGGGGACAAGACAAAGGAGAATGGCTGCACACTGACAGAGAGGAGATTCAGATAGGATGTGGGGAAGAAATTGTTCCCTGTGAGGGTAGTGAGACCCTGGCAGAGGTTTCCCAGAGCAGCTGTGGCTGCCCCTGGATCCCTGGCAGTGTTCCAGGCCAGGTTGGATATGGCTCTGAGCAACCTGGGATAGTGGAAGGTGTCCCTGCCCATGGCAGGGAGGTTGGAATGAAATGATTCTTTAATGTCTCTTCCCACCCAAACCAGTCCATGATTCTGAGATGATTGTATGACTGAAAGTGGCTCCCTGGGTTCATAGTAGTAAACACCAAGCCTTTAATTTTCCTCGCAGTTTGGAACAAACCTGCTGGGTTTTGTGGTTTCCAGCCCCCTCCTTGTATTTTCCTCACCACAGGAAACACAGACAAGGCCAAAAATGGGGATCAGATTATGGGAGAAAGGTGGAGAGTTACTTCAGGCTGCAGCCTGTCACATATCCCTTGGACCTGGAGACCTGCAGGGTCACGCAGCTGTGCTGACCTCAGTCTGGGGCCCTCTCCTGTGCCGTGATCCACACAACACCATGTCCGGAGGATCAGGCTGATATGCATTGTGCCTTCCCCTAAAAGGGCTGAGAGCAGCGGGTGTTTCTGGCCCCATCTCTGCTGGTCCTGAGCCGCTCTGCTGCGAGGGTGTGGGGCATCCCTGTTCCGAGAGGCAGATGCCGGAGCTGTGGCCGCCTGGAGCCAGGCTGGAGGGCTTGGTGGGATTAGGAGCGGGTGACAGATGCACAAGGTGGCCTGAGGGCTCGGAGCATGGCCGGCCAGGCATAAATACCACAGCTTATAGTGCAGGCTCGGGGGTCGGGGAGCAGGCGTGGGTGGGGAGGAGCAGCGGGTTCAGACCCTCTGCGGGAAAAGGGAGGAAGGTGGCAGATGGGTGTTAAGACGGGGAAATACACATATCGCCGATTTAGGGCTTTGGTTCGAGGAGAAAGAGCCAGTGTTGCAGCAGCGGGGGGAAATTCCGCGCCGGGGAAACGCAGCGGGCTCAAGGCTGCGGAGGATGTGAGGATTCCTGCAGAAACGCGCGGAGCTCCCTTGCGCGCATCCTGGACCACAGCCCCCGGGGCTCCCGACAGCCCGGCAGGAGGATGCCGCCCGTGTCCAGGGGTGTCCCGGCGCTGTCCCGGGGCTGTCCCGGGGCTGTCCCGGGGCTGTCGGGATCCCCGTACCGCTGCTCCCAGCCCGGCCCTGGACCCCCTGGCAGGCGGGCAGCAGCGACAGGACAGGGACCCGCCGGTACCGCGGGCAGCCGGCGCCATCTCCCGGCGTCGGGAGAGAGGGAAGGAGCCAGCGAAGAAGGAGGAGGGAGGGAGGGAGGGAGGGAGGGAGGGAGGAGGGAGGGAGGGAGGGAGGGAGGGAGGGAGGGAGGGAGGGAGGGAGGGAGGAACAGACAGAGAGGAGGGGATGGGAGGGGAGGGAAGGGCAGGAGGGGAGAGAGGGAGAGAAGAGAAAGGGAGGAGGACAGCAGAGAAGGAGGGAAGAGAGGGACAGACGGGGAGGGGACGGAAGGGCAGGGTGGGAGAGGCAGAAAGAGAGGGAGGGAGGGAGGGAGGGAGGGAGGGAGGGAGGGAGGGAGGGAGAGAAGAGAAAGGGAGGGAAGTTGCAGGGAGGCAGGAAGAGGAGGGAAGCTGTGAGAGGGAGGCAGGAAAGAGAGGGAGGGGGAGCAAGGGGAGGGAGGGATGGAAGGAAGAAAGAGAGGGAGGCTCGGAAGAAAGAAAAGGAAGCAGGGAGGCAGGGAAGGAGGGAGAGAGAGCCACAAGTTCTTTCTCAGAGCGTATTACTTGCTTAGCTCCACAGCTATCCAGTTTTCTGTATTCGAGACCCACGCATTTGTCCTCTTCTGGGCTTCCACAAGAGTTCTCTGCCTCAGAGAGGAGAGGGAAAACAGAGAGCACCTTTAGCTTGAGAAACTTGTCCCAAAAATAATTGAAAACTTTCTCCAGGTGCAAAAACACCATGTGAAGATGCTCAGCGTTGCCCGGTGTTCTTCCTCTTCCATCTGCCCCTTGTTAACCTTGTTCTGTTTTTATGCAAGACATCAAACAGATGAAATAGGATTCTGCAGCAGACTGAGTTTGAAAAACCCCTCCATGGTTGGATATAAAGGGCATTACACTGTAGGTGGGCTATATGTGTATGTATAGGCATAATATATTTTTTTTTCCTTTGGGTTTATTTGGTCTTTTTCTTTTCTCAGCTGCTTAACTACAGGAGAGCTCCTTTCTTTTCCTTCAAACATTTCACTTCTCTCCTTGGACCGTTCCAATTCGTGGTCATCATAACCACCTCTACTGCAACTTTGAGCTCCACCTCTGGCTTTGATTTGCAGACACCCTAGTTCTGGGAGGTTTATAAATGCAGAATAGTGTAAAGGTCAGTTTTCCTTGCACACTTTACTAAGCAAGGTAGGCAGAGTTCTGCACCAGCATTTCACTGTGTGGTTTTAGGTGTAGCAATGGAGTCTTCCTCACACTGCCAGACCCATATTTTTGGTGGTTCGCTCTGCTAAGTCCTGGGGCAGGAAAGCTTTGCAAAGGTTAATATTTTAAAGGTGGCAGGTGTGATTTCTACAGTTCTAAAGGTGGAAACAGCAGCAAACTGCTAGTTACCAGTGTGGAAAATTAATTGGAAAATTTACACTCTTCCAGATCTCACACAGACAGGCTGAGAGGAACTTTAATGGATGTTACAAGAATTGGCTTTGGTTTTATCTCATAAAATTTGCAGTATATTCTGTCAGAGAGAAGCTGTACTTCTTGATGGTGTATGGGATTGCTGCAGTTCTGACTGGAATTTGAATTCTTGCCACTGCCTGTTAAGCAAAGCAGCACTCCCCAGTACCTTTGTCAAGCCTGTCTTTTTATTTAATAAGATTTTAATTTAAAAAATAGAGGTGACATTTTTGTGGGACCATATATTTAAGTCAAACACATTATACAGAAGTAAGCAGAGTTCCTTCCTGAGTCCTGCAAGATCTTCTCGTGTAACTTGACATCTTCAGTGTGGAGTGATTTTTCTTCCTTCCCACTTCACACTTTCCCAAGTGGGAGATGGCTCCCAGGATTCTGGGGAAGGAGACCCACAAGTATGATGAGCCTGAGTGGCCAATGATTTAAAATTATGGTGATTCTGTGACTAAAACAATATAGAAAAATCATCTTTGTAGACTTTCAACATGGTGGAACCTCTAAAAAGCAGCTTTCCAAATAAAATTCCAGTCAGAAAAAAACCCCCAACAATAAAACACCACAGTTGTATAGGATGCAATATGAATAATAATGTTTTACTGGTTTTGACAAATAAATATGTAAATTTTTGCTTCTTTTGCATCCTCTCTCTCTTCTGAAACATTTCACCTGCACCTGTCATGAGAATTCTTAAACATAAGCACTTTATATTTCTGCCACGTTTAGCATGGCAACTTTACACTTTAGAGAACATTTGCTGATCTCTGTCTCTATTTCTGAAAAATGCTGATTTAAAAACCTCAAATGTTTACTGAAAAGTTTAGCTTTGGAAAAAGCTGAACTACGTTGTCAGGTAAAAGTTTTAAGATGGTCTGCACTATGATTTAACAGTTTCGAGAATTTTTCATTGTGGTTTTTCTTTTTTCCTTGCTTGAAACCATTTTGCTGTAACGAATTAATTTTTTAAAATATCTTTAGTTTGAGATCTTTGGATTTTTATCCTAATTCAGGAAAGAAAACAATAAAAACCACCATATCCAAATTGTTGGTACGATAGGAAACCATTTCCCAGCTGGAGCCATGGGCACCTGAGTCAGATTTCTGCATTGTGGCTGCAAGTTCTTACACTGAAAACTCTGGATCAAGTCATGATTTTGACATATCTAGAGAAGGAATAAGACTTGGTTGTGTGTTGTACCAGGACAAAGTCCTCCCAAAAAGGATGTTTGAGGTTTTCAGCAGGCGATTGTTATTGCTCCACGTTCAGCCTGAGTCACCTCAAGCACCATCTGAAGTCTTACACAGGTCTGTAGGGTGGTGAAATGCCAGGAATTATTTTTTCCTAACAGGTTTCATGAAGGGAAAAGGAGACGAAGGCATCAGAAATCATCTTGTCCTCTGCAGGTGAAGAAGGGGGATCCAAAGCAGGAATATTTGCTGTCTTTTCACAACAAATGTTTGAAGTTCATTCGTGGTGCCGTGCTCAGGGCGCACTGGTTACAAACATGAGCCCCTATTTTCCCTGTCCTTTCAGATCTCGGTTGTTGGGGAGGGGATGCAGCTTGTTCAGCCTCTTTATGCAGCTCAGGTGTTGGTGTCATACCTTCTGTTCCCTTTTCTCCCGTGAAAGGATGGGAGGAAGGGGATTAAAAAGCAGGGCCATATTTCCTAAGTACATTGACAGGACTTGGCAACTCATCCTTCAGATCACATTCCAAATGAGATTCAGCAAGTTTTTCAGCCTTTCCTGCCTCTCACAATCACTTTTGAGTTCGATACCCTTTTTATTGAAGATGTGTTTCTTTTGTAGCCTCCCTCTTCAAAGTCGCTGCCTGTTCCCCAAGTTTCTTCTCCATTTATTGCCTCTTATCAGGAATTCAGTGTGCTCTGGGGGGCTGTTTCACTTTTCTCTTTGTTAGTCACAAAGTATCTGCGAGATTGGTTTTCCATCTCCGGAGTCTCTGAGGGCTCCTGGGAAGGACATGAAATATAAAATTACCCAGCTCTGTCTTCAGATCATCGTGATAGTCCTCTAATCCCAATGCACAGTATCAAGATACTTCGTTTTATTCAGATGAATGTCACCACCTGAAAGAAAACCAAATATTCCAACTCAGCAGAGTTAGTGCAAGCTTTCATCATTCCCATCGTTCCCAGGGATAAATTTGTGCTAAAGCATTTTGAGAGAAAATTATTTACCTAACAAGCTGGTAGCTTGCCAAAGGATGTGGTTTAGGACTATTTGCCTTCAAAGCTCTCCGGGGGATCACAAATTTAAAAGATTCCCTAGGGAAAGATTACTTTTAGAAAACTTACTAGAAAGCAAACTTTTTCTTTTTTTTTTAACTGAAAGGAAAGGTCTCTTCAAATAGAAAGGTAACACTGATCCAGCCAAAGTACTAAAGAACATCAAACTGGATTGTGTTTCCTCAAATATAATGTATTTTTGTGACATATTTGGTAAGATAACGCGTTAGGGTATCACACCATTGTCCAAAGGCAAGGATTGCCTGTTACAGCCTTGTTCCCCTTCCACTTCGCCCATTTTCTTGGGCTGGCCTTGCTGCTATTGCCCTTCCCAAAATAATGTTGACTTGAATACTATGTTTGTTTGTTTATTGGGTTGTTTTTTGTTTTTTGTTTTTTGTGGGGTTTTTGGGTTTTTTGTTTGCTTGGTTTTTTGTTTGTTTTTTTTTTCTTTTTTTTTTGTTTTTTTTTTGTTGTTATTGTTTTTTGGTTTTTACTTTTTGTTTTCAAAAGATATTTAGCTGGATTGATGCTGGCAGCAGGCACAGGCTGCAGGTGAAGCAGGCCCTTACAATCCTTTCCCGTCTATTCACCTGCATGCACCCATACTTTTATTTTTGAAGCAGGGATCACCTCTCTCTTCCATCTGGGTGCCTCTGGTGCAGCTAAGTGGTGATAATTCTGCAGCTCTGCAACAATCCAGAAAGTTCCCCTTCAAAATAAGTAGTTTTTCTCCCAGACATCAGGAATATTTCAATGTCCTTGAGACTCTCCTTCGTTTTTTCCTTTGCTTTAGCTAATATTTATTTTTATTTCTGATTCTTTTTTGCAGCTGCCAGCAGAAGCCTCTGCAGCCTTGAGTCTTGAAAGTCAGATGTTGGTGTTACGAGTCCTATTTTTGCTCTGACTACTGGCAAGGCACCCACAGGCAGTCTGAGATGGCTCCAGTTCATATTGTCCCTTGTTATCGTGCCTGTGTGCTAGAAAGAGCATCTCTTCCTCTTGACTAGATTTCCTGTTGATATTTTTTTCTTGTTTTCACATGACTTCTCTTTCTCTGGACTTAAGCCACTCAATAATAATTAACAATGCAAAGAGCAGGCAATTACAGCCAATCTTCTCTTATGCTCCCTTCAGTCTAAGGGGTTCTGACATATACATAAATAATATAATTAAAGTGTAATCTATTTGCGGGTGAAGTTCCAAGTCCTGCTGAGGACTTCCCAGCGGGAGCAGGAAGGAGGAAGCCAGGGCCATCCATGTTATAAGGAAGCCACTCCATGAACACCATCCAATTGAAAGGAAATATTGAAGGATCAGTCCCTATGGAGTTCCTTTTTTCTCCTCAAATATCCACCAGTAGTGGAACCTGGGCAGCCTGACAGTGTTTTAAGTGCAGCACACATAAAACCAGATCGATCTGGTCATGTTTAAAAAGTCCAAATTCGTAGAAATTGAAAGCTTTTTCCCCACCAGGCCCAGACAGGACACAGTTGGGCAGAAGGATTACAAATCCCTTCCCAAATGCCCTCAGTCTGCTCCACGTGGAGCTGTGCTGAGAAGGGAGAGTGGGGGAGGAAGAGGAAAAGGAAAAGGAAAAGGAAAAGGAGCAGGAGCAGCTTTCCTGCAAAGGAGCTTCACTTTCCATGCCAGTGGCAGCAAATCCAGGGCTGCTGGCAGGAGGTTGCTGGGATCTTGTCTTGCTCCCTGGCATTGACAGTGACTTTTGCTACTGATCTTCTTTGGAGATGACACCCAGCCTTTAATGCTCAGTGTCTGGCTCTTTAAAGGGTCTGCCTTCTAGATATATTGGATTGCTTTTATTGGGATTAAAATTAGAATAATTTCCCACAGGAAGCTGAGCAGATGTCCTCATTTAATCAGAACAGATCCCTTTTTTCTGTGTAACATCCAGCTGTCCTATCACCTTTCAGAGCAGACTCATTAATCTCCCTTGCCATGGTGCTGAGATCCCTGAAAGCTGTCAGGAATTGCTCACTAATAATTGCCTCTCTGATCCTTTCATCAGGAGTAAAACATGACACAAAACTCAAGGAAATGCTGGTTAGTGCTCAGAACTTCTGTAACAAGAAAAGGAACTGATATTCCTATTGCAAGGGAATTCTTCAGTCCTATCCCCAGTGTAAAAGATTTTTAAGAGAGTTCATTATGAAAGTATTTTTGGCTTATCTTTGATTTAGCTTATGCACTGTTTTCTCAGGCTGTAGGAATGCAGTCTGACAGAAAGTGTATGGGAGAAAAAAATACACAGTTTTACATACTGGAGTGCTGGGAGCTGGTTTGACTTTAGCTTGGCAGTACAAGAAAGAAAGATTTCCTTAAAAATGATGGCCACTGTTGGAAATGAGGCTGATCCTCAGAGTAACATGGAAACTAAATCCTTGTCTCTGGTAACAGCATAAACAGCACAATTCTGTTGGAAGGATGCTTGAAGATATTTTTATTCCAGTCATAAGACCCTGGTGCATCGTGCACTACTTTTTATATTAAGTTTTTTTTAAAAATATTTGGTTTATCTGTTTTCATCAGATTGGAATAAACAACTTTAGGATATGCTGTGCTTTCACTTTTGGTGCAGTTTTAATCGAAACAGGGTATTTAATTCATAAAAATTCATGGTGCACGTAAGAGCTCAGACTGAAAAGGGGAAGAATAGGGCATGTAATCATGGGCAGCTCCCAATGGGGTCGCTCCCTATCCCATAGTAATCTGCCACTCTGCTCAGATATTTATTGTCCACCATAATTATGACAAATCTTTAAATCCTTTCAGTTGTTCCTGAGATGCCCTGGGGACTCATGTCCCAGGGTGTCTAATTTCCATTTGGCCAGATAGCCACAGTGGGCAGAATATGGATTAGATTTAAAGCCTCGGGTGACTTCCCACAGCAGCACCTTATTTACGCTGGAATGGAAAATACATTCTTGTACGTGGGAAGAGATTTTCAGATAAAGTTTGTTGTCTGTGTTTGCAGTCCACAACAAATTCCTGGACCAGTTAATGAAAACAGTCCTTCATTTGTTAGAAGTGCTGTCGACCTGGTGGTTTTGATCCAGCCCAGAAATCCAAGGAGATTCCTGTCAGTAACAGCAATCTGAGCAAGATTTTTGTCAGACCTGGTTTGCAGAGGGCTTTTTAGCTGCTGTACACGGCTGTGATAAAGGTTGGACCTGATAATCTTGGGATTTTTTTTCCAGCCTTAAAGATCCCATGATTCCATGATAGTCTGACACTCAGAAATGTGGCCAGAGGACAGGGTAAAGGCTCAGCTGCTCAGCTGCGCAAGGGAGGGCTCTCAGAGGGGAGACTGAAGCCTTTTTCCTCAGAGCAGGGGAAGAAATGTTGTTCCACAGAATGGTTCTAAACAAAGTGTTTAGTGTGTGGTGGGGAAAATAAGAGTGTGCTGAAAAAAAACTTTAAAAGGACCTTTGATTGAGGAGCATTGTCCTGTGGATGAGGAGTCACTCATGGTATATTTCAAGCAGCCAGCAATAGATCCTTTCATACCTAAAAATAAAGCTCTGTGGATCTCCTCCAAAATCCATGAAAGCAAATGAGATTATTTTCATTGACCTTTGAGTTGGAAGCCATAAATAGATGGTTTTTCTGTTTTCCCACTTCTACTGGAGAAGAACAGGACGTTTTTGGCTTTATAGCTCTTTTCTAGCTGAAAAACTCTGCTGGTAGTTATGCACAGATAGATCCCTCTCCACTCTCAATCTTAGGAAAAACAGTACTGCTGGAGCTAGGATGAGCTGAGAACAGGTAAGTCATACAAGTGACAGCCTCCAACATGGCTGAGCAAAAGAAAAGAAAAATATTTTTATACAGAAAATGGCAGTTGGGATAACTCTGGTGTCATTGAGTGGGGGGTGTGAGAATTGGGTTCATTAAGGCAGGAAAGGGATGACTCCTGAGATACCTGTGCTGACTTTCTTTATAGCTTGTGCTATGAAGCCATGCTCAGCAGTGAGCCTGGGGCTTGTGGCTCAGCAGTATGACAGCGGAGAAAACTCTTTCCTTGATTTCGGTGTGTGTTTGAATGACACAAAATGTCAAAAATGACCAAAAGTGACTAATCCCAGGTATGCAATCCTGCAGGGAAGAACCTGTCTCTCAGTGGTTCATGAATTACAATTAGTAGGGTAACTAGCTCAGGCTCTGTATGGATTTCATCTCATCTTTTCCATATTCAAATCCAGTTTTATTATCTTGTTGTTGTTCTTTTTTTCAGAGTGATTTTTTAAATCCTTTTGATTAGTAGGAATGAAGACCAACATACCCAAGAACATTCCTCCTTTGAGACAGGAAGCACCAGGAAGGGGTAAATGCCCAGAGTCTGACACCAGAGCAGCTTAGGCTGAGGGATGAGAGTTGGACATCCAAGGAAATGAATGGGGTATGTATCATACTCTCCCAATGAGTTAGCAACACTTGTTTGTCCAGAAGCAGTTCTGAAAATCCAAGGTAATATTAGTCTAGATAAAGCCTTGGGCATTAGTGTTGAGGAGAAGATGACTTTTTTTAGCCTCTGGTCATGGCTTCACACTCTGAAAGCTTTTTGCAGCTCCAGGGGCAAGAGTTAGTTAAACAGATATCCCTGGAACTCACCGGTGATTGCTTTTGCTGGAGGTGAATTCAGTGTTCATTTCCACTCTCCCACTTTTTAAACTTTCCCACAACTGCCTTAGACATGTCGGAAACAACGTTCTGCCCTCTTTTATCCACAAATCCAGACTCAGCCATTCCCAGTGGTGCCAGAAATGGCTGTGTCCTGCGATTCTGTGATTTCTGAAGTGTGCTCCTCACCAAACCCATACTCACTGGGAAGCAGCGCTGGGCCGTTTCCTCCCTCTATCCTCATAAAGGATGTTCCATCATCTGCTGCCAGGTAACTGCAGCATTGAACACTTCCAGGCTGGTGTGGAAGGATTCAATCTCTCACTAAGGTAACAGAAACCCCTTGATATGTGAGCCCAAAGCCTGATTCTCTTTATTTACTCTGTGAAGACCCACTTGATAGGGTATGAACCAACTGAGAATTTATCTCACACCTTGCTCTGTCCCTATACTTCTGCTCTGATTGTCTATTCTGACTCTGAAAGCAGGATTTTGTTCATTAATACCAAATTCACATTTGGCTGGCAGCATTCCAGCACAGCCTTGCAAGACCCCAGTGCTGAGGGAAGAGACAGAAGGTGGTAGCTTCCCTTCGTGTTGCTGTGAGCTAAGTATCCATACACCTCTTTCCTTTGGGGGAGAGGCAGGAGTTCAAGAGGAAAAAAGTCTCTGTTGTTTTGCCTGAGAATGAAAAGAGTGTTTGAAGGTTTATTTAGCTATTTCTTGTGAGAAGGAGTTGCTTTGAATTTTCAGCCAGCTCTTGTCTCAAGCATTTCTTTGGAATTGTGGGGCTCTCCTACGGCAAGTTACTGCTGTTTAGGAGAAGCTGAATTTGTGATGTGGCACTTTTATATTAGTGCCCAGCACTTTATGAGAAACACACTGTGCTGTGAAGCTTATTCCTAAAGTGTTAGTAATGCAAGAATTTGCTGTTATGGAGGAATGGGGATTCGGGCCTTGGGAAGGGTATTCTAGCACTCTTAGGATGGATTATGGAGATCTAGCCTTGCATATTGACTTACTCTTTCCCTTGTCTTATCAGATACCATGCCACCTGCTCCGAAAGCCCTGTTTGCTGTTGAGCTGTCTCCAGGAACTTGTTTTGCCTCTCATTTCCATAATGTTTTAATCACCCTTCTTTTCAAATGCAGTGAGAGAGGGCTGTAAAACACTCTGTGATTTGCTGTGGTCTCGGTGCTGCCTGGGCCCACTTTCCTGGTTGAGTTAATTTACTGTCACTGCTTTGGGAAGGCTCTCCAGTGAAAACATTCAGCAAACAAGAAGGAATTAAGAGCTCTTCTTCCTGTACAACAGTGCGAGAACTCTGAGTTAGCAGTTCAAGAGTCACTCTGGGAACCTGTAGGATCCAGCACTGATCTGTAGCATCACCTTAGGCAAGCAGCCTTTGGTTTTATCTGCCAAGGCAGCCCTACCGTGGGTGCAGAGCTCTTCTGACCTTGGTGGGTGCTTTGGGAGGCCACCTCTTCAGGATTAAAGGGGTGGGTGGGAATCGTGGAATTATAATGCAACACTAACTTGCGAGACATGCGTGGTGCTGGAGATGTTTGCAGCACTTGGAGGCTTTTTGTGATGTGGGGCTGAGCCTTTTGAACTCGGGCCAGCATTGCTGGTCATGCTCCTGCCATGCCTCCGAGCTGATTCCATGGAGATTTCCTTGCATTTGGGGTAGAATGCCTCCCCTCAGATGGTGTTTCACATTCTCATGACTTCAGCCTGCCTGCTCTGAAATACCAGCGTGCCTGCTGCTCGCTCCTGTGCGCTCCCGTGGCTCAGCAATGCTGCTCCCTGGCTGGCGTGGGATTTCCCTCTGTTTCCCAGGGATGCAGTGTCAGCTTAGCTGTCCCGAGTCTCTCTGTCCTGAAAGCCTCTGTCCTCAGCACTTGTCAAGCCACACCTGCCTTTTCTCCTCCTACCCCAGACTCTCTCCTTTTTTGTGGTGTTGTTACACTTGAAATCTTCACTAGGACTCTGAAGCTGAACCAAATGTGGTCAAAGGAAGGAGGGAAAGGATTTATTCATTCAATTACAGGGACTCCCTAAATAAAATTTTAAAAAAGGTAATATTTATCCCTGTAGTTCTCCTGCAGTTTTGGCATGGCGAACGTGGTTCTCTTCTTTCAGTCAGGAACAGATTTTTCAGAGCTTTAAAAGCAAATTTAATGGGCCGTTTAGAATATGTGATCTCATAAAGTGTGCTGGTGTTTTTCTGCTGGAAAGACCACGCTCTTTGCAACACAGTTTTTACTCTGACTCAAGTTCACAGCCTTCAGGAAGTTCTAACAGTGGAAGGAAGGCAATTTCCCCCATGGAAGAAAAGGAAATAAGCACAACAGAGAACCTGAGAGAACCCAATTCTGCATTCAGGACAGTGCTCAAGCACTTTGGTGTCGTAGCAGAATTTCTTCCTGGTGAGGGAGGACATATTAACCAAGTCCCTTAGAAACTTACCAAGTATCCTTCCTTACCAAGTTTTCCACCACACATGTTTATTTACTGCACCTCTATTTTACACCCCTGTTCTCTGACCAAGACTTCTGTTGCAGAAATTTTTAATTAGTGCTGGACTGCCCCAGCTCATGAGCAAACCTTCTCTCCTTACCTCTGAAATGCCTCTGTTGTGTCTGTTGTACATTTGCTTGTCCCACTGATTGCACAAGTCTCGTCTCCAGCACTAAACCAATGAGAATATAAACCATGTCTCATGCCACAAAAAGGTGATGGTGAGAGATGTAAGCTGCTACCATAAAGAACAATTTAGGGCATATATTTATTTATACATTTATATATGTATATATATTCCCTGACATTTGGAATGTTCTCTTTCCATATGTAAGAGATGTAAGTGGGATTCTAGCTTGTGTATCCAGGCTGCAATGTGTCAAATGAAGAGGAAATTGCAAAATTCTGATGCTGAAATGACGACGAATGTGTGGGAAAATTGCAGGAATTCAGACCTCCCTGCTGAGATCCCATTTACTCAGTGTGCACACCATGCCCTTCACTTTAATATAAAAATACCCATTTTTATATTAATTTTATCTTTTTTGTTTTCCTCCCAACCTATGATACAGGTTACTGATAGTCAGCATTTTTACAGGCTGATGACAAAGGACAAGTAAAGTACAGATATAAATGATTAATCAGTACCTTCTACGCCCATTGCCCAACTGTTAATTTTGCAAAACATCTTAATGTGTAACATGACAGATATGGTTTGTTTGATCCGATAGCTTTGAAAGTAAAGTGCTTTAGTACTTAATGCTCTGCAGCTTTAAATTCTCATTTAAATACTCATTTTGTTCCCTGAAGGCTAAGGCCTTTGACACTTGAAGACTTTGTCCTCTTTTCCCAGCTGCTTCATTTTTCTCATTTCTTTTGATCCCTTTAGCTGGGAGTTTCATTTTGCAGTCTGTGGAGGAACAAAATTCTAACTGTTAAGAGTTAAACACAAAATCATATTCCACCTTCATTTCTGAGTAGTGCTTTCTTGATTAAAAAAAGAAATTTTATTTGGAACAATAGAAACAAGATGATATTTCAGATAAATATTACTGGGATCAATGGAGCAAAATAAAATAAACCAGTGTTTGCTACAAACCCTGAATTTTACTTTTTTTTCAATTATCACTAGAGCAGTTTCTCATTGTGATCTCATGACAATAATCTCATTTCTGCTGTGATAAGGCAGGATACCTGTCTTTCTCCTGGTATCTTCCTCGGTTCTTCTGATACTTTTGGACAAAAACAGGCAGAGAGAAATTGGAGAGAAAGGGAAAGGATGATGCCAGCTGTTATGCTGTGACTGTGTTAGCTCCATTGACTTAGGAAATCCTGTTTGAAGATTATTCTGGCTCATCCTGGACACACAGATAACTCCTTGCAGAAGTGTAAAAGTTCAATCTATCCTACCAGTGTTAGCAAGTCAGAACATATTGGCATCTCAGTAAACCCTTGGACTAGAATTTTAAATGTATTTTAGGTAATTTGTTATCCAAAGTCCTGGTTAAAAATACTTAACCATTCCTAGCCTTAACTTCCCTAAAATGTTCATGGGATTTAGAAAGCCTAGCCTGGGAAAGAGGTTCTGTGATGCACCTGAAGAAGTACCCGAGTAGCTTTAAGAAACTGGGACCACGTCTCTCTTTGGAAAGTAATTCCTGAGCATGTGGCCTGTGAGCCTTCCCATTGTCAGAACACACCTTCTGGATGAAACAGATCCTGAATGCTTTCCCACAAAACCTCCCTGCTAATGGAAAAGGAATCAGGCTTGAAGACTGTGTAACAACAAATAGGATACTCAGAGGCAAATCAGTCCCTTTTTACGGTGTGCCATATTTACTGTAATTCACTATAAAACTTTAATCCTTCTGGGTGTCAGTATTATCCCACAAAATATTAACAGCATATCCAGCCTTGTTTCCCAGTGTTTTCTTGTTGATTCACATCTCATCCATTCCTTGCCTTTTTCTTCCTTGTCTTCCTCCTCTGGTGGAAAGGCTGAATTTCTGCTTCCCAAATGGACTGGCTACATTGAGCCTGACTCTACTCTGCAACGTCATCCAGACAGCTTTCCCAAACCCTGCATTCCTTTTCTTCTGGTTTCCCACTGCTCTTCTCCCTCCTTCTGCCAGATGCTGCCTCATTCTGGGCCTGGCTTGAGCATATTCAGTCTGACTTGCATCCCACAGCTGTTATTTGATCTCCCTCCTCCCCCTTCCAGTTTTGATCTAGTTCCAGAGTTTCATTATCTAATTCATTTGTTCTGGTAGACCTTTAATTTCTTCATCTTTTATTAGGCCTTATGGGAATTGTTTTCTCACTTTGGAGCTTAGTGATGGCTTTTTTTCCCCATTTAATATGTCCAGGCGGCCAGGCACTTGCACCAGGCTCCACCTCAGCCTCCAGCAGGCCCTGGTTGTTATCTGGCTTTTCCCAGCAGTTGGTGACCTGGGGTTCAGTTCCCAATAATCTTGTGTCCTAGTTCAATATTTGTGTGGTTTTTCTCTTAACAAGAGATTCATCCAGGGCTCCTAGGTACTGTGTAATGTAGGTGTAATATACAAGTGGTGTGATGAGGAACTACTACTTGGATGAAAAAGATGGTGACCACAAACTTGGAAAAGTTGCATTTGGGGGGACTAATCATTAATTTGAGCAAGTAACAGTTGGAATCGCAATTGCCTGGAAATCAATTAATTAAGTGGGAAATGGGGGAGATCTGTCCAATAGCGAAGACATCAAATGAATATAATCATGTCAATAATCATGTAATGAAAGTAACAGCATGAAGACAGATCTGCGAAACACTAACCTCTAGAGAAGACACTTTTCCGTTTAATGTTAAACCTTTTACAGGAACATTTTTAGCAAAACAATGGATTGAGTTAATTAAACATTTTCAACATCAACCCCAAATTGGTTTACCCAAGAGTACGTGAAGCAAATTTAGACTTCTGGGTCTCTGTATATTGAATACAATATGGTTGATGTGACCTGTCTCAATTTACTTGCTTTTTGATCCTGTAGCATTCAGGTGATTTCACTTCTCCTGTAGAGTACAGCATGGCCTTTGCTGGATCTTCCCCCTGCCAGATGCCTAGCAATTTTGAAAGCAGGAATTGCATAATTTATAAGTTTAGGAAATGGTGACAATTGTCTTTTTCATAAGAGCTCATCTCTGTGTGTACTCAAACACATGCTTAGAACTTCAAAAACATCAGAGAGAACGGTAACGGGGGATAGCCCAACCTGTAGGAAAAGAGGAAAAAAGATACAAATAGGTCCTTAAAATGGGGGGAAGGATTCATTGCTTGATTTGCAGTCTTTGGATGTTTGTGGTGCAGGCAGTGGTCAGACATCACCTGTTTGTGACTCACCTTGTGCTGATGGCATTGTTTGGAATGCCCAGGCTGGTTGAGTCCCTGCTTCATCTTCTCTTTCCAAGCTCAACAAGCAGGAATCACTCTTTGCTGCTGCCTCAATTGCCTGGAACAGATGAGCATCTTCTGCCTTCAGCTGAGCCTTCAAGGCGGTGATTGTGACTCCTGCCCTGCAGCACCTCTGCCCAAGGTGTGCCCAGTGAGCCAGGAGGTGCAGATCCCTACAGCTCTCCTTTTCCTCTGGTTATCCTGCTTGTCCTCCTCATGGGCCAGCTGGGAAAGCCACCTGGAGCCTGGCAGCTCCTTTTTAACATCCCCTCTTAGAGCCACAAGCCCTGCTGCTCCCAAAATAAACAAGGAATGGGATAAACAGGAGGTGAACTTACGGAAGCTGCCTCAGCCCCCAGCTCTGGGCACCACTCGACACCAGCACGGTCATTTTCCCTCGCCCACACTCTCACATTGAAGGGCTTTGACATGTTCTGGGCTGTGGCTGATGGTCCAGTCAATGGTAGCTGCTCCTTATCCATGCTTCTACACCACCATACATTTTTCATATACACTTTTATGACTCCCAAAATAGACATAGATGTGTTTTGGGAGCTGTCACAACCCCTGTTTTACCAGGCAGTGGATTAGAGAATTAATCACTTGCAGCTTTGGGCAATACAGGGATACAGAGTGACACTTACCAATTTGCTCACCAAGAAACAAAGTGCTAATTTTGGTTCCTAACTATACAAAGTTCGCACAAGCTAAAGGAGTGTAAAATATATTTGAACACATAGTCTGACTCCTCTGCAAATTGTGAGTTTGACAGTACATTAAGTAAATGCACCTCAGTTATTGAATGTTTTTCGCATAGACAGAGTACAAATTCTAAAAAATGTCTTTTTAAAACATTACTGTATTCCTAACAAAGTCTGAATGTAACAAACCAGTGAGTTAAATGAAATGCTTCAAAGATGAATCTGTGCAAGAAACTGAAAATTTTCTGTGGATTTTTTTTATGCAGGACATACACTCACCTTTTGAAATGTCACAACTTTTTTAATTGGCCAAAATTGCCTTTCCTGAATTGCTAGTCAATACAGAAGGATGTTCACTAATATTTATTAATTCAATCCCCACATTTTTAGCCCCATTTAGAACATAAATTATTTCTCACTACAGCAAGTTATTTTACATTACCAGCATTACTTCTGTTAACAGCTGAATGCAAAACCCTTTCAAGTTCTTGAGCTTTTCTCACATTAAGAATAAATCATCTATTTGCTTAATCTGGTACAAAATAACTTCTTCCATCTCTAGCAATGTCATTGTTCTGTGCTGCTGGGATCATCCATCTCAGAAAGAAAGGAGCATTCCCTTTTCAGGTATCTCAAATCAGTTTTCACTCTTAAAGATCCTCTCCTGAGGCTCCTCATGCTACAAAGTACCACATCAAGGCCCCATTGTGGGTGGTTATTAACTTTTATTCTGAAATTATTAAGCTGGTTTTAATGTGACTGAAGTCACCTAATCAGTCAAAACAGCTTTTACATTATGTTGGTGTTTCCAGCTAAGGACTCAGCCAAAGGGCATTTTACCTGCTGATCCAGCAGCCTGGACAGAAATGGGATTAAGGGGTAGGAGAGGAGCTGCAAAGAGGGAGGTGTTGAAGGAAAGGGTTCAGCCATGCTGTTTAATGCACTAGTGAAGGCCATGAAATCCCGGCACGCTGCAGGTGGGTGGAATTGGCCTCTGCCATTCTGCAGCTCCTTGGTGAAGGCAGGCTGGGCTCTTGAATTGTGCCCTGTGGCTGCCAGGGGTGGCTGAGCCATAGAGGGCACACTCTACTCCCTTTTCCCAAGGATCCAAGATGTGCTTCTTTCCCTTCCCCCCAACAACCTTTGACAGGCTCCTCTTCATAACTGATTTAGCAGCGGCGCTGGGCGTGCTCCAGTGGGATTGGGCCATCCCAGCTCGGATCCATTTCCCTCCTAAGGTGCAGATGGAGCGCTGAGCTCCATGAAAGGTAAAGCTGGGATGTGCTGCTGGCCTGGAGGGCTCGGCTGCCAGCCCAGCGTGTCCTTTCCCTGGTGCCCCCGTCACCACCCCCGCTCAGCTTTTCGTGGCAACCGAAGGCATCTCCATTACTCATCTGAAGTCTGGGAAAGGGGACAGTAAACAAAATTTGATCAGGAGGTATGGGATGAACACCTACTTTCCCAAATGCATTGTTACAGTACACAGGAGGCGGTGGGAAAAAATAGACTGGGCAGAAATGCTGGTGAAAATTATGTTTCCTTTTTCGGTCTGCTCTGAGGAGATGTAAGTATCCTGGTGTGTTGCTTGATCACAGAGTTTAGCACAAATCTTTTCAAACTCCATCTTGTAACAACCCATTTTTTTTAATTTCAAAGATATGACCTTCTGACAGCCTACCCATTACCCTGAGAGTGCAGGTACTGGCTGGAGACATTTTACTGTTGAATGACCACAAACTGTTCCTACTCATAATGTATTTTTACCCTTAATATTTTACAACAGCTCAGACACATTGAATCCCAGGTGCTCACGGCCCATCCCCAGAGCTGGGAGTAGAGAAATCCAGTTTTGCTGTGGAAAGTGCAAGGACTGCTGAGCCACAGCCCCATGGGGTGCTTGTCTTCGCCCCTCTTCTGAGCTCCACAAAAAGGTGTTCAAGCCAACCTAAAGATGCTTGAGATGTGGGATTTAGTGCAAAGAGATGAGCACATCCCTTCTCTGGCCTGCCTTTAAAACGTCACATGTTGTATATTATGCTTTGTCACATTTCTCTCTTCTCCATCCCCTTCTCTGGGAGCTGGATTAAACAGAGAGAACAACTTCTAGCCTGGTCCAATTTCCGGATTCTCCCCATTTCTGCTGTAGCCATTTCTGCTCCTTTAAGCCCCAGCAGGCCAGGCCCACGTGTGTGGACATGGGGTGTAGCTCAGGGGTGCTCTGCTCTCTGTCACTTTGCACTTTCATCCAGCTCTCAAAGGTGCTGAAGTGCTGTAAGCACATGAGGTATCCCACTGACCTCAATCGTGCTTGTTTCCTGTTCCAAGACTGCTTTTTATTGCCAAGTAGTGCAAAAAATGCGCATTAGAATAAATGAGATGTGGGTCATAGATTTATGGATGCAATACCACAGCTAACAAAATTAATATACCGCAGCTAAGAAATTAATCTAAAAATACCCTTTCTGTTCACCTGGTACAGGATTATGTGCAGATGAGGCCCAACAATGTGCTCTTTATGAGAAATTGGCACTTCTTTTTCTACCTGTAAATTCCTAGAACTTTGGACCTTGTCTATATAATGTTGATTTAAACTGAACTGGTAAAATAAATTCAAGATCAATTTGATTAAATGAATGCTAATCTCACTCTGTCTCAGTTTAATGGCATTTGTTTTATTTTATTGTTGCCCTTTCTGTGAAGGATTTCCCCATGACTTGCATCAGTCAGAACACACTTGCTCTTCTCAGACGCTCCGGGGAAATTCTGCATCTTTGTGTGCATCTTGTAGGGAAGTGAAAGTACTGGAAATTATCCTGAAGCGTGTGAGGAATTCTCCCACATGCCATTCCCCAGACACTGCTGTGAAGGCAGGGACTTGGCCAGGACGCTGCTAACAAATAACAAAGGTCAGTGACATCTTGACACAGTGCAGCTGCTTCCTACTCAAGTGCGAGCGCAAGATTTTGCTGTATCAGTTTTTAAACTGATATTGGTATCTGCAGTTTCCTGACTAGACAATGCCTCACTCGTAAATCCAAACAAATACGGCAAAAGTGGGGGATGACAGTGTCTCCACTGATGAACTCTGAACCTTTTTTCCAAATGTTTTTTGTTTCCATTAGAGCAAAAGAAATGTTAAATATATAAAGGGGGGGGGGGGGGGGGGGGAAGAGCACAATCTCCCCTTGCCCCAAACTGCAAAGAAATCTTCTTCTAACTTATATTTAAGAAAGTAAGCCCTGAAATGCCTTCTGGATTGTTTAAGTGAAATAATGTCCTCAGGAATGCTTACTCCTCTGGTGAGATATTTCAATGACACCAAAATACACTTTGTGCTTGGGAAAGTCTGTTTGAAAACTAATTGAGTTTTCCCTCTGGTCTAAAGCAACTTTTAGTACCCTTGTGAGAAATAACTAAGAATTACTTTTCCAAGGATCCAGGATGAAGGGGCATCAAAGTGACTGACTATTCACGGTGGGTATTTTTTGTTTTCCACCCTTTTCATTCACGGTGTAATTCTTCATGCACAGGCATCACTTGTAACGTGCTGACTCTTACCCAAGGGGGGCTCACGTCCAACAAAATGCTACAGGCAGAAAAGTGACACAGATTTTTCTTTAACCCAGCTTCTGGTCGTGCATTTAAATGCATGAGGATGTGACTGTGGCTGTGTTTTAGAAGTGGAGCTTCTCAAGCAGGGTGAGGTGAAAGGTAGAAGCCCAGCAATGCTATTGCTTGATGTCGGGAGCTCACTGCTTGGCAAGGAGGACAGGGGTTCAATCACTCTCCTTTCCTCTCTGGAGTTGGAGGGGTAGAAGGATCTTCCCACAAGACTCCAGGAAAAGCTCTGAGAGGGGCTCAGGTCTGTGCAGCCCCAAGGCCCATGGAAGTCCCAGTGATGACACAATTAAAAGTAGCCTTACTGTGGACACAGTCAGTTATACTTCGGTCAGTGCCAGTTAAGATATAGTCATAATTAATAAATGGGAATTAGCTTGTCAGGGCAGAATTAACTTGTCAAACTTCATATTTGAAGCCTTGTCCCAGTCAGAGAGATATTTAAAGTGTCTACTACTTCTGCTTAGTTGTGTCACTAAAATTCAATGTTGCACCTTAAAGGAAAAACGCTGGGTTTGATCATCCTTGTTTTTTCTCCAGCAGATATTTGCCATTAGTTTGTCTGTAGTCTCTTAGCTATTCCTAGAGCAGGCCGTATGCTATAATTTTGATGTGAGAAGCAGGGCTAAAGGTCCATAGGGGGCCAGAGAAATTCTTCTTGGGGCTGAGAACAGCCAAGGACAGATTTAAATAAGCCCTCGGAGGTCACGGTGCAGTCCGAGGGTGAAAAGGAACACGATCCTTGGCCTGCCTGCCAGTGAAACACATTTTTGCCACTCTAACCTTGTGCTGAGGGGGTGGAAGTGGATGGGGTAGGCATGGGGGTGGTGCCTGAGTTCCAAATCGAGGCGAGGCAAGAAGAGCACACCAGGTTTTCTCCAGGATACACAAGTTCACAAATATTAGGGCTGGTGGGGTCACAAGGCTGGCTTTGTTGATTTAATACTATTCAGCTGTTCCCTGTTCCCATGTAACCCTACACCTTTCCTAGCAAAACTATTTATTATCCCATATTAATAATAGCAGTGTTTTTTCAAAGTCACCTACCACAACCTGTCCTCACATCCAGGTCTCAGAGTCTCTCGTGGGGTTCTGGGAAGGAATTGTCTTATCTTGCCCAAAGATTTCAGTTTCAGGCTCTGCCTGTGTGCTGTTCCTTCTCCCTGAACCAGAGCTCCCATTTGGCTGGAAAAGCCTCGCAGCACAGAATGTTCTTTGTCATTGACCCAGCGATTCTCAACTGAAGTTGCTTCCTCTCGTTACAGCCAGGGAGAAGCGTCTCTTAACAGCAAATAAACCACACTGAGCTTGGACCACCCAAACTACTCAGAAAATTTAGGAACTTTTTTTTTTTTTCTTAAATCTATTTATTTGGCAATTTTCTGGAAGACATGAAAGCAATTTTATTTTTGCCTGTATGTAAGTGTTGCTTTTCTTCATAGTAAGGACTCCTTGGGCTAAAACACAACAGTCAGACTATTCCTTTGTAGGTTCACTTCAAGTAAATTATTCCCTATTCCTGGAATTGGACAGCAATTTGATTTCAGTACATTTTTGGTTATGTAAAATATCTGTTATGATTAAAGTTATGGATTAAGAGATTTTCCTCTTTGGCTTGTTTAACTAGGCATTCCTTATTTGAAACTAGGGCTTGACATCTCTAGCTAGGAGCATTTTCTAATTAAAGAAAATATTCTTTTGAGGTCAGGCATGTATTAGTAGCCTTCAAAATAAAATTTTTAAAAAACCCCAAAACAAAACAAACAACAAATCCCAAACAAGTTAGTCTAACAGTATATTAAGAGGATGGTTTTTATTTAGGAAAAATGCATTAAATGCTTCAGGAAAGAAAATGTTTATTTCTGTTTTTTAACTGGGTATGTTATTCAGGTCTGATATGCGCATTTCTATCCCATGGTTTAGCATTCTGGTGAAGCTGTACTCTCAGGAAAACAGGTTAGAAGGATAATCCAGGTTCAGAATAAAACTATTAGCTAATTTATATTGTGTAATGTGAAATCTGCTTGAGAAAATCCTTCTTGGCTTCTTAAAGATCCATTTCATTTTCATGAGCAATTTTTAAGGAGAAACGATCTCTCCTGATAGAAGGCAAGGTAGCGCCACACTATTGCAACAGACAGATAAAACCCCAAAACACCCAACAAACAAAGAAGGAAACCCCCCCCCCCCCAAAAAAAAACAAACTCCAAAACAATCAGGTTTTCACATCATGACCCCGGTGAAACAGTTGCTGAATCGAGGCGCTGTGAGGTATCAGATCATCCTGAGTCTAATCTGAGCGCCACCAAAAATGACTTGTGTGACCTTGTGAGTTTTTTATCATTTCCAAAACTGGCCATCTAAAATGGCAGGCACCTAAATCCGCAATCAGTTCTGCCCCTTTGGGAAGGTTAGAAATAGGAGGGTGCATTTGTGGCTTACAAGGATGTCTAAGGCACAGTATCAACAAATATATTTTCATCTATTTTAAGTGTCATCACACTTGAAGCAAAGTAAACAGCTGAAACCACACAGTTCATTGGTTGCTTCAACTGCCTGAGCATAAACAACATTTTTTTCTGTGCAGTTTCACATGACCTGACACTATTTTTATCATCATTTCACTAATAGGTGTCAAAGGCACTTAATACTTCTCTCATTAAAGCTCCTCTTGCTGCCATTGCCATGGGGCTGTGTGCTCTGAACGCACGCACAGTCCTTCCCTTCTCAGCCCTTAGGGCCAGAGATAGGCAAGAGCTTTGTCCCCCTCCTCCCACCTCGATGGCTCCTTGTGCAAGGTCAGCCTGGCAGGGTCTATCCAATACCTGCAATATCCCTGGAATTCAGATCTGGTGCTTCAGCCGCGGAGTTTTACAAGTGAGAGCACACAGCTACAAAATATTTCTTTTCTGCACTGCTTCAGGAGTGGAATGTTAGTTTTGCTGGGCTGGCTGCTCGTGCAGACTTCCCGGGCTAATGGACTTTGAGATGTGTGGTGTTGTTTTGGTACAAATCATAGAATCACAGAAGGGTTTGGGTGGGATGGGACCTTAAAAACCATCCACTTTCATCCCCCTGCCATGGGCAGGGACACCTTCCACTGTCCCAGGCTGCTCAGAGCCACATCCAGCTTGGCCTGGAACACTTCCAGGGATCCAGGGGCAGCCACAGCTTCTCCGGGCACCCTGTGCCAGAGCCTCAGCACCCTCATAGGGAACAATTTCTTCCCAATATCCAATCTAAACCTGCTCTCTGTCAGTGTGCAGCCATTCCCCTTGTCCTGTCACTCCAGGCCCTTGTCAAGAGTCTCTCTCCATCTTTCCTGCAGGCTCCCTTCAGGCACTGCAAGGCCACCGTGAGGTCACCCCAAAGTCTGAACAATCTGAATTCCCTCAGCATTTTTATATGGATATTTACGCCTTGTGCTGTTGCACAGGAAACTAGGCATGCTCCCTAAATCCCTCCCTTTCAATCTCCACCTGGAGGTACACAGCCTGCTGCTGATTATTGCTTCACGGACTGAAGCTGAGTGTTTACTCTCACCTCTGAAACATGGGGTGCTGCTTTGTAGTTAAATACTCTGCCCCTGGCCCATTTACATGCAATTACTTTGAGAAAACCCAGATGTGGATACCTGATACAAGTTCTACTTTTCATAGTGAAAATTATTGGAAGTTTGCAATCATGCTGTGAGGTGGGGGAGAAATGGACCTGAACCCAGTGTGTCCAGTCTCTAGAAATCTCTGCAACTGGTGCTGACACATTGGATTACTCAATATTTAGCATGTGAAAAGTTGGTGGTGCCCTTGTTTGTGCAGGATCCACCAATGAATATTTACATAGAAATGATCCGAGGCATTAAAAATACCCCTTGACAAATCTGTCTTTGCAGTGAACAGAGAGCTGTTCTTCAGATGAGTGACCTCAGGAGGAATTTTCAGCAACTGCTACATCAAAAGGGGATTTTCTTTCTACTTATCATTCTCAGAGGCTCAAAGCTCTGGTGCATCAATAATAACTCATGTTTGTGTAATGTCATGCCACAAACCATAAAAACTTCAAGAAGTAACTTGCTCAAGTAACCAGGGGGGAAAAAAAGCAGCAAAAAAATGTCCTTTACCACCTCATGAGAAAAAACACAAATGCTGATCTCAGTACAAATCAGTACAAATCTATGTCTTTTAAGGGAAAGGTGAATTTCAAAATCCTATTGCAGTCCCTGTAAAAACAAATGGCAAACTTAATAATGGGGACTTTCTGTTGGTTCCACCTCTGAAAATTCAATTTTTATGACTCCTTATGGTGAGAGGGAAATTCTATGTCTGCCATTTCATGTTTGCGTCTTGTTTATTCCTGTTAGCACAATAAAGGATTGGCAGGCAGGGTGTGTGGGAAGCCAGATGGAGTAAGGGAGCAAAGTGGGTGGCCACAGCTTTAATAAGATGTGTCCTCTTTGCAGATTATTTCTGTCATGTTATCCCTGACCAGACAAGCTCTTGCTGGTAAGAGCAGCCAGAGTGACAAAAGAGGTGCTCCTGAAAAGCTCTTTTTTCCTGCTAAGTACTTTCAAGTACTTTTCTCCCGCTGAGAAAGGAAATATGGCATGTTAAATAGAGAAGCAGAGATTGGAGTTGGGCACAAGTTTTCCAGCCCCTGGTACTTCAAAGGACCTAATAAATCATGGGACTGGATAATTACAGGAAGTGTCAAAGGAAAGGCAG